>JAHZTW010000002.1:91938942-91995012 GCA_020283515.1 Alliaria petiolata
TTAGCCGTTTTTAGTAGTAAAGTTTCAATCTTTACCCATTTCGACTTGACTTATGACGCCGATATGACCGATCTGTTCACTAACGCTCCCAAAATGGTTTGATACCCCACACACTATACTGCATACGGTTAACAGTGTTGGGACATTGTTAAAAAGGCAAAAAACCTATTTATCACTTGCCAATATTCCCCTTTCTTCGGCGTGCTTCACAAGAGGAGACGTAGTGATAAGTGTCTTTAAACAAGTTTGGCCACCAAAACCCAGCTTGTAGAGTCTTGGTCGTGGTCTTGAAAGTAGCGAAGTGACCACCATAAGCTGACCTGTGACAATGGACCAAGATTCCATTGACCTTTTATTCAACAACACATCTTCTATAAATCCCATCCAAGCCTCTCTTAAAGAGGTATGGTTCATCATAGCAGAAATGGTTGACCTTGAAAAATTTTCTTCCTTAGATAAGCATCAAGGTCATTTGGTATGTCCCCACTTACCAAATAGTTAATATAATCTGCATACCATGGGATGGCTCTTTCTTCTATGCCTTCCACGGTTTCCATGTCCTTGTTTACTTGGTACATGTCATCAAGAGTTCCCACCATCATGAGTTGTTCCTCTGGTAGAGTATCATTAATAGGAACCAAATCTTCAATCCTCATTCGAGACAAATGGACAGCTCCATTTGTCTAGCAATCTTGGAGAAGTCTCAGATGAATCTCCTATAGAAGCCTGCATGTCTGAGGAAACTACGAATCTCCTTCACTATGGTAGGTGGCTTCAGGTTCGTCATAACCTCTATCTTTTCTTTATCGACTTCAATGCCTTTCTCGGATATCTTGTGACCGAGCACTATTCCTTCTCTTACCATGAAATGGCATTTTTCCCAATTCAGAACCAGGTTTGTCTCCTCACAGCGCGTGAGTACCTTGCAAAGATTAGAAAAACAAACAGCAAAAGAAGAACCGTATACAGAGAATTCATCCATAAACACTTCCACCATTTCTTCAATTAAATCTGAGAATATTGACACCATACACCGTTGGAATGTGGCTAGGGCATTACAAAGTCCAAATGGCATTCTTTTATATGCAAAAGTGCTATAAGGACATGTAAATGTCGTTTTCTCTTGGTAATTTGGGTGTATGGGGATTTGAAAGAAACCACTATAGCCATCTAGAAAGCAATAAAACGGTTGGTTTGCAAGCCGTTCTAACATTTCATCAATGAAGGGTAAGAGAAAGTAGTCTTTCCTAGAGGCTGTGTTTAGCTTTCTATAGTCTATACACATACGGTGTCCGGTTATGGTTCGTGTGGGGATAAGTTCATCAGTGTCACTTTTAACCACATTTATACCTCCCTTCTTTGGCACAACGTGCACGGGTGAAATCCATCGGCTATCCGATATCGGGTAGATCACACCGGCATCAAGCAGTTTTAAAATTTCCTTTTTAACATCTTTGAGGTTAGGGTTTAGCCGTCTTTAATGCTCAATAGAGGCCATTGACTCGTCCTCAAGATGAATTCTATGTGTGCAAAGAGTATGAGAAATGCCTTTGATATCGTCTAGCGAATATCCAATGGCTCTCCTAAACTTTTTTAGTTCTTTGAGAAGGGAGGTGAATTCATCTTTGGTAAAATTTTCATTGACAATCACAGGATAAGTAGAGTTAGTTCCTAGAAAAGCGTACCTTAGCCCTGTGGGAAGCGGTTTGAACTCTAGCTTTGGAGCGTTGAGTTCGCTCCAATCTCCGTGTACAAAAGTCTCACCCGTGCTTGTTGAATCTTCAGCTCCTCCACTTGCTCCTACCTTCTTGACCAAAGCCATTCTATGCCTTCCATGCCCAAGGTCCACCAGGAATTCATCGTCTTCAACAATTCGTCGTGAATCGAGTTTCATAACATAGGCTTCACTTTCTTGGTATAGGTGGCCGTGCTCTCCTTTCTCCTTTGTCAAAGCCACTAGGAGATGGTCTTGCAATGACAATTCCTCAAAGAGTTCATCATCGAGCTTATCTAATTTTTCCACCCAAAAGATCTTTCCCTCTATAGTAGGCTTCTTCATCACGTATTTTATGTCAAATTTAAGTTTGATATCCTTCCCTAAGTTAAGCTCAATATTCTCTTCCTCACCGATCAGTCAGCTAGTATCAGCAACATTCGGCTTGGCTTGTAGCTCGTGAAACTGAGTCTTTTGGCTATGGAGAGTTGCATGAGGCTCACGCTTGCTCCTAAGTCACAAAGACAATTGTTGAACATGAGAGGACCGATTAAACATGGAAGAGTAAAGCTTCCTGGATCTTCTAGCTTGTTTGGCACGACCTTCTTCTGAATAATGGAACTGCACACATGTGTCAAGACCACCATGCTTTGGAGTTCTTTTGTCCTTGCAAGTATTGCGTCCTTTATAAACTTTTGGTATGGCGAGAGCATCCATGAGGGGCATGGTGACTTCTACCTTTTTCAAGTGCTCATTGAATAGAGCTCTGTGTTTTTCGAGGAGCTTCTTCTTGTATCCACTCAGGAAAGGGTAAGGAGGTTTGTATGCGGGAGAGACAAACCGTGGTTCCTTGCATTTCTCATACCGGGCAGCTTCTTTCGGCCTTACCCCGATATTCTGCTCTTGAAGCTTGGTGTATAGTTGATCCTCTACACTCTATTGAACTTCTTCAACTACATTGTTATCTTCTGATTTTTAAAAACTGTCACCCCCCATCTTGCCTCTCAGCGTCCTCGATGAGGTTAGGAATTGGTTCCCGCGGTGGTAGGACTTTACCGCTTCTCAAAATGACTGCTTGTACATAGGCTGGTTGTAGAGATGTGGTTGGCCTGTAGAAGCTGCACATTGTTTTGGTTGTTGGATTAGATGAATATCGGTATCATGCTTGTCCAGCCGTGTATTAATCGTCTCAAGCTGTTGGTTGTTTGTACACTGGGTTTGGACAAGCTGTGTTAGCAAGCTCTTGATATCTGAATCTTGTTGTGGTAGTGGATAGTAACCATAGTGTCCATAGGGTGATGGACCATACGGTGGAGGGTACGGTTGATGTTGATGGTAGTATTGCTGGGGTGGGGTGTAACGTTGCTGGTGTAGGAGTTGTTGTGGCTGTGTGGAGCTGCCTGGATGTTTGCAGCTGCGTTGGTGAAGTCCCCTGGTTGATAGTGTCACTGTATCAAGTGAATTTCGTCATATCGGCCAGTCTCCGTCGGCTTGTCCCCGATATTTGCGGTAGTGGCAGTTGGTGTTTCCTGCTCCTTTAGCAATGCATCCAACCGTGCTTATAGCTGCAGTACTTCATTATCTCTCTGTTTGTTAAGCTCGCTTAGCGCCATTTGATGGAAACTCTAGCTCCTCAGAGCATTTTCTCTTATTCACTGTTCCAACTAGCAACCCTTTTTTCATGATATCCTGATCAATGACAACAACCGAAGAAGGGCTTTTAGCTTGCGACGACACTTACTTGGTCTCTTTCTTGGTTTGAGTTTTTTCACAACTGTCCCGGAAGAACTTGGTTCAAAGAAACCTACTCTATCAACCGTTGGACTATTATGATAAAACCCATACAAAACAAAGAAATTGGCCCTTGCACTTTCAGTTTGAAGAACATGATGATGAGGATTCCATTTAGCCGCTGTCCCTGCTTGAATAGCTGAGGCCATGAGTTTCTTATCTGACTTCATCACCATTTCAGAATCAGAAATAGTGCGAGAGCTATCAAAGTCAACGACAAGACCTTTCTCTTTGTCAACATCGAAAGTGATAAAGATAGGAGGCTCCAGACGCAGAATAAATTTTTGGGCAATCGGATCAATTTCAACTTCTGGTATCGACGATCTGACTTTTCTTTCTTTGATCGAACGATCTTTGTCATTAGGCACCAGTAAATAATCTCTCATACCACATCGATTTTAATTTATAAATATAATATTGATTTGGGTTTATCTAAAATTTATATCTAGAGCAAGGTTCTTTTGTGACAATGATTTTTAAACAAATTGTATTGGGCCCCGGGCGAGCGGCGCACCTTTGCCTACCCTACTTGGACCGGACCTAGTGACAAGGCATTATTCAACTCTGAATGCATAGCAGTACTTTAAAGCAAACAAATATATACGGTAAAGTGGACATGAAACAAGGCCCATAATGCCTTAAGTTTTACCCAAATTTTCTGGAGGGGAAACTCAAATAGGCCATTCATAGCATACGTATATCTAAAGATAGAGTTAGTGGTCGTAACAAATTACGCATGTTTTATTACATATAAAGACAAAACTAGCTTTCTTATAACTTAACTCTAATTCTAAAGTATGTTTGCGTCGCACCTAACATTGAAATTATATTATCCTAGAGATCGCATTGAGACAAGAGACGAAAAGGAATGGGTAGTACATACATTACCTTTTGAATCTTTGATATAATAGTAAAAAGAAAAAGAAAGAGAAATACAGGAAAAAGTTTAAGAGGTACGGATTATATGATTTCGACAAATCGTCAATGAAAAATAAACCAAATTATTCAGAAAAGAGTTTGGTGAAAAAGAATGAACTCAAGCTTCATAGACTTTGCATTCCTCATCGGCTGGGTTTGTCTGGCAGAAATCTTCCAAAGGGTCTCCGCTTCCAGCGGCTACCTCTCCCGGCCACTTGGTGGCCACTAGGTGAGCCAAATCCACTACTCTTTGGCTGTCATCAATTATACATCACAATTTAGACCTTAATTGTTTCAAACTCTATTTGCATATCGAGTGAGAGTTTTTATATAAAAGGTTAATTAAGTAAATAACTTTTTAGAAAACTTATATGCAAAAAATATGTAGTGGTAGGTGGATGTGTTTCTTTCTTGCATTCTTGATTAAATAGTAATAGTGCAATGATATGAAAAATAGTATATCATCGAAAAAAAAATGTTTAAAACATGCTCTTAGTAAAGATAACGATTTAAATCAGCTTCTACTCTTTACAATGATAACTGGTAAGTGTTAAAATTAGGATATAGTGCATGTACTTTTTTTAAATGTCACATTTGTGCACTCAAATTTCAAACATTAATTAAAGGGAATATTTGATGAATAATCATAAAAAAACTTAATTTACAAACTAACCATTTTATCTCTTTTACTCTTCCTATCTCTCTCTACTTTTTTTGGTTACTTTGCAAATTGTTTTTTTTTATTATGGTTATTCACCAAATCATCCCTTAATTAAACCTCTTATGCTTTGCCAAAAAAAAAAAAAAAACTCTTATGCTTACGTTTGAAGTTCGCAAAATGCATTTAACAAAAAAAATTGTTTAAAAATCTAAAATTTGTGGGTTCGTTTCTAAAGAAAATATTAAGTAAATGCAAACGGAAACAAACAATCTAGGTTGAATACGAAATCATATAATTTTCAAACTTATGAATGCAGAATGCGTATGAGTGGCGGCAATGTGTTATCTTACCTGTAACCCCACTCATTGTCATACCAAGCGACCACCTTGACCATATCATCACCCATCACCATCGTGAGGGAAGAGTCAATGGTGGTTGAGACATCAGAGCACCTGAAGTCACAAGACACAAGCGGTGTGTCGCAAACGTCTAAAATGCCCTTAAGTGGTCCAGCGGCCGCTTTTCTTAACGCCTCGTTAACGTCCTCAGCGGTCAGACCTTTCTTCTCAACGTTTATAACAAGGTCAACGACCGAGACGTTTGGGGTCGGGACACGGAGTGCAATGCCGTTGAGTTTACCCTTCAGCTGCGGCAGCACCAACGACACGGCCTTGGCTGCACCTGTGCTGGTCGGTACTATGTTCATCGCTGCGGCTCTTGCACGCCTTAGGTCCCTGTGTGATGCATCTAGAAGCCTCTGAAACATTGCAACCATATGTTAGTACTATTGTTTGGATTAATGTATAGGGTTACATTAGAGTAACATTTCAATGCTTTGTAGTACAAGTAGGAGTGTTCAATCTAGATAAACCAAACCCAAATAACCGATATATACATGAATCAAAACATTTTCTAATATGGTTAAAATGGATTTAGGTTTAATGAACTCGAAAAAACCAAAGCCAAGTCCAAACAGAAATGCAAAACTTAAATGTTTTTAAAACTAATGATATATTTGTTTAAGATGGAATCTTGATATTACTTGGTCTCCTGTGTAAGAGTGTGTCGTCGTCATTGTCCCCTTGACGATTCCTGTAATTAGTTCATGTATGAGAGCTAGAAACCACTTTCAACATGTAGTAAGCAGAGAAAAGCAGTGTTACCAAATTCTTCATCCAAGACTTTCGCAAACGGGGCCAAACAGTTTGTGGTGCAAGATGCATTGCTGCCACAACCAAAAATGAAGCATGAATATTCAAAAACTAATTCTTGTCTCAATGAAAATGGTTTTGTTTAAACGGACCTAATGATGTTAGCGACGTCATGACCATAGTCTTGTTCATTGACTCCCACAACATAGGTTGGGATATCAGCGCCTTTGGCTGGTGCGGTGATGATCACTTTAGAGGCTCCAGCTTGAATGTGCTTCCCTGCTCCTGGCCCATCAACAAACACTCCTGTTCCCTGATCATAACCATATACCATTTATATAATATTTTTCAACTAATTAAGTTTCTTTTGCACGATTTTGCCACCATATCATTGGAGCTTTAGATAGAACATTCACCTCGATGACAATGTCAATGCCGAGCTCAGCCCATGGAAGCTTAAGAGGGTCTCTATTTGAGACGACTTTGATGAGCTTACCATCAACACTGATAGTTTCATTGTCCACAATTTTCACATCAGCCTTGAAGGTTCCAAGCATAGAGTCATACTTCAGCAAGTGGGATGCCTGCGCGATTTCACCAACATCAAAATATGTTCAAAAAGAGCAGAGCCTTTTTTAAGCACATGCAAGTGGAGCAGTCGAACAGGTTCCAAACATAGATACATAAAAAATTTAAAGATTTTTTAACAATATAATTAAATTAGGGTTCATATTTTTTGCTAAAACCTATTTTACCATATAAATATACGTTTCATAAAATTTTGAACATGAACTACCAATAGTTTTTAGACGGCCCTGAAAAAGAGAGATCGATCACATTGTTAACTTTGTTTCGGAACTTACGTTCTTGACACCACCACTGTCATTAAGCACAACAACTTCGAGAGGAGAGTCTTTGCGTCCGTGCCAACACCTGAGGAAGTTCCTACCAATCCGACCAAATCCGTTAATCGCAACCTTCAGTTTCGCCACTGTCTCTCCTCTAACAGGAGTGGATGTTGTCACAGCCTAATATTTGCACAAACTCATGATCATATTGCACATTCATACCAATACAGTTATTGATCCAACAAATCAATCTAACAGTCACCTTGGGGGTTATTTGTGCAGCTATGGCATTAAAGAAAGATGCTTCCACACCGTTATTGCTAACTCGCAGGCCAGAGAATTCAGCCACTTCTAGCCTCTGTGTAGATAGTAACATGAGAAAACAGATAAACAAACCGTAACACACACACACACGCACACGCACATAGAGTACGTTACCTTGGAGGAGCATTGAGCAGGGAAAGAATGAATGGCACTCTTAGACTGCAGCCTCGGTTTCACCGGGATTCTTGAGACAGCGAGAGCTGAATGTGTGGCCATAGCTGCAAGTGAAACAAGAAGAATATTGCTAGGAGTGCCACTAGATTTTTGAGCACTGGCATATATACATGCATCATCACACCTCCGATTATGATCAAAAGCAACATATGGTTCAAAGTGAAGCAAATGAATATGTGGTTATTATGTAGGTAAGATACTATAAGGATAAGATGGTGTGAGCCAATGATTAATAGTTATCAAATTTTTGTTTCCATGTCATATGTATTTCCCTTTTTGAGGAACTAAGCTTAGAATCTGGAAATTAAAGTCTCATTAAACTCGGATTTGGCATAGTTTTATGATATCTTTCAACACGGTTTTAAGAAAAAACAGGGCACAAGGCAATGGTTTGAAAAGTTGTACAACATTACACAGAAACAGCAAATAATATTATTGGGATCATGATAAGTAATCACCCGTGATTTTCAAATCCTAAAACAGATCATGATTATTCAGGCTGTAGCCTCGACTTCATCGGTGCTTAGAGCTGCACCGTTCGGGGTATCTTCTGATTTGAGCTGGGAGGATACATCGTCGATCGCAGAGTTGAGCTGCGCGATTTTCTCAGCCAGCACCTTTCGGGTTTTCTGCATTAACAGTACACAGTATTGATTACTAGAACTCATTCATGTGAAGATATAGTGATTGCTACAACTCACCTCTAAAGCTTTTTCCTCATCATATATGAATTTAGGCAATTTCCTCATGAGATCCTTTCGGTCTGCTCCAGCTATAGCCTTGCTGATCTGATATAATTCACAGTAACGTTACACGTCAACAAATCATAGTCAAGGAGAGCAGTGAGAGTTATATTAATGAAACCAAGCTCCAAGACTGATCAACTAAACCATGTGAAACAGAATATCAACCTGTGGTGCATAGACACATCCGAGGGCACCGACTATGAGTCCACCCAAAATAAACCCTCCAACAAATAGGCCTGTGCTGCCTGAACTGTCATCATCTCTGCTAAAGATTTGATGCTATTAGACATTGCAAACGGTCGGTGTTTACATGAGTACTCAAGAAGCTACTTCCGGTTTGAAAAATCATAGACTTATAAATCAGCATCAAAAGATGTCAACAGGATTCGACTCAATCTTGAAAATAAAAAACAAACACAAAGAATGTGCTCACTTTAACAATATGAGAAATAAAACCAAATTTCACAATATCTAAACTAAATTATGCCAACGGAAGGCACAAATGGAGACTGAAGAAAGTGACTTCAGAAACAAAACTTCCACACTTTCATCTTCCCTCTTCACAGCCAAAACCTCTTCAAGTTCAAAATTTATATCATCAATTGCAATTTCAGACCATTTCTAACAATGATATTACGGGGAGTACAAATGTTTATAGTGAAACCATCTGCACTCTCAATTGTTTTGTTCAGAAAACATTTAGGAGGAACAAGACCGCAACCTTATGATTGACTAAATAAGGACATCTCAAACAATACCAGAGATTGGGATAACTTTGATAATATTATGTAATCTTTCACCAAAGCCCAAATATATAAAAGAATTAATAGGAAGAGAATCAACTCATTACCTGTATGCTGATTGAATGGTTAAGATCCTTTTGCTTCTAAGAGCAGATAATTGCAGTTTGTTGGAACGATTCAGTCCAAAAGAAACATTGACACAATGGGCACTTGGCTTCAGAGAAAGACCTAGCATGAAATTTGATGAGAACGAACAAAACATCAGTGAATCGATAGAGAGAAAGATATGATCACTCAAGAAGCTACTTCCGGTTTGAAAAATCATAGACTTGTAGGTATCTGCATCAAAAGATGTCAACCCGATTTGACTCAATCTTGAACACAAAGAATGCTCACTTCCGCAATATGAAATGATTGAAGAAAACGATTCAGAAACAAAAGCTCCACACTTCAACGAATCTAAGCCAAAGTTCTTCAATGGGTGTGCCTATCTAAACTAAAACATGCCAACGGAAGTCACAAATGGAGGAGACTGAAGAAAAGTGATTTCAGAAACAAAAAGCTTCCACACTTTCATGTTCTCCGTATAAAGGTTTTCACAGCCAAAACCTCTTCAAACTCTAAATTTACACATCATGAAATGCACTTTCGTCTAACTTTTAACAATGATATTGAAAAATCAGCTCAAGCAAAAGAGGTGACTCAACATTGCACAATCGAGAAGATGTACCATCAAGGCAAATTGAGGTAAATTTCAGTCTGATTGATTTGGGATTTGGGAAAATAACAGTAGAAAAGCAATCTCGATCCTCGAAAACTGGGTTTATGAGCTTCGAAGCTAATCAATTAAACTAGAATCGTAACATGGGTGTTTCGATATCTGACGAGCTCAAACGGATATGCGAAAAGGAGTTGTAGGAAGATTACTGTACAGATCGAGTAAGGAGGATTACCAGATGAAGGATGGAGTTGTTGAGCATTGCTGGAAAGAGAGAGAGAGGTCGAAAGAGCCGCCATCGATGGAAGAAGAGAGAAAGAAACTGAGAGATCCTGAGAGAGCAGTTGGGAGCTCGGAGTACGTTCGATGATATCTAAGTTTCGATTCAGTGGTAATAATAAATTAAAATAATAACAGTTTTTTTTTTTAACAAATAAAAAACAGAAATAAAATAGAGGTCAATTAGTTCTCTAGCCAATATTACAACAGTGACGAAGATCTAAAAATGCATATCAAACAGATAATACAGATCAAGTACAATAAGTGCATATCAAGCAGAAATACAAAATAAATGCAAATTAACAAATAATTATATTTATAGTGTAACAATATAAAATAATACAAATTAAATATTGAAAAAAAAAAAAAAAAATATATATGCAATAAATAATACGTTCATATTTTAAATATTATAAAAAATGATATTCGATTACAAAATAAATAAAAAATTTTAAAAATAAAAGTTAATACAAAATAATTTTATTTGTCTATATGTATTTGCAATATAAATGAAATAAATATAATTATGAGAACAAATGCAAATCTAGCAAATTAAACAAATTTACAGAATCATCATATTTGATTAAACGGTGAAAAATGTGAAAAGATGCAAATTAAAATCTAAAGAAAACAAAACAAAATTTTATAAATACGATTGATAATTTAAACATTATATAAAAGTCAATACGATTACTACATACAGTGAAAATTTAAAAATAAAAATTATAGAGTATTTTTTTCTGTCCATAATGTATTTGCAGTAATTTCCCTGATGTTTGCCATAAGATCTCCTTGTCCTATTTCTGCTTCAACCACATAACTAGTGTTGTCAATCTCTGTATGTCTTATTGTATCAGCAAAATTCTCGTCTGAAAAATTTGAAATTCTAACAAAACTATGTAATCCCATTGTCGCCATTACCACTCTTTTTTTAACATGCATATCATATCTAGGAAACTAACAAAGAATCCTCCATTTTTTCTTCCAAACTCCAAATGTCCTCTCAATAACAGAACGTAAAGATGCATGATATCGATTAAACAACTCTTGTTTGTTCCTGGGAGGAGGACCACTGTCGAACTGTGACATATGATACCAAACAACCACGTTTCGTGAAGGTCTATAGGGAGCCAAAAAAATCTTGTTTATTTGGATAATCAGAATCGACTAGATAATACTTATTAGCTGGAGGTAAAAGAAAGTCGGAATCACTATCTTGCGCCATTGTGAGAACTGCTGTATCATGACATGAACCTAGGGCTCCATTCCAAACACATGTGAATAACATATTCAAATCACATATCGCCATTATATTAAACAATTTTATATTGTGCCGGTTACAGTACATTTCTTATATTTCAGGCCTCACTTTAACGCAAACATCAACTCCATCCATGGCTCCTACAAATAATTATAAAATAGCTATTTAATTTTATAAATATATGAAATTAAAATATGAATTATCAAGTAACATGCATGAATTTATTAAACTAATTTATAAGAAATATTATAAGATAGCAATTAATTTTTGTAAACAAATTTTAATTATTCATTGAAACATAACTAATTCAAAATAGATTTAGTATATAACTGATGAAACACATTTTTTTTAACTATCTTACTATTAAAATTAAAAAAAAAAAGATACTTTGATTTTGAGAATTTCTTTGATGAATGTAGATATATAAGGCAACCTGAAAAATAAAAATAAAAAAGTAATTGAATAAAAGATAAAAATACATGCATGTGTTATAATATATATGTATTGAACAAATAAAAAATTATACTAGATATTTCATTGTGTAAAAAAATGATTATAAAATAGCTATTTAATTATATAAATATATGGAATTAAAATATGAATTATCAAGTAACATGCATGAATTTATTAAACTAATTTATATGCAATATTATAAGATAACAATTATTTTTTGTAAACAAATTTTAATTATTCATTGAAACATAACAAATTCAAAATACATTTAGTATATAACTAATGAAACACAATTTTGTTTTAACTATCTTATTGTTAAAAATAAAAATAAAAATAAAGATACCTTGATTTTGATAATTTCTTTGATGAATGTAGATATATAAGGCAATCTGAAAAATAAAAATAAAAACTAATTAAATAAAAGATAAGAATACATGCATGTGTTATAATATATATATATGGAACAAATAAAAAGATTTATACTAGATATTTTATTGTGTAAAAATATTAAATGATTATAAAATAGCTATTTAACTTTATAAATATATGAAGTGATTCAATCCATGTATTAGAAAAGAAGAAAAAAAGAAAATGGCGATGGCGACTGTGACTCGTGAGCAACAATGAAGATTTTTGGCAAGGAAGATTTGGATAACGATGGGGATTATCTTTTGGTATATGTTTCGGTGTTCAAAGATCTGATTGAGATTTGGATTTGGAAGGCGATAATACGGTGTCCAAGATATTCATATAAGGAAGATTTGGGTAGCGATGGGGATTATCTTTCGGCATATGTTTCGGTGTCCAAAGATCTGATTGGGATATGGATTTGGAAGGCGATAATACGGTGTCGGAGATATTCATCTAACGATTACATCTTCTTACCGTGGCGTATATCTACATCTGCTGGGAAGGATCCGAGTACATATTCGATTTCGAATCCACTCTGGTAATGCAAACACGAAATTACTCCAATATGGGCTTCACATCAAATTAGGTTTCTCTTCTCTCGAATCAAGGAGAGAGTCGGAAACGGTGGAATATTGCTTCCAATTCACGGAATTTTGTATATCGGATTGTCTACAAGAATGCAAAAACGAGGAATATTATGGTAAATCACGGAGATTTGGTTTCGGATTTGTATCTTCTCTTCAATACAGGCTTCCTTTTTGGGATTTTGAGGTCGAATTTGCGTATAAAAGAAACCAAGGGCAGAACCGGAGATCATCACAAACAAGTTCTTCTCTCTTTTGTCTACTTAGCAATTTCAGTGATATTTGGTTTGCCTTCGAATATGTCTCAATTGGGAGCGTTGAAGTTGGGTGGATTAAACAAAGGCAAGGAGACACTCATGCCCCGGATGAAGATCACGGTTCCGAGGTTCGATAACGCAGCACTGATCAAGGGATACTCTCGGACCTTGATTGGCAGATGTATGAATCCAGCGGTGCAGGAGGTGAAGTCTCTTCTGTATATACTACCGCATATATGGAGGGTTGAAGATAGAGTTGCTGTCGCGGATCTAGGAATGGGACGGTTCCAGTTCGACTTTGATGAGGAGGATGATATTGTGGAGGTTTTGAAGACGGAGCCCTTCCATTTTGACTATTGGATGATCTCGTTGGTTCGTTGGCAACCAGTGGTAGACCCAAACTACCCATCTGCGATCACATTCTGGGTTCGAATGATGGGAATTCCATTGCATTTTTAGGCAGAACCAACATTTCGGAGCATTGGGGAGGCCCTTGGTGATGTTAAAGAGGTGGATATTGACAATGGGAGAGTGATAGTGTGCCTCGACGGATTCAAGCCATTGGTTTTTGAAACCAGTGTTGAGTTCCGCAGTGGAGAGGAAACTTTGGTGATTCCTGCGATATGAGAGATTGTTCGGGTACTGTCGTGTTTGCTCCAGTATGTGCCACAACCAGAACAAGTGCCCCACTGTTTTAGCCCAGCGAGGACATCGTGACGATAATACTAGAAGAGAGGCTCGGTCGGTGAATCAGGGGGCCAAAGGTGGTGGTGAAGTGGAGGGTGAGAGAGCTCACCAAGGGCAAAAACATGGAGAGCAGTCCAAGGGGAAAGGCAAGATCGTGGATGATAGGGAAGCAAGGCGTGAGGACAGGAAAACGATCCTAGGGGATAACCGCAGTAAAGACAAACGGAATGGAGAGGGGTCTTCTTTTCGTGTCCCTTCAGGGTTCATTCATCCCACGGGAAATGAGACAGAGGGCTGGAGGCTGTGCGCGAGGTGTCCATCGGTCAATAGAGGAGCAAGATGCGGTCAATGAATCTAAGGCGGAGATAAGCAAAGCAGCGGCAGAATCTAGTTCACAAAACTCATGCCCATATCAACACTCTGCTAAAAAAGTGCGTAAGGAGCTTGATTTTGATAAGGGAACAAGCGGAATGGATGATCTTGGGGATGCAATTGCTGTGGTGAGACTGAATGTCTCGGATGATGGTGTCATTAATGGCCAGGATGCAGTTACGGTTATTGCATAGAACCATGTGGCAAGCGATACTATGCAGCTCACGGTTGCAACCGATATGGACTTGGAGGGCTTGGTGGATTCTATGGTTGCCTCTGCTGAGAACATGGACGGGAATGTTCAAGACGTGAATGAGGAGATAAATGAAATGGGCTTCGAGGAAAACAACATTGACGAGGAGAATGATGAACCTGAGGATATCACTTTAGAAGAGAATGGATAAGACAAAGTTTTAGCTCCATCAGAGGAGGAACCAACAAAGGAAAACAAAAAGATTTAATTTCAGGGGACACAAAGGGAGGAGTCCGTAAGAAGCTTTTTAAACCCATGGTTAATGTTGGTGGTGGAACTAAGAAACGGATGGTGCACGCAATCATGACTCCACGCAAGCGGCATATAACAAAGGAGAATCGTTTCAGGGGTAAGGATAAACCGGGGAAACTTGGAGACCCATCGCAGGGTCCGGACAAAGGTGAAAACACTGATTAATGAGGATTATGAGTTGGAGTTGTCAGGGATTAGGAAATCCCTACACAATAAACTATCTTCGAGAGGTTTGGATGAAGTTTAGGCCAGATTTTTTATTTATTTAAGAAACCAAGCAGTGTTTTAATTTTCTTTAGCAATTTCAGTTTCATTTTGCGTACAACAAATTGTTTACGGTTGGAGTAAGTGGACTTGCATTATTTTCTAATGATATTTATGATGTCAAAGTGTTATTCTCAAATAATTGTTTAATTGATATTGAGGCAATAGTTGATGGTCAAATAAACTATTTATCTTTTGTCTACTGAGATCCAGTTCAAAAACATCGGAATCAAGTTTGGGAAAGAATTACAAGAACCGGGTTAACTAAAACGGAACCATGGTTCCTAATCGGAGATTTTAATGAAATTACCGGGAATCATGAGAAACAAGGAGGCACCCTTAGACAAGCGTCGACTTTTATGGATTTTAACACGATGATTACTAATTGCGGGTTGATAGATTTTCCATCGCGTGGTAATACATTGTCTTGGCGAGGTAGACGGAGCAGAAAAATAGTAAGATGTTGGTTAGATAGAGCTATGGCGTCGGAGGAATGGCATGATAGATTCCCACAATCTTATGTCGAGTATTTAAGATTGATTGGTTCAGATCATAGACCGATAATAGCGACGATTGAAACAAAAATACCAAAACGGAGACGACAATTCAGGTTCAATAAGAGATGGAAGACTGACTGATGGAATGAATGCAAGAGGCTGGCAATATGATACGGAAAATGAAACTCTGACCTTGGTGGACAAAATCAGTAATTGTCGGCATGAAATATCTAAATGGAGACAAGAAAACCAACTTTACGGGAAAGATAAAATTACGGAATTGCAACGGCTACTTGAGGAAATACATAATGATGATTCGCGCACTCAAGAGGAACTAAATGAAGTAGCACATAAGCTACATGATGCATATAAGGATGAGGAACAATTCTGGCAACAAAAGAGTAGGAGACCTTAATACAAAATTTTATCACGTGACGACAAAGCAGCATAAGGCTATTAATAGGCTTGTGGGACTTCATAATAAAGAGGGTGTATGGGTTCGGGAGAGAGTAAAGTGGAAAAAGTAGCGGTGGAATATTTTGATGAACTATTTACATCTACTGACCCTACGTCTTTTGAGGATGCGGAAATATCGGAGAGTGATAATGCGCAATTAACAAAGCCGACAACAGAGGAGGATGTTCGATTCACACTTTTCATGATGCATCCAGAAAAGGCCCCAGGACCGGATGGAATAATTGCTCTGTTTTTTTCAGAACTCATGGTATTTAATAAAGGAAGACGTGGCCAAAATGGTAAATGACTTCTTATCACACTACAAGAAAACATCCGATTTGCTACGGACAAATCCGTCGCAAGTCCGTTGCAAATCACCAATAGCGATGGAGTTGCGACGGAAGCAAAATCGTCGCAATTCGTTAATTTGCGACGGAAAGAAATTCATCGCAAATTCGTCGCAAATTTGCGAGGTAAATAAAATGTTGTAAATATGTCACAAGTTTAGGTCTGTCGTAAATCCATCGCAACATTTGCGACGGATTTGTGACAAACATTATAAGGTCCGTCGCAATTCCGTCTCAATTCGTCGCAAATCCGTCGCAAATCCGTCGCAAATTAATTATTTTTTTATAAAAAAAAATCCCGAAAATTATATTTAACAAATAAATAAATAATTAATATTAACAAAAATATTTTTAAATCTAACAAAACACACTAATCTAATTACTTTTTTAAATTATAGCAATTTAACAATTTGAAAGTATAAAAAATCAATTATAAATCTAATAATTTCTAAATCTAACAAATTCCAAACCTAAATCTAATAATTCAAAACCTAAATCTAACAATTCCTAATTCTAACAAAATTCTAAACCTAAATTTAAGAATTCATAAATCTAATAATTTCTAAATAACAAATTCTAAACCTAAATCTAACAAATCCAAACCTAAATCTAACAAATCCTAAATCTAAATATTCCTAAATCTAACAAAATTCCAAACCTAAATCTAAGAATTCATAAATCTAACAAAATTCAAATCCTATATCTTACAAAATACAAATACTAACAATTTTCAAATCTAACAAATTATAAAAGCTAAATTCAACAAATTATAAATCTAACTAAATATAAATCCTAAATCTAACACTTTACAAATCTCAAATCCTAAAATAAAATAAATCTAACTAATTAATCTAAGAAATCTAAATCTAAAAAAGAAAAAGAAAGCTAACCTTGTCAAGAGAGAGGGAGAGAAAGAGAGAGGGAGAGAAAGAGAGAGAGAGAAGAGAGGCTTAAGAAAAATGGAAAAGAGAGATAGACTTGTTAAGAGAAGGAAAAAAGAAGAAAAAAAGAGGTAAGGATCGAGAGAGGAAGAGAAGAAAAGAAGGAGAATCAATTTAATAACAGATATTGCGATGGATTTGCGACAGATCTGTCGCAATATGGGCGGCCCAAAAAATTACGCGCGAACTCATCGATTTTTAAATAATTCAAATTATTTCGACCAAAATTTCAAAAATTTTCATTTTGCGAGGGATTTACGACGGACTTGCGACAACGCCTCGCAAATCCGTCGCAAATGTTATATATTTAAAATCTTATTAAATTTGGTTATGTAAATGTTTTTTTATCATATTAGAAAGTTAAAAAATTTTATGATAGTATAAGATTGTAATAAATCTTAATTTATGCAAAATTTTACGAATTCTTTTTGTCCAATGTGAGTTTTATAAATCTCTTATACTTATGAATAATCATTAACTCCTTCTATTCCTCTATATGAAATTTGATTTCATGAAAAGTTTATAAATTCTTCTTTTTCTTATAATTTGTATATAAATTTAAAATTCATGTAATATTTGCATTTAACTTATATGACTTAATTTACAAAGAAAATCCCAATTTAGGGTATAGGGTTTGGAAAATATTCGTCGTGTGCGACGGATTTGCGACGGGTCGTCGCAAGTCCTTCGCAAATATATAAGATTTGCCTGCGTTACGACGATCCGTCGCAAATTTGTCGCAAATCTTTTATATATAAAATCTTATTAAATTTGGTTATGTAAATATTTTTTATCATATTAGAAAGTTAAAAAACATTTATGATAGTATAAGATTGTAATAAATCTTAATTTATGCAAAGGTTTACGAATTCTTCTTGTCCAATGTGAGTTTTATAAATCTCTTATACTTATGAATAAACATTAACTCCTTCTATTCCTCTATATGAAATTTGATTACATGAAAAGTTTATAAATTCTTCTTTTTTCTTATAATTTGTATATAAACTTAAAATTCATGTAATATATGTATTTAACTTATATGGCTTAGTTTACAAAGAAAATCCCAATTTAGGGTATAAGATTTAGAAAATATTCGTCGTTTGCGATAGATTTGCGACGGGGCGACGGCAAGTCCGTCGCAAATATATAAGATTTGCGACGGCGCGTTGCGACAAACCGTCGCAAATCCGTCGCAAATTTTATATATATAAAATCTTATTAAATTTGGTTTTGTAAATGATTTTTTATCATATTAGAAAGTTAAAAAGCATTTATGATAGTATAAGATTGTAATAAATATTAATTTATGCAAAAGTTTACAAATTCTCCTTGTCCAAAGTGAGTTTTATAAAACTCTTATACTTATGAACAAACATTAACTCCTTCTATTCCTCTATGAAATTTGATTTCATAAAAAGTTTATAAATTCTTTTTTTTTTTTATAATTTGTATATAAAATTAAAATTCATGTAATATTTGTATTCAACTTATATGACTTAGTTTATAAAGAAAATTTCAATTTAGGGTATGTGCTTTGAAAAATATTCGTCGTTTGCCACGGATTTGCGACGGGTCGTCGCAAGTCTGTCGCAAATATATAAGATATGCGACGGTGTTGCGACGATCCGTCGCAAATCCGTCGCAAATCTTATATATTTAAAATCTTATTAAATTTGGTTATGTAAATGTTTTTTTTATCATATTAGAAAAGTTAAAAAATATTTATGATAGTATAAGATTGTAAAAAATCTTAATTTATGCAAAAGTTTACAAATTCTTCTTGTCCAAAGTGAGTTTTATAAAACTCTTATACTTGTGAATAAACATTAACTCCTTCTACTCCTCTATATGAAATGATTTCATGAAAAGTTTATAAATATTACTTTTTCTTATAATTTGTATATAAACTTAGAAATTCATGTAATATTTGCATTAAACTTATATGACTTACTTTACAAAGCATATCCCAATTTAGGGTATAGGATTTGGCAATACTCGTGGTTTTCGATGGATTTGCGACGGACTTGCGACTGTACGGCATGCCGTTGCAAATATGTCGCAAAACTGTCGCAAATTGCGACGCGTTTGCGACGACCATTCTCGTCGCATATTTGCGACGGATTTGCGACGGTATTTATATATTGCCGCAATGTCGCCGCAATTTTGTCGCAAATTTGCGACAGATATTGGACGTCGCAAATTGACTGTTTTCTTGTAGTGTCATCGGGAGTTTTTGATCAGTGGTTAAATATGACAAATATTTGTCTCATTCAAAAAATGGATAGATCTACTCGTATGGCAGAATTGCGAGCCTTTAGTTTATGTAATATGGGATACAAAATTATTTCAAAAGTTTTGTATCAAAGATTACGAAGTCTGTTACCCCGGCTGATCTCCAAGACTCTGTCTGCCTTCGTGTCTGGGAGAATTATTTCGGATAATATTCTAATTGCCCAGAAAATGTTCCATGGTCTCCGAACAAATAATTCTTGTAAGAGGTAATATATGTCAGTGAAAACAGATATGAGTAAAGCTTATGATCGAGTCGAATGACCTTTTATAGAACATCTACTACAGAAAATGGGTTGTGCGAAAAAATGGATTACATGGATTATGTGGTGCATTCAGTCGGTTCAATACCTGATTCTTATTAACGGCCAACCAAGAAGAAATATTAAACCCAAACAAGGGCTTAGACAAGGAGACCCATTATCCCCATACATTTTTATCCTATGTACAGAAGTTTTAGTAGCATATATGAGGAACGCATAACGGGAAAAAAGGATTACCGGCTTTAAAGTTGCGGGATGGAGTCCGCCGGTCTCTCACATGCTATTTGCGGATGATAGTTTGTTCTCCTATAAGATAAATAAGGAGGACACTCAAACATTTCTCCATATTTTACGACAATTTGAGTCGGTGTCAGGTCAAAAAATAAATTTTGACAAATCCTCGATTCAATTTGGACATACAGTGGACGAGGACATTAAGGCGAAAATCCATTAAAATTTGGGTATATTGAATATCGGCGGAATGGGGACATATCTGGGTATACCGGAATGCCTTGGAGGCGCAAAAACCAAGATCTTTAATTTTCTCGTAGAATGGCAACAAAAATGGGTAAACGGATGGACATCTAGATTATTATCCAAAGGAGGGAAAGAAATCTTAATCAAATCTGTAGCGACTGCAATGCCGACATACACTATGTCGTGTTTTAAGCTCCCAAAAACGGTCACTACGAAGCTTACCAGCACAGTTGCGCAATTCTGGTGGAGCATTAACGGAACATCACGGGGCATGCATTGGGTAGCTTGGAAAAATGTATGTAAATACAAATCGGAGGATGGACTTGGTTTTCGGGTCATTGAGGATTTCAATACGGCATTACTTGCCAAACAACTTTGGCGACTTATAGATCATCTAGAATCTTTATTTTCCAAGGTGTTCAAAGGACGATACTACATAAATGGAACCCCCTTGGATCCTGTCCGGTCATACTCTCCATCGTATGGTTGGAAGAGTATTACCTCCGCTCGATCTCTGGTACAAAAAGGGCTTACTAAAAGAGTTAGTTCAGGTCATTCAATCTCTGTATGGAATGATCCATGGATTCCAGCATCTCGCCCGAGATCAGCAATATGTCGTGGGTATAATTTGTACCCCGAGCTAACAGTAAATCAGTTGACTGACCATGCAAGCCCAATGTGGAATTTACCATTACTCGAACAATTAATTGTTTCAGAGGATATACCCTTGATTATTGGGATCCCTACTTCCAAAGGAAAAAGGAATGACATTCGAAGTTGGAACAACACAAAAATGGGTCGATATACGGTCAAATCTGGTTACACTACGGAACATGAATTCCAATCAAATGGAGATTCCCTGAGGTTTTATGGACCGGATATTAGCCACCTTCAGGGACATGTTTGGAAAGTTAAATGTCCACCAAAAATAATTTTTTTTTATGGCAAATCCTATCGGGTTGTATAGCGGTCATGGACCGTCTTAGCAGGCGAGGTATCAATTGTGATCCTCAGTGTGGCAGATATGGTGCGGAGCGGGAAACCATAAATCATACACTTTTTGAATGTCTACCGGCTTTACAAGTATGGGCATTATCGTCAATTCCTACGCCACCGCAAAGGTTTCCGACGGGTGCTTTATATTCTAATATGGCACACTTGTTCAGGCAGCTACCCAACAACAAAGAAATGCTGGTGTATCCATGATTATTATGGTATATTTGGAAAGCAAGAAATGCCAAACTCTTTTCAAATATAGATCGGGATACCCGAGAGGTGTTACGTCTGGCGAAAGCAGAAGCAGTGACGTGGGAACATGCACAAATTGTCGAACTAGTGGTACAAACACAACACGTCAATCAGGCGGTACAGAGTTGTCCGCCAGTCGGCTTATGCTGTCAGATAGATGGGTCTTGGAAGGATACAACAGTTAACTTTGGGTTGGGATGGTATTGCCATGGAGTTAGCACGGATGGAACTTTAATAGGGGCGTGAAATGTTCGACGAAGCATTTCTCCACTCCATTCACAATCAGAAGCATTGATATGTGCCATGCACTGTATGCTCAATGCTAGAAGAATGATGGTGACTTTCGTCACAGACTGCTCTGAATTAGTGAAGATGGTGTCTAACCCAAAAGAAAGGCCGGCTTTCACTATAAATCTGGAGGAATACGAGAGGAGCAAGAAGGAGTTTACGTCTTTCGCAATCTGGCATATCCACACGCTCAAAACACAAATGCAGACAAGTTAGCACGAGGTGCTCGAGACTACCTTTATTGTTTAGACTATGTAAATTTTGTTTCACCGGTTTGGATTTCTGAACCGTTTTAAAAACTGAAGCTGTTAACAAAAAATAAATATATATATGAAATTAAAATATGAATTATCAAGTAACATGCATGAATTTATTAAACTAATTTATATGAAAATATTATAAGATAACAATTACTTTTTGTAAACAAATTTTAATTATTTTATTTATAATAATTAACAGTTACTTTTTGTACATAATTTTTAATTATTTTATTTGGATTAATTATTATCAATAATAAAATATAATAAACTATAACATATATGTTATTCTATTGATCTAAATATTATATATGATTATTTAATGAAAGTGTATATTTATTAATGATACAAAAAAATCAATATACATAACTAGTTATTGCAAACAAATTATATACAAATTATGCATATGTAGTATATATATATTTATGATATTTATAATAATAACATTGTTATGTTTATTGATATTTATAGAAAATAAAAAATTTCTTTCAAAACAAATTATTACACTAAAAAAATGAAAAATATAAAAACCATACTTTTGATGTGGAGAGGATGTATTTGTTTGAAGTGAAATGAGTTAACACAAAAGGCTTAGATTTATAGGCAAATTGAAGAGGAAAAAAAAAGGGTTATTTGCATGCATTGGGCAGCTGCTCTCGCCCAACACCTTTTCTCTCTTATCTGCAGATCTAAAAAAATTACACTACCATTTATCTGCATGCAGATATTTAATATTTTATTATTTTATTTTGTCCACCAATAATAAGAGCTGAATGGAACATAAATGCAGATTGTACTACATTTTTATTGTCCGTCACTTGTACTACATTTAATATGAACATTCATTCAAAGCTAAAGCTTATAAAAAAAAAAGACCGGAATACCCTTACAACTAAAAAATGAACAAGTTGCTGACATTTTTACCAAGCCGTTGAAGCGTGAAACATTCCAAAGGTTGAGAAGCAAGCTTGGAATTTTCTCGGTTGCTGATAAGTTAAGTTATGTTCACCGAGCTTAGCTTAGGGAGTGTTTGTTGGAGCAAATTAACGTGTGGAATAATGGTAAGACTTGTTTTTGTCTCATTTTTACTATTAATAGTTAATGCTTTAATAAGCATTTTACTAAGGTTTTGATGCATAAAGGTTAGATTTTGAGCATTTGTATGTTTGAGACTCTTTTCAGGTAAACTTATCAAAAAGGGTTCAAAACGGAGGAAAATGACATTACGGACTATTATGGGCTTCCAGAAGTTTGACTTCGGATCAAGACCTTTCCACCATGCGATCCTTCTCAAATTTGATCACCAAATAGAGGGGAATGTTAGCTTTCAAACCCAAGTAGAATGAAGGCAACCTAACGATTGGATCTGCAGTTATGAAGTTTTTACTGAAGGTATATCATGTAGTCTCGCGGGAGGAGCAAAAGAAGAAATGGCGGTTTGATCAGACTTGATCTCGCCGCGCCATGGGGCCTCGACCACGCATCCAAGCCACCTCTCCCGCGCCACCGCTGTCTGACCGCTCCACAAGCCCACGCTCGCGCGGCCACCCAAGTCGGTGTTTCCGAGCCCATTTTTAATCCTGTCAAGCCCAACTTATTCACGCAGCCGTCAAGACGTGGGGTAACCCTAAGAGACGCCTAAGGAGCTTCTAAGACTTATAAATACTCGCCTCTAGCCACACATTTTCGCAAGCAACCACAAACACTTTGTTCTCCATCATTTTCATTGTTTATGTCTTTTATTTTCTGAGGAAGATAGATTGTTCTTGAACCCTTTTTGCTTCTCATCCATAAATCGAAGTATTCATTCATATATAATGTTTATGCTTCGATTCGTCATGTGTGAGTAGTTTATTTTCGTTGGGTTGAATCCCAAGATTTTTTAAGGGGGAATTTCATTAGCCGTTTTTATGCTTCTATTCATTTAAGCCGCATTCTAAAGATTTATTTTGCCTAAGTTTGTTTTTAATGCATGGATCTAGAATCACAAACTAGAGACTAATCCAAGGATTTATTAGAGCCTCTAACGTGTTGAATCCGATCACCGGAACCAACTTAGCCGAGCATCGCGTCTTAGGATGCGAATTGCACACCTAAGGAGCGTTCATTAGCGTTAGAACGAAATCGATCCGTTAATGGTCGCTTGATTGCGTCGTGGGATGCGACTGCATACCTAAGGAGTAATCAATGCGTAGACGATTCTCTTACGAAAGTATTTGGACTGAAATTTAGTGATTTAAGTTTAGAAAAATCGTTTTAGTCTTGTTTGCTTTCGATAGATTGTTTATTCTCTTGTTAGAACCCCCTAAAAATTCTCGGATGATCCCAACGTTTGTCTCTTATCGATTTACCGCACTTACGCACTTCAATACCGTCTTCCAATTATGCACTTTCATTTATGCACTTTCAATACCGTACTTTCAATATCGTAATTTCGTTTATGCACTTTCAATACCATTCTTTCAATTGATTTTCTTTTCGACGTTATTTTTAATTTCCATTTCACTTAAAAGCCAATTTTCCTTTTTGTCATTTGCTATAGGCTTAGGCGATAGCTAAGTCTATATAAACACGGACTGTTTTCATTCTTTTCATAAACTACAACCCCAAAATTGTGACAAACAAATCCCTTTTCTTTTGCGTCTTTGGTTCGCTAACGCATCTTTTGTTTTTTGGTAGGGCTTCTCCGTGGATCAACTCCTAAGTAGTCAATGCACAACTGTGCACTTTGCAGCGTAGGGTTATAAATTTAACCTAGATAGGCCTAGAGGAAGCGTCAAAAAATCGATAGCCTCCCTAGGTCGCATCAAAAGTTTGGCGCCGTTGCCACCGGAGATAGGATTCCGCTGTTCAAACCAAAAGGTTAGAACCATAACTAAAAGACATCCGTTTCCTCTAACTCTATTTTTGTTTACATGAGTTTTAGGAAAACTCAAGTTATGGAGAACAAGTAGGACGATCCTTGCTCCAAAGCTCAACCAACTGGCGAGCTTGCGCCCCACGCAACTCACCCACCTTTTGTCAGAAACCGGGCCCGACAAGCACACTTTGGATGCCACCACCGAGCACCTTACACCAAAGGCGTCTCACGCATCCTCACGTTAACATACCAATTCACAAACTCGTAACCTGAGCAATTTGATTGATATGATCAACAACACCATCGAGTACCAAGTAAGGTCTGAGAGGGCCATTCATAAGCGTATAGACGCTATGCAAGAAGATTATTCCGAGAAGCTCGGAACCCTATCTGAAGATATGAAGGTGCTGGAGGGACGCCATCATAACAGACACAATGAGCTAAGAGGAACCAACAAGGATCTTAGGCACCAAAAATCCATCTTAAACCAAGACATGCGAGAAATCTGTGTTTTGAATGAAAAACTCGAGGAAACCAACGAGTCTATCTACATCAATAAAGATCGATCCGAGGCCGACATCTGAAACAAGACTTTTTTAATCTTGCTAGCAATTCCTCAATTGCTCATATCATTGCAATATTTGAGGTATCAATCCATCTTGGGAAGTTGATTCAATGAGAATGTAAAGTTTGGTTTAAGCTAAGCTAAATTAAAAGATTTAAGGTGACAAGCAACAATTAAAAACAGAACACAACCTAAGAAAGACACTACAAGTTCAATTATATGAATCTAAGCCTTAATTACTACTAATCAAGTACTAATGACGCAATTAACTACTAATCAAGATTGACAAAATACTAAAAACGAAACTTAGGGATGGAATCATTGATTTGGGAAACTAAATGGACAACCTTGCAATCATTTAAACAACTAATCAAGCCATCTCCATGCCTAGAACAGTAATTAAAGACTAATCCATGATGTGTGGCAATAATCCCTTCACTAATCACCCTAATGAACTAATGATGTTTTAGCATTAAAATGATTAGCAAGCATTAATAACAAATCTAATAGCATGATAAACACCCTAGGCAACTAATGATGTTTTGGGCTAGGTATGTAAATTTCTTATAAAGTTGGTTCAAGCATTTCATCAAACACTTGGTGGATGTATGAAATGCCTATGATCCAAAATAGCAAAGATTAGCTATTTGGCATTAGAAACTACTTTATAAGAAGAGAGATGAAGGAATCTATCTTAGATTGCAAGATTGAACCATTACAAATCCCTAAATCTAACCCATCCCCAAGTTCCTAAAGAACTACTCACTAATCATAGTTAAACCCATCAAATCAAAGATAAGAGAAAGGTTAAACATGATTAGAGAAAAGATTAATAGAAGTTCAAGATATATATTGCATAAAACTTAAAGATCCAAAGCAAATACAAGGTTTTTCTCCCAAAGAAGATAAAAGTTTTTAGCTATGACAAGAGAGAATAAAAGTTCCCATAAAAATTAGGTCTAAAGAGTATTTATAGGAGGGACCCATCAAAGTGAGAAAAGGGATTCGTCAGTGTAATGTTCGACCAGCTCGTCGAACATCTTGGTCGAACCTTGCCCCTGGAAATGTTGTTCGACCAGCTGGTCGAACATGATCCCTGCTCGCTTGGCTTCTGTCTTCAGTTCGACCAACTCGTCGAACATCTTGGTCGAACATTGCCCCTGGAAATGTTGTTCGACCAGTTGGCGAACATTCTCGTTGAACATGCTCCCTGGAAAACTTGTTCGACCAGCTGGTCGAACATACTGGTCGAACTTGTGCGAGAAAACTTCTGCTTCATCTTCTAAGTGACTCCTTGCCCCTCCAAGTGTCATGCTATCTTTCTCCAACTCAATTCATGCCTCCGTAGCGTCCTTTTCACCTGATCAAGACTCCAAATGCACCAAAACATGCAAAAGAACATGCAAAGACATCCTAGACTCTAAATGATCGAAATGCAATACAATGATGCTAAATAAGGATCCTAAATGATGACAAACTTACACTAAATGGAGAGAAATATGGTGCAAAATATAGACATATCAACTCTCCCAAACTTGCCTTTTGCTTGTCCACAAGCAAATGAAACACAAGCCAAGGAGAGAGGTTTGAAAGTGGGAGCTCAATATCCAAGATAGTTAACAATAATAATCAACTCAATATCCTAGTTCTTAATTCTAGAATGCATGTGAATACTTCCTACTCCAAAAGAGTTAGCCATGCCCATCTCAACATTCAAGTGTACTAAGAATTTAATCAAAACAAGTCTCCCTATCAAGCCAACTCTTTAACATTCATTAAGATCAAAACCATGAATCATGACATTGCAAGGCTAGTGAATTCATTTGGTTTAAGGACTGGGTTTTGAGATAAAAATGATCCCAATTCATCCGGTTTTGCATTTAAGTAAGGGTAACACTCAAAAGGATTGAACCATATGCATAATGCTAAAGGTAAGAAACAAGTGATGCATACAAGGATAGACTATCATCTACCCGAAATACTATCAATAATCCTACACCCCTCTCATTCATTTTTTTAGCTCACTCAACACTCTAGAATCTACCCTTTCATCAAGGCTTTTGTGCCTTGCTAACCCCTTTGAATTTCGAACATTTTTCTCTTTTTATAGCTTTAAGGGGGAACTTCTTCAAGTTAGCAATTTCGGTGAATGGAGTAGTCTACACTTATTAACTTAGCTCTTCTCTTGATGTCTAGGTGGCTTTGCATATATATTTTTTACTTGGCCTTTTGGCTCTTTTGATTTCTTAAGACCACCTAGCACTTTTTATTTACTTAGAGGTATTCCATTTTAAAACCCAAGACTCTCCATTTCAAACCATTCTTCCCCTTATTTTCCACCAACCCTTTTATCCATCATCTCTTTCTTCCCAACTTTTCCACAACTCATCAAGTATAATCACGACCAATCAAACCCCCAACTCCTAAACCTAAAGCTAACCTCAAAATGTAAGGTTAGAATCTACATGAAAGTCTATACTTGTCGTTTCAAACCTAACACTTTATGCTAAGTTCAATCGAAATAAAGGCCTCACAAGTAGTCACATAAAAACAATTGGCTTCAAAGGAGGTAAGGTTTGGTAGGAGTTCTACTTGAGCTAGCAAGAGGGTGGCAAAGTGAGTAAGAAAGCTCAAGTATTTTCAATCCATGAATTCACTTTCAATGCAAGCATGATAATTAAATGTCCAAATTCGGTTTAAGTGAGTAGAGTTGGCTATCAAATTCAAGACCATATTTCAACCAAAAACTAGTGACAAGTGAGGTGGTCCAAGCATGGTTCTTCCTTACTTTCAAATTCATTCACAAGCATTAGAGAACTACTACCTAGGGTATTGAATTGATTACAAGAGTTAAAAATCTACAAGGATAAGCTCATCATTGCTCCCAATGCATATGCAAACAACCTAAATGAGAGAAATTCTAGACTCAATCCTAAAATGTTAACAAGTGCAAATGCAAACTAAATGATATTTTTTTTTTGAAATTTTCGAAATTTTTTCATTTTTTTGGTTTTTCTATGCCTTAGATGAGACTCAAATATGCATGCTAAAGAAAAATAAGATCACAAAACACAAAGTCAAATATCATACTCCCCCAAACTTAAATTACACAGTCTCTTGTGTAATCCAAGCTTGGAGAAGATTTCAAAGATGCAAAAATAAAAATAAAAATAAAAACTAAGTGGTATTTACAATGGTTTTAGAGTGGTACCTTGATCAAAAACGCATGGAGGAGGAGGAGTATGAATCCATGGAGTATGATGGATTGCTTGATTGAGGAGTGGGGGATCGCATGACTCTCTTCCCACGCCTCCTTGTCTCATAGGAGGAGGGGCGTGGCTCATCTTCATGGCTTTGTGCACTTGGGGTTCCTTGAAAGGAGTGGCGTCTCTCTACCATATGGCTGTCCCCTTCTTGATCCTCATGCTGCTCTTCTTGATGTCTTGAGGAGGGAGCCTTTTCACCCTTGGTTGTGAGGTCTTTGATTTGCCTCTTCATCTCCTTGACAGTCTTCACAAGCTTCCTAATGGTCTTATCTTGCCATCTGTTCCATCTTTGGAGAAGCTTGATGTGTTGGTGAGCTTGTCTAGAAGGCTCTCCTTGGTTAGCTCCTTCATAAGGCTCAAAGTTGTACCTATCACTACCATAGACTGGCGGAGCTTGATAAGGCTCATGGCAGTCATCCCAAGAGCATACCAGGAAAGTCTCTATGTTGCCTAGATGCTCATCGGATGGAGTGAAAGAGGCATTGGACCTTTCCCTAAGGCTTGTGAGTTGAATGCAAGGGAGTCGGATTGTAGCCTCCTTGAGCCTTGCCACATTGAACTTGTATTTGAAGCCATTTCCCTCCTTAATCAAAAAGTGACCCTTAAGGAGATAGGTGGAGTCTAGGTACTGCTGCTCGGCCGAGGGACGGCCTAATTTTACGCCAACCTCCTCGAGTATAGGCGTGATCATACCCCCAATGGCGAGTTGGTGTGAGCGATCCTTCTTGCCCGGTACTCGACCATAGTAACTAGCTGCATGAGCTACCCAAATCTGCACCATACCATTACCCGTAGCATCACCTGTCATTTCCGAGTTGTCATCAAAGGAGCGGATGATGTTTGTGAGCCCGACATCAAGCATCTCCCACTCTTCAGCGGTTACAACCACGGTTTCTTTCTTAGCAAAGAAAGTGTGAGCTAGCACCTTGTGAGCATAGCGAATCGCGGGGTGTCGGATCATCTTGCCCTTAACTCTCGAGATCTTGTAACTCCCATTAGCAACCATCTCCCAAAGTTTTTTCAACTCCACCTTTCTAACATCCAAGCGTGAGCCCGCACCGGTTCCCTCATCAAAGCCAAGCACCTTACTTAGCTTCTTGAAACCCATCTTGTAAGATTTGTTGTGTACTCGGAATTGGATGAAACCGAAGCCATCTTTTTCTTTATTAACCTCTCCCGAACTCAAAGTCGTCACTTTCAAAGTAGAGAGGAATTGGCATGTCTCCTCTTGGTAGCTTAGGTATGATTGTTTGAACCACCTCTCACACCCCAAATTCCGGAAAATAGCGGTCACATCCTCCAAGAGACTCAACTCCTCTAGCGATCCGTGATCCGGGTATGTGGTTCCCTTGAAAGGGATCTCCATAAGTGCCTTGTACACATCCGAGGGTGTTAGGGATTCGGCCGTAGCTTTCTCGGCTCGCTTCTCCCTTGCTTTCTCTTTATCAACTCCTCTCTTTGAAGACAACTTCCTTATGACCGTGGGACTCTCCTCGGGATCTTCTTCTTCCACTTCTACCGGCCTCTTGCCTTGCTTCTTTCTAGCTTCACTCCTTGTTCTTCCCATATTACCTTCAAAATTCGAATACTTGGAAAAGAGTGAGTACAAGTTGAATTCTAACCCTTGAAATCAACAAACATGTAATCATAAGACTCCATGAAGGTTCCAACAAGTAAAATTCCATGGCAATTAATTAATAGCAAGAATAAATTTCATTTATCACCTCATTTATCACCCAAAGAAATCAACAAGGAATTTTTCAAGTTAAGCATCCTCTAATTGGTAACAAGTTAAAATTAAAGAGGATTCAAGCCTAATTACTTATGCAACATGGGAAAACAAGGTTGATGAAGTCATGAGTATCCTTGAACAATGTAGACCACCAAAATCCACATTGAAGAATCTTTGTAGCTGTCTTGAAAGTGGCAAAATGACCCCCATACTTGGACCCATGGCAATGAAAAATCACACTCTCAACCTCTTCGTGTGCCAAACACCTTCTATATATCCCATCAGCACACCTTTTGTAGAGATAAGGCTCATCCCAATAGAAGTGTGATACATCCCTCATAAACTTTTTCTTATGATAGTTGTTGAGATGTGTTGGTTCCTCTTTGCACACCAAGTAGTTAATAAAATCAGCATACCAAGGTTCACCCTTGACCTCTATACCTTGAATCTCTTCAAGCTTCCTTCCAACTCCATGTGCACTAGAAATGCTCTTGATCATCATAATTTGCTCCTCCGGTAGGGAATCATTTATTGGCAAAGCATCCTCAATCCTCATCCTTGACAAATTATCAGCTACACCATTTTCCACACCCTTCTTGTCAACTATCTCCATGTCAAACTCTTGAAGAAGCAAGATCCATCTAAGGAGCCTTGGCTTAGTCTCCTTTTTAGCATAGATGTGGCGCAATGCATCATGATCGGTGTAGACTATCACCTTTGAACCCACCAAATAGGATCTGAATTTCTCAAAAGCAAACACCACAGCCAATAGTTCTTTTTCTATTGTTGCATACTTGGTTTGAGCATCATCAAGTGTCCTACTAGCATAGTAGATCACATGTAGCTTCTTCTCTTTCCTTTGTCCAAGAACAGCCCCAACCGCATAATCACTAGCATCTGCCATGATCTCAAATGGTAGACTCCAATCCGATGCTTGCACAATAGGAGCACTCACAAAGGCTTTCTTGATTGTCTCAAAGGCTTGCAAACATTCCTCATCAAACTGAAATTCCACCTCCTTACAAAGGAGCCTTGTCATAGGCCTAGCAATCTTGGAGAAATCCTTGATGAATCTCCTATAGAACCCCGAATGCCCAAGAAAACTCCTTATGCCTTTCACATTGGTTGGTGGCGCCATCTTGACCATAACATCTATCTTGGCTTTGTCCACTTCTATACCATCTTCAGAAATCTTATGACCCAACACAATCCCTTGGTTGACCATGAAGTGGCACTTCTCCCAATTAAGAACCAAGTGAGACTCTTCACATCTTTGTAGAACCCTGCAAAGATTAGAAAGACATGCAGAAAAAGAGGCACCATACACAGAAAAGCCATCCATAAAAACTTATACCATTTCCTCAATAAGATCGGAGAAGATACTCATCATGCACCTTTGAAAGGTAACTGGAGCATTACATAACCCAAATGGCATCCTTCGATATGCAAAGGTACCATAAGGGCATGTGAAAGTGGTCTTCTCTTGATCATTAGGATGAATGGGTATTTGGAAGAACCCACTATATCCATCAAGGAAACAATAGAAGGGATGGTTAGGCAATCTGTCAAGCATTTGGTCAATAAAAGGAAGGGGAAAATGATCTTTTCTAGTAGAATCATTAAGTTTTCGGTAATCAATGCACATTCTATGACCGGTGATAGTTCTAGTTGGTATCAATTCATCTTTTTCATTCGTCTCACTAAAACTCGTCTCATTTGAGTTCACTCCAATCCTCATCAAGGTCTTTAGCTAATTCGCTATCCTCAAGCCCTTCTAGCCTTTCCTCTTGTCCTTCACTTGAAACCTCAACCCTCAAAGATCCCTTGTCTTGGTCAAGTTCTTCTTCACCCTCACATGAAGCTACCAACCTTGTAAAGCTCTCCTCCCCATCTAGTGCCTTGCGTGAATCAAGCATTTGCATGTATGCTAATGTTTCCTTATGCAAATACCCATTCTCTCCATGTGGTTTGGTGAGAGCCACACTAAGATGGTCTTCTTGAGCTATTTCTTCTAATAACTCATCGGCCAGCTCATCCATAGTCTCAATGTAGAATGCTTTACCATCAATGGTTGGCTTCCTCAAGGTCTCCTTTATGTCAAACTTCAACTCAACCCCTTTTCCAAGATGCAAACTAATCTTCCCATGCTTCACATCAATGATAGCACCAGCTGTTGTTTGGAAAGGTCTTCCCAAAATCAAAGGATCCTTTGGTTCCTCATCCATCTTAAGTACCATGAAATCTGTGGGAATGATGAAGTTGCTAACCTTGATAGGCAAATCCTCAAGAACTCCAATAGGCATCTTCACACTCCTATCTGCAAGTATTAGAGAGATTCCACACTCCTTGTACTTGGTGAAACCAAGCTTCTTAGCTATTGAATAGGGCATGAGGTTGATGCTAGCTCCAAGATCACACAAGCAATTTTCAAACCCAAGAGGACCTAGGGCGCATGGTATAGTGAAAGAACCGGGGTCTCCAAGCTTCTTTGGTATCACATTGCTTTGAATAATTGCACTACACTCTTGAGTAAGCAACATAACTCCTTGGATGTCCCTTGCTCTTTGTGCCACGGTATCCTTCAAGAACTTAGCATATTGTGGAATCATCATAAAAGCATCCACCAAAGGCATCTTGAGCTCAATGTCTTTGATTTGCTTGTCAAACATAGCCTTGTATTTCTCCACCAATTGTTTCTTAAACCTCCCGGGGAAAGGAAGCTTAGGCTTGTAAGGTGGAGGAACAAAGGTGGACTCCTTTTGTTGCACATCCTCTTTTGGCTTCTCCTTTACCACTTCCTTGCTTCTCTTTGCAATATACACATCATCAAATGTTATAGCATCTTGAGCTTTTTCAAAGCTATCCTCCCCATCTTGGATTTCAATGTCCTCATTGATCAAAGGACTTGTCCTTGGAGGCAACTCCTTTCCACTTCTCAAAGTAATAACATTGATGTATTCCTTGGGGTTTGCCTCACACTTTCCCGGTAGAGTGCCTTGAGAGTTTGAGCTAGAAGCCTTGCCTTTCTCAAGTTGCTTGAACTTTTGTTGAAGACCCCCAATTTGAGTAGCAAGTTCATTAAGTGAAGAATCCATCCTTGTGTTAATTTCAGCAATCTTCTTTCCCATGTTAGCATCACTATTGGCTTGACCTTGAAGTATTTGTTGAAGCATAAGCTGAACATTGTCTTGTGGAGGACCTTGTGAAGTTTGATTAAAACCCGGTGGAGCATTGCCTTGGTTAAACTTTTGCCCACCAAAGTTGCCTTGGTTTCCTCCTTGGTAGTTAGGCCTTGGTGCATAACCCTTTTGTTGATTGTTGTAAGGCACAAAAGGTTTGTTTTGAGTAGCTTGTGGAGGATAGACTTGATCTCCGGGGTTGGCTACATTAGTACTTCTATAAGAGAGGTTGTTATTCCCCTTATAGTTGTTGTTTGAGTAGTTGTTGTAGCCCCCTTGGCCACCCACGAAATTTACCACCTCTTGACCCTCTTGATACTCAACTTGATCCTCACAATCCTCTTGGTTCTCTTCAACAAAATGTACATGCCTTTGATTTGAAGACATAAGCTTGTCCATCTTGTCATGTAGAGATTTCATCTCTTTCTTTGTAGACTCATACTCACTTCCCCTTGGAGCTCTATCATAGTCTTCATTGTAATTACCATCACTCAAGGCAAGATTCTCAACAAGCTCCAAACCATCTTCTACTTCTTTGCCTAAGAAGTTCCCATTACTTGCGGTATCAAGAAGCATTCTAATCTTTGGAAGGACACCTCTATAGATGGTGCTTAGGAGAGACTCTTGTGTGAAGCCATGATGAGGGCATTGCATAGTGTAGCCCTTGAATCTTTCCCATGCTTCATTGAAAGACTCATTGTTCTTTTGAGTGAAGCTAGAGATCTCATTCCTCAACTTGGCTGTCCTTGAGTTGGAGAAGAACTTAGATAGGAAAGCTTTCTTGCATTCATCCCAAGAGGTGATGGTACCTTGAGGCAAGTTTTTCTCCCATTGCCTTGCTCTATCCCCAAGAGAGAAGGGAAAGAGTCTTAGCTTGAAAGCATCCTCACTCACACCATTCATCTTGAACAACCCAAAAACTCTATCAAAGTTATCCAAGTGATCAAGGGGATCTTCCATAGGCAAACCATGGAACTTGTCTTGTTGAACCATTGGGATGAAAGCTGGCTTCACTTCAAAGGTGTTGTTGTGAACCGGTGGAGGTTGAATACCATATCTATTTTGGTGAATATTTGGAGCATCACCAGCCCCTATGGGTCTCTCTTGTCTAGGTGCATGCAAGGGGTTTCCATTTCCCCTTGGAGCTTGCTCATTTCCATTATGAGTTTGGTTGGCATGCGCCATTGGTGGAGGGTGTTGAACTCTTTGTTGTTCTTTCATTCTCAACCTTTCTAACCTTGCAGCCTCCCTTCTTGCAATCCTTGCATGACTCGTCTCACTAAAAGGAAGGGGAAAAGGGCTTGAGGTTTCCTTCTAAAACTTTCAAGATTTCCTTTTTCACTACTTCCTTAAGGTTTGGGTTTAATCTTCTTTGGTGTTTAATTGAGGAAGCATTTTCATTTTCAAGGTGAATCCTATGAGTACAAAGTATAGGAGATATGCCCTTGATATCACTCAAAGAGTAACCAATAGCTCTCCTATACTTTCTCAACTCATTAAGGAGAGAGTTGAGCTCATCATCACTTAAGTTTTCATTTACAATGATGGGGTAAGAAGAGTTAGGGCCTAAGAAAGCATACCTTTGTCCAATGGGAAGTGGTTTGAGTGCCACCTTTGTAGCTTTGAGTTCACTCCAATCCTCATCAAGGTCTTTAGCTAATTCGCTATCCTCAAGTCCTTCTAGCCTTTCCTCTTGTCCTTGACTTGAAACCTCAACCCTCAAAGATCCCTTGTCTTGGTCAAGATAGATCCTTCCGTTTGCTCCAACAGAAGAAGTGAGACGAGTCATGCAAGGCCACTCACAATGCATATTTAAAGGGAGACGTTGATAAAGTTCAATGAAAAAGTCAAGAAGCTCCCGATGGACATGCCGTTCGAAGAATCTTCAGAAATGGAAAGTTTGATCGATTTCTTTGAGAGTAGCTTGGAGAACAAGATTGATACGAAGGTTCACTTTGATCAAGCTAGACACTCTGCCACCATGGACGTGATTCACATTCCCCATCAAAGAAGTACGAGTGGCATCCACACAAGTTTGAGCCGATTGCACTAGAGGAGTTCAATAGAGTAGTCCGAGAGCTCCCTCCCGAGACGACCTTCATGGAAGCTTAGACAGAACACCTAATTAGCCACTTCTTTTCCGAAAGCATTGAGACAGTATCCAATATCCAAGACCTCTTCACTCTCACGAAGATGGGGAGAAGATTTTGAAGTCTCCACAAGATCCAAAGTTGTGGGCAATTCTTAGACTCTTGTAACATTCGAGTTAACACTTTCAAAGATGCTAGATGTGATTCTGGTTCGGACATCAACATTTTAACGGCTAGGATTGCACTAATGCTTGGTATCAAGTACATTTTCCCCACTGAAATAAAGATTGGTTTGGCAGTCCAATCAAGTACGACTAAGAGGAGTCATCTAACATTCACGTCATCATAGGCGATTGTAGAGTTCCGGTGGACTTCTATATCATCAAAACTCCTCATCACGAAGTTGCACCACTCATATTGGGATGTTCATTCCTTGCAACAGTAGGGTACAATCATGGATTGACCTAATAGGCGAGTCTCCTTTGTTTTATTGATGGTGAATTGCCTGATTAGCCGTCAGATGATGCTTTGAATGATGGAAAACTGTATTAATTCATAAGATTATTAAGGCACAACATTGATATGATCATGAGAAGCAACAAGGACGCCAGACTTATTGTCGAGCTTCAAATGGATGCCGAGCTTCAACTTGATGCCGAGTTTGAGCATAATGCCGAGCTTACAGTTGTTGCCGAGCTGGAAACGGAGCTTGAGGTCGAGGACATGGAGCTTGTAGCTGAGGATGTGTGTATCGTGGGGAAAGAGTATGGAAAAGATGTTATCTTAACCTCATTGGTTTTGATACGTGATCATCAAATGGGCATGTGTCTCATTTGTACTCTTTTTCCCTTGTCAAGTTTTGTCCCAATGGGTTTTTTTGACAAGGTTTTTAATGAGGCAAATGTTTCACATCCAAATCACTCATTTGATGATCCAGACCATGGCATAACAATCATATTTCGACCCAAAGGATCATCTATCAAGACCAATACATTCTTATGCCATTACAAGCCCAAGAAGAGCCCAAACCAAGTGATTATTTTGCTGGCCAAAAGGGATGACGTAAACAGGAGCTTAAGGGTCATATTTTATGTTCAAACTTGTTTAATTCTTGTTGATTTTCGAGACTAGTCAAGGAGCCTGTTCCAAGACTTGTCTCTTCCTCATTTCCTTCTTCTTTTCTTCTCTTTATAAGCCCCTTTGTAGGCTGAACGAAAAAATTTATCTATCTTTTGAATAAAAATCCGTTCTCAAATAGATCATCTCTTTGGTGTGTAATACCCAAAGAAATCCTGTTAACCTTCTGGTGTGTAATATCCTTAAGATTATCAGTTTGGTTTACAAAAGACTTTCACATCTTTTTTATACTTTCCTCTCAAACTTATTCCATCAATTCACTGCCATATTTCATTCATTCCCCAACCAAACCGTTTCATAATCATTTCGATTTCCTCCATCATTTCACCACGGGTTCCTTCGGTGTTGGTTTAGCTTTTAAAGTCAGGATCTTAGGGAGATTCATATTAAGTGGTATCAGAGCAAGATTTGAAAGTTAAGTATTTTGTTTATGTCTTTTCATATTCATCAAGCAATCGATTTGTTTACAATCTGCAAAACCTTTTGTTTATTTGATTCTGTGATCAATCGTCTTATTGCAAGCAATCGATCTGTTCTGAAATTGCGAATCCATTGATGATTGAAGCTGTGGTCGATTAGAGTTTTAGGTTGATTAAATCTGCTAAAGTCGAACCCTGGATTTATTTAGTTGTTTTATTAGTTGCTTGATTGATCAAAAGAACAAGTTTCATGCGAGATCTCCTCTGTTATTTTGCAGTGCGAATTTGTTTAAATGAATCTGATCATTGAGAACTCCTTGAAAGCATATTTGTTTTGTTAGGACTTTTTACTGGTGTCTTTGTTTCTTTAATTGCAGGATGGAGCCTGAACTTGAAAAACTCAGTGAAAGGGATAAGCTCAAGCTCAAGGAATTAAGTATCTACAAAAGCTGGACAACACTTCTGCAACACTTCAGGAGGAGAAAAATCAAGCACCAAAGGAAGACCATAAATTTGAGAGTTCTTTCAAACAAGGTGCTTAGTCCAAGATAGAGTGTGCAGCCTTATCATTGATGGAGGCATCTGTACAAATGTTGCAAGTTTAACAATGGTGGAGAAGCTTTGCTTGGAGACTAAAGAGCATCCACAACCTTACAAGCTTCAGTGGTTGAAAAACAATGGAGAAATAGAAGTGACCAGACAAGTAATGGTGTATTGGTCTATTGGGAGTTTTGTGGACGAAATCCTTTGTGGTTTTGCCAATAGAAGTCAGCCATATTCTGCTAGGGAAGCCATGGCAATCTGATCGCCAAGCTACTTATCATGGTTTTACAAACCGATACTCTCTAAAGTTCAAAGGCAATAAGATCTCCCTAGTTCCTTTATCTCCATTGGAAGCTTATCAAGATCAGCAACACTTAAGCAGAAAGGAAGGGCAAACTGAAAACAAAACCGAGAACCCTCTTGTTTTTTTCAAAAAGTCCTTGAAAACTAAGTGTATTCTTTCCTCTATTAAATATGATTTTGTGCCTAAAAAACTAACCAATGTGTAACCGGTGCAACATAGTAGTATTGCTTCTTTTTCACAGGTCCAAAAAGAAGAATCAGCAAACAAAGCATTAGAAAGCTTGCCACTGATTACTAATGTAGAGTAGCCAACCATTCTTGCAACGGAACCAGTCATTCAACCAAATCCAAATGACCATCCAGTAAAGCACTGTAAGAAAGTTGATTTAGTTAGAACATAACCTGAATTATTCATGATGGTTTCTGCTCAAGCTGAAAAACGCTTTGGTTTAGAAAATGTGAAAGAATTTTGTGTTACAAACTCTACTGTTTACAAAATTCGTGAATTTGATTCTTCTTTGAGAGTTTCTTTGTTTAGCAATACATTTGAGTTGATTAAAATTAAGGCAGAGTCTGAAATGGGTAAAACTTTGTTTGAGATGGAACAAAACGTTTTCTGTGATTTTTATGAACCTTGCAAACCCATTTTCGAAAATCATGTTTTTAAACAAAACTTTTTTAAGTTTGCCAAGGATATTTCATCTTCTAGTAAAACTTTGCTTGTTTTGAACTCTGTTAGAAATTTTTGGTGTTCTAATTACATTCAGATTTGTGACAAAGTGAGTGACATTTAAGAAAAAAAATATTTTACCCTTGATCACACAGATATAATTCACTTGTCTGTGTCAAAAGTGCCAATTACAGGTTTAAAAGCAGACTTGAAGCACACAAGGAGAACCGGAAAAAGGGAGGAAGACAATCGATTTAAGCCACCTGATTTGAACCAATATAAACACCAAGACGTCAGTTGCTTCATAACGATGCAAGAAGAGCCACCAGATGCCGCATACAAGTCAAAGCCGAGCCAAAACAAAGGTATAACCCTAATTCTTCATGATTACGATTCTAACTTGTTTTCTTTCCTTGCAGATAAATCAGATTTGAGGTCAAATCCTTTTCAAGAGGGAGAGTATGATATGATCATGAGAAGCAACAAGGACGCCAAACTTGTTGCCGAGCTTCAAATGGATGCCGAGCTTCAACTTGATTCCGAGTTTGAGCATAATGCCGAGCTTATAGTTGTTGCCGAGCTGGAAACGGAGCTTGAGGCCGAGGAAATGGAACTTGTAGCTAAGGATGTGTATATCGTGGGGAAAGAGTATGGAAAAGATGTTATCTTAACCTCATTGGTTTTGATACATGATCATCAAATGGGCATGTGTCTCATTTGTACTCTTTTCCCTTGTCAAGTTTTGTCCCAATGGGTTTTCTTGACAAGGTTTTTAATGAGGCAAATGCTTCACATCCAAATCACTCATTTGATGATCCAGACCATGGCATAACAATCATATTTCGACCCAAAGGATCAGCTATCAAGACAAGTACATTCTTATGCCATTACAAGCCCAAGAAGAGCCCAAACCAAGTGATTATTTTGCTGGCCAAGAGGGATGACGAAAACAGGAGCTTTAAGGGTCATATTTTATGTTCAAACTTGTTCAATTCTTGTTGATTTTCGAGACTAGTCAAGGAGCTTGTTCCAAGACTTGTCTCTTACTCATTTCCTTCTTCTTCTCTTCTCTTTATAAGCCCCTTTGTAGGCTGAGCGAAAAAAATCTATATATCTTTTGAATAAAAATCCTTTCTCAAATAGATCATCTCTTTGGTGTGTAATATCCAAAGAAATCATGTTAATCCTCTGGTGTGTAATATCCTTAAGATTATCAGTTTGGTTTACAAGAGACTTTCACATCTTTTGTATACTTTCCTCTCAAACTTCTTACATCAATTCCCTGCCATATTTCATTCATTTTTCAACCAAACCGTTTCATATTCATTTCAAATTCCTCCATCATTTCACCACGGATTCCTTCGGTGTTGGTTAGCTTTCAAAGTCAGGATCTTAGGGAGATTCATATTAAACATTAAGTTTTGTTTTACTCATGATCAATTAAGCAGGGAGTGATATTTTTTATTGCTTTTGCATGTGATATAATCAAAGTAGCAATTCCGTGCATATTGAATTTATATGTATTTGGAACTTGTAAAAGTTGCTTGATTTTAAAAGTTGAGAGATTTGTTAAATTTGTAAAGAGTTTTATTAAATTTGTATATTTAGAAAATCTATCAAAATATTTTACTATAATGACTTTGAGCATCTCAGCTATATATATAGTATTTTAAAAATCTTGTTTTATGAGTTAAATTGTTTTAAATTCAGTCTCTCATTCCGCGGCTACATCTTAAATACTAGTTTATATCGCGAGTTTCACAATTTCCAGTTATCGCTAAGCAACAACAATTTTGGTATTTAATTATTATTACTACTAAAAATGTCATTCATAGCATGTCAATGCATATGCAAAACTTACCGTTGAGATCATCCTATCATGTGCACAAATTACAAGTTCCAAATACATATAAATTCAATATGCACGGAATTATATCACCTGCAAAAGCAAAAAACATATAACCCCAATAGTGTCAACCTTTCTAGGAAAAAAGTCAAGAAGCCATTCGTCGCAGAAATAATATATACACGCCAAATTTATTATCAACAAACTGAATTCTCTTTGTCCGATCCTCACTACTCATCTTCTTGTTTTATTTTTGTATTTTCAGACAAAGATGCCCAAAAGTCCGTGACATGCTTGTTGTGATTAAATCCCATGAAGATAATTCTCCGAGAGTCCTACGATAACCGGGCTCGATGTTCAGAGACTTGTTAATCTATGGCCAATCCCACCTCGTATTGGAGAAGGGACAATTTCCTTAAATGACGATGGCGATGTCGCTAGTCTCTTTTTGCAGATAGAAGAATCAGTAAACATTCTAAATTCTAAACCTTTATTATAATATATATAGTTTTTTTATCGCCGTTGACCTAAACCTTTTCTTTATAGGAATTAAAAAAAATCCGTGAAGACAGTTTCGTGGAAGCATATCACAGGTGCAGTTAGGGATCAAATGTATAATCTTCTTTGTTGGGCTTATGTGGGCTCAGATCTGATCAGTTGAGGTGTCTGCACAAATGGGAAAACAAGAATTTGCCCCTCTGCACTTGATATCTTTGTGCATTTTGTGATCGAGAAACCCTTAAAAAAGGGGCAAAAGATAACTTGGAAAGTTTTATTTCATGTGTTAAATTATTTAAAATTCATATTCCAATAACAAAGATTTTAATAGATTCATCCTTCTTCCTATTAATTTAGAATCCATTTTAATGAAAAAATCTGATTTGTCACCTCTAGAATCAAAGTTAGTGTATTTTTTTGATGACATGTAAATGTGACAAGTCAAATTTCCTAAAATAAAGAAATATTTTGATTGGTTAAGATAAAATTAGTTAAATTATAAAATTAAAACATGAATACACTAGATTATAACTCTAAAATTAATAAATTTAAATTAGCAGAAAATAATAATTATTATGATCAATTTGTTTTTACATATATTCATAATAAATTGCATAAAATATTATTACAAAAAATTTACAACCAATATACATTATATTTTTATATAAAAGTTAATAATATATTATCCAATAGGATAGTAAATAGGTTATACCATTTTTATCTTATTTTTTTAAATAAATAAAGTTTATATCATATTCAGATATAGTCTCATTGTAGATCGAGAATTTGAGATCAAAAATAAAATGAAAAGTAACTAGATGAAAAATAAATTATAATAAGATAAAACAAGAATAAGAAATAGAAAAAAAAATATCTACAGTTTTGTTTTTTCGAAACATTCGCGTGCTTTATTTGACGTAGTCATTTAAAAATCTTAAAAAGCAAGTTTTATAATAAACACATGTGCGGCTCAAATTTTATAATAAACACATGCGTGCATGCCAATCATAATAAATTTATTTTCTTTATCAAACAAATTCCTCAATATTGTTCAAAAAGATGAGCTCAGAGCTACAGGAGAATTTTATAAAATATGATTTCACAAATTTTATAACAATATTTTTATAATTTTTATTGAAAAAGAAAAATTACTAATAGATTATCCAATGTACTATATATATTTTCATGATAAAGTCAAATATTATATTTTAAATTTTAAATTTTTTTTTGTAATTTTTGCTAATATTTAATATAAATTTTAATTCGAAACCATATATCATAAGATGCTGAAAATATGAAATTTTGATTACATAAAAAATGATAGAAGCGGTTTTCGTGATTGTTCTTAAATGGCAAAAAACTGTATCGTGTAAAAAGCATAACGTTTACGGAAATTATCTAAAAAACTAACCAACACATAAATATTACAATTCACTTATTTTTAACTCCTACTTATATGCAAAAATATATGTATTTATTTTTTTTTAAAATTCAACCATACATTATAAAAATATATATTACAAAACATATACTTTGTTATTTTTTTTAACACATAAAAAAAAATACTTCAATTTTTCTACAAATATACGGTGGATATAAATATTAATTATGCAAAAGTCAAAATCGCATGCGAACTTGTCGTGCATGCATTTTGTTAACCTCGATTAGAGTTTAATTTTAGTTTTAGTTATTAAACAATTTATATATTTTTTAAAATCTCTATATGTCCTTAGAGCGGTGAGGTGGTTGGTATGAACGAATGTGCGGACCAACCATCTACCCACTCTTATGATAAGTAAAGATTATAAAATCCATTTTGGTTTAATTAGCAATAGGTCAAGAAAAAATATATACTTAAAATATATATATTGGCAAGATTATATTGTGTAAGGAGAAAAAAGCATAGTATAGATAATATTAAAGGCATATTATAAGAATTTAATTATTATTTGATATAAATTTTATATTTGCAATTATATGTTATTGTAAACTGTAGAAAAAAAAAGGTTTTAAAATAAATTAGTTTCAAAAGATACAAAATGATATGAAACGTTTGTGTGATTGTTGTTAAACACTAAAACTGTATATGTATAAAAATATAACATTTACATAATATATAAGAAAATTAATCAATAATTTAATATTACAACTATTTATGTCTATAAGAAATTAAACCTTTAAAAATAAATAAATTATTTTATGTTTTAATATTTTTCAGTTTATTTATTTATCATATTTACACTTTTTATCTAAAGAAGTATTTTAAAATCTTGGTTAATGGTTTTTTATCTTTAATTTCTATTCAAATCTATAACATTTTTATTTGATTTATCGTTTGTTATTAAATATTTATATAATGTTATTGTTAATACATAATTAATTATATGTTGAACATAAAAAAACTATTTTACAGCTTGCACACGGTGCGAACCGATCACCTAGTAGAATCATTAAAACCTAAACTTTTTAAATAACAATAGATTTTGTTTTTTGAATAACAATAAATTTTGTATGAATTATAAAAATCATCAAACCAATAACAGTATATTTTAGTAAGGATGTCAGAATCCATTAACCAATAACAATAGATTTTGAAAATTTTAACAATTATTTAAAATAGGACAATTCTCATATTTACCATCAAAACAGGTTTTTAGGACAAACTAACACACACGCCTAAAACTTTCCAATCATAACATTTTTTATTAAATAATTGACTAAAAAGCCCCTCATTTATTAATACACCTTGACGTGATTTGAAAAGAAAACATATAATCGAAAAAGAAAAAAAACAATCACCGTTGTCGGCAGTAGTCTGTCGGAACTATCGTCGTCTCATCGTCGGAACCGTTGTCGTATCATCGTCGGAATCGTCGTCAGAATCGTCGTCGTTGGAATCGTCAACCAGAATCGCCGTCGTCTCATCGTCTTCGAAGTTACCCAAAAGTTACGTCATCGTTTATGAATCGTTGTCGTCTCGTCATCGAATCTTTACCCAGAAGTTACGAAATAGTGATTAAAACTTGCAATCACTCCTCACTTGTTTTCTCTAAGATTTTGCTTGCATATTGTGTTTTTAAGTTTGAATTTGGGGATTAATTTTGAAATTTCAATCAGTTTCCCCATCAAGATCCAAGCAAATTTCAGTTTTGAGAAATTGTGGATGGTGATGGACAATTAATCTAGTTGTTTCTGATTTATGGACATAATTGTGAAGCAATCGCTATCTGGTGATACATGCTCGGATCTGTCTCAGATTTGCTAGGAAAAATCCACTCAATTTTTCAATTTCAGGTAATATCCACTTGTTGCTAATCTAATGATGGCTTCACATGTGTGCCTTTGGTTTAGCTCCAATTCCTCTCTAGTTCCGCATTCATTCATGTGTGCCTTTGGTGATTCCAAGTAGCATTTGGAGAAAGTTTCTTTTTATTTGTTGGTTCGATCACTTCTTTTTTTAACTTGAATTTGTTAAAAAATCAGTGTTTAGTGGAAGCAGGCATAATCAGCATATCATAACATGTAAGAGCAAGTAATTTGGTGATCCATCGATAGCCTACCCTGAACAAGACTTAACAATTAAATAAATCCTTGTTGGAATGGAAAAAACAAAAGGTTACAATCATATCTCAAAGGCTTGTTTCAAGATAGAGGAACTAAATACGAGTCTCTGCAACTAAGCTATCACTTGTTCAATAGACCAAGAGTGAATCAACAACTCATGGAGTAACTTTCCTAACTAGAGCTAAGTTCCAAAATCTCGCGCAACTTGCAAACATAAGACAGATTAATTCAATGAATTCTTCGCAAAACAAGCAATAACTAAGATATATATTGTATTATATATAACAATATCTTGCACATAATATCAGATTTTTTTTCTTAGGAAAGTTTTCCTAATTTTATATAAATATATGCACAAAAGTTCTTAATTGTAATTTTTAGAACATTTTCTTAAATGTGTAGAACGTCTTCATAAATTTGAGTTATTATAGTATATATAAGCACAAAAGTTTTCAATTATAAGATTTAGGAAAACATTCTTAAATGTGTAGAACAGCTTCCTAAATTTGATAAATTGTCCGTTAAAAGTTATCCTTGTAATTGCCTTTCATAATATTTCAGACGACAAAAAAGTTTTTTGATATTATAGTATAAATAAGCACAAAAGTTCTCAATTATACGTTTTAGGAATACCTTCCTAAATATAAAGAACGGCTCCCTAAATTTGAGATATCAAAGTGCATAAATATATTTTTAACTAGTTTATTAAATATTTAGGAATTTAGCAATTTCCTCATCAGCTCATCACATACCGTTCATGGACATATTGTCATTAGTACTTAAAAAAGAACAAAAAATAATATTTTGGAAGCCTATCATAAATTTGTAAAAATGCTTCCTATAAATTAAAAAAAACTCACTAAATTCTCTAAATTAAGGAAACAATTCTAGATATTTAGGAAAAATTCATATAAATTTTAGTAAGGTCTTCCTAAAAATTTAGAAATACTTCATAAAAGTTTCGAAAGACTTCCTAAATATTTATTTGATTTAGTAATAACATACAATTTAGGAAGCTTATCCTAAATTTGTAAAAATGCTTCCTAAAAATTCAAGAAAGCTTCATAAAATTCTCTAAATTAAGGAAACATTTATAAAAAATTTTATTTGATATAAATTCTATTTCGTTGCATCTTTCAGCTTGTGGGAGTAAGTAATTAAGAAACACATCCAGGATTTTTGATTCACTTACAGTCCTAGGTGAGGCTTTGGTGCTTGCATGATGTCTGTGAATTAGGAAGAATATGCAGTTGAAATAGAAAGAATTTCTATATGTTTAGGAAATGCTTCCGAAATATCATTTTATGTCACATACTAGGTGAAAGCAAACATATTTTAGGAAAGTCTTCCTAGAGTTTTCCTAAAATTATATTGTGTTGGCATATTTGTCACAGACTAGGTGAAAGCAAAATCATTTTCCGTGAATGTTGACTTCAACATTTAATCTGCATACACATTATGAACGATTTCTATATTTTTAGGAAGGGTTTCCCAAATATCTTTTATTTTATTTTTTTTAGTTTGTTATCTTGTTTGTCTTTTCAAAAATTAAAAAGAAAAAGAAAAATTGATGTATTCTATACTTCAGTCTTTCACAACTGTTAGAAAAATTTCCTAAATGTTTAGAAAGATTTGTTCAAATATTAGAAAACTTTCTAAATTATTAAGAAAGCTTCTTAAACTTCTAAAACTTTTTAGAGATCTTCAATAACTATTATAAAACATTCATAAATTCGTTAAAAAATCTTTTGAATGTTTAATAGAAAGTCTTCATAAATGTGTATGACGCCTTCCTAAATTTGAGTTATTGTATAAAACACACAAAGTTTTCATTGCACGTTTTCAGATAAATTATTTAACCATTTAAAAACTTACTAAAACATACAAGTAAGAGAACATAAAACGGTTTTTAGTCGGTGAATATCAGAGTTATAACATGATTTCATCTTATCATGTCTTAGTGGTGACAACATACAAATTTCAATATTTTAAAATAGATACATATGAGAAGATCACGCATGTGGAAGTAAAGGTAAAGATCATGGAGAGAGACAATAAAAAACTTGTAGGGAAAAAAATATCAAAACATCTGCTGGTAAGGTAAATACGGTACCTCGTCTCGAATATATGTTCTGCCACGAAAAGTCAGTCTCTTGTTAACATAGAGAGGACTAAGAAACTAGAACCATCAAGAATTATATCTGATTATTAGAAATTTAGGAAGGTTTTAAACACTTTTAGGAATGTCGTCATGAGTCATTTGTTAAGAGTGAAATTATCCATTTTCTCTGTGAATGCAAGTAGCAAAACGTCGAGCATGACCAATTCACTTGATACTTGGTAAAACAAGAAACTTTAATGACGGAACCGCTTCATTGGGATAAAGTCAGGGCTACACCAGACCAAACTATGGTATGGGATAAGCTCAGAACAAGCTCTTTCGAGTAAGTTTACAGCTTGCTTTTAGTCATTTAGCCACAATCAACAAGAATGCGTGATTATGTTAAATGTTGTTTTGTAGGTAACACAGATTAGACGAGAGATGATTGAGTCGCTGTTTGGATATACGATGCAATGCTCAACGAAGAATGAGGAAGGGAAGAGCAAGACTCCAACCAGGAAAACACCTTCTTGAACCTAAAAGGCTTCCAACTTTACAATTCTCTTGAAAGCCCTCAACGCAACCGCCGACCAAATCTACTATGCTTTTGGGAAAAGTCAACTAAGATCAACCCAAATCGATCCATTGCATGCGCATAGAAAAAGTCTGATTTAAAAATTGTTTTCCTTAGCATATGGATTGGTTGATACATATTGCAGGCACATAGAAAAACAGTTTCAGCACACGAAAATCAAAGTAAAACAATTCAAAAGCTATAAAGATAATTAAGGCAACAAAGAACAAAGAGCAAACAGAGTCGTCTCCACAAGCTCGTCGTTGCTCAGACTTCCGACGTTCTTCAGCACGCCGTAAGCCTCCGAGATCAGCTGCATATCTCCGTACTCGATTCCGTTGTGAACCATTTTCACGAAATTCCCGGATCCACCTTCTCTGATGTACGTCACGCAAGGACCATCCTCGACTTAAGCAGCGATTTTCCCGAAAATATCCTTGATGTTGTTGTACGCCTAGAAAGATCCACCAGGCATGAGCGAAGGTCCATTACGAGCTCCTTCCTCGCCTCCAGATACTCCCATACCCAAATAGAGCAATCATTTCTGCTCCGCCTTCGACGATTCGACCCTCTGTGTTCTGATACTACTCGTTTCCACCGTCGATGATGCTATCCCCAGGCTCCATGTACTCGGAGAGCGCGGCGATAGTCTGGTCAACGGGAGCTCCGACTTTGACGAGAATGATGACATATCTAGGCTTCTGAATCGAGAGGACGAAATCGTGAGGCGAGTATTGGCCAGCGACTGGGAGCTTCCCTTCTTCGGCGGCATGACCTAGACGGAGATCGCAAATCCTTTCTCGGCGATGTTCAAGTCGAGGTTCTTCCCCATGATGGCGATACCAATGCGGGAGAGTGCGTCTTGACTCTGTTGGAGAAATAGGTTTTTTGTTTCTTAATTAAATAAGGACAAAAGTGTCAATCTATTAATGAAAAATGTTAGGGATAAAAGATTATTACCGTGTGTGGTATTTATGGAATAGAAACTAATTTTGATGTCATTTTGAGGAATTTCTCTTTAAAGTACATCTACCAATGTATTAAATTTATTTACATCACGACGATCTCCGAAGTCATAGATGGTTGGATAATTTCTCTATAAGAAAGTAGAATTGGCTTCAAACAAGAGAAATTTATTGATCACTACAAGTATATAATATATTTGCCAAATTCCAAAAACTCAAAACTTTTTTTTTTTGCAAAAGGTAAGTGGAGATACACATCATGGACTATCAATATCACATCTCTTTAAAATTTAAGACACAAAGAGACAACTCATGTGCTTCCTCCATCATTTTTCGATTTCGGATATCGAAACTTTTGTACAAAAAGAAACCTCATTTTACAAACTGCTACGAGTTGTCCGTTGATTACCTTAACACTCTCTATGGCCACTCCGTGATATCCGAAGAAAGTAGAGCCTCGTACAAGGAGACCATAATAAATACCATCTCCTTATTCTTCCTGTGTAATGGATTAAGTCAACCCCTATTGGCTGCTTTTCAAACTTTTGAAAAGCCTCCTACGTTGTGGGGGTTCTTCGAAAACCTTTTATTTTTCTTAGTTTCATCCAAGGTTCATTAACACTTGGAGGATGGTGATCAGTGTAGTCAAATTAATTTATTGAGAATCTCTCAAGGAATTCCATGTGTTTGAATGTGGCTTGGGGCATCCTCTATAGTATCTCCATAGCAGTGATATTCTAGGTTATCGTTTGCCCATATTTTAAGGGTTTCTCGATCACAAAATGCACAAAAGATACCAAGTGCGGAGGGATAAATTTTTGTTTTCCCACTTGTGCATGATATCAACTTGTCAACATGATATGAATCTAAAACCTGCAAGAAAATAATATTTGGACATCATGAGTAGTTTGGCGGCACAATAATGAAATTATATAAATGAAAGCTTCATAAACCTATACTTTTCAACCATGACTATCACACCATATTAGGATTAAAGTATTTATTAATGTAAAACCTTAGTATATATCCATATGGTAACTAAACAGATGCTATCAATTTTTGGGAAAATTAGAATAAATGATGTTTTTAGTGTTTTCTTGTCTATCTATACCTTCTTAAACAATTGTTGTTGACTTATTCTTTATATTAATTGAAATCCAATTATACCCTCTTAATTTGTTATTTATTTCATAAATATAATTATAAATACATAATAACCTCTTTTGATTATTTTCCAAAATCAATTATTTACACATGAAAAAGTTGGGCATCAAAATCTTGTGAACAAAAAATTATGATGAACCAAATTTTTTTTATCTATAATGAACAAAAAAATCTTAATCAATTCTCCCAAATAGAATTTGCACAGATCAATTTGTTGTAAAACAAACATTCAATAAACTCACCAGATTTATGTGAAATCTATTAAATCTTTTTTGGTTTAGACAATTGATTTTTGCAGAATCTGAAACGTCGTGGAAAGATGAAGAGAAGAGATGTTCTATAACTCGCAGAAGACACCTTCTGAATTTGGCAGAACACGTACATTATGCAGAATGTATATTCTACGAAATTGCAGAACACGTACATTATGCAGAATGTATATTCTACGAAATTGCAGAACACGTATATTATGCAGAATGTATATTCTACGGATTCGGCAGAACATATACAAATCGCAGAAGACACGTTCTAAAACTCGCAGATCATAGAGAATCCGCAGAAGACACCTTCTGAATTTCACAGAACATATCGAAAAAGATTTGTAAATATTTTTTTATTAAGTTTTTGGAATAATAAAAAATATTAAAATATATGATTGTAGGGGTAATTTAGGCACAATTGTACCTATTAAAATAAAGGTGTAGATGGACAAGAAAAAACTAAAAACATACTTTATTTCTAATTTTCCCTCAATTTTTTAATGACTCGTTTGGCATCAAGAAAAACTGCTAGCACACTTTCTATGTTCAATCCTAGACTACGCTGAATGCTGAAATTTAACATAAGAGAAAATCTGACATCATGGAAAGTTTAAAGTTATCTTTCCCACATACTACCAATGAGACCTCAGATCAATCATTTACGCAAGATAAAACTGTGCAAGAATTGCACATGGAATGATTGTATATATTTTCTAGGTGAATGATGGAGCGGAAGCTACTACGGATAGAACTAGATCCGTTGATTCTAAGAATACCCGGAAACTAGGGTTTGTGAATACTCTTCACAGTGCTTAATCAAAAGCTCTTTAGGGTTTGTGAATACTCTTCACAGTGGTTTATCAAAATCTCTTTCATGAAATCTCCTTTTATTAATTCATCAAAGTCTGAATACAATATGAGGCCTAAACGGTTTATTTATAATAAATCATAAAACCCTAAAATAATTAAAATAGGAAAGCAACTAAAATATAGAAAATAGAAATAATACATATTTATCTAAAAACAAATAAGTAATAATAATGATATTTCCAAATATCTCGCTGCATCAGGTCTCGCCGGCCAAGAAAGATTCGTCCTCGAATCTTCAACTGGTTCTTCATCAAGCAAGCTCTTTTAGGATCGGTCTTCATCCTCTTTTGATTCTGCACGGAATTTGCACGACCCGAACCTTGTACGAAATCTGCACCGATTTTGCACGAACCGAACTCGTCATAGATCTTCTTCTCTTGAGACCTTGAACACCTTCGATTCTGCACAAGTTTCGCACCAACCGGATTTTGCACGGAACCGAAATCTAAACCAATCTGACTACGCACAGATTTTGCACGCATCAGATTCTCAAAGGAACCTTCTTTGAAAACAAAGCTGATAACATCAACATCATCTTCATAGACGTCGTAGATCGGATCGGCATAGATTTCTCTATAAATCTCTTGGCTCTCTTCTCTCTCGACAAAAGGACTTTCGTCCTCGAAAGTGTAGATGCAATCACTCATCATCGCATCCAGAACCATTCTTCGATTAAGAAATCAAAAAGACGCAGCTCTGATACCAACTGATGGAGCGGAAGCTACTACGGATAGAACTAGATCCGTTGATTCTAAGAATACCCGGAAACTAGGGTTTGTGAATACTCTTCACAGTGCTTAATCAAAAGCTCTTTAGGGTTTGTGAATACTCTTCAGAGTGGTTTATCAAAACCTCTTTCATAAAATCTCCTTTTATTAATTCATCAAAGTCTGAATACAATATGAAGCCTAAACGGCTTATATATAATAAATCATAAAACCCTAGAATAATTAAAATAGGCAAGATACTAAAATATAGAAAATAGAAATAATACATATTTATCTAAATACAAATAAGTAATAATAAAGATATGGAAGATATTTGGAAATATTCCAAATATTTCGCTGCATCAGACTGATGGAGCGGAAGCTACTACGGATAGAACTAGATCCGTTGATTCTAAGAATATCTGGAAACTAGGGTTTGTGAATACTCTTCACAGTGCTTAATCAAAAGCTCTTTAGGGTTTGTGAATACTCTTCACAGTGGTTTATCAAAATCTCTTTCATGAAATCTCCTTTTATTAATTCATCAAAGTCTGAATACAATATGAGGCCTAAACGGTTTATTTATAATAAATCATAAAACCCTAAAATAATTAAAATAGGAAAGCAACTAAAATATAGAAAATAGAAATAATACATATTTATCTAAAAACAAATAAGTAATAATAATGATATTTCCAAATATCTCGCTGCATCAGGTCTCGCCGGCCAAGAAAGATTCGTCCTCGAATCTTCAACTGGTTCTTCATCAAGCAAGCTCTTTTAGGATCGGTCTTCATCCTCTTTTGATTCTGCACGGAATTTGCACGACCCGAACCTTGTACGAAATCTGCACCGATTTTGCACGAACCGAACTCGTCATAGATCTTCTTCTCTTGAGACCTTGAACACCTTCGATTCTGCACAAGTTTCGCACCAACCGGATTTTGCACGGAACCGAAATCTAAACCAATCTGACTACGTACAGATTTTGCACGCATCAGATTCTCAAAGGAACCTTCTTTGAAAACAAAGCTGATAATATCAACATCATCTTCATAGACGTCGTAGATCGGATCGTCATAGATTTCTCTATAAATCTCTTGGCTCTCTTCTCTCTCGACAAAAGGACTTTCGTCCTCGAAAGTGTAGATGCAATCACTCATCATCGCATCCAGAACCTTTCTTCGATTAAGAAATCAAATAGACTTTGCTCTGATACCAACTGATGGAGCGGAAGCTACTACGGATAGAACTAGATCCGTTGATTCTAAGAATACCCGGAAACTAGGGTTTGTGAATACTCTTCACAGTGCTTAATCAAAAGCTCTTTAGGGTTTGTGAATACTCTTCACAGTGGTTAATCAAAACCTCTTTTAGGAAATCTCCTTTTTATTAATTCATCAAAGTCTGAATACAATATGAGGCCTAAACGGCTTATTTATAATAGATCATAAAAACCCTAGAATATTTTAGAAAACTCTAGATAAACATTAAAATAGAAATATAAATAAATATGGAAATTATCTAAATATACAAATAAACAATAATAAAGATATTTGGAAATATTCCAAATATCACGCTGCATCAGGCCTCGCCGGCCAAGAAAGATTCGTCCTCGAATCTTCAACCGGTTTTTCCACATCGGTTTTGTTTCTTCTGGGTGATGGTACCCTGTTTTTGCACGAACCGAATCTTGCACGAAATCTGCACCGTTTTTGCACGAACCGAACTCGTCACAGATCTGCTTCTCTTCAGCCCTTGAAGACAATCGATTATGCACGGGTTTCGCACAAACCGAATTTTGCACGGAACCGAAATCTAAACCAATCCGACTACGCACGGATTTTGCACGCATCAGATTCTCAAAAGAATCTTCTTTGAAGACAAAGAAGATAACATCAACATCATCTTCATAGACGTCGTAGATCGGATCGCCGTAGATCTCTCTGTAGATCTCTTGGCTCTCTTCTCTCTCGACAAAAGGACTTTCGTCCTCGAAAGTGTAGATGCAACTACTCACCATGATCCGGAATCGTTCTTCGATTAAGCAATCAAAGAGACGCGGCTCTAATACCAACTGATGGAGCGGAAGCTACTACGGATAGAACTAGATCCGTTGATTCTAAGAATACCCGGAAACTAGGGTTTGTGAATACTCTTCACAGTGCTTAATCAAAAGCTCTTTAGGGTTTGTAAATACTCTTCACAGTGGTTTATCAAAACCTCTTTCATGAAATCTCCTTTTATTAATTCATCAAAGTCTGAATACAGTATGAGGCGTAAACGGCTTATTTATAATAAATCATAAAATCCTAGAATAATTAAAATAGGAAAGCTACTAAAATATAGAAAATAAAAATAATACATATTTATCTAAATACAAATAAGTAATAATAAAGATATGGAATATATTTAGAAATATTCCAAATATCTCGCTGCATCAGTGAAGAATCTTTTTAATCTCACAAACATAAAAGATACTAGCATACCTAATTGTCAGATGATTGTTATAGGAAATAAGAGATGGGAGATGATGACACGAGGATGTTGGATATTAGAAGCTCAATTCAAGGTCTGAGATCAAAAGTAGCTTTTGCTAGAGAAGCCTGAAACGTTAAAAGAGAACATGAGAGAGAATAATCAATTCATTTAGAAATATTGTTGTCGATTTCATCTTCCTTTTTTTTATATTTTCTCTGTAACAACTTTTGTTCATCCTCTGATGAGAATCTATTCTTCTTCTTGATTCTCAACAACATGCCTGAGAGAACCTCTCGATAATATCTTTGACTTGTTGGATGTAGTTGTAGTTGACGAACTGGTTTATGGCCGTCGTTGAGTTTGCCTCCTCTCCCATGTTGAATAGCAGCTGAGGCAGCGAGATCTTCACAGGGTATGGTTCTCTCATTATGTTTTCACCGGTTAAAAAGAAAAGAAACAAATATCAAGTTTTGCAATGCTTGGTAACAATTTCAGACAGACTTCCAAAAATACTATGAATCATTCCTGAAATTAGGATGACCATCTCAAATCAAAAAATGCAGTGAATGCTTCTTTATTTTTGACGTTTGCTCTCAAGTGAGACATTGGAATCAGTATAATACCTGTCCTTACTCTTAACATGATGCGAGTCTTCCCAAGAAGGATGCACTCTAGGTGTGGTAGATAGATAATCCTTGACTTCAATTGATTCGCGAAGCAAGATGATAAGGTTTATTAAACCCTATGCCCAAAACTTACAACGATTCAGATGAAAAGAGGCGGTGGATTCGTTGTTGATAGAACTCGTGGAGTAAGATGTTAAGGTATATGAAACCCTAAGCCCAAAACTCGCTTAAAACGAAGACTACGAACAAAGAAGGTGAATGGCCACACAAGAGACTGTGGAATGACTCTTGATAAATCGGTTTGATCATTTGGATATTATGCACTAAATGATCGAAAAGTTCACACGGAACAAAAGAGAATCACTCTCAAAAGATTAATAAAAAAGATAGTTGTTTTTCTCAAATGAGTTACAAAGAATGTAAAGAAGAAAAGATGTGTTTAATACCTAGCTAAAATTGATGAAGACTTAGATAAAATCTAGGAATACTTAGACTAGAATTAAAGATGTGTTTAAATGGCTCTTAGACTCATAATGATCCTTGAAAACGTCTAGATCCCTTGTCTTCTGGTCGAACTAAACTCTTCAACTGATTTTCCTTCCTTTTGTCGAATATTGACTATATAGATGACAAATGTAGCTCGACTATGTAGTTCGACTATATAGCTTGAATCATAGTTGTTGATATGGCTGGACTATATAGCTCGACTATATAGTTTGACTATGTAGCTTGAATCAAAACCAGGAAGTTCTGATTCTCTTCTTTCTCCATTCGACCCATATGATCTTGAACTCGAATTATCAGACTTTTAAGTGCTTCTTTGAGTTTCTTCATCCTTGCTCTAGTCAGGTACAAGCAAAGCATCTGCTGGTTTGATAGACTCATAATTTATCATATTTTAGCATCCATTTTAGATAGATTTGCATGTACTTTTGCATTCATTTAGCCACTTCTAGTCCCATTTGCATACATATTAGAGTTTAGTGAGTGTTAGCTTAGGTTGTTGCATATTTGTACATATTGAGTCCTTATTAGGTGTTTTGGAGTCTTGGAGGACCATATGGAGTTGCATGGATGGTCAAGAGGAGGAAGAGAAGCAGCCAAATGAGAAGAAAAAGTCTTTTAGAAGCATATCGAGCATTTGGAGGCGCGTAATGTATGTGTCCGGAAGAAGGCCTTTCACTTAGATTCAGACTCCTAAGCCTTCTTAAGAGTTGTAGAGGATCCACTGAGCTTTCTAGTGCCGTTAAAATCAAGTCATTCGGACCCTTGGTTAGAAAGTTACATCGATTTTAATCTGTATCGACCAGAGCACGTCGAGACAACCATCAAGCCGAGAAGAAGAAGCATTTTCCACGGATTTGTATCGACCAAGTGTATCGACCAGCTACGTCGAGACACCACAAATGACCTATAAATACTCAAAAAGACCTAATTTATTGGTTAACTTTTATTCCCTATTGTTCTTAACTTAAACTTCAGCCTCTTTGAGAAAAAAAACTTGTATTTGCTTAGATCCTTTAAGTTTAATACAAAAACTCTCTTGGATTTCTTATTATCTCTTCTCGAATCATGTTTTGCTTATTTCTTATCATGGATTTGATGGGCTTAATGATGATTAGTGAGTAGTCTCTTAGGAACTTGGGGATGGGTTAGATTTAAGGTTTTCTAATGGTTCAATCTTGCAATCTAGGTTAGATTCTTTCATCTCTCTTCTTATTAAGGT
>JAHZTW010000002.1:91996147-92050549 GCA_020283515.1 Alliaria petiolata
TCATCTCTCTTCTTATTAAAGTGTTCTTAATGCCAAATAGCTAATCTTTTGCTATTTAGGATCATACGCATTTCACACACCCACCAAGTGTTTGATGAAATGCTTGAACCACTTTTCTAAGAGATTTATATTCCTAGCCTAAGATATTAGTTGCCTAGGGTGTTTATCATGCCATTTAGACTTATGCTAATTGCTTGCTAATCATTTTAATGCTAACACATCATTAGTTTATTAAGGTGATTAGGAAAGGGATTAATACCACACATCATGGATTAGTCTTTATTAGTGATCTAGGCATAGAGATAACTTGTTTAGTTGCTTAAATGATTGCAAGGTTGGCCATTTGAATGCCCAAATCAATGATTCCATCACTAGGTTTCGTTTTTAGTCAATTAGTAATCTTGATTATTAGTTAATTGCTTGATTGGCGATTAATTAGTGATCATTAAGGCCTTAGCTCATATAGTTAGTCTTGTAGTATCTCTTTTAGCTTGTAGTTTGCTTCTAATAGTTCCTTGTATCCTAAATTTCGAATTTGGCTTAGATTAAATAGTTTCATGTATTCCTAGTGTTGTTAATCTTAACCCCTGTGGATTGACATCTCAAATACTACAATGACATGAGTAGTAGATATTAATTGAAAGAGGAAAAATCCTACCATCAATTTGGCGCCGATGCCATTGGGGTTTATTATTAACCATTAGGATTTTGAATCTCTTTAAGACTAAGATTTTATTTTACCTTGTTTGCTCATCTCTATTTGAGATGATGAATTTTTTCTTATTTGTGGTTACTAACTTGTCTTTCTTAATTCTCTTGTTCTTTCAAAGGTACCAAAACAAAAAGAAAAGAACTGGAAAGACAAGATCATTTGAGGTGTTGGAGATGGACAACCTAAGAATTGGTATCCACTTCTACTCAAGCTCAATGGAATAAGCCAACAATTGGGAGCTTTGATACTCATCATTGTCATGGGTTGAGATTTGGAATACATCCTCCTCCAATAGAAGCCACTGCCTATGAGATCAAGCCAAGCTTGATAAGGTTGATTCAATGCTCTAAGTTCTTGGGGATAGGAATGGAGAATCCTTATGATCATTTGGACTCCTTTGAGCGGTTGTGCAACACATTTAGGATTGAAGGTGTGCCCGAAGATAATATAAAGCCCATTTTGTTTCCATTTTCACTTGGAGAAAAGACAAGCAAATGGGAGAGAGCTATACCATCTCACTTGGTCAATTCTTGGGATGCTTGCAAGAGGATCTTCCTTCTAAGGTTCTATCCCACATAAAAAACAATCCAAATTAGGAGAGACATTTTTGGCTTCAAGCAAGGTATCCATGAGACCTTCCATGAGGCATGGGAGAGACTTAGAGGATACAATATGGATTGTCCACATCATGGGTTCAAGAAAGAAGCTATCCTTAGCATTTTCTATTGGGGAGTTGATAAGGATCACAAATGGACATTGGATGTAGCTAGCAAAGGGCGTTTTGCAAACCTCACAATGGAAGAAGGAGAGCTACTTGTTGAGAACTTGGCTAAGAGTGATGAAACCTATAATGAAAGACATGATACAACCCCTATAGAAGGATCATGTGAAGACTTCGAATGGAAAGAGTTGCAAGATAAATTGGCTAGAATGGAAAGGCTCATAAGTGTGCAACAAAGAGGAGTTAGGTTGGTTAATGACCAACAGCAAGAGGAAGCTAATTTTGTGGTCAACAATGGGAACTTCAACCAAGGGACTTCTCAATCAATGGTCTAACCATGGAGTCCAAGGAAATCAACAAGGTTACCATGAGATTTCTCAAATCTCTAACCAAAATAAGGAACAAAGAAAGGTTCTCCATCAAATCCTAGAAGATCAACAAATGAATGATATTAGGTTTGACAAGATGATGGGAGATATGGATGACAAGATTGAGAGTTTGCATGATGAGTTAAGACTTAAGATTGAGCAATCAACCTCACATTTGGAAACCATAGAGTCCAAATTGGTTCAACTCTCTTTGCCATCCAAGAAACCAAAAGATTCAAGCTATGTCATTTCTCCAATTGTTGATGTTGAGGTTGATGAAGAAAGGACATTCAATGGTTTTCATGGACAAATTGGAGACCAAAAGCATGTAGAGGAGGTTAGAGACGTGGGCAAAGCTCTAAGCTATAGTTTACCTTCCATCCAATGGGTTCATGAAGAGAAGAGTATTTTTGAGAAGAATAAAGGGGATGCATATGCTCTCAATGAAAAATGCCTAAGCTCTTTCTTCTTTCCCTCATTGGAGACTAAGAAGGATGTGAGTAATTGTGAGACAAAGGATTTAGATTCACCCCCAAAAGCATTTAAGAAGGAGAAACAATCTCATGAAAAGAATGCTTTGGGTTATGGTAATGTTGAAGAAGCTTTAGCATTGGATGTAGTTTGCTTGGAAACTCTTTTCTCTACCACATTGGAAGATGAAAATGAGAATAGCAAGGGGCATGAGATAGGTATAGGCAATATGGCCAAGAAGAAGCCAAACCAATACAACCATCCCACTCTTGCTCCATCCTCTCACACTATGAGTCTACACCCTTTTAGACTCATAGATGGAGCCATTGAGTACAATGTGAAGTGCAAGGATATTCCTAAACCCTTTGCAAGTGTCAAAGCCATTTGTCATTCCACAATGAAGGAGAATGACAAGGAAAGGGTTGAAGAGCTACTCTCCAAGGTTCTCAAGCTTAATCTCACACATGGCACACGGTTGGATCCATCCCTTACACCTCATCTCTCCATCACCACCTTAAGAAGGAGTCCCACTACTCCTCCTCTTCAACTTCCTAAGGACAAAGGCTAGGGCCAAGGTATGGTCCTCTTTCTATTTCATTGTATATACCATTTTGTTTTTGTTGCTTTGGTCTCTCTTGAACTTCTATTACACAAGGGACTGTGTAATTTAAGTTTGGGGGAGAGGTTGAGAGATTTAATCTTGTGTTTTGTGTTCTTATTTTCCCTTTAAGCATATTTGAGTCTTCATGCATATACATTTGCATATAAAAATCAGAAAATTTTCAAAAATTTCGAAAAAAAAAATTCATGTATCTTGCATTTGCATTTGTAAATTTTGTAGGATTGAGTCTAGATTTTGTATCATGTAGGTTGCATCATTCACGTGCATAGGGGGCAATTTTCCTTGTAAAGTGTTTTAAGCTCATGAATTGGTTCAAGGCCCTAGTTAGTAGTCCTTTGATGCTTTGTGCAAACTTTGAAAGTAAGTTCTAACCATACTTGGATCATTTGTTTTAATTTTCTTGGCTTAAAGTTGAAAAGAGCATGAATTGAATCCTTTCCTATCAAGTGAAACCTTAATATGGATTTTGAATTATCATACTTGTGCATTTGGAAAAGGATACATGGATTACAAAAAAATATTTAGGCTTTCTTATTCACTTCACCACTCTCTTGTAAGCCTAAATAGAACACCACACCTTAACCCTTACCCTCCTTTCAAGCCAAAACTCTTGTGTGATTGCAATTTGTGAGGCCTTATTTTTGATTGAACTTGGCATAAAGTGTTAGGTTTAGGGCGACATGTCTAGGCTCTCATATTGATGCTAGCTTTGCATATTGAAGCTAGTTTTAGGCTGGATTTGGGGTTTGGTTCATGGGTGTTGTAACTGAAAATCGGAATTTTGATTAGGCTTTGAGAAGAAGTTGGTATAAGAAGTGAATGAAAAGGGTACATAGTTTTAAGTGGTTGACCTTGAATTGTTTTGTGTAAAGCTCAAGTTAAAATGAAAAAAATGATAGCTCTCTTGCAAAATAAAAAGAAAAGAGCCAAAAGGCCAAATGCAAAAAGAAAAGAAAAAAAAATACATATGAGGAGAGAGCTATCCATTGAAAAGAGAAGAGCTAATTTTTGTATGGTCATACCACTAGCTATAAGGAAGGTTGAAGAAGTATCCCTAAGGCAAATGTGATTGGTAAAGTTCTTGTGGGTTTGTACTTGGAGTTTTATTTGCTTGACTATGGGTATCTTTAGAGGGTGAGTGAGATAAAAAAAAAAAAAAAAATGAGAGGGGAATTAGGTTCATTGTTAGTTTATATGGGTAGATGAGAGTCTAGTCATGTATGCATACATTGCCTTTTACCTTTAGCATTATTCATAAGTTCAATCCTTTTTGAGATAAACCATAGCTTGGAATACCCACATGAATGAGATCATTTTTATCTCATAACCTTGTCCCTAGCCAAATGTATTCGGTTTTAAATGCACAAGTGTGATCCACGGTTTGAGCTTTAATGAATGTTAAAGGTTAGGATTCTTGGATTGTTTAGAATAAACAAGTCTTGATTTGAGATTCAATGTGTGATGAGTATGGCTAAGTTTTTTGGAGTAGAGTTTGTGTACTGCATCCTAGGATTAAGAACAAGGACCATTGAATTGATTTATTTGCTTGACACCTTTGGATTTGAGTCCCCACCTTCAAACCTCTCTCCTTAGCTCGTGTTTCATTTGCTTGGGGACAAGCAAAAAGTAAGTTTGGGGGAGTTGATATGTCTATAATTTGCATCATATTTACCTCCATTTAGTGTAAGTTTCTTATCATTTAGGAACCTATTTAAGCATCATTGTATTGCATTTTGATCATTTAGAGTTCTAGGGTGTATTTGCATAGTCTTTGCATATTTTGGTGCATTTGGAGTCTTGATCAGGTGATTTGGATGCTATGGAAGCATGAATGGAGTTGGAGAAGGATGGCATAGCAAAGGAAGGGCAAGAAATCATCAAGAGGAAGAAGAGAAGCAGCTAAATGAGAAGCAAAAGTCTTGTAGAAGCATATCAAGCATTTGGAGGCGCAAAATGTATGTGTCTTGAAGAAGGCCTTGAACTTATAATCTGACTCTGAAGCCTTCTTAAGAGTTGTAGAGGATCCATTGTGCTTTCTAGTGCCGTTGGAATCAAGTCATTCGGACCCCTGGTTAGAAAGTTACATCGATTTTAAAACGGTTCGACGAGGCGGTTCGACGAGGCTGGCCGAAACTTCTCTCCAGGACGATGTTTCGACCAGAAGTTTCGACGAAGCCTCACCGAAACTTTCCTCCAGGGTGAAGTTTCGACGAGTATTTTCGACGAACCTCGTCGAAATTTTCCCAGACGATTTCTTTTTGGCTACAAATCGGATCAAACGAAGACTTTCCGTTTCGATTCAGCCTTCGAGCTCTTCATGAAAGTTGTAGGTAATTGAATCCCCTTTCATCTGGAAGTGGTTTCATGTCATTATGAGCTGTGGTTAGGGAGATATGGCGATTTCCGCAAGACTGCTACCCCGGGTCAAAACCCGGTTTGTTCCGGGTTGACCCGGTTTGACCTCCTTCCCTATAAATACTTAAAAACCTAATTTTTATGTATCTTCTCTTGGGCTAAAACCTAAAAAACGCCCCTTTGTGGTTTTGAGGAGATTTGAAGGATTTATTTTAAGTTTAATGCTATTTGATTCTTGTTTCTTCTAATCTTTTTTTTTTTATTCATCTAATCATGTTTACTAACACTTCTTGCATGAGATTTGTTAGATTAGCTATGATTAGTGAGTAGTCTCTTAGGAACTTGGGGATGGGTTAGATTTAGGTTTTTTTAATGGTTCAATCTTGCAATCTAGGTTAGATTCTTTCATCTCTCTTCTTATTAAAGTGTTCTTAATGCCAAATAGCTAATCTTTTGCTATTTTGGATCATAAGCATTTCACACACCCACCAAGTGTTTGATGAAATGCTTGAACCACTTTTCTAAGAGATTTACATTCATAGCTTAAGATATTAGTTGCCTAGGGTGTTTATCATGTCATTTAGACTTATTCTTATTGCTTGCTAATCATTTTAATGCTAACACATCATTAGTTCATTAAGGTGATTAGGAAAGGGATTAATACCACACATCATGGATTAGTCTTTATTAGTGATCTAGGCATAGAGATAACTTGTTTAGTTGCTTAAATGATTGAAAGGTTGACCATTTGAATGCCCAAATCAATGATTCCACCCCTAAGTTTCCTTTTAGTCAATTAGTAATCTTGATTAGTAGTTAATTGCTTGATTAGCGCTTAATTAGTGATCATTAAGGCCTTAGCTCATATAGTTAGTCTTGTGGTGTCTCTTTCAGCTTGTAGTTTGCTTCTAATAGTTCCTTGTCTCCTAAATTTCGAATTTGGCTTAGATTAAATAGTTTCATGTATTCCTAGTGTTGTTAATCTTAACCCCTATGGATTGACATCTCAAATACTACAATGACATGAGTAGTAGAGATTAATTGAAAGAGGAAAAATCCTACTATCATGGTTCAAGCTCTCCTTCCTCTGGTTCAAGCGTCGCATCCATGATCATATCATCCCCCTCCACTTGAAAAGGATTCGACCTCAAATATGGTTCATCTGCAGCATAAGGAACCAAGTCAGAAACGTTAAACCTTGAGTTCACAGTATACTTATCTTGTAGATCAATCTTGTAAGCATTGTCATTGATCCGTTTCAAGACTTTGAATGGTCCTTCGATTCTTGGCATTAACTTTGACTTCCTCTCAGCTAGAAATCGTTCTTTCCTCAAGTGAATCCAAACAAGTTTCCCTGGCTCAAAGACTCACACGTCTTCTTTTGTTAGCTTGCTTTCGATATTGTTCCGTCCTTTTCTCTATGTTAAGTCGTGCCTTCTCATGTATCTGCTTGACAAGATCAGCCTTCTTCTTTCCATCCATACTAATACGTTCACTCAAAGGTAAAGGAGTTAAATCCAATGGGGTCAAATGATTAAAACCGTAAACAATATGAAAAGGTGAGTAGTAGCATAATGAACAGAATGGTTATAAGCAAATTCCACATGAGGCAAACAATCTTCTTTTCTAAGAACATTTAGAATCAATTTCAGATGACTAACATGCTCATCTAGACTCTTGCTGTAAACTAAGATGTCATCAAAGTAAACCACAACAAAGACTCCAATGTAAGCTCGCAGAACATGGTTCATCAATCTCATAAACGTACTAGGTGCATTCGTTAAACCAAAAGGCATAACTAACCATTCATACAACCCTAGCTTGGTTTTAAAAGCAGTTTTCCATTCATCACCCTCTTTCATTCGAATTTGGTGATATCCACTCTTGAAATCAATCTTTGAAAAGACACAAGAACCATGAAATTCATCTAGCATGTCATCTAAAAGAGGAATAGGATGACGATACTTCACAGTGATGTTGTTGATGGCTCTGCAATCGACACACATCCTCCAGCTTCCGTCCTTGTTTGGTACGAGTAGGACTGGCACAACACAAGGGCTCATGCTCTTTCTGATGTATCCCTTTCCCATTAGATCATTGATTTGTTTCTGAAGGTCCTTAGTTTCCACATGATTGGTTCTGTAGGCTGGTCGGTTTGGAAGAGCTGCTCCAGGCACGAAATCAATTTGATGTTCAATACCACGGATCGGTGGTAATCCACTTGGGTTATCTTCTGGAAAGACATCTTCAAAGTCCTGCAAAACAGAAACAATCTTGCTCGGCAGCTCCGGCTTGTGGTCAGTTAAACTCATAAGAGTTTCTTTGTATACAAGCAAAAGAATGGGTTGCTCAGAAAGCAAAGATATCTTAATCTCACTAGACCTCACGAAAAAGTTAGAACGTTTCCTCTCGGGTTTGCTCTCACAGGCCTTTGACTGGGTTTTACTCAAACTCTCGCTCTCTTTTTGGTGTAAAGTGTTTATGGGTTCACTCATTTTGTGTTTCTTTTCCCTCTGTTGGAGCGCAAGTTGATCCTGATAAATCTCTTGTGGTGTCATAGGAACGAGTATGATATTTTTACCTTTGAATCCGAAGGAGTGCTTGTTGGTAAATCCATCATGAGTAACTTTGCGATCATACTGCCATGGTCTCCCTAAGAGAATATGTCCAGCCTCCATAGGTAGCACATCACAAAGAATCTCGTCCTCATACTTTCCTATAGATAAAAGAATCACCACTTGCTTAGTAACTTTCATGTTTCTTTGATCGTTCAGCCACTGAAGTTGGTACGGTTTGGGATGCTTCTTAGTTTACAAGTTCAGCTTCTCCACCATAGTTGTACTAGCTACATTGGTACAGCTTCCTCTGTCTATGATGAGACTACAAACCTTTTCCTTGACCAAGCATCTTGTATGAAACAAGTTTTCTCGTTGCTCTTCTTCTTCAGACTTGCTGCTTGTGATCAAAACATTTCTAGTAACCAATAAATCTCCAGTAGTCGCATGCTCCTAATAAAGATCCATAGATGATTCAAAATGAGACTTCTCTTCTTCAGTCTCGATCTCACCATTGTCCCTTAACACACCATAATTCTTTTGTTGGGACATTCATTGGCATAATGACCTTTGCCGTGACACTTAAAGCACTGAACATCTCGGTTCCTTGTTCTTGGAAGCTCGACTTTCCCTTTAATCTCTTGATTGTTAACATTTGGTTTAGCCTCAAACCGTGGCTTTGGAGCTGTCTTATCTTCTCTGGAGTAATTCGGCTTAGTATTAGATGATCCAGCACCATATGATGGTCAAATTGTACTCTTTCTCTTGAGTTGTTGTTCCACCAGAATAATTTTGTATAGCATTTCCTCCAAATCTACATAATGCTGTAGCTCCAAGCGATCCTGATGATCTCTATTCATTCCACTTAGGAACCTGGCCATAGTAGCCTCTCGATCCTCATCAACATCTGCTCTTATCATAAGACTTTCCATCTCTTGAAAATAGTCCTCAACGGGTCTACTGCCTTGAACAAGTCTCCTGAGTTTTTGATGCAACTCTCTGTGGTAGTGACTAGGCACAAATCGTCTCCTCATGATGGCTTTCATGTCAGCCCATGTCTCAATGGGACGTTCTTCATTGCGTCTCCTGCTTGCCACCAATTGATCCCACCAATTAATAGCATAATCATAAAACTCAGTAGCTGCCACTCTAACCATTTGTGTTTCTGTGTAGTGTTGGCAATCAAAGACTAGCTCAATTTTCTTTTCCCACTCCAAGTAGTCATCTGCATCATTTTTCCCCTGAAATGATGGAATTTTAAGCTTTAGACCACTCAAATTGTTTTCAGGTTGTCCCCTTGCTTTTCTAGCACGTCTGCATCTCCTTTGACTACCATGAGATGAGTGATCATCACGACTGTAATAGTCATCTTTCACTTCGACCCTCACTGGTCTAGGTTGTTCTCTTTTTCTTCCAGCAGGCACATCGTGTGGTTGCCTCTGTCTAGCCTCAACACGTACCTCTTCTAGTCTCTCATAGACTCCATTTATTTCTATTCTCATCAAACGCTGCATCTCTCCCATCAATGCTTGCATTTGAAAATTAGGTACTGCTTCTATTTCTTCATTGTTGCCTCTAGGTTGTTCTCTGGTCTAGGTTGTTCTCTTTCTCTTCCAGCGGGCACATCGTGTGGTTGCCTCTGTCTAGCCTCAGCACGTACCTCGTCTAGTCTCTCATAGACTCCATTTATTTCTATTCTCATCACACGCTGCATCTCTCCCATCAATGCTTGCATTTGCAAATTAGGTACTGCTTCTCTTTCTTCATTGTTGCTTCCATCGTGATTAGACATGATTATTTTTCCTACAAAACTCAACAAATACGTTAGAAGTAAAATTCCTCACAAGTGTTTTCCCTCAACGTGTTTCTCTCAATAGGTATTCCCTCAGTGATCCTCTAGAGTTCGTATAAAACTAACCAATCAATATGATTTTTGTACTGGTTATGAAATAAAAACAAAAATTACAAGATAGATAGCAAAGAAGATGAACATATAAGAATATGAAAATATGAGAAGATGGATGATTGAATACCGAAACCTTTAGTGTGCTCTGATACCAGATGATGCGAGTCTTCCCAAGAAGGATGCACTCTAGGTGTGGTAAATAGATAATCCTTGAAATCAATTGATTCGCGAAGCAAGATGATAAGGTATATTAAACCCTATGCCCAAAACTTACAACGATTCAGATGAAACGAGGCGGTGGATTTGTTGTTGATAGAACTCGTGGAGTAAGATGTTAAGGTATATGAAACCCTAAGCCCAAAACTCGCTTAAAACGAAGACTACGAACAAAGAAGGTGAATAGCCACACAAGAGATCGAAAAGTTCACAAGGAACAACAGAGAATGACTCTTGATAAACCGGTTTGATCGTTTGGATATTACGCACCAAATGATCGAAAAGTTCACAAGGAACAACAGAGAATCACTCTCAAAAGAATAATAAAAAAAGATGGTTGTTTTTCTCAAATGAGTTACAAAGAATATAAAGAAGAAAAGATGTGTTTAATACCTAGGTAAAATCGATAAAGACTTAGATAAATTCTAGCCAGACTTAGACTAGAATTAAAGATGTGTTTAAATGGCTCTTAGACTCATAATGACCCTTGAAAACGTCCAGATCTCTTGTCTTCTTGTCAAACTAAACTCTTCAACTGCTTTTCCTTCTTTTGGTCGAATCTTGACTATATAGATGACGAATGTAGCTCGACTATATAGTTTGACTATGTAGCTTGAATCAAAACCAGGAAGTTCTGATTCTCTTCTTTCTCCATTCGGCCCATTATCAGACTTTTAAGTGCTTTTTTGAGTTCTTCGTCCTTGCTCTAGTCATAGTTTTTTCAGGTACAAGCAAAGCATCCGCTGGTTCAAGCTCTCCTTCCTCTGGTTCAAGCGTCCCATCCATGATCATATCATAACCGATATGGCATGTCAAATACGAAAATCTTATTCTCAGTAATCATATGCAAAAAATCTTACATAAAAACCAACTTTAGAATTACACTAACAAAACCAAAATACTCTAATAAAACCTCAAAAATAAAAACAAAATAATGAATAAACGATTAATTGAAACAATGAATAAAACCATGTCCTTAAATCCAACACCACACTAGAACAACTACTCTTACATTTTCTCGAGCTTACCTGCAAAAAACGAGGGGTGAGTAAATGGATTACTTAGTGAGGGCGAGTCTAACGGACTCACGAATTCACCGCAAATAACTTAACCACACGACAATGCAAGTCTAGACTTAGAACACGCAGCAATCATCACGTGCTGGATCCAAATTTTATAAGCCAATGAGCTTTCGGAAATATTGGAAAGAGTGAAAAGAAATGGGCTTCGGCCCAAGTGTGTTTAAATGAGAATGAAGGGGGCCGGCCGGTTCGCGGTTCGCGGTTCACGATTCACGGTTTGTGGAATGGACCGTAAATGGAATTTTTATTTTGGACCGATTATTGGCCCAACCATTTTGTGGTTCTTCAATGGACATCATGCTTTTCTGTTGGGCCAAATCTTTAACGTTCAAAATATTTTTACACATCACAAAGGTCCAAAGCTTTTCCAGGCTCCACATAACGTGCGTTGAGTTGAAAGCTTTCTCAGGAGGCCCCACATAACGTGCCTTGAGTCAAAAGTTTTCCACAGTTGCCTGCCACAATCTCCATGTAACGTGGCCAGCTTGTGTGAGCTAGTGAAAACGCTCACCTCTCCCCGCCTATATAAGAATGAGATCTCTCTCATTCTAAACTCACTCACAAAACAATGGAACACTCTCTTACACACAACACGCTCTCAACCTTCAATCCTCTTCTTAGTTCTAAGTGAGTCTCACAAACGTTTTCTTTCGTTTACGGTTCTTAAGTCTCGAGAGTTGATCGTAGCGTTTCCTAGAGTTCGTAGATTCCGTTTTCGAGTGTTGCGAAACGGTTTCGTTGTATCGGTTGTATCTTGGGATTCAAAATCGTGTTTCTCTGTCTCACTACGGGCGATTTATTGAGTTACGGAAAGAGATTTACTCGCCTCCGATATTCGATTTTTACACGCATCCGTGCATTCATTTTTTTCTCTTCGAAGATCCGGTTGTCGTTTCTTCGTTTTTTTCCTTTTCCTTACTTGTCCTTTAATCGTTTTTTATTACTTACAAAACTTCTTTTCTAAATTTCGTATAAACTTGTACTTTCAAAGTTTTCGTATAAACTCGTACTTTCAAAGTTTCATATAAACTCATACTTTCAAAATTTTCGTATAAACTTGGGTTTTCGAAGTTTCGTATAAACTCGTTTCATATAAACTCGTTTCGTATAAACTTGTTTCATATATAACTCGTTTCATATAAACTCGTTTCTTATAAACTTCGGTTTACAAGTTTCATATTTTTTCTATAAAATCGTTTCTTATTCTTCGCATTTCTTAAATCCGTTATTGCGGTTCTTACAATCGTAACTCAATAAATCCGCTTATAGCATATCGCTACTATCGGATTAAGTTTTTTGCGGTAACTTTAAAAAAAAAAATCATTTTTCTCGGTTTCTTAAAATCTTTTTATAAAACATTTTTTTGTTCTTAAAGGTAAACGGATTTGTGAACCGCTCTTCTGCGTATCCGCGAATCGTGATAAAAAAAAAAAATCGGTATCCGTTTCTGCGAACGCTTCTAAGGGAGTTTTTAAAACGATTTAACCGATTCTAAAGGTTTAGCGAACGCTTCAAAGCGAGTTTGCTAAACATTCATTAGCGATCTAAGATTATTAATTAGATCCGCTATCTTTGATTTATTAAATAAATCTTTTATCGAACTTTCGTTCAAATCGAGTGGTTACTGATTCATTTGTTTCCTTGTGAACAGCTACTGGTACCTCAAACGTATTCGATCAAACACCGAATATGTTTGGACCAGTGGGTGTAAATGATGTCGATGAGCCGACACGCCGAATCCTGTTTGGTGATGGTTTTCCAACGGCTACAACACCCAATGTTGCCCACCCTATGATTCCGTCAATNTCTAAATTTCGTATAAACTTGTACTTTCAAAGTTTTCGTATAAACTCGTACTTTCAAAGTTTCATATAAACTCATACTTTCAAAATTTTCGTATAAACTTGGGTTTTCGAAGTTTCGTATAAACTCGTTTCATATAAACTCGTTTCGTATAAACTTGTTTCATATATAACTCGTTTCATATAAACTCGTTTCTTATAAACTTCGGTTTACAAGTTTCATATTTTTTCTATAAAATCGTTTCTTATTCTTCGCATTTCTTAAATCCGTTATTGCGGTTCTTACAATCGTAACTCAATAAATCCGCTTATAGCATATCGCTACTATCGGATTAAGTTTTTTGCGGTAACTTTAAAAAAAAAAATCATTTTTCTCGGTTTCTTAAAATCTTTTTATAAAACATTTTTTTGTTCTTAAAGGTAAACGGATTTGTGAACCGCTCTTCTGCGTATCCGCGAATCGTGATAAAAAAAAAAAATCGGTATCCGTTTCTGCGAACGCTTCTAAGGGAGTTTTTAAAACGATTTAACCGATTCTAAAGGTTTAGCGAACGCTTCAAAGCGAGTTTGCTAAACATTCATTAGCGATCTAAGATTATTAATTAGATCCGCTATCTTTGATTTATTAAATAAATCTTTTATCGAACTTTCGTTCAAATCGAGTGGTTACTGATTCATTTGTTTCCTTGTGAACAGCTACTGGTACCTCAAACGTATTCGATCAAACACCGAATATGTTTGGACCAGTGGGTGTAAATGATGTCGATGAGCCGACACGCCGAATCCTGTTTGGTGATGGTTTTCCAACGGCTACAACACCCAATGTTGCCCACCCTATGATTCCGTCAATACCTCCATCTGCGAGTCATGGACTCATGCCGGATCATTTTGACAGAAAAGGTTTCAAAACATGGCAACTGAAGATGCATTTCTTCTTGACAAACATGAAGTTCGATAAGTTTCTGAAGGAGGACGCACCAGTCCTTCCAGAAAGAAACACGTGTGCCTTCACTCTCGCAAGTGTAGAAGCTTGGATCCATGGGGATTTTGTTTGCAGAGGCTGGATCTTAGGCCGCCTCAATGACCAGATGTACCTTGTTTACAGTATGGAAAAATCCTCCAAATCATTATGGATGGCTCTAGAGAAGAAGTACAAATCAGAAGACGCTGGATGTCAGAAATATGCGGTTGCAAAATTTCTCGACTTCAAAATGGTGGATTCCAAACCCATCATGGATCAAGTGGAAGCACTCCAATTGATTTGTCATGACATAGCTGCTGAGGGAATGTCAATCTGCGAGATTTTCACCGTGAGTAGCTTCATTGAGAAGTTACCTCCGAGTTGGGTGAATTTCAAAACTACCTCAAGCATAAACGGAAGACGATGACTCTCGAAGAAGTCATCACCAGGCTGCAAATGGAAAACAGAAACCGTCAGGCAAACGGTCTACAATTCCAAAAGCATAACGTCAATGTGGCAACCCACAAGGGCAAGGGAAAGTACAAGGGTGTGGCTGTGAACATGGCATCCCCTTTCAAACCAAGGTCCTCCACGAACTTCAAAAAGCATAACAACGCTGAAACGAAGTTCAAAGGGAAATGCCATAAATGTAACAAGATTGGTCACAAAAGTGATGTGTGTCGCAGCAAGCCCAAAGAAAACGGGAAAGCTCAAGCCAATTTGACACAAGAAGACATGTGCGCTGTGGTCTCGGAAGTCAACATGGTGGAAGACAACCCGAAAGAGTGGTGGTACGACACTGGTGCAACAACTCACATTTGCACTGGACGTGCAATGTTCAGCACCTACCAGAAAAGTACATCGACCGAACAGCTGTTCATGGGGAACTCTGCATTCTCCAAGATACAGGGTCGTGGAAAAGTTGTGCTGAAGATGACCTCGGGGAAGGAACTCACTCTTCAGAATGTCAAACATGTGCCTGACATGAGGAAGAACCTAATTTCTGGCACTCTGATGAGCAAGGCCGGATTTGCTGCTAATCTTGAGGCAGACAAGCTCGTGCGGAGGAAATTTGGGGTGTTTGTTGGCAGGGGGTATGAGAAGAATGATATACTCATATATTTCGCATATTTAGCATGCATTTAGAATAGGTTTTCATGCATACATCATTCATAATAGGCTAGTTTGCATCATTTGTCTCATTCTAAGTCTTAGAACACTTTGCATTTGCATTTGCATGTTTCTTGCATATTTGCATCATTTTCAGGTTGTTTAGAGTACTTGGAGCTATGATGGATGATGAGCATTGACAAGAAGATGAAAGAAGAGCCTAGGAGTTGGCGGGAATCAAAGGAAAACTCGGACAAAAGCAAAGAGGTCGTGATCGACCGGCCGATCGGGCAGAATTACTCGATCTAGGCGTGATCGACCGGCCGATCGAGCAACGGACTCGATCTAGAAGAGATCGACCGGTCGATCGGGCAAGCTGACTCGATCCAAGGCCGATCGAGTGGACGATCGAGCAACTGACTTGATCGGGAAGCAGATCGACTGGACGATCGACCAGTCTGGCTCGATCAACCAGTCCAGGCGCACCAACCCTTCTCCAACTTGTGTATTTGTCTTCTATTGAGGGGAACACCTTGGCATGAAAGTCTTCTACAAGACAAGCAGCCCTTGATTTAGAGAAAGGGTGGAGAATTTCCTAATATTTTCTCCTTATGACAAAAGAGAGATGACTTTTATGCATACAATTATTCACACACTTGTAATAATTTTACTTTCACTTGTCATATGCTATTCTGAGCGTGAGAGAGAGAAAGCATAGAGTTCTTGAGTGTTCTTCCTTGTTCTTCCTTGTTCTTGCTAGTTGTTGTTGTTTTCTTGTGTATTTCTTGTGTGAAAACTCTTGTATTTGCAATTTGATTCAAGTATCTTTGTTTTCTTAAAGTCAAATCTTTCATCTTGTAAAAACTGATCATGTTCATCAGCTCTAAACTTATGTTTAAGAGAGGTAAGAACATGATTTGTGAGTAAACCACCAAGATTTGGGGTTGTGATGATTAAGGGGGTTGAAAACTAGAATTTTGGGTATTTTCTTGTTCTTCATCTAATTCTCTTCTTGGATTTGGGGGTTTTAAAGTCTAGAGATTCACGATGGAGATCTCTTTAATCTTGGGGATTTCCTTACCCTAACAAGACTTAGCAAATCCCTTAAAACCTAATCCAAGAGACTAGCTCATCCTTTCCCAAACATCATGGATGCTTAGGGAGCTAGTTAAGCCATCTTTTAAGATCTATGCTTAATGTTCTTCACCTTATCTTTCCACCACACATCATGGGTTAGGAGGAAAGGGTGAATAAAGGATTTACACCACACATCATGGGTAAATCTAGTTTGCTTTCTTAAGGCTTAGAGATAGCACCTTAGTGTGTAAAAATATGTTTTCAAAACCCCAAGTTCGAATTTTCAACCTCCCTAAGAATGAATCCCAACCTTGAATCTGTTTTTTTAATACTTGAAAACCAAAAACCATTCCTCTAGTTTAAAGTTTAATTATTTTCACTAAAATTCTCCTAGATAGCTTAATTATGCAATAGAGTTTTTATAAATTTGTAAAATTGTGTTTTTGTTATTTTTAGTATTTTAGAAATTGCCTAGAGTCTTGTTTTACTGTCTGGTTTTGATTTGGTAGTCGTTTGATTTTTAGAAATAGTTTTTGAAAATCTTGCTACTCACCATCAAATTGTCTAGTTAATCCGGTTTTAGAATTTGATTTTATAAAATTAATAGATCTGTTGTTTAATTGTTTAGAAGTCATCTACTAGTTGTATAACCCTTCTGTAGGGATTTTAAAATAGATTTTGTGTCTGTTTAATAACCGTAAGTAATTGTTTTAGGATTGTTCATCAATTAACCTGAATTCTGCTTAGCTCTACTTAACTCTTGTATTCTTAGTATCTTTCACCCCAATTTGGATTGACACCTAAAGTACTACAACTGCAAAAAGAGGCTTTAGGTTTTTGATTAGAAAACCGTGAAAAAACTTTCTTATCAAATGGCGCCGTTGCCAAACTTGGGTTTTAAGTGAAAGTATTAGGATTTGAAGATTAGTGGAGTCTAAGTTTTTATTTTCCATTGGGTTACTAATTTTGCTACTATTGTGCTTGTGTTTTCAGGTACATGAACCTGAGGTCTAGAGGTGACAACAACCTGCTCACGCCACTAGACAACATCCAACAACTAGGAAGTGATAAGTGTATATTTTGCATCATTTTAGCATCCATATAGTGTAGACTTATCATCATTTTAGAGTCTAATATAGCATTATAGTGTTGCATTTGATCATTTAGAGTCCTAGAGTGTTCTTGCATGGTTCTTGCATGTTTTGCATATTCTTTGCATGTTTTGGGACCTTATTAGGTGAAAAGGACGCTTGAGAGTTGAGGATGCACTTGGAGAATGATGCATGTCACTTGGAGGGACAAGAAGCAACAAAAGGATGAAGAAGAAGGCTTATGGCAGCAGATCGACGAGATGGATCGGTGAAGCTCGTCGATCCATAATTCCAGGGGCACAGATCGGTGAGCCAGATCGACGTTGCCTCGTCGATCCATAATGTCAGGAGCACGGATCGACGAGATGGATCGGTGAAGCTCGTCGATCCATAATTCCAGGAGCACAGATCGGTGAGCCAGATCGACGTACCACGCCGAACCAGAAGCCACGACCAAGAGCACGGATCGACGAAGAAGATCGACGAGTCGTCGATCCGTTTTATTTTGGGTGTTGGATCGACGAAACAGATCGACGAACACGTCGATCCAACCCCAGACGAACTCTTTTTCTTCATTTTCATGGGTCCCCCTATAAATACTCTTTAGACCTAATTTTTATTCTAAGTCTTTTTCTCTTAGTTCTTAGTCTAAACTTCTAGCCATTTTTGGCAAATACTTTGTTTATGCTTTGGATTTTGAGTTAATGCAATATCTCTTTTAGATTTCTTGTTTATTTCTTCTCTAATCATGTTTTGCTTATCTTCTCTCTTTGATTTGATGGGCTTAATCATGATTAGTGAGTAGTTTCCTTAGGAACTTAGGGATGGGTTAGATTTAGGGAATTTTATTGGTTCAATCTTGCAATCTAGGATAGATTCTTCCTAATCTCTTCTTATTAAGTAGTTCTTAATGCCAAATGGCTAATCTTTGCCATTTTGGGATCTTAGGCATTTCATCCACCCACCAAGTGTTTGATGAAATGCTTGAACCAACTTAATAAGAGATTTACATATTCTAGCCTAAGACATTAGATGTTTAGAGTGTTTATCATACCATTTAGACTTGTTATTAATGCTTGTTGATTATCCTAATGCTAACACATCATTAGTTCATTAGGGTAATTAACAAAGGGATTTGAGCCACACATCATGGTCTTATCTTGATTAAGAGTTCTAGGTATAGAGTTTGCTTGATTAGTAGCTTAAATGATTGCAAGAATGTTCCTTTAAATTCCCAAATCAATGATTCCATCCCTAGGTTTCGATTTAGTATAATTGATAATCTTGCTTAGTAGTAATCCTTGCTTAGTTTCTTGATTAGCTTCAATTAAGGTTTAATTTCATAGTTAGTGCTTTAGTAGTATCCCTTTAAGTTGTAGTTTGCTTTTGTTACTTGTTTGAGACTTCAATTTACCCATTTTGCTTAGCTTAGACTTAGCTTTGTATTCTTAGTGCAACCAATCTCCCAAGATGGATTGATACCTCAAATATTGCAATGACATGAGCAATTGAGGAATTGCTTGCAAGTATAAAAACGCTTGTATCAATTTGGCGCCGTTGCCATATTGGGATTGATTGGTCATTAAGATTTGAGTTTTGTCTTAGACTACGTATTACTTTTGTGTTTATTGACCTTCCACTTTTCTAAATTTCAGTTTCTCTTGCATGCATTTGAGGTCAAAAGGGGACAACTTCCAAGGATTTCAAGAGATTGATCAATTGGAAAGGGTTGCTAGACTTGCAAAGAGGGAAACTACAAGGCTAGAAAGGTTGAGAATGGAAGAACAACAAGGAGATCAAGCTCCTCCTATGAACATGGCGCATGAGCAAGCACCAAGGGGCAATGGAAACCCCTTGCATGCGCCTAGACAAGGGAGGACTATAGGGGCTGGTGATGCTCCAAACATTCACCAAAATCGATATGGCATTCAACCTCCACCGGTTCAAAACAATACCTTTGAAGTGAAGCCAGCTTTCATCTCTATGGTTCAACAAGACAAATTTCATGGGTTGCCAATGGAGGATCCTCTAGATCACTTGGACAACTTTGATAGAGTTTGTGGCTTATTCAAGATGAATGGTGTGAGTGAAGATGCCTTCAAACTAAGACTCTTTCCCTTCTCTCTTGGGGATAGAGCAAGGCAATGGGAGAAAACTTTGCCTCAAGGTAATATCACTACTTGGGATGAATGCAAGGAAGCTTTCCTATCTAAGTTTTTCTCTAACTCTAGGACAGCTAAGATAAGGAATGAGATCTCTAGCTTCACCCAAAAGCACAATGAGTCCTTCAATGAAGCTTGGGAAAGATTCAAGGGCTACACAATGCAATGCCCTCATCATGGCTTCTCACAAGAGTCTCTACTAAGCACCATCTATAGAGGTGTTCTACCTAAGATAAGGATGCTTCTTGATACAGCTAGTAATGGGAACTTCTTAGGAAAAGAAGTCGATGATGGTCTAGAGCTTGTGGAGAATCTTGCCTTGAGTGATGGTAATTATAATGAGGATTATGATAGAGCTCCAAGGGGAAGTGAGTATGAATCTACAAAGAAGGAGATAAAGTCTCTCCATGAAAAGATGGATAAGCTCATGACCTCCAACCAAAGGCATGTTCATTTTGTTGGTGAGTATCAAGAGGAATGTGATGATGAAGCTAGGGCTCAAGAGTGTGAAGAAGTGGTCAATTTCGTGTCTGGCCAAGGAGGTTACAACAACAACTACAACAACAACTATAAGGGAAACAACAATCTCTCTTATAGAAGTAATAATGTTGCTAACCCCCAAGACCAAGTCTACCCTCCACAAGCCACTCAAAACAAGCCTTTTGTACCTTACAACAACCAACAAAAGGGCTATGCTTCCAACTCAAACTACCAAGGAAGAAACCAAGGCAACTATGGAGGTCAAGAGTACAACCCTCCACAAGACAATGTTCAGCTCATGCTTCAACAAATACTCCAAGGTCAAGCTCACAATGATGCTAACATGGGTAAGAAAATTGCTGAAATTAATACAAGAATGGATTCTTCACTCAATGAGCTTGCTACTCAAATAGGAGGTCTCCAACAAAAGTTCAAGCAATTAGAGAAAGGCAAAGCTTCTAGCTCCAATTCTCAAGGCACTTTACCGGGTAAACCCGAATCTAACCCAAAGGAGTATTGCAATACTATCTCCACTATTGATGCGGATGAATATGAGCTTGTTGTGCAAGAGTTTGAACACCTATTTGAGGATCCTTGTGATACATCTACATTCAATGAGGACATTGAAGTTCAAGTTGGGGAGGTAACCATTCAAAATGACTCCATGGTTATTGCTACAAAAGTTGGTAAAGAAGCGTTTGATGAAGCCAAGACTTCTACAAAGGCAAGAGTTGAGGGGAATGCAAGAGAAGTGGCCAAGAAGAGTGAAGAAAGAGCTTGTGATCTCCTTATCTATAAGCCACCACTCCCATACCCTGAGCGAATTTTGACTAAGGCACAAAAGAAAGAGCTCTCAAGCTTTAGAGGAAGTATGGAGAAAGTTGGTGTACCTTTGCCCAAGGGGGAGAGTTTGTCTCAAGTCAAGGATCAACTAAGGTTCATCAAAGACTTGCTAGCTAATAGGGAAGAAGTAGAAGAGCTGATGAAAAGCCTTGATCCACCAAGCACAACAAAGGATGCGCCCAAGACTATTCCAAAGCTCGGTAATCCCGGAAAATTTTTGATTTCTTGCTCTCTTGGGAACTTGAAGATTGATGAAGCTTTATGTGATTCGGGATCAAGTGTCAATGTGATGTCCCTAGAGTTGTCAAAGAGCCTTGGGATTACAAACCTAAAGAAGTATCCATCACCTATCACTTTTGTTGATGCTTCCTCAAGGCAACCAATGGGCCTTGTAGAGGATTATCCATTGAAGATTGGTGAGTGTCTTGTTCCAACTGACTTCATAGTCATGGAAATGGTTCAAGCAACGAGGCTGCCTCTACTCCTAGGAACTCCCTTCCTAAATACAGTTGGAGCAAGCATTGATTTCGCCAACAAGAGGGTGATTCTCAAGAGTGTGAATGACAAAGTCTTCTATCCCATGAAGCCTTCTACCTTCGGTTCTTGTGGCACAATCACATGTGCTACCATGGAAATTGATGAGAAACCACCATTTACAAAGGAGCTGATGGGATTCACTTGTGCGATGCTGGAGGATAAGGACACCATGGACCACAATGAGTATGATGGGTCAAGCTTTGATGGTGAATGTCTTCAAGCTATGTTTGATGGAGTGAATGTGGTGGAACATATGGTTGAGCTACCAAGGCAAGCAAGGAAAGGGTCTAAGAAGAACAAGAAGAAAGCGCCTGACATTGGAGCTAACACCAGGTTCATCAAGAAGGGAGTAGGAACTTCACTTCCACTCCATTCATCTCCCAATGCCTAAGAAGGTTTGAAAAGTCAAGCTAGAGACTTTAAACAAGCGCACTTGGGAGGCATTCCCATGGTTATCTTTATGTATATATTCTTGTTTAGTACTATGATTATGTTTCTTTGAGTTTGTGTAAGTTTCAGGTTAAGCATAGGGGATCTAAACTTGAAGAGAAAAGTGTGGAGAAGGTTTCTGAAAATGGATCGACGACGAGGATCGATGAGACTCGTCGATCCATTTCTCCAGAGGGCTAAATCGATCAAGCAGATCGACGAGGGTTCGTCGATCCAAAAGTCCAGGGCGTAAGATCGGTGACATGGATCGACGATGGTTCGTCGATCTAAAAATCCAGGAGCACGGATCGGCCAACTAGATCGACGAAGGACGTCGATCCATCTTTAAAAAAAATATAGATCGACGACATGGATCGACGACCACGTCGATCCATTTTTAAAAAAAAACTCAGGTTTGCTTGACTTTTTCCCTTCCTTTGACCGGTTTAATGTTGACTTCTTCCACTTATTCTGAACCGAATTTCAAAATTTAAAAGCCTTCTTCCCCCTTGTCTCTCTCATAACTCGCGATTTCATAAAAACCTAAGAACAAGAAATAGTTTTTCTCCTTTCTCTCTCAATTCTCAATCAAAATCTTTGATTCCAAGTGCATAATTTTCGAAATTGTTGGCTAATCTCTATTTCTTAGTGAATTTCGGCCATACCTTTGCAAGGAAACAAGGTTTGTCATCTTATCCTTCTACTTACTCTTGAATTTCTCCTTAAGAATGAATTGGGAATTTGGATTGATAGATAGGCTTTGAATGAGTTAATTGAGTTGGGTATAGTTGAGTATTGTTATGGGTAATGATTGATGAAGTTTTTCAAGGATTTACATGGAAAATTTGGGTTTTTGAAAAAAATTTCTCTAGATTTTCAATGGGTTGCGAAAATCCAAATTTTAGCCTAAGTGATGTTCAAAATTTTGGAATTTGGTTTCTCTAAACTAGTTTTCCAATGCTATATATGTAATTAGGCTAGAATCCTATTGAATTTTAACTCTTGATCACCTAGAGGAAGCTTAATTTTGAAATTCCTTGTTAAAATCCTTGTTTGCTAAGAGAGAATTTGAGTTGGGATTGTTTCTTGCTCCACCTCAATTGCCATAGAGTTTTAAAATTCTTGTAGCCTCCATGTAATTTCTAGGCTTACATGTTTGTTGCTTGCAAGAATTTCAAATTTCTATGATGCTCACTCTTCTCCAAGATTTTTGGTTTTATAGGTGATACATGGGGAGAACAAGAGGTGATGCTAGCAAGAAGGAAGGCAAGAGGCCTGTGGTGGAAGAAGAAGCTCCTGAAGAGAGTCCTCCGGTTGTGAGAAAGCTGTCTAGCAAGGGAGATGTTAGCAAGGAGAAGGCCAAGCAAAAGAAAGCTGAGAAATCCGTGGCATCAAATCCTACTCCTTCATCCATCTACAAGTCCCTCATGGAGATGCCTTTCAAGGGGACTAAATATCCGGATCATGAGCTGCTTGAGGAGCTGGGTCTCTTGGAGGATGTAACAGAAATTTTCAGAAACTTGGGGTGTGAAAGATGGTTCAACCGCTCTTACCCAAGCCACCAAGAGGAGACATGCCAATTCCTCTCAACTTTAAAGGTGATAACATCAAGCTCAGCTGGCATTGATCCCGAAAAGGATGGGTTCGGATTCATCAAATTCCGAGTTCACAACAAGTCCTACAAGATGAGCTTCAAGAAGCTTGGCGATGTACTTGGCTTTGATGATGGGAGAGGGCCTGGTTCGAGATTGAATGTTCAGAAGCTAGAATTGGAAAGGCTTTGGAGTCTGCTTGGCAGTGGGACTTACAAGACCGGGAAAGTTAAGAGCAAACTCATCCGACACCCAGCAATTCGCTATGCACACAAGGTACTAGCTCACACTTTCTTTGCCAAGAAGGAGGCTGTGACAGTAGCAGCTGAAGAGTGGGAGATGTTAGATGTTGGGCTTAAGGGAATAATCCGCTACCTCTATGACTATGAGATGCGAGGTGACTCTACCGGGAATGGCTTGGTTCAGATTTGGGTTGCCCATGCAGAGAGTTATCACAGCAAGGCTATAGCTAAGAAGAAGGATAGCCACCATCTAGCCATTGGGGGCATGATCACTCCCATCCTTGAAGAAGTGGGCGTCAAACTAGGAGAACCCACGGCTGATGAGCAATACATAGACTCTTCCTACCTCATCAAGGGTCATTTTTTGGTGAAAGAGGGAAAGAGCTTCAGGTACAAGTTCAATATGGAGTTGCTAAAGCAAGCTACAATCAAGCTACCATGCATTCATCTCACCACACTAAGGGAGAGGGCAAATGCAGCTTTCACTCCAACTGATGATCAGCTTGAGGACATTGAGACTTTCCCTATGGCCTATTGGGACACTACTCATGAGCCATACCAAGCGCCTCCCACCTATGGTAGTGAGAGGTACTTCTTTGACCCCTATGAGAGCACAAACCAAGGAGAGCCTTCAAGAAAGGCTCATGAGCACATCAAGCTTCTTCAAAGGTGGAACAAGTGGCAAGACAAAACCATAAGGAAGCTTGTGAAAACTGTCAAGGACATGGGGAAGCAAATCAAGTTCCTCACAGCCAAGAGTGAAGGAGTCCCATCTTCAAGGCATCAAGGAGATCAAGGTGACGATCAAGAGGGAGATAGCCATATGGAAGAAAGGCGCCACTCCTTCCAAGGAGTCTCTAGTGAGCCAAGAGGTGAAGATGAGCCACGCCCCTCCTCCCATGAGACTAGAAGGCGCAGGAAGAGAGTCATGAGATCCCCCACTCCACAATCAAGCAATCCATCCTACTCCATGGAGTCATCCTCCTCCTCCTCCATGCGTTTTTAAACAAGGTACCAAATCTAACCATTGTAAATACCATCTAGCTTTTGTTTTCTTTGTGTTTTGCATTGTTGAAGTCTTCTCCAAGCTTGGATTACACAAGAGACTGTGTAATTTAAGTTTGGGGGAGTATGGTATTTAACTTTGTGTTTTGTGAATCTTATTTTTCTTTCTCATGCATATTGAGCCTCATGCATACATCTAAGGCATAGAAAATCCAAAAAAATTTCAAAAATTTAAAAAAAAAATAGCATATAGTTGCATTTGCATTTGTGAAATAAGTAGGATTGAGTCTAGCTTTCATATAGGATTGCATACTTGCATAGGGGACAATGATGATTTTTCCTTGTAAGGTGTTTAACTCATGAATTAGTTCAAGGCCCTAGTTATTAGTTGTTTGATGCTTTGTGTGTAAACTTTGAAAGTTAAAGTTGAACCCTACTTGGACCTCACCATTTGCAACTTAAGTTTTAATTGAAGCAAGCTTTGAATAGCAACCAACTCTAATGAACTTGAACCTAATACTGACAAGTAATTATCATGGTTATGCATTGCTAGAGAATTTGTGGATACCATACACATATTTGGGTTATCTTCTTTCCTTTTACCACTCTTGTTAACCCAAATAGCCGACTCTCATCTTTAGAGCGGTTGAAAACGAATTTCCCAAACTAAGCTTCCTTTGAAACCTCTTCCTTATTGAGTGCATTAGGCCTTTTTCATCTTGTGAACTTAGCAAAAAGTGTTGAGTTTAGAGCGACAAGGATAGGCTTTCATGTAGCTAGCTCGAAAATAATGAGCTAGGTGATAGGATAGGATTCTTGGGTGGGATTTTGATTTGATATTTGATATGGAACAAGAGATTTGGGTGTAGTTGTGGTGGTGAAAGGGGGAAAACGAAAATATTTGGAACAAGTGTTGGCAATGTATAATATGCTCTAAGTATTAAGAAGAGAAAAGAAATCCTCTAGAAAAGTTAAGTAAGAGAGCCAAAAAAAAAAAAAAAATATGGCTAAGTTGTTATGAAAAGAGGATAGCAAGTTGTAATTGAAAAGAGAAAGAGCTTGAAGTAAAAGTGTGCCAACACTTGAGGTTGTAGAAGATGTTTTCCCCAAGTATTTGAAAGAAGGAAAGGGAGAAAGTGGTTTGAGCTTATGGGTTTGGCAAATTGCCTTGTAGTGGGTAGCTTAGGGTGGATTTGGTGAGTGAGCTTAAAAGAGAAAATGAGAGTAAGAATGATTGTGTTACAAGGGGTAGATGGAAGTTTGTCCTTGTATGCATAGGTTGCTTTTTACTCTTAGCATTTTGCCAAAGTTCACATGTTCATAGAGAGATCCCTTGCAATGGAACCCCAAGAAGTTGAGATCATTTTTATCTCAAAACCATACCCCAAAAACCAAACAAGTTTTCTAGCAATGTATGATTCATGATCCATGGTTACAACTTAATGAATGTTAAAGAGTTGGTGAAAATGAAGGCTTGTGTAGGTTAAGGCTTGGGTTCATTTGAATGAGTATGGGTATGGCTAGACCTTTTGGAGTAGAAGTTTGCATAGAAAGCATCCTAGAACTAGTAACTAGGACCATTGAATTGATTCATTTGCTAAACACCTTTGGATATGAGTCCCCACTTTCAAACCTCTCTCCTAGCTTGTGTTTTATTTGCTTGTGGACAAGCAAAAGGCAAGTTTGGGGGAGTTGATATGTGTATATTTTGCATCATTTTAGCATCCATATAGTATAAGTTTATCATCATTTTTAGAGTCTAATATAGCATTATAGTGTTGCATTTGATCATTTAGAGTCCTAGAGTGTTCTTGCATGGCACTTGCATGTTTTGCATTGTTCTTTGCATGTTTTGGTACCTTATTAGGTGAAAAGGACGCTTGGGAGTTGAGGATGCACTTGGAGAATGATGCATGACACATAGAAGGGACAAGAGGCAACAAAAGGATGAAGAAGAAGGTTTCTGGCAACAGATCGACGAAGCAGATCGATGAAGCTCATCGATCCACATTTCCAGGGAGCCAGATCGACGAAGAAGATCGATGAAGGTTCGTCGATCCACATTTCCAGGGAGCCAGATCGACGAAGAAGATCGACGAAACACGCCGAACCAGAAGCCGTGACCAAGAGCACGGATCGACGAAGAAGATCGACGAGTTGTCGATCCGTTTTATTTTTGGTGATGGATCGACGAAACAGATCGACGAGCACGTCGATCCATCACCAGACGAACTCTTTTTCTTCATTTTCATGGGTCCCCCTATAAATACTCTTTAGACCTAATTTTTATCTTAAGTCTTTTTCTCTTAGTTCTTAGTCTAAACTTCTAGCCATTTTTGGCAAATACCTTGTTTATGCTTTGGATTTTGAGTTAATGCAATATCTCTTTTAGATTTCTTGTTTATTTCTTCTCTAATCATGTTTTGCTTATCTTCTCTCTTTGATTTGATGGGCTTAATCATGATTAGTGAGTAGTTTCCATAGGAACTTAGGGATGGGTTAGATTTAGGGAATTTTATTGGTTCAATCTTGCAATCTAGGATAGATTCTTCCTAATCTCTTCTTATTAAGTAGTTCTTAATGCCAAATGGCTAATCTTTGCCATTTTGGGATCTTAGGCATTTCATCCACCCACCAAGTGTTTGATGGAATGCTTGAACCAACTTAATAAGAGATTTACATATTCTAGCCTAAGATATTAGATGTTTAGAGTGTTTATCATACCATTTAGACTTGTTATTAATGCTTGTTGATTATCCTAATGCTAACACATCATTAGTTCATTAGGGTAATTAACAAAGGGATTTGAGCCACACATCATGGTCTTATCTTGATTAAGAGTTCTAGGTATAGAGTTTGCTTGATTAGTAGCTTAAATGATTGCAAGAATGTTCCCTTAAGTTCCCAAATCAATGATTCCATCCCTAGGTTTCGATTTAGTATAATTGATAATCTTGCTTAGTAGTAATCCTTTCTTAGTTTCTTGATTAGCTTCAATTAAGGTTTAGTTTCTTAGCTATTGCTTAAGTAGTGTCCCTTCAAGTTGTAGCTTGCTCTTTTTACTTGTTTGTGACTTGAATTTATCCATTTTAGCTTAGCTTAGACAAGACTTTGTATTCTTAGTGCAACCAATCTCCCAAGATGGATTGATAACCTCAAGTATTGCAATGACATGAGCAATTGAGGAATTGCTTGCAAGGCTAAAAAGTCTTGTATCAGGAAGCGCACAACATAGGAGGGAAAGACTACTACTCGAAATTGACGAGTACCATCAAGAGGTGATGGCTGACCACAACCAAGTGGAGGAGCAGCCTTAACATGCTGCACCTGGCAGAGGCATTGGACACCATCACCACCTCCAAAGAGCATCACGAATCATTGGTGCGGGTGATGCACCAAACACCCACACAAACCGCTTTGGCGTCACGCCACCACCGGTGCAGAACAACAACTTCGAGATCAAGTCTGGATTTATCTCTATGGTCCAGAACAGCAAGTTCTATGGCCTGGCAATGGAAGACCCACTGGAGAACTTGGACAACTTTGAACAAGTGTGTGGAATGATCAAAATAAATGGCATCTCGGAGGATAGCTTCAAGCTACGGCTTTTCCCTTTTTCTCTTGGGGACAAAGCTAGGCATTGGGAGAAGACCTTACCTCAAGGCACCATCACGTCCTGGGTTGAATGCAAGAAAGCCTTCCTGTCAAAGTTCTTCTCAAGCACAAGAACAGCTCGACTAAGAAGTGAGATAAGCGGTTTCACACAAAGGCACAATGAGACCTTTAGTGAAGCAATGGAGCGGTTCAAGGACTATACCATCCAGTGTTCTCACCATGGCTTCACTGAGGAGACACTCTTAAGCACAATATACCGTGGAGCCTTGCCAAAAATTCGCATGTTACTAGACACGGCAAGCAGAGTGAATTTCCTTGGACAATATGTGCACAAGGGCATAGAGCTGATTGAGAATTTGGCATTGAGTGATGGTAACTATTGTGAGGATTATGATAGAGCACCAAGAGGCCACGACCTAGACGCACACAGGAAGGACCTGAAGTCACTCCATGAAAAAATTGACGAGATGATGCTGGCTAGCCAAAAACATGTGCACTTTGTTGGTGAAGCTGCGGATTTGTTCCAAGAGAGGAATGAGGAGGAGTTTCAAGAGGCGAATTGGGTTGCTGGCCAATATCCTAAGCCACAGGGATATGCTCCAAGGTATCAAGGCCACAACAACAACAACAACAACTTGTCTTACAGAAGCACAAATGTGGACAATCCAAAGGACCAAGTGTACCCTCCACAACAAGCAAATCAAGCCAAACCCACCATACAACAAAGGTGGATTCCAACAAAATGGTGGGTATCAAGGGCAAAGACAAGGACCCTGCCAAGGACACTAACAGCAAGGGAACAAACCGTACCCTCCTGATTTCGTGCCACAGCAACAACAACCTCAACCGCCAACTCAAGATTCCGTACAAGCAATGTTCCAACAACTTCTCCAAGGCCAAGCGTCTAACAATCAAAATTTTTTTGATATGAACAACCGGCTCGACTCCTCCCTTAATGAGGTCTCTACACAGATCAACAACATCAACAACAAAATTTGTCAGCTGGAGAAAGGAAAAGCTAGTACAAGCGGCCAAACTACTTTACCCGGCCAATGTGAGACCAATGTCAAGTAGTATGCACATGTTATCAATCTAAGGAGTGGAAAGGAGGTAGCACCACGGTCTACAGCTAAAGACAATGAGGACATTGTCATTCAAGAAGAGGGGAGTGATCTTTCAAATGATCAAGGGATCACCTTTGACAATGTCTACATTGAAAGGGCAAGAAAAGGCAAGGAAGCGGTTTTGGAAAAAGAAGTGGGGGAAACAAGCAAAGAAAAATATATATTCGTGCCTCCACCTTACAAACCAAAGCTCCCTTTCCCTGGACGCTTCAAGAAGCAGCTGATTGAGAAGCACAGAGCCTTGTTTGAAAAACATTTGAGAAATGGTGAGCTCAAATTGCCTTTACTTGATTGCTTGGCTATGGTACCGAAGTATGCCAAGTTTCTGAAGGATATACTTGCCAAGACAGCTAAAGGTTGTCAAGAGGTCATGGTATTGAGTCAAGAGTGCAGTGCAATCATCCACAAAGAGATAGCACCAAAGAAGCTAGGAGATCCAGGCTCATTCACCATACCTTGTGCGCTAGGGCCATTGAAGTTTAACAATTGTTTGTGCGACTTAGGGGCAAGCATTAACCTAATGCCCTACTCCATTGCAAAGAAGCTAGGCTTCACCAAGTTTAAGGAATGCAGGATCTCATTGATCTTGGCTGACAGAAGTGTAAGACTCCCGGTAGGAATGCTTGAAGATCTACCTGTGAGAATAAGCAATGTGAGTGTCCCCACGGATTTTGTTGTTCTTGAGATGGATGAAGAACCCAAGGATCCTCTAATCCTTGGAAGACCATTTTTGGCAACTGCTGGAGCCATAATAGACGTCAAGAATGGCAAGATTTTGTTGTACTTGGGAAAGGACATCAAGCTTAACTTCGATATCAATGAGGTTTTGAAGAAACCAACCATTGGTGGCCAAGTGTTTTACATTGAGGCAATGGATGCTCTAGCTGATGAGATCCTTCAAGAACTAAGCCAAGAGGACAACCTTCTGCTAGCCTTAACCACGGAATATGGAGATTTTGGATATCTTGATGAGGAGACACAAGAGTATGCCAAACTACTAGACTTACGCAAGGCTTTGAAAGAAGAGGAAGACACCTACTTGGAGCTGGATATGGAACGTCCTGCTTTTGGAATTGATGCTGGCTTAAGAGGGAACGAAGAGGACAGTAGCCTCAATACAAGCCAAGGAGAGAAGTGGAGCGAGCTGCTTGCTACAAAGGTGGACCTCAAGCAACTTCCAAATGGGCTAAGGTATGCTTTCTTAGGTACAAATGACACATACCCGGTCATTGTTAATGACAACCTGAATGATGATGAGTTAGACTCTCTCCTTAGGGAATTGAGGAAGTATAGGAAGGCCATTGGGTACTCTCTCAGTGACATCAAGGGTCTTTCACCATTACTTTGTACTCATAGGATTCATTTAGATGATGAGAACACTTCTTCCATTGAACACCAAAGACGTTTGAACCCAAATTTGAAAGAAGTGGTTAAAAAAGAAATCCTAAAACTCTTAGAGGCTGGCGTGATATACCCTATCAGTGATAGCACGTGGGTCTCTCCAGTCCATGTGGTACCTAAGAAAGGGGGCATCACGGTTATAAGAAATGACAAAAATGAGTTAATTCCTACTAGAGTTATAACCGGCCATAGGATGTGCATTGACTATAGGAAACTCAACAAAGCCACTAGGAAAGACCACTTCCCACTCCCATTCATTGACCAAATGGTAGAAAGATTAGCCAACCACCCCTATTACTGTTTTCTAGACGGTTATAGTGGCTTTTTTCTAATCCTGATTCACCCTAATGATCAAGAAAATACAACATTCACTTGTACTTATGGAACTTATGCATATAGGAGAATGCCTTTTGGTTTATGTAATGCTCCTGCCACATTTCAAAGATGCATGATGTCTATATTTTCTGACTTGATTGAGGAGATGGTTGAGGTATTCATGGATGATTTCTCCGTGTATGGCTCTTCCTTTGGTGTTTGTTTGTTTAATCTGTGCAGGGTACTCAAGAGGTGTGAGGAGACCAATCTCGTGCTCAATTGGGAGAAATGTCACTTCATGGTGAGAGAGGGGATTGTCCTTGGTCACAAGATCTCAGGAAAAGGCATTGAAGTGGATAGAGCAAAGGTGGAAGTGATGGTCACTTTGGCGCCTCCTGTTAATGTGAAAGGTATAAGAAGTTTCTTGGGGCACGCTGGCTTCTACAGGAGGTTTATCAAAGATTTCTCCAAGCTAGCACGTCCCCTCACAAGACTACTATGCAAGGAAGCTGATTTCATCTTCGATGAAGAATGCCACCAAGCGTTCAAAACCATCAAGGACGCGCTAGTAACCACACCGATAGTCCAAGCCCCGGATTGGGACTTTCCCTTTGAGGTCATGAGTGACGCTAGTGACTACGCTGTAGGAGCTGTCTTGGGGCAGAGGAAAGACAAGAGGTTGCATGTTATCTACTATGCTAGCCGCACCTTGGACGATACACAAGTAAAATATGCAACCACAGAAAAGGAGCTCCTAGCAGTTGTCTTTGCATTTGAGAAGTTCCAGTCATACTTGGTGGGCTCTAAGGTGATAGTATACACTGATCATGCAGCACTGAGGTACATCTACTCTAAGAAGGACACCAAGCCAAGGCTCCTGAGGTGGATCCTTCTCTTGCAAGAATTTGATATGGAGATCAAAGATAAAAAGGCATAGAGAATGGTGTAGCGGATCATCTTTCAAGGATGAGGGTGGAAGAAGTCTTACCTTTGGATGACTCACTCCCTCAAGAGCAACTTATGATGGTCAACACCGTGGTATGTGCAAGGCTAGAAGAGAAGCTTGAAGAAGTTTTGAGTTTAAGGGAAGAAGATCTCCCTTGGTATGCGGATATTGTTAACTTCTTAGCATGTGGAGAGGAGCCTACTCATTTGGACCGGTACCACAAGAAGAAATTTATGAGTGATGTCTCACACTACTTTTGGGATGACCCTTACCTATACAGAAGGTGTGTGGACAGCCTATACCGAAGGTGTGTTGGGAGGTCATTTTGCGAGTTTCAAGACTGCTACAAAGGTTCTCCAAGCTGGGTTTTGGTAGCCTACACTCTTCAAAAATGCACATGAATTCATCAAGTCATGTGAAGCATGCCAAAGAGCGGGGAACATCACCAAAAGAAACGAAATGCCACAAGTGCCAATCTTCGAAGTAGAGATCTTTGACGTGTGGGGGATTGATTTTATGGGGCCATTTCCATCATCATATGGCAACAAGTACATCCTTGTAGCAGTAGACTATGTGTCTAAATGGGTGGAAGCCATAGCCTCACCAACAAACGATTCAAAGGTGGTGGTTAAACTTTTCAAGACAATCATCTTCCCAAGATTTGGAGTCCCTAAACTGGTGATTAGTGATGGAGGCAGCCACTTCATCAACAAAAATTTTGAAAGTCTCTTGAAGAAACATGGTGTTAAGCACAAGGTGGCCACGCCCTATCACCCTCAAACAAGTGGCCAAGTGGAGGTTTCAAACAGGCAAATCAATACCATCTTGGAGAGAACCGCGGGAGTCACTAGAAAGGACTGGTCTAGCAAGCTTGATGACGCTCTTTGGGCATATAGAACAGCCTACAAAACTCCCATTGGAACCACGCTTTTTAACCTCCTCTATGGCAAGTCTTGTCACCTTCCTGTGGAGTTAGAGCACAAGGCTCTTTGGGCTGTGAAGCAACTTAACTACAATCTCAAGACTGCCCAAGAAAAGAGATTAATACAACTTCAAGAGCTTGATGAGATAAGGATGGATGCCTATGAGAGCCCCAAGATTTACATGGAAAGGACCAAAGCCTTTCATGACAAGAAGCTGGTGCACAAGGAGCTCCAAGAGGGAAAAATGGTTCTACTTTACAACTCAAGATTGAGGCTGTTCCCCGGGAAGCTCAAATCTAGGTGGTCCGGACCATTTGAGATAAGAGAAGTATTACCATATGGAGCTATCACTTTGGTTGGGAAGAATGGAGAACATTTCACAGTGAATGGGCATAGGGTCAAGCCCTACATGGCGAGTGACTGCAGCAAGGAGAGCACCACATTGCCTCTCCAAGACCCCCCCACTAGCCTAACCAAGTAAAGTCAAGCTTAGAGACTTAAAACAAGCGCGCTTGGGAGACAATCCCATGACTATCATTGTATATATTTTTGTTTCAAATTTATGCTTTCTACTTTGAGTGTGTTTGAACAGGAACAAGGGAAATGTAGAACCAAGAACAGAGCATACAAGGCCTAAGCACAACAAACTCCAAGGTACCGAAAACTCCAACCTTTGTAAATATCATGCATTTTTGGATTTTTATTTTTATTTTTGCTTGATGGTCTCCCTTGAATTTTTATTACACAAGAGACTGTGTAATTTAAGTTTGGGGGAGAGGTTGAGAGATTTAATTTTGTGTTTTGTGCTCTTATTTTTCCTTTTTACATATTTGAGTCTTTATGCATAAAAAGTTGCATAAAAAATAAAACAAAATCAGAAAAATTCTTTAAAATTTCAAAAAAATTCATATAGCTTGCATTTGCATTGTCAAATATTGTAGGATTGAGTCTAGATTTTTATTCATATAGGTTGCATTATTCATATGCATAGGGGGCAATGATGAAATTTTTTCCTTAAAAAGTGTTTTAAGCTCATGTATTGGTTCAAGGCCCTAGTTAATAATTTTTTGATGCTTTGCACAACTTTGAAATTAAGTTCTAACCATCCTATAAATCGGAACCTTTACATGAACATCTAATTATCATACTTGTGCAATTTGGAAAAGAATACATGGATTACAAAAAAATATTTAGGTTTTCTTATTCACTTCACCACTCTCTTGTAAGCCTAAATAGAATACCACACCTTGACCCTTGCCTTATTTCAAGCCAAATTTCTTGTGTGATTGCAATTTGTGAGGCCTTATTTTCTGTTTGAACTTGGCATAAAATGTTAGGTTTATGGCGACATGTTTAGGCTCTCATAATGATGCTAGCTTTGCACAATGAATCTAGTTTTATGCTTGATTTGGGATTGGGAATTCACGGGTTTGAAAAATGAGAGGTGTTAAGAAAATGAATGAAAAAGGGATAAATAGTTCTAAGTGGTTGGTCTTGATTTATATTATGAAAAAACTCAAGTTAAAAGAAAAGAAAAAAGAGCCCTAGAGGCCAAATGCATAAAAGAAATTTTTTAGAAAAGGGCTATCTAAAGAAAGAAAAGAGCTAATATGTGTGACCTTACCACTAGCTATAAGCAAGGTAGAAGAAGTTTCCCTAAAAGTGAATATGATTGAGGGAGTTCTTGTGGGTTTATGCTTGGCGTGTTTTGCCTTGATGATTTGGGTAGTCTCTAGAGGGTGCGTGAGCTTGGAAAAGAAAAAAAAATGAATGAGAAAGGGATTAGGATCATTGTTAGTATACTTGGGTAGATGTGAGTCTAGTCATGTATGCATACATTGCCTTTTACCTTTAGCATTATGCATAAGTTCAAAACTTTTTGAGAGAAACCAGTGCTTGGAGTACCCACTTGAATGAGATCATTTTTGTCTCATAGCCTTGTCCCTTGCCAAATCTATTCGGTTTTAATTGCATAAGTTTGATTCACGGTTTGAGCTCTTAATGAATGTTAAAGGTTAGAATTCTTGGATTGCTTGGAATAAACAAGTCATGATTTAAAATTTGATATGTGATGATTATGGCTAAGACCTTTTGAGTAAATGCTTGTGTACTGCATCCTAGAATTAAGAACTAGGACCGCCGAATTAATACATTTGAAAAACACTTTTGGATTTGAGCCCCCGTTTTTAATCATCTCTTCCTAGCTTGAATTTTGTTTGCTTGAGGGCAAGCAAAAGGCAAGTTTGGGGGAGTTGATATACTCATATATTTCACATATTTAGCATGCATTTAGAATAGGTTTTCATGCATACATCATTCATAATAGGCTAGTTTGCATCATTTGTCTCATTCTAAGTCCTAGAACACTTTGCATTTGCATTTTCATGTTTCTTGCATATTTGCATCATTTTCAGGTTGTTTAGAGTACTTGGAGCTGTGATGGATGCTGAGCATTGACAAGAAGATGAAAGAAGAGCCTAGGAGTTGGCGGGAATCAAAGGAAAACTCGGACAAAAGCAAGGAGGCCGTGATCGACCGGCCGATCGAGCAGAACGACTCGATCTAGGCGTGATCGACCGGCCGATCGAGTAACTGACTCGATCTAGAAGAGATCGACAGGCCGATCGGGCAAGCTGACTCGATCCAAGGCCGATCGAGTGGACGATCGAGCAACTTACTCGATCGGGAAGCAGATCGACTGGACGATCAACCAGTCTGACTCGATTAGCCTGTCCAGGCGCACCAACCCTTCTCCAACTTGTGTATTTGTCTTCTATTGAGGGGACCACCTTGGCATGAAAGTCTTCTACAAGACAAGCAGCCCTTGATTTAGGGAAAGGGTGGAGAATTTCCTAATATTTTCTCCTTATGACAATCGAGAGAAGACTTTTATGCATACAATTATTCACACACTTGTAATAATTTTACTTTCACTTGTCATATGTTATTCTGAGCGTGAGAGAGAGAGCATAGAGTTCTTGAGTGTTCTTCCTTGTTCTTGCTTGTTCTTGCTAGTTCTTGTTGTTTTCTTGTTTATTTCTTGTGTGAAAACTCTTGTATTTGCAATTTGATTCAAGTATCTTTGTTTTCTTAAAGTCAAATCTTTCATCTTGTAAAAACTGATCATGTTCATCAGCTCTAAACTTATGTTTAAGAGAGGTAAGAACATGATTTGTGAGTAAACCACCAAGATTTGGGGTTGGGATGATTAAGGGGGTTGAAAACTAGAATTTTGGGTATTTTCTTGTTCTTCATCTAATTCTCTTCTTAAATTTGGGGGTTTTAAAGTCTAGAGATTCTCGATGGAGATCTCTTTAATCTTGGGGATTTCCTTATCCTAACAAGACTTAGGAAATCCCTTAAAACCAAATCCAAGAGACTAGCTCATCTTTTTCCAAACATCATGGATGCTTAGGGAGCTAGTTAAGCCATCTTTTAAGATCCATGCTTAATGTTCTTCACCTTATCTTTCCACCACACATCATGGGTTAGGAGGAAAGGGTGAATAAAGGATTTACACCACACATCATGGGTAAATCTAGTTTGCTTTCTTAACGCTTAGAGATAGCACCTTAGTGTGTAAAAATATGTTTTCAAAACCCCAAGTTCGAATTTTCAACCTCCTTAAGAATGAATCCCAACCTTGAATCTGTTTTTTTAATACTTGAAAACCAAAAACCATTTTCCTCTAGTTTAAAGTTTAATTATTTTCACTAAAATTCTCTAGATAGCTTAATTATGCATAGAGTTTTTATAAATTTGTAAAATTGTGTTTTTGTTATTTTTAGTATTTTAGAAATTGCCTAGAGTCTTGTTTTACTGTCTGGTTTTGATTTGGTAGTCGTTTGAGTTTTAGAAATAGTTTTTGAAAATCTTGCTACTCACCATCAAATTGTCTAGTTAATCCGGTTTTAGAATTTGATTTTATAAAATTAGTAGATCGGTTGTTTAATTGTTTAGAAGTAATCTACTAGTTGTATAACCCTTCTGTAGGGATTTTAAAATAGCTTTTGTGTCTGTTTAATAACCGTAAGTAATTGTTTTAGGATTGTTCATCAATTAACCCGAATTCTGCTTAGCTTTACTTAACTCTTGTATTCTTAGTATCTTTCACCCCAATTTGGATTGACACCTAAAGTACTACAACTGAAAAAAGAGGCTTTAAGTTTTTGATTAGAAAACCGTGAAAAAACTTTCTTATCAAAGAACGGGCTGATCAAGATGTGCGTCACGACAGTCCTCCGCAACAAAGACGCTTCTAGCTCTAAGAATGTTGTTGCTGATAATGTTGCTTCTGTTTCAAATGTTGCTGAATCTGTTTCGAAGATTTCACTCAATGAGAAAAACCCCGTTGCTTATTTGCTTGAGTCATTTAATATTTGGCATGAAAGATTAGGACACGTGAATTATAAATCTATAAAAAGATTAATGAATTTGAACCTAATCCCGAAATGCAAAACAAGCAAAGAAAAATGTGAAGTTTGCGTACAGGCCAAACTCACAAAAACCCCTTCACCTCAAGTTGAAAGAACCACCGAACCTCTAGGTTTAATACATACAGATTTATGTGGTTTAAAATACGCACCAACTAGAGGCGGTAAAAGGTATTTTGTAACGCTCATAGATGATCATACAAAATACTGTTACGTATATTTGTTACGTAGCAAAGATGAAACCTTGGAAAAATTCAAGGAATATAAGCGCGAAGTTGAAAATCAACTAAACAAAACTATTAAAATAGTTAGAAGTGATAGATGAGGTGAATATGATGGCCGTTTGATGCTTTTTGTCAAGAACATGGGATTTATCCATCAAACCACTGCTCCTTACTCACCGGAATCTAACGGAGTTGCGAAAATAAAAAACCGAACTCTTAAAGAAATGATGAATGCGATGTTGCAGGAATCTGGGTTAGCCCAGGACATGTGGGGGGGAAGCATTGCTTACCACAAATTATATCCTCAATAAAATTCCACACAAAGTCACGGGAAAAACTCCTTACGAACTTTGGAAAGGTACTCCGCCATCGTATAAATACTTAAAAGTGTGGGGGTGTCTAGCAAAAGTTGCAGTGCCACCTCCGAAAAAGGTCACAATCGGACCAAAAACGGTGGATTGTATTTTCATTGTATATGCACTCAACAGTAGTGCTTATCGATTTCTGGTTCATCAATCAGATGTACCAGATATTCACATAAATACAACCACGGAATCAAGAAACGCGTCTTTCTTTGAACACGTTTTTTCGTGCAAGCTTAAACAAAACCCAAAACGAACTCGTGAAGAAATAGAAGCGGTCACCTCCGTAAATGAGGCAAGTACTTCGGGCACATCGTTTGATGATGCAGAAGACGTCGAAGAAGAACCTTGACGTAGCAAAAGGGCCCGTAAGGAAAAATCTTACGGTGATGATTTCTTAATGGTCTTTCTTACAGAGAATGAACCAAGAACTTTCGCTGAAGCCATGTCCACACCAGACGCACCTTCAAGGAAGGAAGCCGTTAATAACAAGTTCGACTCTATTATGCAAAATCATACATATGAGATAACAGACCTACCACATGGATTTAAACTTGAAAACCATTAGGTTTGTAAATGGATTTTCAAAACAAAGTTGAAAACCGATGGCTCAATAGATAAATACAAGGCTAGGCTTGTAGTGCAAGGATTCCGGCAAAAAGAAGGCTTGGATTTCTTTGACACATATTCTCCGGTAACGAGAATAACCTCTATAAGAATTCTAAAAGCATTGCCGCTTTACGAGACCTAGAAATCCATCAAATGGATGTTAAAACTGCTTTTCTAAACAGAGATTTAGAAGAAGAGATTTATATGAAACAACCAGAAGGTTTTGTCGTCCCAGGACAAGAACATAAAGTATGTCGACTTGTGAAGTCGTTATATGGACTTAAACAAGCTCCGAAACAATGGCACGAAAAATTTGACATTGTAATGATGTCAAATGGTTTCACCATTAATGAATGTGACAAGTGCATCTACATAAAATGTACTCCACAAGGATACATTCTATTATGCCTATACGTAGATGACATGCTCATTCTCGGGAGCACAAAAGATTTAATCAATCAAACTAAACAGTTGCTAAAAAGCAAGTTTGATATGAAAGACATGGGACTCGCGGATGTAATTCTAGGGATCCAAATCACTAGAAATTCTGATGGAATTATTATGTCTCAAACTCATTATGCTGAAAAGATACTTGAGAGGTTTAAAAACTACTCAAACGGGACAGCGAAAACTCCAGTAGATTCTCAACTTCACCTACAAAAGAATTCGGGTGAAGCTGTGTCACAACTGGAATATGCAAGAGTGATCGGAAGTCTAATGTACTTAACAAATTGTACTAGACCCGATATAGCGCATGCAGTAAATGCACTAAGTCGCTACACAAGCAATCCATGACATAAACATTGGAAAGCTATAACTAGAGTATTAAACTACATACGTTATATCAAAAATTATGGTCTTCACTACAGTAAAGAACCCGCAGTTTTAGAAGGATACAGTGATACAAACTGGATTTCCGATTCTAAGAACTCCAAATCCACGAGTGGATATGTCTTTACGCTTGGAGGTGGAGCGGTGTCCTGGAAATCTTCCAAACAAACTTTGTTAGCCAGATCAACCATGAAATCTGAGTTTATAGCGCTTGATAAAGCCACAGAGGAAGCAGAGTGGCTTCGAAATTTTTTGGAAGACATTCCGATGTGGGAGAAACCAGTGCCAGCATTACGTGTACACTACGATAGTCAATCGGATATAGATCGGGCATTGAATAATCTCTACAATGGTAAATCTCGTCATATTAGGAGACGACATAAAACCATTAAACATTTGATCTCAAGTGGTGTAATCACGATTGATTATATTAAATTGGCTGACAATCTAGCGGATCCATTTACTAAAGGTTTGTCACGAGATCAAGTTGAAAAATCATCAAGAGGAATGGGTTTAAAGCATATGAATTAAAGACGAAGTTTGTTGGAAACCCCACCTATGTGACTGGAGATCCCAAAATCTAGGTTCAATGGAAAAACTAAATCAAACGAAATCTGTAAAAAGTACTGTGAGACTTGTATCTCTACCCAGTTCCCAGGATGATAAACAATACTATATACCTGTACGTGATAAGGTTAAGCGTTAGCTTCTAATGATTCCATAACTTTGTAATAGTGGAGTATGACAGGATACTTCTGAATAAGTTATTGAAAGATCACCTAGTGAGTGTGAAATACGGCCGTTTCAAGGAGAATAAAGTGAGGCTATATTCTCCAAGTTCACTCACGAATAACCAAACAAGTTCAAGGCCAAAATGAACACAATAGAGAACTCAGTTCTACGAGAAATGAAGCTGTATTATAGTTGTTGTCTCGGTTTACATAAAAATTCGGGTGGTTCAAGACATCAAGTTCACCTCCTGCCCAAGTAAACCCGACATATATAAAAATGAGTAGTTCAAAACTGAAAAATGGTACTAACTCAAACACAGTGAATTTTCTCTTAAACTCTCGAAAAGTTCGTCTGTCTAGTTATAGAAGTAGTAAAGTCAGTCGAGTCGTCATTTGTTTAAAGTAATTTCTATTCATGTGGGGGATTGTTGGATCCAAATTTTAAAAGCCAATGGGATTTCGGAAATATTGAAAAGAGTGAAAAGAAATGGGCTTCGGCCCAAATGTGTTTAAATGAGAATGAAGGGGGGCCGGCCGGTTCGTGGTTCGCGGTTCACGGTTTGTGGAATAGACCGTAGATGGAATTTTTATTTTGGAACGATTATTGGCCCAACCATTTTGTGGTTCTCCAATGGACCGCATGCTTTTCTGTTGGGCCAAATCTTTAACTTTCAAAATATTTTTACACATCGCATAGGTCCAAAGCTTTTCCAGGCTCTACATAACGTGCGTTGAGTTGAAAGCTTTCTCAAGAGGCCCCACATAACGTGCCTTGAGTCAAAAGTTTTCCACACTTGCCTGCCACAATCTCCATGTAACGTGGCCAGCTTGTGTGAGCTAGTGAAAACGCTCACTTCTCCCCGCCTATATAAGAATGAGATCTCTCTCATTCTAAACTCACTCACAAAACCATCAAACACTCTCTTACACACAACACGCTCTCAACCTTCGATCCTCTTTTTAGTTTTAAGTGAGTCTCACAAATGTTTTCTTTCGTTTACGGTTCTTAAGTCTCGAGAGTTTATCGTAGCGTTTTCTAGAGTTCGTAGATTCTGTTTTCGAGTGTTGCGAAACGGACTCGTCGTATCGGTTGTATCTTGGGATTCAAAAATCGTGTTTTTCGGTCTCACTACGGGCGATTTATTGAGTTACGGAAAGAGGTTTACTCGCCTCCGATATTCGGTTTTGACACGCATCCGTGTATTCGTTTTTTCTCTTCGAAGATCCGGTTTTCGTTTCCTCGTTTTTTCCCTTTTCCTTACTTGTCCTTTAATCGTTTTTTATTACTTACAAAACTTCTTTTCTAAGTTCCGTATAAACTTGTACTTTTAAAGTTTTCGTATAAACTCGTACTTCAAAATTTTCGTATAAACTTGGATTTTCGAAGTTTCGTATAAACTCGTTTCATATAAACTCGTTTCGTATAAACTTGTTTCATATGTAACTCGTTTCATATAAACTCGTTTCTTATAAACTTCGGTTTACAAGTTTTATATTTTTTCTATAAAATCGTTTCTTACTCTTTCGCATTTCTTAAATCCGTTTTTGCGGTTCCTACAGTCCTATGACGACGCACACTCATCACACAAGAGAATCCTATCGTTTCAGTGCAGCCACGCCATCTCGGCTCGTCAGCCACCAATGGGACATGGCGCCAGTTCCTAGGCCTCGCCACACCCAACACACAAACCGTCTAGTGAGAGATTCTCTTTTCCACTTACGGTACCTAACGCGGTCCTTATCCGCTCTACGTGCTCATCGCACCATACTTAATCTTATCTCAAAATCATCACACCAAAATAATTCACATTATCAATCATCATAAATCATGTTCTTCCTCTAATAGCCTAGTCCATATTCGATTATGAGTTATATTATATAGATATAGATATACACACAAGATTCAAATGCATGTCATAGTTTATAGATTAATATGTATAACCACACGTAAGTATACGCGCTTTAACCCTAAACTCAACGATGACATGAAACTAAGACACAAACGGAGAATACACAATCTTGTTCCTCACCTTAGCTTGAAACGGAAGTGACGGCGATGATGGAAACAAATTAGATACGTGGATGTAGGGATCTAGGGTTCAAGGGAAGATTGCTTTCTGGACAAGAAACAATGGAGTTGTATTTAATCCCTCACGATTTGGGCTCGCAGCGGCGGATTTAGAGCTCTCGTGACAGTGGCTCTTCTCCTGGTGTTACTCAACTCGTTGTGGTGAGGTTTCCTGGCCGACGGTGCTTAACGGTGACGACTCGACTCCGTCGTCTCTTTCCTCTCCCTTACGTACAGGGCCGACCCTGAGCTAAAGCTGGTAAAGCCCATGTTTTAGACGCCAAAATATGTTATATTATATTTGGGCATCAAATTTACATAAATCGTTTGGTAGTGCAGTGGTTGACCTCATATTTTCTAGCAACATGTCAAGGCTTCAAACATCAGAAACAGCAATTTTGTGATTTTTAATATTTATGTTTTAAATGGGCTAAACTCTTTTGCCTTTTGGCTTTAGGCAGCCCACAACTCAGGGCCGGCACTGCTTACGTACGTACGATCAAGACAAGAACGTGGTGATGAATGGTTATGGCTCCTCTCCCCTCTCTCTCTCTCTGCATTACTTCTCAAAGGTGGAGGTGGCTAGGGTTTCTTTCTGGTTTTGATTCCACGAAAAAGGAGATATGTATAATGTATATATATATTGTAATATCCGTCTTTCTAACGTGTCCGAGACGGCAAGTTACAAACTTAAATAACGACTTTTAACTTACAAAAATAAATATATTACTTTTTTAAAATCCATCTTTTTATTAATTAAATGAAACATTTTAAATGCAACCAACATAAACCGTCTTAACCGAAAATACCATTCAACTTAAATAATATTTAAAATAAAACTAAACTTGTCTTAAACAAAAATCCGGAATAACGTATAAAATAATCCTTCTCGAAATTCAACACCCGAACGATTCACGCCTCGAACTACTCCTCGACAACTCTCTCACCTGAAAAGGGGAAAAAGGGGATGAGCAACGAATTACTCAGTGAGGAAGGTCATTTCCGCCCAAACAATACTCAAAACTAATAATCACCGCATCAGCAAATACTAACTCTAAGCAATCATCCAAGCAACACGAATCACTTTTCAATTAAACACATATCAAAATAATATTCACATCACGACTCCATGCACATCACACATATGACTCTGACACCTGACACACTAGGCTGGCCGTCACCTCGAAAGGTCGTACGCTACCTTTGGCTCGTCAGCCAGTTTACGGGCTTCGACGGGATCGCCATGTCCTCGTCCTCAGTCCGACTGCACACAATATCACATACTATCCACCATATACCATCATCATAACAACTAACATTATCGCTAACATTCATCATCACACATCATCACATATCACCAATCAATAAAACACTACAAAAAAAACAAGGCTAATTCCTACCAAAATCTTGGTAGGAAAAATTTATTACCAAGTTTCTACGAAATTATGACGAAAATTACAAATGGTAGGAAATTGGTAAAAAATTTCCTACAGATCAAAATCGTCAAAAAGTGATCAAATATTTCCTACCAAATTCTTACTAAATTGATGTCCGTAAGAAATTTGGTGAAAAAGCGATAGAAAATTGGTTAAAAATATTTAACCGCTACAAAGATAGAAAACTCGTCAAAAATTTGTGATCACTTTCCTACCAAACTTTTTTTATAGATTATAAAATAAAATAAAATAAAGTAATGTATATCTAAACCCTACTTTCCTCTTTCTTTCTTCTCCGCCTCCCTGTTTTTCAGTCGATTCCTTCTTCCCTCTGAGAAATCAAAGGAATCGATTATTTCTTCCTTCTCTCTCGTTTTTTCTACTTGTTTCTTCAGATTCGTCTCACTCTTTTTCTCTCTTGTCTTTTCGATTTTGATTTCTTTCTCCGGCGATAACAAGGTAGCTCACGTTCTTCTCCTCGATTCCTCCTTCGTTCGACTCGCGCTCAGTTTCTTCACCAAACCATGGTTCGTCTCTCTCTCTCCCTCTCTCACTCTCTTCTCTCTCTCTTTTCAGTATAGTTTTCTTCATCTTCACCAGTTAAATGTCTTATTTTTCTTTCATGAACGTTTCTTCTCCCCAATTTGCTCTTCGTTCGATTCGATTTCACAGTGGCAGCGATTTTACAAAATCTGAGTTTAGAAACCCAAGTTCAAGCGTTTGATTCTTTTTATTCTTGTTTGAGTTTGGATTTGAAACCACGCTAAGCAGCCTTTTGGCTGCAGGATATGATCTATGTGTGTGTTGGAGTATGATAATCGTTAAGGTAGTTTCTCCAAGAGTATTGAATCCTGAAGCAATAGTTTGACTGAAACTCATTCAGGCTTGAACTAGTCCCAGCTGAGTCTTTTGGTTCTATTTAGCTTATGTATCCACCGCCGTTGAATGTGTGCTACTGCAATTTTTTCTGATTGTCAGGAGGTGAAAATTCAAGCTAGAGAGTTGCTGCTGCAACATATCTCAAGAATTTTACCAGAAGGGGCATTGGGACTGAAGGGGACCATCTCATAAGTCAGCAAGGAGTTTAGGGACCAGCTCCTCCGAGCTTTGCTTCAGGCAGAGCCTGCACTTCTTAAAGTTCCACTCGAACTGGTAACAAGCTTGGTGTGTTTTGTTCTTCATCTGCTCACAACTTTATGTAAGATATATCTTCTCTTTGTATCTCAATGAGCATTCATATATGGTATGATTCTGAAGCAGGCTTTGACTACACATGAATGGGGTGAACTGGAAATGGAAAAGACACTCCACATCATTTGCAAATGCCTATACTTTTCAGTAAGTCACACCTTCAATTTATATCACGCATAGACAAAGTTTTTAGAACTGTTATTCCATGTCTGGACAATTGAAAATTGCCATTGATTATTAAACGTAATCTATCATATTTCCTTTCATTTTCATGTCGTACTATCCACTGGTTATTTTGTTAGTGAAAATTCTATGATTGACAGGAGGTGAAAATCCAAGTTAGAGAGTTGCTGCTGCAACATATCTCAAGAATTTTACCAGAAGAAGCATATGGTGATTGAGGGGCTAAGCCTTGTAGCTATCAGATGCATACGGTGGCTCGTTGTGGGGTGTCGCGAGATCTAAACAATCACGTTCTTTCTTTAAGTTTTTTGATAGTTCCATTTATTTTGTTTTGTTTTCTCTTTGTAAACCAAACCAATTATCAGGTTTGGAATAAAATTTTAATAAAATATATTTTTTATTCAAATAAAATATCTATTACAAATATATATAATTAATATTAATTTTATAATTAAAAATTTGGAATTATTTAATTTATGAAATTATTTGAAATAATATTATTATTGTATGAAAAGGTAAATATTTTTGGTAGGTAAATGGTAGAAAACTTGTTTTCTACCATGTTTTGGTAGGAAATCGATCAGATATTTTTTTACCAATTTTCTACTAATATTTCCTTTGACTTTTCCTAAGGCACACATTTCGTAGGAAATTTCCTACGATTTTTCTACCATTATCGATTTTCGACGAGAGATAACCTACGATATGTTTTCGTAAGAAAGTGGTAGAAATGACGGTTTCCTAACAATTATCTACGATATCTTCTGTAGAAAAACGTGATGTTTTCTTGTAGTGCAACCAACATAATTACCTAGACCTAGTACTTACTAATATTAAATGACTATTAATGAAAAGTATCAACGGATCCCGCCCTCACCTTAGTCACTTGGCTGAACTGGAATGGAAAAGCAGACTTAAAGAAGATCGCACACACGAACCGACAGAACACAACACGTTCCAACAATGCTACACCAACGATTCCTTGAGACGCAAGTAACGACAATATTACAACCACAACCCCAAAACGTGAATAGTAACATCACAACCCAAGATCTTGCTTACCCAACAATTACGATGCTAACTCCACACCAACGAAATCAGTAACGGCGACAACACGTGATGGAGAAGGATTGCTTGCAGCTGAAGGTACACAACAACACATCAATGGCGATTACTAACTTTCGGAAAAACAGTTCGGAGGAGATGACGATGAGACTCGGATCTCTTACCACAGTGATTCATAGATGACGATGGTGGCTTGGAGCAGCATATCGCCTGTGGTCGACGGCAGTGGCGCACGTCTCTCCTCGTTTCCTCCTCTCGGGTGCAACAGTGAAGCGATCGGCGACGGCTAACGACAACACGGCAGGGATGACGAAGTGGAGTACACTAGCACAGAGGAAAACGGAGGCGGTGANCTTGTGCGGTCTCGGTTTTCTCGCGCAGCTTTTTAAGCGAAGGGGAAGAAGAAGAAGACTTTAGGGTTTTGTCTTTCACTTGGGCTTGATGGGCTAATTGGGCCTGTTCCCAAATCATTGGATCTGGGTCGTTACAATTCTCCCCCGCTTTAGAAAAATTCATCCCTGAATTCGATTCGTTTCCCGTAAGACCGCTCTTGTCCTTAAAGAGCTCGGGATAGTTAACTAGCATTTCCGATTCTGGCTCCCAAGTCTCCTCACGAATACTGTCTCTTTCCCAACAGACTTTTACTGACTTAACTTTCTTACCATGGATATTGGTTTCTTGCCGATCTAAAATTTCTACTGGACGGCTTAGTACTGACAAACTTCCCGTTAAATTTGCAGGCGGGTGCGAAATAATTAACTCTGGCTCTCTGATAAATTTTCTTAGTACTGAAACATGAAACACGTTGTGAAAGTCTAACAGCTCCTGCGGTAACTCTATCTCATAAGCCACTGCACCAATTCTTTTCGTTATAACATACAGCCCCATATATCTCGGCTTAAGCTTTTTCAGTTTTCGAGTCTTGTCATTCCCTCTAAATGTTCTCATTTTCAAATACATTTCATCGCCCACTGAAAATTCCAGATCTTTTCTGCGCTTATCTGCATAACATTTCTGACGATCATGCGCTTCTTTAAGTCTGCTTCAGAGTAATTCCACTTGCTCGACTGTCTCTTGAACAATTTCTGGTTCTAAGTCTCGGCGCTCTCCCACTTCTGTCCAACAGAGGGGTGTGCGACACGGTCTCCCGTACAGAGCCTCATAAGGGGACATTTCAATGCTCGAATGATAACTGTTGTTATAGGCGAACTCAACTAAAGGTAAATATTTTCCCCATTTTCCTTCCCAGTCTAGTACACAGGCTCTCAACATATCCTCTAATGTCTGAATTGTCTTTTCTGACTGTCCATCTGTATGTGGATGATAAGCCGTACTTAAGTGTACCTTTGTCCCCAATGCTTTCTGAAATGCCTGCCAGAATATTGATGTGAATTTACAGTCTCTGTCAGACACGATGCTCACTGGCACTCCATGTAATCTTACAATTACGTCCAAGTATTTTTGAGCCAGTTGATCCGCTCCATCCGTTTTCTTAATGCTACAAAATGAGCTGACTTGGTGAGTCGATCTACGATCACCAACTGAAGTCTTTGGTAGCCCTGTAACGAAGTCCATTGTTACCATATCCCATTTCCATTCAGGTAACGGCAAATTTTGTAACAATCCACTGGGAACTCTGTGTTCCGCTTTCACCAACTGACATGTCTGGCACTGCGATACCCATGTAGCGACGTCTCGTTTCATTCCGCCCCAATGGTAGTACTGTTTTAAATCACGATACATCTTGGTGTTCCCAGGATGAACAGAAAAACGAGACTGATGCGCCTGGCGCAAGATTTGCTTCCTTAGTTCCTCGTCTTCAGGAACGCATACCCGGTTCCGATACAGGTACGTTCCGTTGGATGCGGTGTGATACCCAATCACTTCCTTATTGACCAGTTTTCGTAGAGCAAAATCCTTTGTTTGCGCCTCTTTAATTCTCCATAATAAATCCGCTTGGTTTACGGCTTCTAGTCCCGTAGTATTCTCCTCTACTGTCGTAGCACATAAACTCAGGCTAGCTAATGTTGCAACTAACTCTTGTACGTCCTTAACATTTGAGGCATCACTTCTTCGTCTGCTCAATACATCAGCCACCTGATTGGCTTTTCCAGGATGGTAGGTGATTTCCAAGTAATAATCCGCCAATAACTCTACCCATCTGCGTTGTCTTAAATTCAGTTCGTCTTGGGTAAAAATGTACTTTAAACTCTTATGGTCTGTCATTATCTGCACCTTTTCTCCGTATAAGTAGACACGCCAAATGTTAAAGAGGAAAAACAACTGCTGCTAACTCCAAGTCATGAGTCGGATAATTCGTTTCGTGCTTCCGTAGCTGTCTAGATGCGTATGCTATAACTCGGTCGTCCTGCATAAGTACACATCCCAGGCCTGATCCTGATGCATCCGTGTAAACCACATACGGTACTCCCATCCTGGGTAACATTAAAATGGGCGCCTGCGTCAAATGTTCTTTTAACTTTTCAAAACTCTTTGAACATGACTCCGACCAATCAAACTTTACGTCCTTACCAGTCAGACGCATCATCGGTTTTGCTACACTGGCAAATCCTTTTACAAACTTTCGATAGTAACCCGCCAATCCAAGAAAACTTCGGACCTCGGTGTCACTCTTAGGCGTCGGCCAGTCTAATATCAAGGCGATCGTTTCGGGATCTACCGCCACTCCGGCCTCTGAAACAACATTTGCTCAACTTCGCATACAACTTCTGGTCTGTTAACTTGTTCAGTACCACTTGCAGATGCCAATCATGCTCCCTTTTACTCTTCGAATAAATCAAAATGTCATCGATGAAGACAATCACACATTTATCCAAGTACTCTCGAAACACATTGTTCATCAATTTTATAAAAGCTGACGGCACGTTAGTCAAACCAAACGGCATTACCACAAACTCGTAGTGTCCATACCGTGTTCGAAAAGCCGTTTTCCGAACATCCTCCTCAGCTATCGAAATCTGATGGTACCCCGACGCTAAATCGATCTTCGAGAACCACGATGCTCCTTGCAACTGATCTAACAACTCATCAATTCGTGGCAACGGATATTTATTCTTAATGGTCACTTTGTTCAGACCGCGGTAGTCGATACAGAGTCGAAAACTCCCGTCATACTTTTTCACAAACAGAACTGGTGCACCCCACGGTGAACTGCTCGAACGAATAAATCCTTTATTCGATAAATCCTCCGACTGGTTTTTGAACTCCGCCATTTCTGCGGGTGCCAGGTGATATGGCGCTCTAGATACAGGCGCTGTTCTGGCTTCTATTTCTATGGTAAATGCGTCCCCTCGTGACGGTGGCGGTCCTTTTAGTGGTTCAAATACGTCCGCGTATCCTGACACCACTGGTATAGAATCCAAGTCTTTCTCCGCCTTTTCTCCCACCATAGAAGTTGTAGCCAAGTAAGCCTCATTTCCTTTACTAATCAACTCCCCTGCATGGATCATGAAGATGATGGGGACTCCGCTGTGAACCTTGATCCCTTGGTAAACTATTCTCCCTTCCGGTCTGTTAAATGTAACTCGCGTCTTTGGGCAATTCAATGATGCTTGATGTTGCGTTAGCCAGTCCATTCCTAAGATCACGTTGTAACGCTTCAGCCTCATTTCCACCAGATTTCCATGTAGCTCTACTCCTTCTATATTTATTGGAACGTCCTTGAAGGTTGTGGAAGACTTCACTGGCTCTACTCCCGCAGTCTCAACATTACACGCCTTGTTGAGGACTTCTCCCTTAAAGTGCCAACACTTTGCCAATTCTGGGCTCACAAAACTATGTGTAGCTCCGGTATCGAACAATGTATAAGCAGCCACTTCCCCAACGGAAACTGACCCTACACGGTTTTTATACTTGCTAAGCGACTCACAAAATCACGAAAAGACTGACCCTCTATTTTTTTTTCAAAGCACGATATTTAATTCAGAAGACGGTAATAACTGAAAGTTACCCGCAATCGGATCCGCGCCATCATGAGCTCCTACAACCTACACACGTGGAGCTGTTGCCTGCCTTTTCGGAGGTGGAGGTAACTGTCCTCGATTCTGATTTCCCTGGGCCAGGCCATGTGGCCTCACTCTGCAGTCCCTAGCACGATGGCCTATCCTCCCGCACAGGTTGCAATTACCCATAAACTTGGTGCAAGTCGCCTTGGTATGACCGGGCTGTCCAAAGTTAAAACACATTCCAGAAAAACTCATGCACAACCCATTATAATATCTTCCGCACTTAGTGCACGACCTACCAAATGTAGTAACCCTGTTATCCACTTGGTGTCTATGCGGTTCTGTCGCCCTATTAATCTTCTGAGGAGCACTCTTACCCAACTTGTTCTCATCCTCGATCATCTGCTCCGTCATGGAAGCTCTTTCAACTAGATCAACAAGGTTATCATAGTCTCGAATCTAACAGATCTTACAGACTCAAACCCATCATGAACTGCTTGATCTAGGATTGCTCATTCATTTCCCTCTCTGTAAACATTTTAAGCCTGCTGAACTCTCGTGCATACTCCCTTACTGACTAGTTTCCTTGGGACAAGGTCATAAATTCCATTGCTAGCTTATCCATAGCCTCGTGCGAAAAATACTTCCGGTTAAACTCATCTCGAAAAGTACTCCATGGAACCACATAACCCATCGTGGCTCCTCTCACAACCCCTTCCCACCAATTCTGAGCCTCATCCAGCAGAAAGCTCGTGGCTAACTCCATCTGATACTCCACCGGACAACGGACAGAAGCAAAATTGGGAGCTACGATTGGGTCTTCCCCAACACTGAAAGTTACGGTTCCCAGTCCTCTCATCAGCTTCAAAACTCTCCAATAGTCATCCCTCAGATCCTGAGCTGGTGGTGCAGGCGGGGGCGGTGGCGGTGCCTGAGTCGCGGCTATACCTGGCATCTGCCCAGCAATTGGATTAAGCGGAAATTGCTGTCCAAACAGCTGCTTGAGCCCTTCCACAACTGCTGCTATTATCACTGCCAAATCCACTCCCTGAGTCGGTGCTTGCCCACCACTATGGGTACTGTGGCAACCCAACCCGATAATCCTATCCGGGCCGGTCGTCCCGAGTCTAACTCTAGCCAGAATTCATACTTAGCATATTTTTCAGATTTTTTTTAAAACTTAAGCAACGGATTCAATTCATAAAAGCTCATTCTTATTGTATAATTAATCCAATTCCAAACGTATAAGAGAGGTTCTTAAACAGAAATCTAACTTAGGCAAATTCGATCTAAGTCATAAATAGAAACAAAGCCAATATCCTGAATAACTCATGATAAATAAAAACCCCCAAAACCCAGTCCTAATCCACTCTTTCTTCACTGCCTTCAAGTCACCCTTCAAGACTAAACGTCCCGGATAATTTCCTTACCTGCACACTCAACACAAAAGAGAGGCGTAAGCATTACCAGAAATGCTTAGTGAGTACGGTCATCCCGTACCACCACCAATAACAGAAACGCAATCATACAACGGTTAAACAATTCACATTGACACTTAGCAAGCATGCACAGAAAACGGATATGGTCATCTACCCTAACTCGCGGCCCATGACTTATGGACTCGGTTTGGCTCTAGCGTGAATCACACATCACCTAAGCACGAGACTCGATCCGGCTATCCAAACGAGCTAGCTAGACATCATGTATTCTCACGGTTCATACTTAACCAAATCACAATCACAGAACATTGCCTTGCTAAGCCGAAACCACTAGCTTACACAAGCAATCAATGAAACCAGATAACCTAGAATTCATACGGTTCTAACTACCAGCTACAGTCGTGCACTCACCTTAGACACAAGGCAAACGTTTCAGTCGGATGCAATTCGGTGATTACTCGAACAAATTCGGTGCTAGTCGTACACAGCCGCGTCCTCCCGGCTATCGCTACGACTACACTCGCGAGATCCAATCTCCTCTCGGCTATCTTTCCAACCGCTCACTTTTCCTCGAACAGGCTTCTGTATTCACTCGGAAACAGGCCAAGACAGACAAATTAGTCGAATGACTTTCTACAGAAACTCAGCACGAATCGAATTATCCGAACACCTACCAAAATCGCTCGGACGGATTCGAAGTGCTCTCGGACGGATTCGACGTGTTCTCGGATAATCCACAATCCGCTCGGACAAAACTCAGATGACTCGGCCAATCCACGCCTACGGTCAGATTACACGATTATAGCTCGGCGGAATCAGATAAGACAGAAATCTCACGGTAATGTTCGACTTACCTCGGCTATCTCTCGGACACGATCGGATATCCCTCGGATGCAATCGCGCACCTTCGACTACGGTCGGAATTCCTTCGAACACAGTCGGATTCCTCTCGGCTACGGTCACAATCGCTCGAACCCAGCCGATCTCCTCTCGAACATAACTTCTCTCTCTCGGCTAAAATCGCCTCTTAGGGTTTTCTCTCGGATATGTCGCGACTAAAGCACGCGGCCACGTGAGTAATCCCTTTATATAGTCCGAAAACCCTAACTAAACAGCCCAGCCACGCTCTAGCCGACGCGTCTCGGTTTTCTCCCGGTTATGTTTGGTCTGATTTAAATTCGGCTCGAACATGTCCCACATCGTTCGGCCAAATTCACGAGCCGCTCGACTAAATTCACTGCCCATGGCCCAACCCGACACTTAGTCAAATTCCTCGGACTTATTCACGGTTTTTACTCGGCTCGTCCATTTTCACTCGGCCATAGCCACGGTACCGTCCATCTCTCACGAACAGAGTCACTGTACAACATCTTTACATGAACACGGTTAACCACACTCGAATCAGAATGTATATACAACGGCCATCCCATGAGCCGCACGACCATTCTCGGGATTTCTGGTCGCGGATGCTACAGGTACTGTGGCGACCCAACCCGATAATCCTAACCAGACCGGCTGTCCCGAGTCTAACTCTAACCAGATTCCATACTTAGCATTTTTTTCAGATTTTTCTTAAACTTAAACAAGCCAATTCGATTCATAAAACATTCATTCTCATTGCATAATTAATCCAATTCGAGTACATAAACCGAGGTTCTTAAACAGAAAACTAACTTAGCCAAATTCGTTCTAAGTTGTAAAACCAGAAAACCAAAGCCAGATAGTCTAACAACTTATGATAAATAAAAACCCCCAAATCCCAGTCCTAATCCACTTCTTTCTTCACTGCCTTCAAGTCCGCCTTCAAGACTAAACGTCCTGGATAACTTCTTTACCTGCACACTCCACACATAAGAGAGGCATAAGCATTATCACAAATGCTTAGTGAGTACGGTCATCCCGTACCACCAGCCAATATCAGAAAACGCAATCATACATCAGTTATTCAATTCTCATTAACTACTTAGCAAGTAAGCACATATACAACAGAATCACGGTTCTATGATCATCTCAACTACTTGTGAATTTCCTCACGGCCTCGGTTCTACTCCAAGCGAGAATCACACATCCCCTTGAGCTAGCAACTCGATCCTGACATTCACACAGCTAGTTAGACACCACGTATAAACTACGGTATCCAATACCTTTCACAATCACAGATACACATTGACCTTGCTAATTAAACACTAACTTACACAAGCAATCAATGAAAACCAGACAACCTAGCAATCCTACTGTTCCAGACATTAACTACAGTCACGCACTCACCTCAGAAACGTTTCTCTCGGTAGAAACTCGGTGATTACTCGGACAGAAACAGAATTACTCGGACTTCTCTCGCGAGATCCAATCTCCTCACGGTTAACTCACAAACCGCTCACTTTCCCTCGAGCAACAATCTGTTTTCCCTCGGAAACAGACCAAAACATGAGGATTAACTCAATGTTACTCGGCAGAAACTTAATAAAAATCGTGATATCTCATCACTTACCGAAATCTCTCGAACAGACTCTCCTTCTCTCAGGTATCGCTCGATCCGATCGAACAACCCTCGCGCAATCACTCGGATTCCTCGGAAAACTCACGCCTACAACAGAATACTCGATTATCTCTCGGTGATAATCGATCTAGAACAGAAAACTCACGGTGAAATCGCACCAGAACAAAATTCTCTCGGAGAAAACGGATTACCTTGATTATCTCTCGGATGCTTCGCGATCCGATCGAGAAATCTCTCAGCCGAATGCACGTCCCTCGGCAAATCGATCCTCCCAGTTCGTTTCTCTCGAACGAAATCCCCAGAAACTCGACGGACAACGATTTCTCTCGAAGAACTCGGATTTCTCTCTGCGGCTCGGACTTTCTCTCGGTGAAAATCGCCTCAAGGGTTTGCTCTCGAAAAAAATATCGTTTCTCCCACGCGGCCGCGAGCTAAACTCCTTTAAATAGGCCGAAAACCCTAGGTCGGCAACCAAACCACGGTTTACTCACGCGGTTTACTTTTTCTCTCGGTCCGATTTAAGTTCTCACGGCCAAACCGGCCAAACCTTCTTTTTTTCTCTCGGCCAGACTTAAACCGCTCGGCATTTCACGGGATAAAACACTTTTCACTCGGGATAAACTGATTTCCCTCGAGTTAAACCACGGCCCACGGCCTAATACCTTTATCTCTCGACACTTAGACAAATTTCCACAACTTTTA
>JAHZTW010000002.1:92070006-92080364 GCA_020283515.1 Alliaria petiolata
CAAAGGAGTTCCAAATTTGCTCTGAAGGAGACAAATTCTTCTCTCTAAAATCTCTCTAAAAATCTCTCTCTAAAATATTGTGTGTTGTATGCCTAAACAATGGCTTTGACAACTATATATAAGGTCCAAAACAAGAATTGGGCATTCTTGCAAATAAGAAAATCTTTTTGGGCAATTTCCTTTTCTTCAAAACTTGTAGAAATCGCGTTTTCTTCAGAAAATATTTGGTGTCGATCGACACCAACAATGTCGATCGACACTGTTCATCCAATCTCCAATTCAATGCCATCTTTTCAGCAGCTTCTTCCACAATGCTCCAAAATGCTCCAAAATCTCCAATTATGCTCAAAACGTAGCTGAACCTGCAAAGACTCTAATAGGACTCTAAAAAGACCAAAAGACTCTATAAAAATACTTATATCATGGTCCAAAAATGGGTAAAAACTATGATATATCAACTTGTCAGAAGATTTGGCGAATGTTTTGAATTCGCCCGCTGGTCAGTCCTCGATTATCCAGGGCCAGACTATCCCGGCTGGGGATCAAAATTTACTGGAGGTCCGTTCGGACGAGATCCGAGATAATGAGGCCTCTAAGAAGGCCGATAAGCGTGCTGAGAAGCAGGCTAAAAAGACTGCCGATAAGAGTGCTGCTAAAGATGTTGGGGCGACTGGTAAGGCCAAAAAGAAGGCCGTCCAGAAGAAACATAAGAAGACCCCTTAGATGGGTGATGAAACTGAGGCTGCCGACCTTGATGTTGACGGGTCCGTTGATACTACTGGTTTGGAGGAGAGACCGTCTGAGCTGAAAAAGTCTCGTTTCGAAAGATCTCTTCGTCCCTTCGGGTTTTACTATGAGTATCGCGGATCCGGACCGATTACCAGCGATACGATGGCTTGTCTGGATTTTTTTCTCAAGCTTAAGGATCCGCTGGCGGGTCCGTCTACCGACGTGTCTCGTCTCATCCGCAGAGAAACGATTGCGCGTTATGCTGCGGAGCAGGCTCGAGTAAGTATCGTTCGCATGTTTTTATTACGTATTTGTTCCCTTTGTGTGACTAATATTGACTGCGTTTGTATAGGCTCTCAGCACTACCTTGAACGTGATGTGCGATTATGATCTCGACGTTCAGAGGCGGTTCTTGAGAACGAGAGGGAGAGATATGCCAGTCTGGAAATAGTGGCGCAAGAACTTGAGAAGGAAAAAGCGAGGTCGGAAGGCTAAGGAGGATCTGGAATCGACCCGATCCGCGGCTGAGGAATGGAAGAAAGCCGTGAATCGTGCTGCAAAGAGGTATCAGCTTGAGAAGAAGGAGAAGAAAGGGACGTAGTGAGGATGATCCATGAGCATTATGCCAGTTTGATGGATAAGATGAGGAGGCATCTGGCACAGAAAGACGAAGCCGACTCCATTATTACCACCACGGCTCAATGGAAAGGTGCCGAACAGGTGATCGGGATGATCGAGAGACAAGGTCTCGAAATTCTTGAGGTTGTGAAGAGCAAAGTGGCTGAGCATGTTCGGGACTGGGAGATCAAGCAGGCCGCTTTTGAAGAAGTTAGCTTTGAAGATGACAAGCTGAAAATTCCGACTCTTAACGAGCTTCTTAATAAGGCGATTTTATCGATCTCAAGTGTTTCGTCTACACTCGAGCCATCGGTTGGGAATGAGTCCGCTGCTGCCGTTCTAGTGGAAAAGTTGGATCCTCCGGGGGAGAAAGTTGCTTATGAGGAGGACGGGCGCGATCTTGGCCAGAAGGCGATCAAACTCTGAAGGATCGTCCTGAAGGGGGAGAAAAGGTTGACGAGGAGATCGAGAAAACTGGGGACTGATCATCCCCAAGATTGTAATTTTTTTTTGTTTTTGTCCAACTGTTTGTGTAACCGACTTGGATTCGTTTGAGGATTTGCAATATTTAAAAAATCAACGAATAGACTTTTAATGACGAGATTATCGCGTGTTTTACAGTACGAACATGAAAGTGTTGTGCGATATCAGCTTTAAGATTTTCATGCAACTGATTTTTCTAAGATAGAATATGCCTTTAAGGACCGACAGTATTTAAATACTTAGAATTTTTCCTTAGTTCGACCGCAAGATGCGACTTGGTTGGCTTAATAATATTGCGGGACTTAGGCATGCTGAACAAAGGCCGGCTTAAAAGAAAGTGTGAATACAGAATGTGTGAGTAGCTCGGCTTAAGTTGTTTTGTACCACTCAATTTTCTAAGTTTGAATATTGATATGCGAATTAGGTCGGCGTTTTTATCAATACCACTTAGAAAAATCTAAGTCAAATATAGTTTACGAGTCTGATCGGCTTATGTACTATATGGTTTAGATATTGTTTTGATTGGGGGGAGCAGTTGTACTCGTCTTAAGACGGGTTGCCTACGTACCTCTTTCGGGGATCAAACCGCTCCGTAGTTCATTTTTTTTTTGTGTGGCAAGGCCTAATGATGCCGACCTCATTAATAGTAGCGTTTGAGGCTCATTGAGTTCCAAGCGCGAGAAACTTCATCGCCTGCTGTTGTTTCAAGCCGATAAACTCCTGGTTTGACGACCTTTGTGATTATGTAGGGACCTTCCCAGTTAGCGCTGAGCATACCGGCAATTCGTTCCATAGTATTTTCATATACTTTTCGAAGGACTAGGTCGCCCTCGACGAAGTGTCGATTGTGAACTTTCTTGTTATAGTAGCGTGCTGCTTGGTTCAGGTAGTTCTGCATTCGGAGAAGTGCCTGATATCTTGTTTCTTCGAATGTGTTGAGGTTGTCAATTAGCATCATGTCGTTGGGATCAGGGTTTTCCGGGAGGACTGTTCGTCGTAAGCTGTCGATATTAACTTCGGCTGGCACCATTGCTTCGCATCAGTAAGCTAAGGAGAAAGGAGGTTTTCCGATCGCAGTTCTTGGTGTTGTACGATGAGACCAAATGACTCCATCGAGCTCGTCGGCCCAAAGGCCCTTCTTTGCGTGAAGGCGTTTTTTTATGCCGTCCAGGATTGTCTTGTTAGTTGCTTCGGCCTGGCCGTTACCTAGGGGATGTCGAGGAGTGGATTTATTGAGGCGGATCTTCCAACGTTTGCAGAATCTTACGAAGTTTATGGATATGAATTGTGATCTGTTATCCGTGACGATTTCATGAGGTAGGCCGTGGCGACAAATGATGTACTTCCAGACAAAATTCTGGACCTCCTTGTCCTTGATACTGGCGAAAGCCTTGGCTTCTACCCATTTAGTGAAATAATCCGTCATGATGAGTATGTACTTGCGTTGGCGGGATGACGGCATATGACCGACGATGTCCATTGGTCAGCGCATGAACGGATAAGGAAGAATGGCCGATGTTAGTAGTTCGGTTGGTTGATGTATCATTGGAGCATGGCGTTGGCAGTATTCGCATTTGCGTGCATACTTATTGCAGTCCTCTAGCATGGTCGGCCAAAAGAAACCGTGTTTCTTAAGCTTGAGGGCGAGTGCGCGTCCACTTGAATGATTTCCTCTGGCCCCGTTGTGTGTTTCTTTGATTGCACGGTGTACTTCGTCGCCATGAATGCATGTGAAAAGTGTTCCCGAGGCCGTCCAGCGACAGAGGATGTTGTTGGCGAGAGTATATTTTGCACTACGGGCACGTAGTCGCCTGGCCGACCACTTCTATGCGGGTAACTCCCCGGTTTCAAGGAATCGTCGAATCTCGATTCCTCAGTCTGGTGTGTCCGCTGTATCATAGATAGGAGCGAAGTCGGCTTCTGTCACTGCGATGGTGAGGACGATCTGAGTTTGAGCGATACTGGGCGAAGTGATTCCTGCAACTGGGATTGTGCGTTGCAAGTCGAAGTTTTTGTCAGATGCCAAAGCGGCCAATGCGTCGGCTCCCTTGTTTTCGGATCGGTTGATCTAAAGAAGTTCAAATGTCTCGAATTCCTTTGAAAGATCTTTTACCAAGTCCAGATAGGCTCCCATTCGTTCGTCCTTAGCTTCGTATTCTCCGCTGAACTGCTTCGCGACGAGTTGGGAGTCGATGTGAGCTTGTATGTATGCAACGTTCATGCCTCGAGCTAAACGAAGTCCTGCGATTAATGCTTCGTATTCGGCTTCGTTGTTGGAGGCTGTGAATTCTAGACGAATGGATTGTTCCAGGACTTCTCCGGTGGGTGCTTGTAGCTGAATGCCAATGCTGGAACTGAGACGTGATGACGCCCCGTCTACGTATAGTGACCATGGTTCGGGGGTTGGTGGGTCTTCGCTCACCAATTCTGGAGATAACTCGAAAAGAAAGTCGGCAAGGACTTGTGATTTAGCGCTGGTGCGGTTCTGGTACTCGATGTCGAACTCGGACAGTTCGATCGCCCATTTCGCCATTCGGCCTGACTGTGTTGGACTTTGGAGGATCGTGCGGAGCGGCTGACTGGTGAGGACAACGATCAAATGTGATTGGAAGTATGGGCGCAGTTTGCGAGACGCGACAACGACAGCAAGTGCCGATTTTTCCAAGGTCGGATAGCGTGATTCGGCACCGTCAAGCGTCTTGCTGATGTAGAAGATGGGTTTCTGCTCGCCACGATCCTCCCGGACCAGAACTCCGCTGACGGCCGCACTGGAAATGGCGATGTATAGTAGCAAGGTGTCGCCGTTTTCTGGTTTTGCGAGGATCGGTGGTGTAGAAAGATAAGTCTTGAGTTGTTGGAAAGCTTGCTCGCACTTCTCGTCCCAGTCGAAGCGTCTGTTGCCGCGCAGAAGTTGGTAAAAGGGGACGCACTTGTACGTAGACTTTGATATAAAACGATTCAGGACGGCGATTATGCCTGTGAGTCGTTGGACCTCACGAGTGTTTATTGGAGATGGTAGTTCTAGTATTGCCGAAATTTGCTTTGGGTTAGCTTTGATGCCGCGCTGGGTGACTTAGTAGCCAAGAATTTCTCCCGAGGTCATCACAAACGTGCACTTTGCTGGGTTGGGCTTCATGCCGTATTTGTTGAGTATGCCAAAAGCATTCTCGTAAGTGCGATATGTGGTCGTCTGCCTTTAGTGACTTGACGAGCATGTCATCTATATAGACTTCCATTGTCTTGCCAAGTTGATTACGGAACATCATGTTGACCAGTCGTTGGTAGGTCGCTCCTGCGTTCTTCAAGCCGAATGGCATGACCTTATAATAATATCTTCCCCGATCTGTGATGAATTCTGTCTTCTCGCTGTCTTCTGGATGCATGAGAATCTGATTGTAGCCTGAAAAGGCGTCCATGAAGGAGAGAAGTTCGTTTACAGTCGTCGCCTCTACGAGCTGATCGATTCGAGGAAGTGGGAAGCTATCCTTTGGGCAGGCTTTGTTCACGTCGGTGAAGTCTACGCAGACTCGCCACTTGCCGTTCTTCTTCTTTACAACAACATGATTAGCTAGCCAATCAGGGTATTTGACCTCGGTGATAGATCCAGCATGTAGTAGTTTGTCTACTTCATCGTGGATGGCCTGGGCGCATTCGGGTCCAAGCTTGCGGCGTTTTTGTTTGATCGGCCTGAACATGGCGTCCACGAAAAGTTCGTGTTTGGTAATTTTCGGGTCGATGCCCTTCATATCGGCCATTGACCAGGCGAATGTTTCAATGTTTTCTCGGAGAAAGGTGATTAACTCGTCTTGCATACTTGGGGGTAGTTTTGTGCCTATCCCGACGCATCTTTCCGGGTGCTTATTGTCAATGTTGACCTGGACGATGAGATCGCTTTTCGGCTTCTCATGGTGAACGACTCTTGGGTCGAGGTCGTTGCTGTTGTCGATCATGAATGTGGAAGCGTTCCGAACTCGTTGTTTGTCGATGTAACAGTGTCGTGAAACCGTTTGATCGCCACGGACAGTGAAAATGCTTCCTTTAACAGGCATTTTTACGCATCGATGGTAAGAGGATGGTACGGCTCGCATGGAGTTGATCCAAGGTGTGCCAAGGATGACATTGTAGATCGCAGGTCGATCGATGACGTCAAACTTGACAATGGAAGTTTTCCCTCCGACCCGAACAGGAAGTTGGATGGTTCCTATTGTTGAGATGGAGTCTCCTGTGAAGCCGGTTAAGGGTGTTGGTGTGACCTCGATCTCTGAATCGTTGATGCCCATCTTTCGTAGGGTGTTTCAAAAAATCAGGTCGACCGAACTACCTATGTCGACAAGGATTTTCGAGACCTCATCGTCGCCGATCACTAGGGATATGACAAGAGGGTCGTTGTGAGGTCGGTCGATTCCGTGTTCATCCCTTTCGCTGAACGTTATGTGAATATCGTAGGGAAAGAGGGCGGGCGAGTCGCTCGATATGTTAGCAGCCTTGCGTTCGTGTTGTTTGATGGAGTTGATGGATCCCGAACAGGACAGGAGTCCGCCCATGATCATGTAGATTCGACGTCGGGTTAGCGAGGGAGGCGGTGTTTTATCATCGTCCTGTTATCTCAAGTAGTCGTTTCCGCTGCGTCTGTTCGAGTCGTTATTGTTGTTGGAGCGTCGATCATGGTTCCGCGGTTCGGGAAGCTTGATTTCTCCGTCCTCCCACTTTTTCTTCAGGAGACTGTAGAAAATCCGGCAGTTGTCGGTGTAGTGACTGGAAGAGTTGTGGTATTTGCAGTACGGTCTCTTACCTTCTACGGTTTTAGGGTTATTACGGTCGTACTTGTTCCAACCTGGTGGACGAGATACGGTGTTCACGCTTCGCCGATTCTTATCACCTCCGTCTAGGTGCTGACGGGGCTCTTGATGGCCGACCTGGACAGCGAGTCGTGGTTTCTTGTCTGCCATTGACTTGTCGTCGGTTAATGATATGTCTATATTTTGCATCATATTTCTTTCCATTTAGTGTAAGTTTGTCATCATTTAGGATCCTTATTTAGCATCATTGTATTGCATTTCGATCATTTAGAGTCTAGGATGTCTTTGCATGTTTTGGTGCATTTGGAGTCTTGATCAGGTGATAAGGATGCTATGGAGGCATGAATGGAGCTGGAGAAAGATAGCATGGCACTTGGAGGGGCAAGGAGTCACTTAGAAGATGAAGCAGAAGTTTTCTCGCACATGTTCGACGAAGATGTTCGACCAGCTGGTCGAACAACATTTCCAGGAGCAATGTTCGGCGAAGATGTTCGACGAGCTGGTCGAACATTACACTGACGAATCCCTTTTGTCACTTTGATGGGTCCCTCCTATAAATACTCTTTAGACCTAATTTTTATGATAACTTTTATCCTCGCTTGTGCTTAAACAGAAAAACGCCCCTTTGGGGTTTTGAGGAGATTTTGATATTTTTTTTAAGTTTAATGCAATTAGATTCTTGTTTCTTCTAATCTTTCTTAATTTCTCTTCTCTAATCATGTTTAGCTTATTATTTATCTTTGATTTGATGGGCTTAACTATGATTAGTGAGTAGTTCCTTAGGAACTTGGGGATGGGTTAGATTTAGGGTTTTCTAATGGTTCAATCTTGCAATCTAGGATAGATTCTTTCATCCCTCTTCTTATTAAGTAGTTCCTAATGCCAAATAGTTAATCTTTGCTATTTTGGATCATAAGCATTTCATACACCCACCAAGTGTTTGATGAAATGCTTTAACCAACTTTCTAAGAGATTTACAATCCTAGCCTAATACATTAGTTGCCTAGGGTGTTTATCATGCTATTTAGACTTGTGTTTAATGCTTGCTAATCATTTTAATGTTAAAACATCATTAGTTCAATAGGGTGATTAGTAAAGGGATTATTACCACACATCATGGATTAGTCTTTATTAAGTGTTCTAGGCATAGAGATGGCTTGTTTAGTTGCTTAGATGATTGCAAAGTTGTCCATTTAGATACCCAAATCAATGATTCCATCCCTAGGTTTCGTTTTTAGTTAATTGTCAATCTTGCTTAGTAGTTAATTGCTCGTTTAGTACTTGATTAGTGATAATTAAGGCTTAGTTTCATATAATTAGTCTTGTAGTATATTTCTTAGCTAGTTGTTTGCTTTTAATTGTTGCTTATCACTTCATTTTCAAATTTAGCTTAGCTTAGACCAAACTTTGTATTCTTATTGAATCATCTCCCATGATGGATTGATATCTCAAGTATTGCAATGATATGAGCAATTGAGAAATTGCTAACAAGAACAAAAAGTCTTGTTTCAATTTGCCAAATTAAAAGGTTTAAGGTGACAAGCAACAATTAAAAGCAAAACACAACCTAAGAAAGACACTACAAGTTCAATTATATGAAACTAAGCCTTAATTACTACTAATCAAGTACTAATGACGCAATTAACTACTAATTAAGATTAACAAATTACTAAAAACGAAACCTATGGATGAAATCATTGATTTGGGAAACTAAATGGACAATCTTGCAATCATTTAAACAACTAATCAAGCCATCTCTATGCCTAGAATATTAATTAAAGATAATCCATGATGTGTGGCAATAATCCCTTCACTAATCACCCTAATGAACTAATGATGTTTTAGCATTGAAATGATTAGCAAGCATTAATAACAAATCTAATAGCATGATAAACACCCTAGGCAACTAATGATGTTTTAGGCTAGGTATGTAAATCTCTTAATAAGTTGGTTCAAACATTTCATCAAACACTTGGTGGGTGTATGAAATGCCTATTATCCAAAATAGTAAAGATTAGCTATTTGGCATTAAGAACTACTTTATAAGAAGATAGATGAAAGAATCTATCCTAGATTGCAAGATTGAACCATTAGAAATCCCTAAATCTAACCCATCCCCAAGTTCCTAAGGAACTACTCACTAATCATAGTTAAACCCATCAAATCAAAGATAGGAGAAAGGTTAAACATGATTAGAGAAAAGATTAATAAAAGTTCAAGATAGATATTGCATAAAACTTAAAGATCCAAAGCAAATACAAGGTTTTCTCTCAAAGAGGCTAAAAGTTTATGACAAGACAAGAGAGAATAAAAGTTATCATAAAAATTAGGTCTAAAGAGTATTTATAGGAGGGACCCATCAAAGTGACAAAAGGGATTCGTCAGTGTAATGTTCGATGATAGACTCATAATTTAGCATATTTTTAGCATCCATATTAGATAGTTTTGAATGTACTTTTGCATTCATTTAGCCACTTTTAGTCCCATTTGCATACATATTAGAGTTTAGTGAGTGTTAGCTTAGGTTGTTGCATATTTGTACATATTGAGTCCTTATTAGGTATTTTGGAGGCTTGGAGGACCATATGTAGTCTCATGAATGATCAAGAGGAGGAAGAAAAGCAGCCAAATGAGAAGCAAAAGTCTTTTAGAAGCATATCGAGCATTTGGAGGCGGAAAATTTATGTGTCCGAAAGAAGTCCTTTCACTGAGATTCAGACTCCGAAGCCTTCTTAATAATTGTAGAGGATCCAGTGAGCTTTCTAGCGCCGTTGGAATCAAGTCATTCGGACCTGTGGTTAGAAAGTTACATCGATTTTTGTTCGGATCGACGTGTTGGATCGACGAGCTGCTCGAACCAAAAATCCAGGAGCACGGATCGACCAGCTAGATCGACGAAGGTGGTCGATCCAGATAACCAGAGGTTCGGATCGACCAGTTGGATCGACGAGCCTGGTCGATCCGAACACAGATGTTTTTCCGGGTACAAATCAGATCACACGAAGAGTTTCCGTTCCGATTGAGCCTTCGAGCTCTTCATCAAAGTTGTAGATAATTGAATCATCTTTCATCTAGAAGTGGTTTCATCTCATTACGAGCTGTGGTTAGGGAGATATGGTGATTTCCGCAAGACTGCTACCCGGGTCAAAACCCGGTTTGTTCCGGGTTGACCCGGTTTGACCTCCTTCCTTATAAATACTTAAAAACCTAATTTTTATGTATCTTCTCTTGGGCATAAACAGAAAAAACGCCCCTTTGGGGTTTTGAGAAGATTTTGAGATTTTTTTTAACTTGAATGCAATTTGAATCTTGTTTATTCTAATCTTTCATCTTTATTTTCTCTAATTATGTTTACTAGCATTTCATCCCTTAGATTTGTTGGTTTAGCTATGTTTAGTGAGTAGTCTCTTAGGAACTTAGGGATGGGATAGATTTAGGGTTTTCTAATGGTTTAATCTTGCAATCTAGGATAGATTCTTTCATCTCTCTTCTTATTAAGGTGTTCCTAATGCCAAATAGCTAATCTTTGCTATTTTGGATCATAAGCATTTCACACACCCACCAAGTGTTTGATGAAATGCTTGAACCACTTTTTTAAGAGATTTACATTCCTAGCCTAACACATCATTAGTTGTCTAGGGTGTTTATCATGCCAATTAGACTTATGCTTAATGCTTGCTAATCATTTTAATGCTAACACATCATTAGTTCATTAAGGTGATTAGAAAA
>JAHZTW010000002.1:92082432-92233007 GCA_020283515.1 Alliaria petiolata
ATGATAATTAAATGTCCAAATTCGGTTTAAGTGAGTAGAGTTGGCTATCAAATTCAAGACCATATTTCAACCAAAAACTAGTGACAAATGAAGTGGTCCAAGCATGGTTCTTCCTTACTTTCAAATTTATTCACAAGCATTAGAGAACTACTAACTAGGGTATTGAATTGATTACAAGAGTTAAAAATCTACAAGGATAGGCTCATCATTGCTCCCAATGAATATGCAAACAACCTAAATGAGAAAAATTATAGACTCAATCCTAAAATGTTAACAAGTGCAAATGCAACCTAAATTATATTTTTTTTGAAATTTTCGAAATTTTTTTCATTTTTTTTTTGGTTTTTCTATGCCTTAGATGAGACTCAAATATGCATGCTAAAGAAAAATAAGATAACAAAACACAAAGTCAAATACCATACTCCCCCAAACTTAAATTACACAGTCTCTTGTGTAATCCAAGCTTGGAGAAGATTTCAAAATGCAAAAAATAAAAACTAAGTGGTATTTACAATGGTTTTAGAGTGGTACCTTGATCAAAAATGCATGGAGGAGAAGGAGTAGGACTCCATGGAGTAGGACTCCATGGAGTAGGATGGGTTTCTTGATTGAGGCTGGCCGATACACTATGCCGATACGCTTTTAAGGATTTCTTCCTCAACCTAAAACTTTCAACAACTCAAAGAAACATGATTATAGAATAAAAGCATGAATATATACAAGGATAATCATGGGAATGCCTCCCAAGAGCGCTTGTTTAACGTCATTAGCTCGACGGTTCAAACCTTTTTAGGCATTGGGGAGGTCATGGAGTGGATACGAAGTTCCTTCTCCCTTCTCGATGAACATGGTGTTTGCTCCAATGTCTAACACCTTCTTCTTCTTCTTAGACCTCCTTCTTGCCCTCCTTGGTGGCTCAGCTATATGTTCCACCACATTGATTCCATCAAACATAGCAACAAGACTCACACCATCAAAGCTTGACCCATCATACTCATTGTGGTCCGAGGTATCATTATCCTTTAGCATCACACAAGTGAATCCCATCAGCTGCTCCTTTTTATATGGTGGTTTTTCATCAATTTCAATAGTAGCACATGTGATTGTGCCACAAAAACCCAAGGTAGAAGGCTTCATAGGATAGACGACCTTATCATTCACACTCTTGAGAATCACTCTCTTGTTTGTGAAATCAATGCTTGCACCAGCTGTATTGAGGAAGGGAGTACCTAGGAGATGAGGTAGCCATGTTTCTTGGACCATGTCCATGACTATGAAGTCAGTTGGGACTAGATACTCACCAATCTTCAATGGATAATCTTCAACAAGACCTATATGTTGTCTTGAGGAAGCATCAACAAAGGTAATAGGTGATGGATACTTCTTTAGGTTTGTAATCCCAAGGCCCTTAGACATTTCAGGGGACATCACATTGACACTTGAACCAGAATCACACAAAGTTTCATCAATCTTTAAATTCCCAAGAGAGCAAGAAATCAAAAAATTTCCGGGATTACCATGCTTTGGAATAGTCTTAGGCTCATCCCTTGTTGTGCTTGGTGGATCAAGGTTTTGCATCAGCTCTTCTACCTTCTCCCTATTAGCTAGCAAGTCTTTGATGAACCTTATTTGCCCTTGACTTGAGACAAACTCTCCCCCCTTTGGCAAAGGTACTCCAACTTTCACCATACTTCCTCTAAAGCTTGAGAGCACTTTCTTTTGTGCCTTAGTCAAAATCCGCTCAGGATATGGGAGTGGTGGCTTATAGATAAGGAGATCACAAGCTCCTTCTTCACTTTTCTTAGCCACCTCTCTTACATCCTTCTCAACTCTTGCCTTTGTAGAAGTCTTGGGTTCATCAAACACTTCTTTACCCATTTCTGTAGCAACAACAATGGAGTCATTTTCAATGACCACCTCCCCATCTTGAACTCCAATGTCCTCATTGAATGTAGATGTATCATAAGGAGGTTCGAATAGTTGCTCAAACTCTAGCACAACTAGCTCATACTCATCTTCATCAATAGTGGAGATAGCATTGCAATACTCTTTTGGGTTAGCTTCGGGCTTACCGGGGAAAGTGCCTTGAGAATTGGAGCTAGAAGCCTTGCCCTTGTTATCAAGTTGCTTGAACTTTTGTTGAAGACCTCCTACTTGAGTTGCAAGCTCATTGAGTGAAGAATTCATTCTTGTGTTGATCTCGGCAATCTTCTTTCCCATATTAGCATCATTTTGAGCTTGACCTTGAATTATTTGTTGAAGCATGAGCTGAACATTGTCTTGTGGAGGACCTTGTGAAGGTTGAGGAAAACCAGGTGGAGCATTGTACTTTTGACCACCATAGTTGCCTTGGTTTCCTCCTTGGTAGTTAGACCTTGGTGCATAACCCGTTTGTTGATTGTTGTAAGGCACAAAATGTTTGTTTTGAGTAGCTTGTGGAGGGTAGACTTGGTCTCCGGGGTTGGCTACATTAGTACTTCTATAAGAGAGGTTGTTATTCCCCTTATAGTTGTTGTTGGAGTAGTTGTTATAGCCTCCTTGGCCACCCACGAAATTGACCACTTCTTCACACTCTTGAGCCTTAACTTGATCATCACAATCTTCATGTGAGATTCATATTCACCTCCCCTTGGAGCTCTATCATAGTCTTCATTGTAATTACCATCACTCAAGGCAAGATTCTCTACAAGCTCCAAACCATCTTCTACTTCTTTGCCTAAGAAGTTCCCATTACTTGCGGTATCAAAAAGCATTCGAATCTTTGGGAGAACTCCTTTACAGAGAGTGCTTAGTAGAGACTCTTGTGTGAAGCCATGATGAGGGCATTTAATTGTGTAGCCCTTGAACCTATCCCATGCTTCATTAAAATACTCATTGTTCTTTTGAGTGAAACTAGAGATCTCATTCCTCAACTTGGCCGTCCTTGAGTTGGAGAAGAACTTAGATAAGAAAGCCTTCTTGCATTCATCCCAAGATGTGATTGTTCCTTGGGGCAAGTTTTTCTCCCATTGCCTTGCTCTATCCCCAAGAGAGAAGGGAAAGAGTCTTACCTTGAAAGCATCCTCACTCACACCATTCATCTTGAACAACCCACAAACTCTATCAAAGTTATCCAAGTGATCAAGTGGATCCTCCATAGGCAATCCATGGAACTTGTCTTGTTGAACCATGGAGATGAAGGCTGGCTTTACTTCAAAGGTGTTGTTGTGAACCGGTGGAGGTTGGATACCATATCTATTTTGATGAATATTTGGAGCATCACCAGCCCCAATGGTTCTTCCTTGTCTTGGCGCATGCAAGGGGTTTCCATTGCCCCTTGGAGCTTGGTCATTTCCATTATGAGCTTGGTGTGCATGCGCCATCGGTGGGGGAACAGCAGCTTGTTCTTCCATCCTCAATCTTTCTAACCTTGCAGCTTCCCTTCTTGCAATCCTAGCAACCCTCTCCAACTGATCAATCTCTTGAAAACCTTGGAAGTTGTTGTCTCCTTGTGATCTCAAATGCATTCAAGGATAAGCTGAAATCTAGAAAATGAGATGGTCAATAAACACAAAAGGAATACTTAGTCTCAAACTAAACTCAAATCTTAATGATCAATCAATCCCAATATGGCAACAGCGCCAAATTGAAACAAAACTTTGTATTCTTAGTGAATCATCTCCCAAGATGGATTGATATCTCAAGTATTGCAATGATATGAGCAATTGAGAAATTGCTAACAAGAACAAAAAGTCTTGTTTCAGTTAACCGTTTTGCTTTGGCTTCTTTGTCTTCTTCGATCATGATATATCCGGTGGACTTGTGTAGCGCTTCCTCCAGGGTTTTGGCCTTCCCGGTTTTCAGCTTATCAAAGAATGCTTGGTCGTCACCCATGTTTTTGATCAAGATTCCGAGAGTAATCTCATCGGGGAGTCTACAACGAGAAACGATTGCTCTGAACCGGTCCAGATAGCTGCGAAGTGACTCCGTGTCTCCCTGTACGCAGGACCATAAATCGAGCTCTGATGTCGACGTATCGATATAGAGCGAATAGTGGGTTAGGAACTTTTTCCGTAACTCCTTGAATGAGCCGATTGAGTTCGGCGGTAGCCACGAGAACCATGTGAGGGCGTTCCCAGACAGCGATTTGACAAAGTACTGGCAGAAACAGGTGTCCCGTTCGCTTTCAGGCACGCGTGCTCTACCCATGGCGACTTCGAATGCCGCCAGATGTCTTTCTGGGTCGGTGTTGCCGTTGTAACTGGTCGGAAATTTAATCTTGCCAATATCCTTCATGGGGGCGCCTGTGATGGCCGATGTAAACGGAGTCTGATCGGTCTGCCGAAGAAGTTTCTCGAACTCGGGAGCCGTCGTGACTGCGTTATGGACCCTGGAGTCCATGTTATCGAGTCGCTCGTGTATGAGTTCCGCTTCGGACGTCGTACACGGTGGTGTTGTTGATAAACCGGTTGGTCCTTATCTTGCACGGTGGTGTTGTCTCCTCATCGAGATCTTCGACGGCGCCAGAAGGGAGGCGTGTCTTGAGGATACGATCCATGTTTTCTCGATATGCGATCTGGTCGGCCCTAAATAAATCAAGATGTTCATCCATTTCTTTCTGGATCTCTGCCGAGAAGTTCTTCATTATGTCGGCCATGCTCAAAGCGGGTGGTATTGGTAGATTTTGCGCTTCTGGTATTGGGTCGGTGCGTTCCATGTCTATAGCCCGACGATGGTTTGCTTCTTCCGCAATGGGTAGACCTGTCACTGGATCGATATGCCGACCAATTAATGGATCGACTAGCCGATCAAAGTTGAGGACTCCTTCGGGCCTATCTGTTGTTAGATCTTCAGATCAGACCTCGCCAATGTTACTAGTTCTCGGGTCGGTTGGCGCGTAAGTATCGACCATCTTCGAGCCTTTCGATTTTCTCAAAGATTCTCTCGAATCCCCACAGACGGCTGATAACAGGTTTTTACTGTGTTAAACAAAACCTTAGCATGCTCATGTCATTGCAATACTTAAGGGTCAATCCAACTTGGCGGAGTTTGAAGAGTACTAAGAATGCAAAAGCTATATGCAAGGCTAAGTGAAATCCGGAATAATTTGGCGAACAATTGAAAATAAAATACTTGCAATGATTAAAATGACTGGAAAATAATTTTAAAATCCCGACCAAGGGGTTAAACTACTAGAAAGCTACTTCTAAGGATTTAAAAAGCGCGACTACTAATTTTAAGAAATAGAAATCTAAAACCGGACAAAACAGGAAAATTGCTAAAAGCTTAAAACTAATTTTAAAAACTAGAAATAAAATTCTACTGACTCTTATATTCTACCAGGGTGCGAAACATGATAATATGGAATTTATAAAATACTAGCAAGACCAAGAAAACAATTCTATGAATTTATAAAACTCTAAAGCAAGAAATAAACAACTAGATGATTTTAAGCTAAAAGATTGAAACTTTAAACTAAAGGAAGATGCTTTTTATGTTTTCAAATGCTAAAGATGGATTCACGGTTTGGGGATCATGCTTAAGAGGTTCAAGATTTAAACTTTGGTTCTTAGAAACATAGATCTACACATTATGTGCTTTCCCTAAGCCTTAGGAAGCTTGAGCTAGCTTTACCCATGGTTTGTGGTGTAAAGCCTTTCCTCAATCCATCCTCCTAACCCATGGATCGTGGTGGAAAAACAGAGAGAAGAACAGGAAGCATAGATCCTAAAAAGTGGCCTTACTAATCCCCCTCACATCCATGGCGTGTGGGAAGGGAAATATTAGTATCTTGGATTTGGTTTTAAAGAATCTCTTAAATCTTTCTAGGACAAAGAGATTCCTGAAAACAGAGAGGTCTTTCTCAAGATCCTCTAGGCATTAAAAACCCGAATCCAAGAAGAGAATGGGTTAAGAGCAAGAAAGACCAAAGCTTTAAACCCTTAAACCCTTTTAATCACCCCAAACCGCAAAACCTTGGAGGATTACTCTCTCCTCATGTTCGAATCACTCATAAACACAGGTTTTGAGAGATTCAACATGCTCGGTTTGAGTTTAAACAGAAATGAAACTAATGACAAGCAAGATTAAGAGAAGTACTTAGATTAAACACTAAAGATTAAGGTTTTATAAAATGAAAAAGCTTCAAAACATAAAAATGGCGTTCTTGCCTTAAAGGAACAGAGGCAAAACGAAAACTAAGGATAAAGAAGTGATAGATGGCCAAAAATAGGTTTAAGGCCTTTTATACAAAAAGGGTAATGGTCCCCTCACTAAAATCCAAATTCTTGCAAGCTGTCGGATAAGGCTCGAGATCGACCAGGCTTCGTCGATCTCTCTCTCGATCTTGCGCACGGAACGTCTTCCTTAGCTCGATCTCTGGCTCGATCTAGTTGGGTAGATCGAGTGCTTCCATCGATCGTCTTGTCGATCCTTTAGCGATCGAGTCGTGCTCTCGATCTCTTTGCTCGTTCTTCCATTGCGTCCGTGCTTGCACTCGATCAACACGGTCGATCTCTGGACTCGATCTATTTCCTTGGAACGACTTCGTGACTCGATCTTGTGGTCGATCCCGTCTAGATCGACCTGCCCAGCTCGATCCTCGCGTACTTTGCTACATGCTCGAACTCTCCTAAGCGTCCATAGACTCCCCTTTGCTCCTTAGCAGATCCACGCAACCTCCATAGCTCCAGTGTGTCCAAAACAACCTGAATATGATGCAAATATGCACGAAACATGCAAATGCTAATGCAAAGTGCCTAAGGACCTAAAATGAGACAATTGGTGCAAACTAGTCTATTATGAGTGTTATAAATATGAAAATGTATTCTAAATGCAAGCAAAATATGCGAAATATATGAGTATATCAACTCCCCCAAACTTGCCTTTTCCTTGCCCTCAAGCAAACAAAATTCAAGCAAGGGAGAAAGGTTTGAAAGTGGGAGCTCAATATCCACGGTTGCCAACAATAATGATCAACTCAACATCCTAGTTCTTAGTTTTAAAATGCAGGTGAACCTATTCTACTCCAAAAGAGTTAGCCATGCCCATCTCAACATTCAAATGTACCTAGAGTTCAATCAAAACAAGCCTCCTTATCAAAACAACTCTTTAACATTCATTAAGTATAAAACCGTGAATCATGACATTGCAAGGAAAGTAAATTCATTTGGCTTAAGGGACTGGGCTTTTGAGATAAAAATGATCTCAATTCATCCGGTTTCGCATTTAAGTAGGGGTAGCACTCAAGAAAGATTGAACCATATGCATAATGCTAAAGGTAAGAAACAAGTGATGCATACAAGCAAAGATTTTCATCTACCCGAAATGCTATCAATGTTCCTATGCCCCTCTCATTAATTTTTTAGCTCACTCAACCCTCTAGGATCTACCCTTTTCCTCAAGGCTTTTTGTGCCTTGCTAAACCCTTTAAACTTCAACCTCATTTCTTCTTTTTAAACATCTAAGGGGGAACTTCTTCAACCTTATTGATTTCGGTGAATGGAGTAGTCTATTCTATTAACTTAGCTCTTCTTTAATCTCTAGGCAGCCTTATATATTTTTTTCTTTCTTTGCCCCTTTTTTGGCTCTTTTGCTTTCTCAAGACCACCTAGCATATTTTCCTTATTTACTTAGAGCTATTATTTTTAAAACCCAAGACTCTCCACTTCAAACCATTCTTCCCCTTATTTTTCCTCCAAGACCCTTCTTTCATTACTTCTTTCTTTTCACACTTCCCCACCAAACATCATATAATACCATGGTCAAACCCCCAAATCCTAAGCCTAAAGCTAGCACCAAATGCAAGGCTAGAATCTACATGAAAACCTATACTTGTCGTCCTAAACCTAACACTTTATGCTAGGTTCAATCGAAATAAGGCCTCACAATCGCACACAAACAGTTGGCTTCAAAGGAGATTGGTTATGGTAGGGGTGCTACTTGAGCTAGCAAAAGGGTGGCAAAGTGGATAAGAAAGCTCAAGTATTTTAATCCATGAAATTACTTTCAATGCAAGCATGATAATTAAATGTCCAAATTCGGTTTAAGTGAGTAGAGGTTGTTATCAATTTCAAGATCCATTTCAACCAAAAACTAGTGACAAATGAGGTGGTCCAAGCATGGTTCTTCCTTACTTTTAAATTTATTCACAAGCATTAGAGAACTACTAACTAGGGTGTTGAAATGATCACAAAAATTAACAACTTACTTGGATTAGCTCATCATTGCTCCCAATGCATATGAATGCGATTCTAAATGATTAAAAATCCTAGACTCAATCCTAAAATGTTTTAAAATGCAAATGAAAGCTATATGAATTTTGTTTTGAAATTTTTGAATTTTTTTCTGATTTTTTTGTATTTTTTTATGCACTTAGATGAGACTCAAGGATGCAAAAAGAAAATAAGATTCAAATAAAACATGTCAAAGCATGCTCTCCCCCAAACTTGAATGACAACGTCTCGGTGTCACACAAGTCCAAGAGAGAGCTAAAAACACAAAGCAAAAGCTGAAAATAAAAATAAATGTGTGGTATGTACAATGGGTTGATGTTTTGGTACCTTGGAGCTTGGCGTGACCGGAGCTTGAGGTTGCTCCGATCCTACTGCTCATTCTTGGGGTGTCTTGAAGCACCTTGGGGTGTCTTGAAGCACTCATTTGTCCTTGCTTCTTGTTGGATGTTCTTGGAGTGAGAGACGCCCACCTCGATCACTCTCTTGAGGCTCTCGGATGGATATGCCACCGGTGGAGTGCCTTGCCAATGTTTCGCCCACGGCTTCAGCTTCATCACTCAATTCCATCTCAGATGAGCTTTCTTTTTGAAGAACCTTGATCTTCTTCACCAGCTTCTTGATCATCTTGCCTTGCCACTTATTCACCTTGCGTTGCACTTCAACAACCGAAGCAAGGAACTTTTCAACCTTTGTCCGTGGCTCGTAGTCTAGCCTTGGAAGATCAAAGCTCGACGGCATCTCGGCATCTGTTGGAGGAGATTCTGAGGGTGAGCGTGCGAGCTGAGGAGGTGCTGCTGTGTTTCCAAGAGGAGCAATAAATTCTTCTTCGTTTGGCAAAAACTCTATGGTGCCGATGCTTTGTAGATGGGTCTCGTCCGGGTTGGGTAGAATGCAGACCTTCTTCTCGTTGTAAGTGTTGTAGAAGAGGTAAGCATAAAATCCTGGAGCTGGGGAAGGTCCCAAGGAATCCGTGTTCCTCATGTAGATCTCATCCATGAAGGCTCGGTCCACGCAAGGCTCAAAATCAGATAATGGTACTCCCGCTTGCGCGAACAATGGTGTGAGGAACCCTCCAATGAGCTCGGTTCTAGCCTTGCATCTCATTGCCCAAGCCTTATATTTGACTAAGGATGAAGCTAATATGCAGCCGTAGTTGACGTCTTCCCCAAGCTCATCCTCTAGAGGATTCTCATTCTCTTCCTTATTGCACACGACCTTCTTAATCCCTTGGAAGATGAAGCACAATTCGTTTTTTGTCACCGTTGGGGTTGTGGACCTTCCACTGAACGTGTTGGCCAGCAGCTTAAGTGTGTACATTTGCACAGGATTTCACACTTTCTTAATCTTGGCGGTGTTGTGCTTGTAGTCCCCATCGGTAATCACATCCCAAAGCGCGTTTGCCGATTTGAGCTGAGGGAATTCTACAAGCGTGGCGGCAGCATTGAGACCGTAGGCTTGGCAAAGTTCGAAGATGGAGAGGTGGTAAGCTTCCCTCCTTATCTTGAACGTGAGATGCCCCTCAGATGGAGTCTTGATACTCGGATCCTCATATGTGAAATTCAACGTGGCAAGGAAGTGGAGAGTGGCCTCGGGGTAGGTTGGGCAGTCCATCCTCGATAAACAAGCGAGACCCATGTTCATAAGGAGCTGATCAAATTCGCCCAACAGACCCATGTTTTGCAGGAGATCCCTACTTGCAAACTTCGTAGGTTCAAACCGCAGCCTCTCTAACCGTGTCCTTGCGTTCTTCTCATCCTTACTCCACTTAACCCTTTCTTCCACCACTTGCTGCGTTTCCTCTTGAGTTGCCACAGCTCTTTCTCTCTTCCTTGGTGCCATAGTGCCTGAAATTCAGTTTCTCAAAGAGAGAATGAGTATGAGCGGCGAATAAAAGAGAGAAATAAGGCAAGAGAGAATCTCAATTGCATAAAAGTCCTAGATTTTTAGGGATTATTTAAAGTTTATCAATAAATAAAAGGGGAAATACTCTTGAGATAAAACCAAATCAAATATATTTCCCTACTATTTAGATACTTCTAAAAAAAATTCATTCCTAATCCCTTAACAAATAGTATCTAATCCATTCAATCAAAAGGAAATTTTGTAGATATGAATATGTAATTCGAAATACCTTTGAAATAAAATGGAAAATAGATGCCTTCCTTTTTTGTAAAACCGAATTCACACTCTATTTTTTTGGAAATCAAGTTTGTATGCAGTTGCAAAGAGAGTGTGAAGCAAGGGTTTATAAAGAAAAAAAATTTGGACTTATGCAAGCAAGTGGATTTCAAAAATTGTGGTCAAGGCACGCTTTTCATGGTCAAAGATGCCTCCCTTGACCACAATTCAAATTCAAAATGAGGGGGAAAGAGAAAGAAAGGGGAAAATTTAAACTAACTTTGGCATGAGATCGAGTCAATTAGGTCGATTTTGACCTCGATCTCATGCCTATTTTTGTCCGAAATCGCGCGGGTTGGTCGATTGTTAGCTCGATCTGGGATTGATCGAGCTTCAGATCGAGTATGCTCCTCGTTTCCGGATCTCACGTTGTCGAGATCGTGATTCTTAGATCGAGCTCTTTTATCGATCGCCAGGTAATTTTGGGAAAGATCGAGTGACGCGATCGATCTGGATATCGATCGTCTTGTCCAGATCGAGTGAACCTAGACGATCCACACCCCGTTTGTAATGCAATTTTCACGCATGGGTGGGTCATCCTCTCGCAAGCGACTGATTCACTCGATCGTCCTATTCGATCCGTGAAGGATCGAGTGACTTGATCCGATTCGCTTGATCGATCTAGTAAAGATCGAGTCAGCAGTGGTCGATCGTGCACTCGATCTTCTGCCTACCTTCTCTTTTTATTAATTAAAAGAACTTGATCCTCGGTTCCATCCTCCCTGTACCTACACACTTAAACTTGTAAAGCATAAAATTGAAACAGAATTAAACCAAAATTATGTACAATGATAAACATGGGAATGCCTCCCAAGTGCGCTTTTGTTTAACGTCGTTTAGCTCGACTTTTCTTACTCCCTTTAGCGTGGAGCGCGGTCGGTTGGATTGGGTAGAGACTCGGTGGAGTTTGTCCCTGGCTGCATCTTCACGGCGTAGATAGTGTTCATCACTTCTATTATCGTACCCTTGTCCCTTCCGATCAAATCATGTGGGAGTATAAATCTCGCTTTTGCAAACGGTTTGCGCCCCTTTTTGTTTTGACCTTGCAGAGTATGGAGTCGTCTTTAAGCTCAAGTGGATGCAAACTCAAGACATCAGGTTTAACCCCAGTGGATGTCTTCCTATCAGTCTTGAAAAGAAGCTTGAGAATGTTCTTTTTCCTATTTACTTCCTTTGGCGCTAACTCCGGGTGCCTCTCTTCTTCCTTGCCACTGAACAGGGCCAGCAACCCTTCTTCATATGGTTCCTTTCTTGTCTGAACCACATCCTCCAAGCGAGTTGTCTCCCTTGTCGAAATCGAGAAGCAAGAAGTCATCTTTTCCTTAAACTTGCCGACCAAGGTAACAGGTTGTTCTTTCCTTTTTACCGAGCAAGCTTCAGCGTGATCTTCCCTTTCACCCTGACTCCTTTCGTCTACGAGGGAATTCTCCTCCTCTTCTGGTTGCAGCCGCCCTATGGTGCTTACTTGGAAAACCTGATCGTTGATTGTTGGCTTCCTTACGCTATCTTTGGTAGTGAATTTGAATTTCGCGCCCTTGCCTAAGTTTAAGGAGATTTTTCCTTGCTTTACGTCGATCATGGCCCCTGCCGTAGCCAAGAACGGCCTTCCCAGTACAAGGGGATCTTCTCCCTCCTCATCCATTTCTAAGACAACAAAATCGGTTGGCACGGTGACATTGTCAATCTTCAAGGAGAGATCTTCAAGCGCTCCTTTTGGTAACCGTATGCTCTTATCTGCAAGGACTAGGGATATGTGGCTATCCTTGAAATCCGTGAGACTCAGCTTCTTTGTAGTGGAGTATGGCATGAGGTTAATGCTTGCTCCCAAATCGCAAAGGCTGTTCTCAAACTTCAAATGCCCTATAGCGCAAGGGAGTGTAAAAGATTCGGGGTCACCGAGCTTCCTTGGTGTTTTCTCCTTGTGTGTGATTGCGCTGCACTCGAAGCTTAACACCGAGATCTCTCCTTTACCCTCCATAACTTTTTTGGCAAGTGTATCTTTCAAAAAATTTGCATATTTAGGCATCATCGCTAAACAATCAACTAATGGCAACTTCAGCTCAACATTCCTCAAGTGTTTCTCAAACAAGGCTTTCTGCTTCTCAATCAATTGTTTCTTGAAACGTCCTGGAAAAGGAAGTTTGGGTTTGTATGGTGGAGGATTGAAAGCTTCTTTCTCCTTGCTTGAAAGCTTCTTTCTCCTTGCTAACTTCTTCCACTTTACTCTCTAAAACCGCTTCACCCCCTTTCCTTGGTCTTGCAATGTAGAAATTGTCAAAGGTGATCTCTTGATCATTCTCCCCCTCTTGAACTACAATGTCCTCATTGTTTTCAAGCGTAGACCTTGGTGGTAGCTGTTTCCCACTCCTCAAAGTTATTGCATTAGCATATTCCTTCGGGTTTTGCTCACACTTGCCGGGTAAGCTACCTTGCTTACTTGAACTTGCTTTTCCCTTTACGAACTGACGCATCTTGTTGTTCAAGTTGGAGATTTGTGTAGAGACCTCAGTGAGAGAGGAGTCAAGCCTGTTGTTGATGTCCACAAACTTCTGATTGTTGCTTGCTTGCATAGAGGCTTGTCCTTGTAGAAGTTGTTGAAACATAGCTAAAACCGGATCCTGAAGTGGTGCTTGAACTTGCTGTTGCTGAGGCACAAAACCAGGTGGATATCCCTTGTTTCCTTGCTGTTGTTGGCCTTGGAAGTTGCCTTGATGTTGCCCTTGAAAACCACTGTTTTGTGGAAACCCACCCTTGTTTAAAGGAACAAAGGGTTTTGCTTGTTGAGTTGGGTAGACTTGATCCTTTGGGTTCTCAACATTGGTGCTGCGGTATGATAGATTATTGTTGCCTTGAAACCTCTGGTTATACCCTTGTGGCTTGTTTTAGTCTACCCAATTCGCATCCTCAAAGTCAGCTTGACAGCCTTCTCCAAATGCTTCCGCGGCTTCTTCTACAAAATGGACTTGCTTTTGAGTTGCAAGCATCATTTTGTCAATCTTGTCATGAAGTGATTTCAGCTCTTTCTTGTGCGACTCCAGCTCATTACCCCTTGATGTTCGGTCATAATCCTCAGAGTAGTTTCCATCACTCAATGCTAAGTTCTCTATTAGCTCCATTCCCGCGGTCACTTCTTGTCCAAGGAAGTTTCCTTTGCTAGCGGTATCAAGTAGTAGACGGATCTTGGGCAAAGCTCCTCTGTAGATAGTGCTAAGAAGTGTCTCCTCTGTGAAACCATGATGAGGACAAGCAATGGTGTAGTCCTTGAACCTCTCCATAGCTTCACTAAATGACTCATTCTGCCGTTGAGCAAAGCCACTGATTTCACTTCGTAGGCGTGCTGTCCTTGTGCTTGAGAAAAACTTGGACAGAAATGCCTTCTTGCAATCAGCCCATGAGGTTATAGTCCCTTGAGGCAGAGTCTTTTCCCAATGCCTTGCTTTGTCCCCAAGTGAGAAAAGGAACAACCGAAGCTTGAAACTGTCTTCGGAGATGCCATTGATTTTTATCATCCCACACACCTGTTCAAAGTTATCCAAATGCTCTAGGGGATCTTCCAATGCAAGACCGTGGAACTTTATGTTCTAAACCATGGAGATAAAGCTCGGCTTTATCTCGAAGTTGTTGTTTTGCACCGGAGGAGGGGTGATGCCAAAACGATTATGGTGAGTGTTGGTGCATCACCCGCACCTATGATCCTTGGCAGCCTTGGAGGATGGTTTGGGTTTCCATTACCCCCACCAGCTGGTCCATGTTGAGGCTGAACATTATCTTGATCGGCAATATCTGCTCGATCCACTTCTTCAAACTCAGTTGCTTGATTTCTTTCCCTTCTTAGTCTTGCACTTCCAAGTTGATGAATATAATCTAGAGGCTGTAAAAGGTTGTTGTCACCTCTAGATCTCAGATTCATGTACCTGAAAACGCAAACAGGAAGGTAGATAAATTAGTTTTCAAAATAAAAAGTAAAGACTTAGGCTCTACTAAGCTCCAAATCTTAATAGCTTCAAACTTAATCCCAACTTGGCTACGGCGCCATTTGATAACAGGTTTTTACTGTGTTAAACAAAACCTTAGCATGCTCATGTCATTGCAATACTTAAGGGTCAATAAAACTTGGGGGAGTTTGAAGAGTACTAAGAATGCAAAAGCTATATGCAAGGCTAAGTGAAATCCGGAATAATTTTGCGAACAATTGAAAATAAAATACTTGCAATGATTAAAATAACTGGAAAATAATTTTAAAATCCCGAACCAAGGGGTTAAACTACTAGAAAGCTACTTCTAAGGATTTAAAAAGCGCGACTACTAATTTTAAGAAATAGAAATCTAAAACTGGACAAAACAGGAAAATTGCTAAAAGCTTAAAACTAATTTTAAAAACTAGAAATAAAATTCTACTGACTCTTATATTCTACCAGGGTGTGAAACATGATAATATGGAATTTATAAAATACTAGCAAGACCAAGATAACAGTTCTATGAATTTATAAAGCTCTAAAGCAAGAAATAAGCAACTAAATGATTTTAAGCTAAAAGATTGAAACTTTAAACTAAAGGAAGATGCTTTTTATGTTTTCAAATGCTAAAGATGGATTCATGGTTTGGGGATCATGCTTAAGGGGTTCAAGATTTAAACTTTGGCTCTAAAAAAATATAGATCTACACATTATGTGCTTTCCCTAAGCCTTAGGAAGCTTGAGCCAGCGTTACCCATGGTTTGTGGTGTAAAGCCTTTTCTCAATCCATCCTCCTAACCCATGGATCGTGGTGGAAAAACAGAGAGAAGAACAGGAAGCATAGAACCTAAAAAGTGGCCTTACTAATCCCCCTCACATCCATGGCGTGTGGGAAGGGAAAGATTAGTATCTTCGATTTGGTGTTAAGGAATCTCCTAAATCTTTCTAGGACAAAGAGATTCCTGAAAACAGAGAGGTCTTTCTCAAGATCCTCTACGCATTAAAAATCCAAATCCAAGAAGAGAATGGATTAAGAGCAAGAAAGACCAAAGCTTTAAACCCTTAAACCCTCTTAATCACCCCCAAACCGCTAAACCTTGGAGGATTACTCTCTCCTCAAGTTCGAATCACTCATAAACACTGGTTTTGAGAGATTCAACATGTTCGGTTTGGGTTTACATAGAAATTAAACTAATGATAAGCAAGATTAAGAGAAGTACTTAGATTTAAAACTAAAGATTAAAGTTTTACAAAATGAAAAGCTTCAAAACATTAAAAATGGCGTTCTTGCCTGAAAGGGACAGAGGCAAAACGAAAACTGAAGATTAAGATGTGATAGATGGCCAAAAATAGGTCTAAGGCCTTTTATACAAAAATGGTAATGGTCCCCTCACTAGCGTCCAAATCTTGCAAGTTGTCGGATAAGGCTTGAGATCGACCATGCTTTGTCGATCTCTCTCTCGATCTTGCTCATGGAACGTCTTCTTTAGCTCGATCTCTGGCTCGATCTAGTTGGGTAGATCGAGTGCTTCCATCGATCGTCTTGTCGATCCTTCAGCGATTGAGTCGTTTCCTCGATCTTTCCGCTCGTTCTTCCATTGCGTCCGTGCTTGCGCTCGATCATCACGGTCGATCTCTGGACTCGATCTACTCCCTTGGAACGACTTCGTGACTCGATCTTGTGGTCGATCCCGTCTAGATCGACCTGCCTAGCTCGATCCTCAGCTCGATCCTCGCGTACTTTGCTACATGCTCGAACTCTCCTAAGCGTCCATAGACTCCCCTTTGCTCCTTAGCAGATCCACGCAACCTCCATAGCTCCTGTGTGTCCAAAACAACCTGAATATGATGCAAATATGCACGAAACATGCAAATGCTAATGCAAAGTGCCTAAGGACCTAAAATGGGACAATTGGTGCAAACTAGTCTATTATGAGTATTATAAATATGAAAATGTATTCTAAATGCAAGCAAAGTATGAGAAATATATGAGTATATCAACGGCGCCAAATGTCATAACTCAAATCGGTTCTAAATAGACAATATGAGTTAATGGGTTTGTTTGAGAGATCTTTTGACGAAATTAGCCGGAGCTCGAAAGGTATATTACGAGTTCCGTTCGTCGGAATAAGAGAGCTGATCAAAGAGTTTGAGAGAAGAAAACTCCCGTCCATTTTCTTGATTTATTCATCCTCTATTTAAACAAAACACACCTAAAAAATGAGCGGTCTGGATCAATTCGATCCAAGGGCTCATATTTAAAGATATGACTTTTAATATATTAAATAATCTAAGTGGGAGACTGAGTGGCGGATTTTCGAGAGTGGGAGGCTGAGTGGCGGATTCTAGAGAGTGGGAGACCGAGAATGCGCCGACTATCATCCCCAAAAACCCCTCGTGATCTAGCCCTTGTGATGCGGGAATGATTATGTCATGCCGCTAGGTCGGTCATCTTTGGATTTCCGAATGCTTTCAAGTCGGTCTTCGACGGTTGCTCTTTTTCAGCATCCCGAGAGATGGCCGACCTGGCGCTTTCTCAGTATCCCGAGAGATGGCCGACCTTGCGCTCTCTCAGTATCCCGAGAGATGGCCGACCTGGCGCTCTCTCAGTATCCCGGGGGATGGCCGACCTGGTGCTCTCTCAGTATCCCGAGGGATGGCCGACCTGGCGCTTTCTCAGTATATCGAGAGATGGCCGATCTGGCGCTTTCTCCGGATTAGTGTGAATAAACGGGATTTCTATTTTTCCAAACTTTTAAATTACGATTGCCATTTTTAGGGTTTTAAATGGGCCGACCTCAATTAGCGTCGGGCTTTCCAGAGGGGATACGAATCCCGACTCTAACATTTAAGTAACTAATGAAATAGAATGATGTATCAAATCGAGATGCTTTGACAAATCTCTAGTTTGGAACTGCTTCCAAAAGGATTCGTGAACACTAAGATGCCTACCCGAATTCAAATGAAAAATAACAATTTCACAGTTTCAAAGCAGATTAAGAAATCCGATCCCAAATATCTGTAGACAAACCCAAAATCAAACAAAGATAGGATCAACCAATCCTTACATTGGCTCAACCGATCCCAAATTTAAAATGTAGTGAATTTCGATTTCAAATCCTAAATCAGACAAGGAAATGATCAAAATAGGTTAAAGAAACTTGATCTCAAAATGCGATTGCCAAATCTCATATCACAAACAGAAAGGATCAAAAGTTGCTTACTTTGACTCTGTCACAATTGCGTCGTAGTTCTTCATCATCGTAGTTATTCGTCGTCATCGAAGTGAAGGTTAGCTCTGTTGCAGTTCTCCGGTGATTTAGAGTGTTATGATAAAATCACGTCATTCGTCATCGAGAGAGAAAGTTGGAAAATTTATGTTTGTTTTAAGAAGGGGTGAAATGGTCAGCTAGTTAATAAAAAATGTTAGAGTTGGAACAATTGGGCGTATTATGGCATTTTTGGTCTAAAACATGTTTTTGTGGTATTTATGATTATTGTCATTCATAAAAACCCTAAAACACAAAAAATCAGAAAAACTAAAACAAAATACAAAAGGAGTTCGAAGAATCTCACCCTGCGACGAACCGCCTCTGGCACGGCAAAACCCTATTTGGTCGGGCCACGAACTTCGATGGCGCGGCCAAGTGCCACTTCTCCTTGCCACAGGGAGCTCGTGAAGCGGCCAGCCCAGATCGTGAACAACTCATTTATCCTTTAACCTTCCGTCAACTCTTGGTTATTTCTAACTTCTCCAAGGCTTGTATGTGACATGTAGACCGCTAATCAACCTCCACAACCACGGTGTATCCATTTCTTGCATAAAGACGGCAAGGTGTGACATGAACTTTGGCCAAGTATCATGTCATGTCAATGATCTTCCGTCTCTTTCTCTCTACCAACTTTTTCTCGAGATTCAACGGACATGTATGCATGAAGATGAAGAATAATACAATGGTTTTAACTCTCTTGAACCATTGTACCTGTTCAAGAAGGGAAGACTATGCAACTTCATACACAAACCGCGGAGAGAAAAGCTCAAGAAGACATGATATTCTCATTCGCGACCATGACCTTCAAACTCCCAGTAAGAAAGGATTTTGTATGGCATTGAACTCCTAGCTCGAACCAAACACATGTCTAATAGGATTCTCAACAAATCGCCGGATAGCCCAACATTAATCCAAACTCAAAGTTTCTGAGCTGATGCAATCTTCAAAACCCAAGTCTAAAATATTTTCCAACTCTCCTCCAAGGTGTTTTCCAAAGGTCAAGGATACAAAGCAAGTACTCTCCAACCAAGGTACTTGCTGAGCACAACAAAGGCGAGCCAACACCATCGCCAACCACCACCAATCGCCAATCACCACTTTTCCTGACGCATTGGTAGGAGAAAAAAAGAGCTTAATCAATTCTATTTTTCGCATATTATGGAGTGATGAAAAATATTTAAACATGTTGTTAATCACCTCATAAGGTAAGTCTCTCTCGCTAGCATCTTTCTTTTACTTGGATTGCATTTATTTTAATCACCTTGGCTTTCTCATTAGAAGCCATTCGATTTTTATGGTCATCTTATGCGATCTTGGTTCGTTGAACTTCTCAAATCATTATTTGAGAGTTCATGATTCAAGAAGACATTAACAAGTTTATCAAGTGTTTTGAAAGAAACTTATGATTTTATAGGAAAGGGAGATACATTTTTCTACTTGAGCTAGTCACTAATTCCTCTGTTTCTTATGTCTCGAATTTGACATTAATACAAGGATCTGTCTCTTAGCAAGGATGGTAGATGAATGACAAGTCCAATGCACAACCATTTCCACCCACCCACACCAATCCCACACGCTACTTTCAGGTATGTATTCGCATTCTTGCCTGAATTCATATATCTTTATTGTGATTTAAGTATGGGTGGTTTCATATATTACTAACTATATTTTATTTCATGAGTGTTTTGCATGCATTTTTTATTTTTCTCAAGTCGCTTTTATTAGTCAAAGCTTTGTAGGGGATGATTATGCAATTCAAGAATGATTACGACTAGTGTGCTTCTACACTATTTCCAAGTAACAGCTCCTTTAAGTTTTAGTACTAGACTAGGTGGTAACTAGAAAGCCCACGATGCGACATCCCAAAGAACTTCCAATCTATAGAGATTTCATTGGAAATAATATACTAGCTCTACTTTATTTGGATTTTAATCTGACGTTTAATTTTTTTTGCAACAGATTTAAGCAATCGATAAGCCAAAATGTTTGGGACATCTTATCCCTTTTCACCACCATTTGTTGATCCCGAACGACCAATTCACTTTTAGTTGGTACCATACCCGAAACCTTTACCATCTTTCAAACCTCATGCAATTATCTTGTTTTCATTTTGTGCAGATATGTGCAAAAACACCGGAGAGTGAGGAACGACACGATGTTTAGTCACTCAAGACGAAAGACTAGAAAGTCAAGGCACAAAAGTATTAACGTGAAGAATAGCCAACTTATGCGTCAGGAAACTCGAAATAATGATAAATTTTTGTGGTGCCTAAGACCCTACCTCACTAAGGTACTTCCAGTTTCAAAAAAAAAAACACTTTGAACCTCACCACTAAAAGTCTTTTATACGCCATATGTTTCATACCTCGAAAAAAAATCTAAGTCTGGGGGAATGGCGAAAAGAGTACCGAAAAAGGAGGATTTTGCAGAAGTACATTTGCAAAAAGTGACTGGAAATTGCGGACCTCAACAGTTCCACCTTCTCATGTTGTTTTGCACCCTCCAGAGTGAAATACGGGTTAACCTCACAACTAAAAGCTTTTCATACCTAACCTCGTTTTGATTTGCTTAATAAGTGTTTCACTCAGTTTTACATGCATTTATATTAGTTTTCATGTATTTGTAAGGTTAAGAATCTTTTCAGGTTAACTTATCAAAAATGATGCAAAATGGCATTTTGGACAGATTAGACTGGAAGAAGTTTAACAACCGATCAAGACTTTCCCACCACGCGATCGTCCTAAAATTTAAACAAACAATATAGAGGAATGTTAGCTTTCATATCCAAGTGGTTTTAAGGCAAACTAACGGTTAGATATGGAGGTATGACGTTTTTACTAAAGACATGTTATGTAGTCTCACAAAAAGAGCAAGAGAAGAAATGAAGATTTGACCAACCTATAAATATTTACAGCCTTAAACTTTTATCACTTTTGTTCTTAGTTTTCTTAAGAGAGATAGATCTACTCTTCAACCCTCGTTGTTTCAATACTTTGATTTCATTTATGCAATTATCTTTATCTATGATTATGTCTTGCGCAACTATGTGCGAGTAGTCGCCCTGGGCATTCGGATCCGCAGGTCGGTTCGGGCAGGATCTATGCGGGTCCGGATTTTTCGGTTCCGACAGTTTAGGACCTATTCGGGTTCTGAAGTTTTTTTTGTTCGGGTCGGTTCGGGTTCAGGTCGGTTCGGATCCTTTCGGGTTTGGGTCGGTTTCGAGATTTGGAATCAAAACCGTTACGGAACCGGAAATATTTCGGATCCGGAAATAACCCGAATTACCCGAAAACTGATGACTAGCTTTTTGAGCAAGTTTAATCAAACCTAAAGCATAGTTCTTTTGTTGTTGTAGTACTTTAGGTGTCAATCCAAATTGGGGTGAAAGATACTAAGAATACAAGAGTTCAATTGAAGCTAAGCAGAATTCGGGTTAATTGGTGAACAATCCTAAAACAATTACTTGCGGTTATTAAACAGACACGAAAACTATTTTAAAATCCCTACAGAAGGGTTATACAACTAGTAGATGACTTCTAAACAATTAAACAACCAATCTAATAATTTTATAAAATCAAAGTCTAAAACCGGATAAACTAGATAATTTTCAGATAAGTGACAAGATTTTCAAAAACTATTTATAAAAATCTAACAACTACTAACTCAATACCAGACAGTAAAATATGACTCTAGGGAATTTCTAAAATACTAAAAATAACAAAAACACAATTTTACAAATTTATAAAATTCTATTGCATAATTAAGCTATCTAAGAGGTTTTTAGGGAAAATATTTAAACATAAAACTTGTTGAAAATGGTTTTTAGTTTTCAAAGATTAAAAACAGATTCAAGGTTGGGATTCATTCTTAGGGAGGTTGAAAATTCGAACTTGGGGTTTTGAAAACATAATTTTCTACACTTTTTAGTGCTATCTCTAAGCCTTAAGAAACCAAACTAGATTTACCCATGATGTGTGGTGTAAATCCTTTCTTCACCCTTTCCTCCTAACCCATGATGTGTGGTGGAAAGATAAGGTGAAGAACAGTAAGCATGGATCTTAAAAAAATGGCTTAACTAGCTCCCTAAGCATCCATGATGTTTGGGAAAGGATGAGCTAGTCTCTTGGATTTGGTTTAAGGGATTTCCTAAGTCTTGTTAGGATAAGGAAATCCCTAAGATTAAAGAGATCTCCATTGAGAATCTCTAGACTTTAAAACCTCCAAATCCAAGAAGAGAATTAGATGAAGAACAAGAAAATACCCAAAATTCTAGTTTTCAACCCCCTTAATCATCCCAACCCCAAATCTTGGTGGTTTACTCACAACTCATGTTCTTACCTCTCTTAAACATAAGTTTAGAGCTGATGAACATGATCGGTTTTTACAAGATGACAGATTAGACTTTAAGAAAACAAAGATACTTGAATCAAATCCAAAATAAAAGAGTTTTACACAAGAAATCAACAAGAACCAAAACAAGAATAATCAAGAACTTGCAAGAACAAAGTAAGAACAAGGAAGAACACTCAAGAACAAGCAAGAACACACTGTTTTCTCTCTCACGCCTATGATAGAATATGACCAGTCAAAGTAAATTATGATAAGTGGTGATTAATTGATCCATAAAAATCTTTCTCCCCTAGAAGTCATAGGTAAAATATTATGAAATTTTCCACCCTTTCCCTAAAACAGGGCTTCTTGTCTTGTAGGAGACTTTCATGCCAAGGTGGTCCCCTCACTAGAAGAGAATCACTCAAGTTGAGAAGAGGTTGATGCGCCTGGCTTGGAAGATCGAGTCAGATTGGTCGATCGTGGACTCGATTTGCGCTTGGTTCGGGTTGGCCGGTCGATCGTCCACTCGATCTCTCCTAGATTGAGTCATCCTGCTCGATCGTGGTTGAATCGACTTGGCTTGGTCGATCTTCTAGTCGGTCTCTCTTAGATCGAGTCATTCTGCTCGATCTGCTCCTTGATCTTGGGTCCTTTGCTTTTGTCCGAGTTCTCCTAAGTGGTTCCATAAATCTCCAAGCTGTCCTTTGAACTTTCTTGAGCTCCAGCCATTCTCCACATCTCCAAGTACTCTAAACAACCTGAAAAATATGCAAATATGCAAGAAACCATGCAAATGCTAATGCAAAGTGTTCTAGGACTTAGAATGAGATAAATGATGCAAACTAGCCTATTATGAATGATGAATGCATGCAAACCTATTCTAAATGCATGCTAAATATGCGAAATATATGAGTATATCAACTCCCCCAAACTTGCCTTTTGCTTGCACTCAAGCAAACAAAATTCAAGTTAGGAAGAGATGATTAAAAGCGGGGGCTCAAATCCAAAAATGTTTTTCAAATGTATTAATTCAAAGGTCCTAGTTCTCAGTTCTACGATGCAGTACACAAGCATTTACTCAAAAGAACTTAGCCATAATCATCACATATCAAAAATCAAATCATGACTTGTTTATTGCAAGCAATCCAAGAATTCTAACCTTTAACATTCATTAAGAGCTCAAACCGTGAATCACACTTGTGCATTTAAAACCGAATACATTTGGCAAGGGACAAGGCTATGAGATAAAAATGATCTCATTCAAGTGGGTACTCCAAGCGTTGGTTTCTCTCAAAAAGGTTTGAACTTATGCATAATGTTAAAGGTAAAAGGCAATGCATGCATACATGACTAGACTCACATCTACCCAAGTATACTAACAATGATCCTAATCCCTTTCTCATTCATTTTTTTTTCTTTTCCAAGCTCACTCACCCTCTAGAGACTACCCAAATCAACAAGGCTTGACACGCCAAGCATAAACCCACAAGAACTCCATCAATCACAATTACTTTTAGGGAAACTTCTTCTACCTTGCTTATAGCTAGTGGTAAGGTCACAAATATGAGCTCTTTTCTTTCTTTAAATAGCCATCTTCTAAAAAAAATTCTTTTACGCATTTGGCCTCTAGGGCTCTTTTTCTTTTAACTTGAGCTTTTTAACAATACAATTCAAGACCAACCACTTAGAACTATTTATCCTTTTTCATTCATTTCCTTAACACCTTCTCATTTTTAAACCCGTGAACTCCCAATCCCAAATCAAGCCTAAAACTAGCTTTAATATGCAAAGCTAGCATCATCATGAGAGCCTAAAACATGTCGCCCTAAACCTAACACTTTATGCCAAGTTCAAACAGAAAATAAGGCCCCACAATTTAAAATTACACAAGAATTTTGGCTTGAAATAAGGCAAGGGTCAAGGTGTGGTATTCTATTTAGGCTTACAAGATAGTGGTGAAGTGAATAAGAAAGCCTAAATATATTTATTTTTGTAATCTATGTATTCTTTCCCAAATTGCACAAGTATGATAATTAGATGTTCATGTTAAGGTTCCGATTTTTAGGAAAGGTTCAATTCATGCTTGTTTCAACTTTAAGCCAAGAAAATCAAATCAAATGATCCAAGTATGGTTAGAACTTAGTTTCAAAGTTTGATCAAAGCATTAAAGAGCTACTAACTAGGGCCTTGAACCAATACATGAGCTTAAAACACTTTTTAAGGAAACTTTTTCATCATTGCCCCCTATGCATATGAACGATGCAACCTATATGATAAAAATCTAGACTCAATCCTACAATTTTTGACAATGCAAATGTAAGCTATATGAATTTTGTTTTTTTTCGAAATTTTTATGAATTTTCCTGATTTTTTTTTCTATGCAATTTGATAACTAGCTTTTTAGCAGGTTAAACAAAACCTAAAGCTTGTTTATGTCATTGTAGTATCTCAGGTCATCAATCCAAATCAAGTGGTGAAAGGTATTAAGAATACAAGAGCTTGAAGTAAAGCTAAGCAGAATTCGGGTTAATTGGTGAACAATCCTAAAACAATTACTTGCGGTTATTAAACAGACACGAAAACTATTTTTAAATCCCTACAGAAGGGTTATACAAGTACTAGATGACTCCTAAACAATAAAACAACCGATCTACTATTTTAATAAAATTCAATTCTAAAACCGGATTATTTAGACAATTTGATGGTGAGTAGCAAGATTTTCAAAAACTATTTCTAAAACTCAAACAACTACCAAATCAACACCAGACAGTAAAATAAGACTCTAAGCAATTTCTAAAATACTAAAAATAGTAAAAACACAATTTTACAAATTTATAAAAACTCTATTGCATAATTAAGTTAATCTAGAGAATTTTAGAGAAAACAATTAACTTTGAACAGGGAGAAAATGATTTTAAGTATTGAAAGATTAAAAACAGATTCAAGGTTGGGATTCATTCTTAGGGAGGTTGAAGATTCGAACTTGGGGTTTAAAAACATAATTTTTACTCTTTTAATAATTTCTCTAAACCTTAAGAAACCAATTTAGATTTAACCATGATGTGTGGTATAAACCCTTTCCTCACCCTTTCCTCCTAACCCATGATGTGTGGTGGAAAGATAAGGTGAAGAACATTAAGCTTGGATCTTAAAAACGGTTTAACTAGCTCCCTAAGCATCCATGATGTGTGGGAAAGGATGAGCTAGTCTCTTGGATTTGGTTTTAAGGGATTTCCTAAGTCTTGTTAGGATAAGGAAATCCCTAGATTAAAGAGATCTCCATGGAGAATCTCTAGACCTTAAAACCCCCAAATCCAAGAAGAGAATTTAAATGAAGAACAAGATAAAAATAAAACCAAGATTTTAAATCTCCAACCTCCTTAATCATCCCAACCTCAAACCTTAGCGGTTTACTCACAAATCATGTTCTTACCTCTTTTAAACATAAGTTTAGAGTTAAGGAACATGATCGATGGGGTTAAGAAGATAGACTTGAAATTAGAATTAAATACTTGCTATCTATAATAAAAATACAAGAGTTTTCACAAAGATCTAAGTAAGAATTAAGAAGAAAGATCTGACATTAGAATAATTTAAACACTTGATATATATAATAAAAATAAGAGTTTTCACAAAGATTTAAGTGGGAATTAAGAAGAAATATTTGACATTAGAATAATTTAAACATTTGATATATAGTAAAAATAAGAGTTTTTCGCAAGGATTTAAACAAGAAGCAACTATAAAACTTTAGAATACTCAAGAACGCTCAAGAACAAGAGGAAGCTTACAAGAACACTAAGAAGACTTATAAGAGAGAATAGAAAGACTTGATTAAAAACTTAATGATTATTACAAGCACACACACACTCCTTATATAGAGTTTTAAACATGGCTCTTGGCCTTAAAAGAGGGGTCAAGGGGCAAGGGACAAGGGTCAAGGGACAAGGGACCTCTCTAATCCCACTTTTACTAAAGCATAAACACTTTTTTGGAGCACTTGCAAGTGGTATCTTTTGGTTCGGGTACATGGATTGATCGATCTGTATCTTTTGCACTACTGCACCGTTTGACTTAAAATCACCACCAAATTAAAGCTAACTCAATTTCCTAAAACTCTCATAAAGACTGTCGAGGCTAAATCGCAATGAAAAACCCTTCATCCGAGCTGATCGTTTAGTTAACGAAATTGGTCGCCAAACTTCCAGACGGACATGTTGTTACTTAAATAGCTGTTTCTTCTGAACCACTGACCATAATGACTTGAAATAACCTCTGAACTAAAGGTAACTCAATTTTCTATGTGTTTTATGAATATTGTGGAGGCTGAATCGGAATGGAAAGTCTTTGTAGAGTCTTATCTTTAAGTCGCTTTAGGTGGCATGGATTTGAATCGGTTGTAACATCTCGGTACAGCAAGTCAGATGACATCAATTTTCTCTCTACTTGTTCCTAGCTCATCATCTTATGTTTCCAGCTTCCACATTGTCGCAAAATCCATAGAATAACCTGAAATGATGCATATATACAAAAGAAAATGCAAATGCAAATGCAAATGTTCTAAATCCTATAAATGATCAAATACTATGCTTAGGTATAAATGAAATATGGATGAAAACTTATTCTAAATGCATGATAAATATGCGAAATATATGAGTATATCATTCACCCCCAGAACGATTCCAAGATCGACTAAGCCAAGTCGATTCGGTCAAGATCGAAAGGTAGATCGAGCAGCATGAGTCGATCAAGAAGTGATCGACTGGACGATCGACCGTTCAACCCGAACCAAGCACAGATCGAGTCCACGATCGACCAATATGACTCGATCCTCCAAGTCAGGCGCACAACCTCTTCTCAACTTGTGTGATTGTCTTCTAGTGAGGGGACCACCTTGGCATGAAAGTCTTCTACAAGACATGGATCCTTGATTTAGGGAAAGGGTGGACAATTTCTTAATTGTTTCTCCTTATGACAAAGGAGAGAAAGACTTTTATGCACACACTTATCATAATTTACTTTCACTTGGATGAGAGTAATCTGGCATGAGAGAGAGAAAAGAGAGGTGTTCTTGCTTGTTCTTGAGTGTTCTTCTTTGTTCTTACTTTGTTCTTACTTGTTCTTGCTAGTTCTTGTTTGTTTCTTGTTGATTTCTTGTGTGAAAACTCTTGTATTCTGGATTTGATTCAAGTATTTTCGTTTTCTTAAAGTCTAATCTTTCATCTTGTAAAAACCGATCATGTTCATCAGCTCTAAACTCATGTTTAAGAGACGTAAGAACATGATTTGTGAGTAAACCACCAAGGTTTGGGGTTGGGATGATTAAGGGGGTTGAAAGCTAGAATTTTGAGTATTTTCTTGTTCTTCATCTAATTCTCTTCTTGGATTTGGGGGTTTTAAAGTCTAGAGATTCTCGATGGAGATCTCTTTAATCTTAGGGATTTCCTTATCCTAACAAGACTTAGAAAATCCCTTAAAACCAAATCCAAGAGACTAGCTCATCCTTTCCCAAACATCATGGATGCTTAGGGAGCTAGTTAAACCATCTTTTAAGATTCAAACTTAATGTTCTTCACCTTATCTTTCCACCAAACATCATGGGTTAGGAGGAAAGGGTGAAGAAAGGATTTACACCACACATCATGGGTAAATCTAGTATGGTTTCTTAAGGCTTAGAGATAGCACTAAAGCGTGTAAAAAATATGTTTTCAAAACCCCAAGCTCGAATTTTGAACCTTCCTAAGAATGAATCCCAACCTTGAATCTGCTTTTTAATCTTTGAAAACTTAAAACCATTTTTCTCTTATCTAAGATTTAATTATTTTCCCAAAAATCCTTTTAGATAGCTTAATTATGCAATAGAGTTTTCTAAATTTGTAAAATTGTGTTTTTGCTATTTTTAGTATTTTAGAAATTGCTTAGAGTCTTATTTTACTGTCTGGTACTGAGTTGACGGTCGTTCGATTTTTAGAAGTAGTTTTAGAAACTCTTGTTACTTACCTAAAAATTGTCTAGTTTATCCGGTTTTAGACTTTGATTTTATAAAATAATTAGATCGGTTGTTTAATTGTTTATAAGTCATCTACTAGTTGTATAACCCTTCTGTAGGGATTTTAAAATAGTTTTCGTGTCTGTATAATCACCGAAAGTAATTTTCATTGGATTATTCACCAATTAATCCGAATTCTACTTTTCTTTACTTAAACTCTTGTATTCTTAGTATCTTTTACCCCATTTTGGATTGACACCCGAAGTATTACAACAACAAAACTATGCTTTAGGTTTGATTAAACTTGCTAAAAAGCTAGTCATCAGTTGTTCTAAAAAAGCTTCTGGTAAAAAAAACAAAATCCTTGTTGATTGCCAAATCTCTGACCTTGTAAACCATCACCATTGACATAGTTAACTTCTTGTTCCTCAGGCTCAAAAGTCTCCACTTCAGCAGCAAAAGACGTGCTTCTTTCTTACAAGAAGGCTATGCATAGAGTCCAACTTAGCCTTCACCTCAGCAATCTGACTTCCATCCATGTTTCCAGCTTGCTTTTTCCTCTTCAAGTCTGCATTCTTGGTACTATTGCTAGATAGCAAGTTCTCTATAAGTGTAGTAGCATTTTTTGGATATTTATGTTGAAGTTTCCATTGCTGGCAGCATCTAGAGCAGCATCTAGAGCCATTTGATACCTCCAATTGACCCCTCTGTAAAAGATTCCCAGATGTTGAACCTAAGTGAAACCATGGTGCGGAAAGTCTCTTTGATAAGCCATGAATCTCACCCAATCAGCCTTAAATGCCTCAGTTGGTCCTTCAGAAAATGTAGAGATCTTCATCCTTAAATCTTCAGACCTTGCATCATCAAAGAAGTTGCATAAAAATGCATTATTGGTGTCATCCCAAGTGTCCAACGATCCTGGAACCAACTGCTTCAACCAATATGCAGCATCTCTAGCAAGTGAGTAGGGGAAGAGCTTGCAGAATAGGTAATCATTGGACACTTCATTTGCCTTTATGCTTGATGCCAAGTCTTTAAACCTCTCAATGTGATCCATGGGATGCTAATTACGAAGACCATGGAAAGGATGCTGAGCCACAAGTGTGTAGTAGGCAGGCTTTAGCTCGAAGTCATTCCTCTGGAAAGCAGGAGGGCGAATTGCAGCTCTATTAGCATAGAACTGATCAAGCCTGTTTTAATCCTCAAGTGTTCTTCCACGTCCTGCATTCCTGTGCACCACTTGCTCCGCCTGATGTCGATCGACACCCAGCTGGCAGGCCCGACCCTGAGCCCAAGCAGCGCAAGCCCATTCTTGCGGCCATCGTTTAATATAAATATATTTGGCCCTCATTTGACAAAAAAGTGTCTTTAGTCTAGTGGTTAGTGTAACCTTTCCTACCTTTAGGTCACTAGTTTGAGCCAAAGGATGTTAAACAAAATTTTTTATTTATTCAAACCAGCCCACTTTCTATTTGAGCTTGTTGATAGGGCTCAGGTTTTACCCTAATAAAACTACTGCAAGTGCACAGCAAAAGCAATCGTAGTATAAGGGGTATCGAAATCTCAAGAGAAGTAGATGCTACACTAAGGTTTCTAAGTTCAGATTATGCTAGGTCAAATAGAATGAGAGTAAAACAAAGCAAGAAATAAATGAACAATCACGAATTAGGGTTCTTAAAATCAGGAGACTAAGGCGCTAGGTTCAGGGAAATTCTGAGGTGATCTAAATTGCAGGTCTAGACAGAATGTTAGGAATTATGAAGAACTGTTCTTGAACTCGAAACACTGATGTAAAATCAACCAACTCTCGCTGCGAAGATTATCTATGTCTAAACCCTAGAATTCCAAATCTCTTTGCAAATCCTATCAATTCAAACAAGCATTAAAGTTCAGATCCGATTGTTCACAAAACCCTAAACCAAATCTCTTTGCGAATAGGTATTTTTCTCATCTAACATTAGTTCAGGCAATCAATAATACTCTCGCATCTATTAATCAACCTAAGATCAGATTCTAGGTCGCGAAGCTAGAATAAGCATTAAACACAAATCCAGATGAAGAACTCTAATGATTTTATCCTAACAATTTAATTCGACCTAACAATTCATTAATCACTCTTGAAAACCCCTAAACCTAACTAGCAAACTACTCAGACATGGTGAATGAAGAAAACATCATGAATAAATAAGATTGCATAAAAGAAATCAATAAAAACAAAGGAGTTCCGAATTTGCTCTGAAGGAGACAAATTCTTCTCTCTAAAATCTCTCTAAAAAATCTTTCTCTAAGTCTCACAACAGAAAATAAGAATAACAGTTTGTGGCTAAACAATTCCTTGAAAATCTATATTTATAGGCCTAGGTTCGCATCTTCAATTTCTTGGAGGATTAGGAAAAGTCTTGGAGATTTCCTTTTCTTCAAAATATGGAAACTTCTCGATTTTGGAAATTGGGAAACCTGGTGTCGATCGATACCTTGCGTGTAAATCCGCTTCTGACTTCATCACTTCGTGACTTCATTCCTTTAAGCTCCAAAATGTATCCAAATCTCCAATTTAGCTCTAATTGTACCTGAACCTGCATAGACTCTATATAGACTCGAAAATAGCCAAAAGACTCTATAAAAACACTTATATCATGGTCTAAAAATGGGTAAAAACCATGATATATCACTTGTGGCCTTCAAAATGTCAGGGTCGGGTCTGCCAGCTGGTGTCGATCGACACCATCTGGCTCTGCGACAACAACTCCATTCTCATCTATTTTCGGGCCTTGTGCGTTCCTTATGTGCCCTTATGCATCAACCAACTGACCCTCTTTGTCTCTCATCAGAATGAGTGAATTGACCATTGCAGATGCCTTCTGAGCTTTCATGTTGGTCCTTTCCAATTTGGCGAGTTCGCCTATGCTCAAAATCACTAGCTCATTTTCCCTGTTGCTTCTGGTATTAAGCATATACATGAAAAAAAGAACAAGAAGCTAAAAGTTAGTAACAAAAAAAAAACTAAAAAACTTAGACAAAATTCTAATTTTAAAAATATGTATGCAACTAATCTCCTTCCCCGGCAACGGCGCCAAAATTTGATATGCTCAAATTTACCCTAGAGCTACTCTCTCAAATTAAGAGATCAGTCGCAGAACTTAGGGATCGAATCCACATGGAATGAGATAGTGACACTGCAGATTTCTAAGTTCGAATTAAGCTAATAATAAAGAATTAAAAGTAAAATACAGCGATCAATTTCAAAACGGTGTAAATTCAGGAGACAAAACGCTATGCTATGGGAAATTCACAGGTATGAATCCAAATTGCATAATAGAAAACTGTCAAGATACTTATTAAGAACCATTGTAGAACTCGAAACACAATTATAAAATCAACCAACTCTCGCTGCGAAGATTATTTGTGTCGATTCACAAAGAATTAAGTTGCTGCAAAACAAAGAGCGTTAGAGAAACCAAAGACGGATAAAAGGAGGTTTGGAGTTTGTGTGTCACGGTTTCGAACAAAGTATGAAAAGCATGCCACACTTATATAGAGTTGGCTCTTGCTAACTATATAGCAAACGGGAAAAGGAAAATTAACTAAAAGCTTAAAGTAAATTGCAAAAAAGAAATCAAAATAAAGCAATGCAAAAAATTAAAGTATGGAAGTGCTTAAATCTTGAATAAAAGCAAGGATGAAACACATTTGAGATCTTCTCGCGAAATAAAACAAACATTGAATCAGGCAAACGAAACTAGGCAAGTTTCTCTAAACTAGAATCACTGGTTTTATTCCTTTTTAGATTAAGTTTAAGTGTTTTGTTTTTAACATTAAGTTGTATCAGGATCTATATAAGGATCTCTATTGATTAACAAGAAACGAACTTCTAACAATTAACTTTATTCTCAAAAAGAGGTTAGGGTTCAAAAGAAGTTTAGCTAAATCTCTCCTCTCTTCTTCACATTATAACGACGGCTGCAAGGAAGAAGTTACCAGCTTATACTACTCGACTTACACGGGCTCAAACTAAAGCAAAGCCTGAAGCAGAGGCTCGTATCATCTTCCTCCCCCAGGTTTGCTCCTACTCCTCGTCTTACGCTTTCCTACTATGGAATGCTTTCAGATTATAATTGAATGGGTAGCTCTGGTTTTGTGGAAGGGTTCAGTATCGCTTGTTCCCAATCTGTTGCCCTTTGGTGGCTTCCTTATCGCCTTGGTGCATTCCTTTACTGCAGTATGCAGTCCCAATTCCGGTAAAATCAGGTTGATTTCCTTTCCTTTTGTGGCAGCTTGATGGAGTAGTACTTGATATTTCTAGTGTTCCCGTGAATTGGGTCTTGTTGGGAATTTATTGTCCTGATTTCTTTTTTATGGAGTTTTTGTTCCTCCCAAATTTTCCACTTGCTTTGAGTGGTCTTGTTACAGGGAGGTTTGTGTTGAAGAATACAAATGCTTCAGTCTCTGATCTAAAGGTTCGCGAAACGGTGTTTAGTCGCCTCTGCTTTTGTAGCGGGTTACCTGATTGTCAGATGTGCACCAATTGCTATTTCAATCTCGGACTTTAGATCACTCAAAGGCGTTGTCTCACTTCGTGGTTCTATCTTTGAGTTTAGAAGACTGTTTCTATCCTTTTTTATTTTCTCTGCTTAGCTATTGTTGTAGCTGACTGTTTGGCTATGTTGCCACTGTTGTCTTGTTCTGCAAACATTTCTCCATTGATGGAGAGTAAGGATATATAAAAATCTTGTTTGACCAAAAAAAAGGTAATCATCTGTAACCAGTTTTCTGTGAGTAAACATTTCGTTGGATCAAATTAACAAATCACACAATACAAATACATATTCCTCAACCGGATATCACACTATAGATTAAGACACCAAATGTGACTTCCGGCCGTAACATAAATCAGTAAGAAGGTCTGCGTAGAGTAAGCAATGAAAAGAGAGTAGAAGAATACTTAAACTTTGGTCCTTACTCGACTCTTCTCTCTTGCAATTGGTCCCCTGAAAGCTGAAATTAACTGGACTCTTGAACTTTTGGAGGTAAGGGCAACCGCGACTGAGGAAACTCCACGCCGCTTCTAAGATGTCAGTGACACATCTCAGAATTTGCGTAGAGTATTCTTTGATATCTCTGTGTGAACTACGGGTTTCAAGTGTAAGACATTTGGTGCATTTGACATCAGATGCTCCAGAGGATCCCATCAAAAACTTCTCGGCCAGATCTAACAAGGATTCTCCAGCACTTGTCCAGAAATTTGTGGCGGAGATAGCAAGAGAAGCTTCTGTGGAGAATAGATGGTGAGAAACACCTGCAAGGAAGAGAGAGTATGCTGCACTTATCCTGCTCATGTCAAAAGCCTTCCCTATATCAGTTTCATAATCATTTGAACGGATTCTGTAAGCAGTAGCCAGAGTAATGTAAGCATTAAGAGCGACATGATGACTCGTATGTAATCGCAGATGATGAGGTAGCTGTGAAGAATTTGCTTTCATCTGGATGCCGTGATGCAGCACACTCTCAATCTTGTCACAACATGTTTCAGGATTTATGTTGTCTGATAGAAAATCATCTATGGCGTCTTTGATGTGATCAGTCATCTTCTCCACTGCTTCATCTTCCTTGGTGCTTCCGTGATAATAACCAACGGTTGTAACTCCCTGGATACATTATCAAACTCAGTCACGCAACATGATGACGAAACAGATTGTCAAATTGCTGGTAATCTATGCAAACAGACTAATAAGCTGAAACTTTTATAGCCTCTGATCCGAGGTTACGCTCACTGAGCTGCGAAAACTAAAGAACAGTGATAAAAGAGTAATCCTCCTACATGTTTGAGGCCTTTGCTGTTGATTGATACCTCTAAAATAGAGTCCACATAAGCCAGAGGTGATGCAGTACATCGTCCACAGTTACACGTAAATCGATATTTCGACCATAAATCTGACTGCCTTAATCCCTAATGATATAAAAAAAAAAAACAAAGCAATACATTAGGCAGACAATCTTCAATGTACCTTGTCCTCTCTCTGAAACACATAAATTTGGAAGAACAAGAGGAATTCAATACTCGGATTTATAAAAAAACGTACCGTTGGTTGCAGTAGGTCGATATATGATATAGTGATCTCTTCACCACTTTTGATCTTCTTGATGCTTCTAGTAATTACCTTTGGTCCATATCCAACTGTTTTTCCTGCAAAAAAAGTATAAAACAAAATGGAGAAAATATAACATTTTACGTTTTACAGAAAACTAGATATACCCAATTGAGAAAACAACCTTTCCAGAGGGAAGTGATGCTACAAACACCAACTTGTTCCTGCAGGAAGCAAAAAGTCTTGAAGTTCTAAGTTGGATTGTACGAAGTGGGCTTTGAGACAAGAGGTGCCTTTTTTTTTCCTTGGTTTCAATTCATAACCCATAAAGAATCCCCAACACAGAGTGTATCTATCTGTAACTAAAAGCTTTGTAATAAATTCTGATCTTAAGAACAAGACAAAATCAAATTCATTTTTTGGAGGTTTTCAATTCAAAATCTTAAAAACCGATTCAATATGAATCAACAGCTTTGTGCTATCAATAAAAAAAAACCTCATGAACAAGACATAACTCAGACTCTTTTATTTTCTGGTTTCAACTGACAACAAAAAGAAAGAATCCCAAAAACAGTGTGTCAAAATAAGAATTGTCTCTTAGAGTAACCTTTTCAGTGTTGATAATGCGAGGTAGGATTTTGGGACAGTCATAATACGAAGTAGTCGTGATGCTGTTTGGAGGAGAGATCACGAAACGGTAACAAGCGTTTGGAGAGCAACTATGGTTGATCCAGGAGAATCTTGAATCGTAAAGAGCGATTCCTAGAGCGAGTCCGGTGCTATCTTGCACCTCCACGGCGTTCGTTAGCACACAGCATATAGCCGCTTCCTCCAACTCGGTGTTTTCCCGGTCAGACCTCAGAACGGCGGCGATGAAATAGGCGGCGCGTTGGATAGCGATGGAGAAGGAAGAATCAGCCATGAGACGGTGGTGGTTGGTGAGAAGACCACCTAGTCGGTGCGGCAACGAGGCAGTGACGACCGCGGAGAAGGAGATGGAATTGAGGAGACGGAGAGCTGCGCGAATGTCGGAGGAGAGAATCGGGGAATTGTCAGTAGGGATTTGGGAAACGATGGGAGAATCGGTTACGGAGCAAGCGGCGGAGCAGTACTGAGCGGCCGGAGACTGCGGTAGAGCTGGGGAAAGGAGAGAGAAGCAGGACGAGCAGTGAGAGGTGAGGAACGAGTCGTAGAGAGAGAAGGAGAGAGTAGAGAGCGGCGGGAATAAATCTACGCTGATGCCGATTTCATCCGCCGCCATTATCTCCATCTCCGGCGATGCTGCACTAGCAACTAGCACATACACGAACACCTATATAAATAATGAATATTGATATTTTTTCCAACTATATTCATCTATTAAATCAACTTGAGTGGTGGCAACAATTGTCATAAAAAACAACAAGTTATACTAATTTGGTGTGACTTACATATAAAAATAACATGAGAAAGTAAACACCCCTCTAAAATTTATCTTATATCCGGCACAAATTCCAAATACAAAGTTTCTTTCTCCACCATGAACAACTTTCTAAAGCTCTCATCTTCCCCATCTAAAGCTACGCTATAGTGGTAAAAATAACATTGAATCTTAAACTTAAGATTTTTATGTGAGTTCTTAAGTCATGGGTCCATTGGCTCGAACCACACATCCCTGACGCTCATCAATACTTTTATGTGTCCCACTTTGCTCCATATTCTTATTACGCATATAATCAACACTACTTCTTAACCTTGGCACATTCCTGATTTGTTTCGTCCCTCAAACTTCATACGACGCGCTCTGCTTCGACCGAAGTTTCACGGATGATTATCTTTCCCACGGTTACCATGAACTTATACACTTCCTTTAATCATGACATAACATATTACTTCTCTATCTATGATCACCTCATCTGCTTCAACTTCATTCCCAAAAGATCCTCTTGCACCACCAATTATCAGCTTGTACTGAACGTCGTCCAAGTCTTCATGATTCAACCACTGCTGCTCGTTCAGTTCTAACTCTTCTTTGCCTTTCTAACAACACGCCTCTTAAAGCTCAACACTTGTCAATTCGAAACTCACAAACTTGGTGTGGATCTGATATTGAACAAAGTGTGCGGCTATACTCTTCTAACCGGACACTACACAATTTTTTTTTAATAAAATAACCACGCAAAAATAACCTACAACCTACTCAATCAACTTAAGACTTACAACCAAATAACATAACTCTAGCGAGAGACCTTAGACACCTAAAGATCATTTTCCTTTAAAACATTTCCCAAATCTTTTTGAACGTTTCCAGAAATATTTTACTTTTAAAAACATTTTTGAAAACCTTTTTTCTTTCTCTAGGACCAGCCTTCTGAGGCATAACCGGCTTGGCTAACATAGATTCTGATACCAAATTTTAACACTCGTTCTCGTCACTTGGACCCTAGGTCTCGCGGCCTAACTTGCACCATAAGCAACACACTTGCACACATTAAAGAGGGGAAAAGAGGGATGAGTAATAAATTAATGAGTGAGGAAAGATCACCTCTGCCCACATGATTCACATTACAATAATAATTGCAAACAATATACGCATATACTATTAGGATATGGCACAAGCAACACATGACCTAACATGCCTAACAACACTCAAGCATCCAATAATATTTACTTCATTTTCATACTTCACTTAACACATCACTTATCACATCACTCTACCTATGACATAACACATCAAACTCATGACATTGAGCTGGTCGGGCACCTCGAAAGGTCTTCCCCCACATTTGGCTCGTCAGCCGGTTAACGGGATTTAATGGGATCACCATGTCGTCGTCCTCACTCCGTCTACACCGAAACAACGAACGAACTTTAGCGGGATCGCCATATCCTTGTCCCAGTACGCCTACACACAAAAAACTATACACTATCCACAACACCACTCAACCATGACATGCTAGCATCATCTCTAGCAGACCACTATCATTCTACTTTTCACACTTTTCACATTTTTCCATCACAATCATGATGCATGCCTACCACACAACAATCCAACTCCGAACCTAGCATATAACGGATATGAAAAAGAATTATTATGCAATGTGAGTCCACAAGCCACATCTCCTCACCTTAGCCACTTTGATGCTGAAGACCAACTCATCTCTTTTCTACTCTCTTGGACAGATTCTAACAATTCTTGGGCAACAAGCAACGACTGTAACTTTTAGGGATTACTTTTTCTGACAAATCTAATTGGTCTGACGACTCCCCTGCCACATACACTAGCTAAAACAACCACGGCTTGGCCTTACTATCTCGGATCAAATAGAGATATGAATCGTGCGATCTTAGACTTTCTGGAAACCTTGGAGTGTCCTCTTTCAAAAGGTATGAAGATCAGCCACTGGGTCCTCTTGATCCGACGAAAAATCGGCATGAAATCTCTTAAATTGAGCGATCAAAGAGGCGCTAGAAAGGTGGGAGAATCCTCTTTCCAACGACATCAAAAACAGCTCCTGGTTCCTCCTGGTCCGTCTGTAATCTTCAAATGACGTGATTCCGGATTTTATGGAAAGCTAAGAGAAAGATATTTCCAGAGAGACCAAGATCTCGATCTGAATCCTCCTAAATTGTCGGTAATCTGCCCCGAAAAGTGACTGGTCGGAATCCTTTTCTCTTTCTTTCCTCTGTTCGTGCGACTAGGCTAAATGACGAAGAGGAAGGTGTGTATGCGGTACACCATTAAATGCACACTTCAATAATTAGACAGAGAAGCTGGGCCTAATGAGCTGGAGCAATTGAATCAAAAATTCTAGTCCAAATAATAAAACCGGGTCGTGACATTTACATATATGTACTTAAATTATTGTATGTATATACACATGCGTACACACACATTCACACATATAAGTCTCATTTCCTTTGTTTGACACCTTATAGAGTTGAATTCATTACATAGAGGCAACTATAGAAATTACAGGATTTTTTCTTATTTTGATTCTGAATGTATAAACATCTCATTTGCGTTTACATGTAGTCCAAAGCCAAATTTGGTAAGAGATCAAATGATGGTGTAGGAGAAAGGGAAAAACCAAAGGGTTGTGTGAACGAAGCGGTGAAATCAAAAGATTAGTTGAAATAAACATTAAAAATGAGAAACAATACTGAAATTGAGAGAACGGTAAATGGGTGATATTGGCAGTAAGTTTTTTTGCAGTGGCTCATGTATGAGTTAAAATTCCCAAAGCAAGCATATATAATAGTGAGGAAATAGATACCAAAGTCCGTGAAAAAAGAGTTCATTGTATAAATTAAAAAGACAGTTACAACTAGTTGTAGGAGGCTATTATTAAGGTTGTGGCTTTTAAATGTATACTGATAACACGTTTTTACGGTGTTAGAAGTTTCAATGACCCACCACTAGACCGTTGCAGTATAGTGTATGGGGTATCAATCCATTGGAAGTTGTTTAGTTGATACTTCGGCTATATCGGTGTTAAAAGTCAAGCTTGATACGACTAAAGGTTGGAACTTTACTATCAAAAACTACTAAAGACTAGATCTTGTGTCATTCAAGACCATAAAAGGCTAAACTTTAAACTACTTAATATCTTAACGATTTAAAGGATTAAACTTTATGAATAAAAGAAGGATCAAGATGGGTTTTATGGTCTAGGTAACTCTCGGATTCTTAAAATCAAGCGAAGCTTTTGGATCACATCGAGACTTGATCTTTTGATGGTGATTCTTAGGTAAAGGGATACATAAGACGTTTAGCCCATGGTGTTTGGGTCTAACCTCTTTGAATCTCTATCACCATAGACTAACTTTCGCTAAGCGGTACATTAGAAGAAACAAGCATGCTAAATCGTCCCTATTGAACCGTAAGATCTCTTATACAACTAATCACTTAGGGTAAGAAAGATCAAACTCTTGTTTATGGGTTTGGCTAATCTTGCATGTGGTATTCATGCAAGATGCCTTAAGACTTTAGACTAGATTATCAGACTACGCTAAGCATTGAGAACAATAAACAAGAAAGAATCAAACTTTATGTTCTAGATAAGCAAGAAATGTAAATCCGAGGGTCCCTTGGTTTTTTTAACCCATCAAAACCCTTAAAAAGACTACTCATGCGCCATTATAAAAGTTTCGAGATTCATAAGGATGAGAAGACTACTCATAGTCACGAAAGATAGCCTAAAACAAGAAAGAAGGAAGGTTCAACAAGAAATGCTATGAAACAAGACTTGATTAAACTTCAAAATGCATAAAAGGTTCAAGATTTAAAACAAACCTTCAATGGTCAAAAAAACAAAGAGTTTCGGTCACAACAAAAAAAAAGAAAAACAGAGAGTTTCGATCACACCTCAAGCTCCGGTCACACCTAGTTCTAAGGTACCAAACCTCAAACTTTGTATATAAGCATGCATTTTTATTTTTGTTTTGTTGGATCTTGGTCTCCTCTTGGACTTCTTTGACACCTAGACGGTGTCATTCAAGTTTGGGGGAGAGTGTGTGCTTTGGCATGTTTTTTTTGAATCTTATTTTAAATTTTACATCTTTGAGTCTTCATGCATTCATATAATTGCATAGAAAAAATACAAAAAATCAGAAAATTTTCAAAATGTTCAAAAAAAAGTCATGTAGTTTGCATTTGCATTTGTAAAATATTCTAGGATTGAGTCTATATTTTATCATTTAGGTTGCTTGCATTTGCATAGGGGGAAATGATGTTAACTTCCTTGTAAAATGTTATAAGCTCATAAATTGGTTCAAGATCCTAGTTAGTAGTTCTTTGATGCTTTGTACGAACTATGAAAGTAAGCTCTAACCATATTTTGACTATTTGTCTTGATTTTCTTGGCTTAAGTCGAAACAAGCATGAATTGAATCCTTTCCTATTAAGTGGAACCTTAACATGAACTTTTAATTATCATACTTGTGCATTTGAGAATGAATACATGGATACACATACATATTGATGCTTTCTTATTACTTTCACCACTCTATTGTAAGCCTAAATAGATTCCCTTACCTTGACCCTTACCTCAATTCAAGGAAAAAATTCGTGTGTGATTTGTGAGGCCTTACTTTTTGATTGAACTTGGCATAAAGTGTTAGGTTTAGGGCGACATGTTTAGGCTTTCCGGAGAATATGTTGAACCCAACATATTTTAGTTATTGATTTACAACCGATTTATTTACTTTGCTTGCTTATTTTCCTAGGTACAAACTGTGATACAATACCCACACTTAAATCGAATTTGTGTAGAAAAGTTAGAAACTAGAAATCACGCAAAACAACAATCTTATGGATTCAATCTCTTAATATACTATTGTGACTGTTGTGCACTAACAGTCGTTCTTTAGGGGTACAACTTGAAGTTGAATTTACTACGCATCATTGGGTCACCTTGAAGATGGAAATTCCTAACAAACTCTCTCCTTGGAAAAAAATCATTTTCCAAGAACATAACATCTCGTGATTTTATTTTTGTTATATCTTCATTTAATTGTTGATGGATGAGCACATAACCCTTAGAATGCTTATAGTATCTTATAAAGATACACTTTTTCCTTTAAGACCTAATCATCTATGAGGATGCAAAGTATCATGAACAAACGCTATAGACCTCCAAGGTCTCATATGCCTTAGGTCGGATTTTCTTCCCGTCCATAATTGATAAAGAGTTGAAGGTTGGTTTGCTCCATCATAGATTTAAACATGTTAAGAAGTGCTCGATTTATCCTGTACCCGTCAGCGTGGCCCCAATACCAGGACGCGGACCTCTAGAGCCATGTGGCCCTTGTCCCACAATTTAAACCATTTTACATGAATAATTATAGAACTCGATTAATTGTTAGCTAACAAAAGATTAAAAAATATATATATATTAAAAACTCTTTTTCCTTTTCGTTAGGTTTTTTTGTCAACTTTACGTTTTTCTCATCTTTTTCGTTAGAATCTATATATTTTTTCTCAACTTTCCGTCTGCTTTTTGTTGACCATATGAAAACTTTTTTTGTTTTCAATTTACAAACTACATTTCTTATGTATTTTGCTGCCTCGAATAGAAAAAATTATGATTCCGCCATTGATAGCGCATGCCAAAATACCTTTCAGAGTCAGCTAAAAATATCACCATAGACCAATGATGTTAATAGATTCGGCTACACTAAACTACATATAGCGCTAATAGATTCTGCTAAACTAAAAGATGATATTTATCTTCAACAATAATAACAATAACTAGGATTAAGTTATTATATCTTCGTTTTTGTTAAACGTGATAAATGAGTTTGTAAATTTGTATTTTTAAAAATTGACTCTAATTTTTTTTTTGTTGGCCAACATATCATAATAATCATAAATTAACCCTCCATTGGGGTACATCAATCCCATCCACATGGGGAAGCCAACTGACTCATAAAATGGTAGACAAGTGACCTATATAAGGGTAGACAACAAAGAAAACTAAAACTCCTAAACAGGAGGGGAACTGGTCCCGTAGCACGAGATTACGCGCCGTCCCACGACCAGATTCGGAGTGACCCACTATATACCATGTGCTCGGTGTAAACCGACTCGAGACATTACCATGGGAGATATAGCCTAATGAGTAATCTCTGATTAATACAACAACTAAGGCAGACAAAATTAAACATAACATTATAATACATACATAATTATACATTTATACTCTACCACAAGGATTTGTGAACTAAATTTTTTTGAAACGCTGCAGATCGTCCCGGTGGTGATGACAATCTTGATTGAAGCGACGATCCACGATACCCGGATAGTGTTCCCATAACATGATATTCGCGGCTGTGTGAGACTAGTGATTCGTGGGAGCATTTTATAAGAAGACAACAACTGGTTCGGTTAACAAGTAAAAACCGGGTCGGGTTTTTCTTCTTAATCCATTTAGAAAAATGCTCGGCCCAAAACTAAACCAAGCCTATATAAAAAACATCTCGTAAATTCTATACATATCCATTCAAATGTGTTTGATGCTCGACAGTGGTGGATGCATAGCTGAAATGATATTAGAAAAAATATCTCGAGAATAGGATTAGGTCGTATTAATATATGAACTTATTTAAACCGTTTCAAGATATTGAGTTTATTCAATTATAAATAGACGACAAGAACATTGATCTGTTATTTATATCAAGATCAAAAGCAGAAATCGAACAACAAGAATGCACCTGAGTACAAACAAATATAAAAGACAGTATAGAAAGATAAAAAAGTTTTGATTCCATGAATACGATATGGCTGATCAATTAACGAACACATTTTTCTTTTGAAACTCAGTTTACCATGTATATGTTTGTTACTTTGTTTAGTACATTGGAGGAGGGGGAGAGCTATAGCTATAGCTTGGTGGTGGTGGCGATTTGTAAACATATGGAGGAGGTGGCGGAGAGCTGTACACATAAGGCGGTGGCGGTGGCGACTTGTAAACATAAGGAGGAGGTGGTGGAGAGCTGTAAACATAAGGAGGTGGTGGTGGCGATTTGTACACGTATGGAGGAGGTGGTGGAGAGTTGTAAACATATGGAGGAGGAGGTGGAGATTTGTACACATAGGGAGGAGGTGGTGGAGAGCTATAGACGTATGGAGGAGGAGGAGGAGATTTGTAAACATATGGAGGTGGTGGTGGAGAGCTGTACACATAAGGAGGGGGTGGTGGCGACTTATAAACATAGGGAGGAGGTGGGGGAGAGCTATAGACATATGGAGGAGGTGGTGGTGGTGACTTGTAAACATATGGGGGAGGAGGCGGAGAGCTGTACACGTAAGAAGGAGGTGGTGGCGACTTGTAAACGTAGGGAGGAGGTGGTGGAGAGCTATAGACGTATGAAGGAGGTGGAGGAGATTTGTAAACATATGGTGGAGAGCTATAAACATACGGTGGTGGTGATGGTGGTTTGTATTGGGCACTTGTATGAGCAGCAAGGGCATACAAGGCCAGGACCAACATTATTAGAGATGACCAATTCTTAGGATTGGCCATGTCGATTGAACTTGTGTCTCCTTGTCTCTTGTCTCTGCTTTGTTAGCCTGATTCTTAATATTGAACCTAATTATTTTTGAATGGATATGGTAACAGAAATGAAACAACTATATAGCACTCGGTATGACAACTAGTATGTTTGTTTATTGAAGTTTATGAAAGTTTCTTAAAGAAATAGTGTAATAAAGTTTAATAAGTCAAATTAGCGTAAGAATTTGTCTAAAGAAGTAGAGACGAATATGTCTTTGACAATTACATCTTACCATATTTCATACTTGAATCGGTAAACTTTGAAGTTATCAATTTAAACTCAACGTCATTTAAGGAAGAACTTTTCATGATTCTCAATCAGTTAATTAATTTGTAAACACAAGTTGTTAATTACATCTTGTTTCAAAATTCAAATACGGATGTATGGTAACTCACAAATTTGATACACATCACAATACTTTAAGTCATAATTAATTTTGTCACGGTCATCTATCCAAACTTATATTAAAATTTCAATTTTTGCATGTTGGATTGAATTCTAATCTATTGAAATTTTTTAAATTTATTAGAATTATTTAATGAAGTGGTTAAATATGATCACAAACAAAAACTAAAATCGTCTCACCGACTAGTACTACTATATTGGAAATGTTTTAAAACTGGATTTACATGCTAAATACTACTTGTAAAGTAAATAGGGTTATCATAGTTATAGATTTTAAAACTTAATATCTTGATCCAATTCCAGTGTTATTAATCGTACGTTTTTGAGATGTTGTTTAGTGCAATTTGAAAACCCTGTCAAAAACAGAAGAAATAGTTATATTATTTATGAAATTCCAGTGTGTACAAGATTTTGAATCAATCAGCGAAGAAGATGGTCGGTGACTTAGAGCCTGTTAGATGGAGGTGATAGTTAATGTTCGTATAATGATAAAAACGAGCAACTGGCATTTAAAAATCTAGACAAATTTGTTAAACTCATCTTGAATGGATTAAATTGAATCATCTGGATGTAGATGATCCAGTCCAAAATAACAAATGTTTAAAATACTCTTATCCATATGAAACATTAGATGTAAATTACAAATGAGCAAATGAATATGATCGAGATGATATAATTTACGATTATTCTTAAAAAACAAAAAATCATAAAATCGTGTTTTTTGGTCAAAACCGCAAAATCGTGTTTTCCCACCAAAACCATAAAGCTGCGAAATCGTGTTTTTTCGCTAACACTGCGAAATCGTGTTTTCCCTCCAAACCCGCGAACACTTTTTCGCCAAAACTACGAAATCACGTTTTTCCGTCAAAATCGCGTTGGATGCTTATCAGCCGCCAACGACAAGCAATCGTAGTTTGGTGGAAGCGATTATCCCTCAGCAGCTTGAAGTTCAAAAGTTCTCGCTCACTATCTCCTTTGGTAGCGGCAACAAACAAAAAAAATCTAAGGATATTTTCCTGGAGTCAACGTGTAAACATATACGGAGAAAAACGTGGCTTCATCAGGATCACAAAAATGAAATGAAGCCTCTCAAATCTTCAGCCAAACAACTACCCTTTGCCGATGCATTTTTTCTTCGATTAGATCTGGAATTTTCGTGAAAAGTAGATCTCTGTCCATCAAAGCCCCAATCAAGATCTCCTCTTTGAGGCAAAACAGTTTCAGAATCTTAAGTAACAAAAAGTCTCAGATCTACAATTTTTTTTTTTTTTGGATAACTTAGGTATTTCGTGCCTTATACCCAGACAGTCCTACGATGAGATGACTTGTTGGGTACCCTCCATCATGTGAATCATCCAGGCATAGGTCTAGAAGACAAATGGCTCAATAGGTGTGTGTAAAGTTTCTAAAAGTTGCATCGAATCTGGGAGACGACCAATTATGGAGCTTCGGCGCCACGTTCCAAACCCCTAGACCACAGCCATTGGGTTGATCTAAAATGTATTTGGTAATATAAACTTGTAAGTCTTGCTCCAATAACTCCGATTGCATAAACAATCAGCTCCGATTGCTTGAAACCAGCTCGATCTCTCGCTCTCTCTCTCTCTTCTCTCACAAATCAAACAGAGCAAGAAAAGAAGAAGAAGATGCAGAAAAGTAAAAGACACAAAGATTGTTTACCCAGAGTTCGCATCCGATGTGGAATACTACTCTTTGGGGCCAGGCTCGATCCGGCAAATTCACTAGCAACAAAGGAATCGAGCTCTCAATCACCGAGTGACTCGCTTGAGAAATCGTACAATGTTCTGGAAAAGTGATGAATAGAATCTAGCCACAAAACGTTCTCTATACCCTTTTATATAAAACCAAGGGTTTACAATAACCAGCCTAATTAGACTAAACCACTTAACCAGTCAAGATGCAACCGGTTAGGCAACCTAATCTAATTAGCTGAGAACCGTGACTAATTCTATTCACACTCCCAAGCTTGACTCGAGATTAGACCAATATTCAACAAACTCCACCTTGAGCTAAACTCGATCAAACTATACTACCCTCAACATTCAACTTCGTGCCTTCTCCCGTGAATTCACCTTCCGGACCTACAACGTGTTGCCCGAGTAACGTCTCAAGCTTCAGAGACTTTGAGCAAGTCCAATGCAGACTTAAACTTGCTCATTGGAATCACCTTTGTCAATATGTCAGCTGGATTCCTGCTTGTGTGGATCTTCACCACTTCAACTTCACATTCGGCTATGATGTCCCGAATGAAGTTGTACTTCACCACCATATGCTTTGTACGTTCATGGAACATGCTGTTCTTGGATAAGCAGATCGCACTCTGAGAATCACACCAGATCTTCACTGCATCCTGCTCGAACCCAAAATCTTTCAGCAACCTTTTGAGCCATACCACTTCCTTTACCGCTTCAGTCAACGCAATGTACTCAGCTTCGGTAGTCGATAACGCCACAACAGATTGCAGACTTGATTTCCAACTCACAACATTCCACCAACCGTGAAGACATAACCTGATATGGACCTTCTTCTGTCCAAATCAGCAGCATAGTTAGAGTCACAAAACCCTTGAACATGCATATCTTTATCTTTAGTATACACCAATTGCAGATCCATCGATCCCTTGATGTATCTAAGTAACCATTTCACAGCTTCCCAATGTACATGTCCCGGGTTACTCATGAAACGGCTCACTAGACCAATACCATAAGCCAAATCTGGTCTAGACCCCACCATAGCATACATGATGCTTCCAGCAGCTGAGCAATAAGGTATTACCTCAGTGTCTATGCTTTCTCCACTCTCCTTGACTGACGCCAATTTGAAATGAGCACCAATGGGGGTCTGAGAATTCTTTGCGTCTTGCATCCTGAAATTCTCAATAACTTTCTTCAAGTAACTTGACTGAGATAATCTGAGAATCCCCTTTTCTCTATCTCTGAATATATCCATCCCGAGTATCCTTCTAGCAGCTCCCAAGTCTTTCATCCCGAATGTTGCACTTAACTGTTCCTTGAGCTTCTTGATGTCAGACATGTGCTTTGATGCAAGCAACATGTCATCTACGTATAACAGCAAGTATACATAGTTCCCATGAGACACTTCTTTCGTGTATACACACGAATCACGATCACTTCTGCTAAACTTCTGAGATGTCATAAACTGATCAAACCTCTTATTCCACTGCCTCGGGAAACTGCTTCAGACCCTATAACGACTTCTTGAGCAAATACACCTGATCCTTTCTCTCTTTATCTTCATACCCTTCAGGCTGATACATGTACAAATCTTCTTCCAGATTCCCATGTAGAAAAGCTGTTTTGACGTCCATTTGCTCCAACTCCAAGTCTAAATTCACGACCACTGACAGAAGCGTCCTTATAGACACATGTTTGACTACAGGTGAGAATACCTCCTGATAGTCGATTCCTTCTCTTTGGGAGAAACCTCTTGCGACTAGACGAGCTTTGTATATGTCTGGCTCTACTCCCTCAATCCCTGGTTTGACCTTGAATAACCAACGGCAGCTGATGATCTTCCTGTCCTTCGGCTTATCTACCAGAATCCACGTTCTGTTCTTCATCAAGGACTCCATCTCTTCATCCGTTGCTAAGCTCCACCTGACCCAATCAGCACTAGCTCTTGCCTCTTGATAATCTCTTGGCTCTTCAGTGTTCATCATTTCTGAAACTGAGAGTGCGAATGCTATTTCCACTTCTTCTTCAAGACAGACATAGTCTTTGAACCTCACAGGAGGAACAACGACCCTTCTTGGACGATCTATTGCTTCCTGAGGTGTAGCAGGACTTGTCATAACCTCTGTTGCAGATCCTGGTTGTTGTTCTTCATCCTCGCTTTCATCTGATACCTCATGAACAACTCCACCTTGTTCTGAATCAACCTTATCTTGTGTAACATCTTCAGTGATTTCTTCTGTGTAGCCCCGTCTACTAACCGCATACTCCTGAGCTTCAGACTCACCACCATCATTACTTTTTGACACGTCTTTATACACTTGTTCCTCATGGAACTTCACATGCCGACTGATCACACACTTCTCTCCTTCGAGAAGCCAAATCTTGTATCCTTTTGTCCCTGTAGGATAACCTATGAAAACACCTTTCAACGCTCTTGGCTTTAGCTTCCCTTGATCTGTATGAACATACGCCAAGCAGCCAAACTTTCTCATGTGCTTGTATCCCGGAGCCTTGCTAATCCACACCTCTTCTGGAGACTTGAACCCAATTGATGCCGTTGGAGACCGATTAATGACGTATACTGAAGTTGCAGCAGCCTCAGCCCAGAATGCTTCTTCCAGGCCTGACTCATTTAACAAACACCTGACTTTTTCCATGATTGTTCTATTCATTCGCTCAGCCACTCCATTTTGTTGTGGAGTGTAGGTGCATGTCTGTGTCTTTCAATACCCTGTTTCCTACAAAACTCATTGAAAACATTGTTGCAAAACTCCAAGCCATTATCAGTTCTCAAACACTTAACCTTTCTATCAACCTGATTCTCTACCAAATTCTTCCAGTCACAAAACTTAGAAAATGTCTCATCCTTAGTTCTAAGAAACCAAATCCATACCTTCCTAGAGAAATCATCTATGATAGAAAGAAAATACTGGTTACCTGATAAGGATACCTGCACATTTGGGGAGCCCCAGAGACGGCATGAACGTAATCCAACACATTGTGCTTACATGTGTCGAAGCTTACTCTCTTTGACTTTCCCATTACACAATGCTCGCAGAACTCATCCTTACCAATGTCCTTCTTCTTTAGAATACCATCCCTGACCAGAACTTGCATATTCTTGAACCCCATGTGACCCAGCCTGCTATGCCACAAAGACTTTTGACCAATAGACCCTTCCACCTGACATAGCTCTTCTGTAACTGTTTCACCATCAAGTATGTAGAGCCCGTTCTTCAGAGTTCCTTGCAACGCCAGCTTATTGTTCTTATGGAATCTAATCTTCCCATTTCCACCAGTGTGAACAAAACCGAGCTTATCCAGCGTGCTTGTCGATATGAGATTCTTTCGAAGATTGGGAACATATCTCACATTATGCATCAACTTTACAGTACATCCATGTGTGTTTACCCTGATTGTACCAGAACCATGAGCTTCAACAGTGTGGAAATCTCCAAGCAGAATTCTACTTGACACATTCTCTTTGAAATCCACAAACCAATCCCTCCTTGAAGTCATGTGATGAGTGCAGCCTGAATCTATCACCCAAGTATCTCTTGAGTCATCCACTGACACGTTCAACACATCTCCAACCTCATCCTGATCGATTACCACTGCAGCTTCACTGTCACCATCACTTTCCATCCTTTTCTTCCTCGCATAACAGTCCTTCTTCACGTGTCCCTCTTTCTTGCAATACCAGCAGGTGACCTTCCTTGTCTTGGACTTACTGCGAGTTCTTCCATTCCTGTTCTCCTGAGAATCTGACCTCTTAGACTGTCTTCCTCTGTCGCTCGTGTAGAGCACTGTAGCAGCTCCTGTATCCACCTTGCTACTTTGAGTGAGCTCTCTCTGTTTAGACCTTGCAGCTGAGATAACTTCTTCTAGAGACATAAACTCTTTACCATACTTCAACGTGTGTTTGAGCTGATCAAAACTTGCAGGTAAAGATCCCAAGAACAAGATAGCTTGAATCTCATCCGAGACTTCAACATCTAAACTATTCATCTCAGCAACGATCTTGAGAAACTCATCAATATTAACATCAACAGACTTTGATCCATCGCATTTGAGCGTGTAGAACTGAGATTGTACAAAGATCCTATTCGGTAGACTCTTTGACATGTACAACCTATCTAACAAAGACCACATAGATGCAGCCGTAGTGCAGTGCTTGATCTTCCTTAGTACCTGATCGTTAATATTCACCACGATCATATCTTTCGCACGCTCATCTTTCTCTAGCTTTACCGGATCAAGGATTACCTTTGATTCAGAGGATTCAGCAAAAACAGAGAGTCCTTCTCCAGTCTTCTTCTCATCGGTCTTCTTTATTGTAACCGTAGTCTCAAAGTTATCACTGAGAATAACATCCTTCAATCCCGCGACTCCAAAGTGTGCCATCATTTGCGTGGTCCACATCGAGAAATCGCCATTGCCGTCGAACATCGCTACTTCCGTCCGAGCCATCGTCGCCATCGAAGATCGGATTCAACCTTCGCTCTGATACCAATTCTTGCTCCAATAACTCCGATTGCATAAACAATCAGCTCCGATTGCTTGAAACCAGCTCGATCTCTCGCTCTCTCTCTCTCTTCTCTCACAAATCAAACAGAGCAAGAAAAGAAGAAGAAGATGCAGAAAAGTAAAAGACACAAAGATTGTTTACCCAGAGTTCGCATCCGATGTGGAATACTACTCTTTGGGGCCAGGCTCGATCCGGCAAATTCACTAGCAACGAAGGAATCGAGCTCTCAATCACCGAGAGACTCGCTTGAGAAATCGTACAATGTTCTGGAAAAGTGATGAATAGAATCTAGCCACAAAACGTTCTCTATACCCTTTTATATAAAACCAAGGGTTTACAATAACCAGCCTAATTAGACTAAACCACTTAACCAGTCAAGATGCAACCGGTTAGACAACCTAATCTAATTAGCTGAGAACCGTGACTAAGTCTATTCACACTCCCAAGCTTGACTCGAGATTAGACCAATATTCAACAGTAAGGCCAAGAATCTATCACCAAAACCTCTCTTCACAAGCTAACCAGAAGCACAATCTACGGCAATTAGAAAACTTTGGCATGACAAATCAAAAGCGTGAGAAAAAACAGGACCCCATGGAAGATATAATATATACACATAGCACTCACACCACCATCGTCGATAAGACAACAACCATCAGAGGCCAAAAAATGCAGATTTATATAGAATGAAGCTTAGGCGGTGGATATTTTAGGGAGAAGGGAGAGAAGGAAAAGAAAGAGAAAGTTTAATGTGTTTTAACTATAAAAATAGACTACATTATAAAAATATTTTAGACTATAAAAATATTATTTTTAAAAATGTATCATCATAATGAAAATTTAAAAATTTCTTCCTAAAAGTTATCTTAATTTTTTGTTTTTCAACAACATCTGCTCCTAGAACGGTTCAGTAATCTAAATCGGGAGAACTGAGTTTACATATTCTAAATGATAAAAGTAATCCTGAACACTTCGTGTCAACTTGTCCTCCTTTGTGTTTGGTGTGCGTGGGATATGCGAGATTGAGAAGGATACAAACTTCTTTCTGCTTATCTCATATTCCTCGAGAATGTAGTGAGAAAGCCGGTCATTCCTCTCGTGTAGACACCATCCTTACCAATTCAAAACAATTTGTGATAAAAGTCACTGCCAATCTCCAGCGTCGAGAATGCAATGCATGACCCATATCAATGCTTTTAATTCTGCGTGCAAAGGGGAAATGCTTTGTGTCCACTCATTAAAGTTTCCTCCATCCCTAATTCTTGACAATACCATCGCAAACCCGCACTAAGTATAGTTTCTTTCCAATACCAACGATTTGACAACCTAAACCAAAATTAGGCTGTATCTGTAATATTGATGTCCTTTGTTGTGTGTTTCCCACTACTTCCTCAGTCTGATCCAAATCCCATGCTATTGCTTCTGCCTTCGCAAGTTTCAGAACTTCACGAGGATCCCTATCTATATTTGAGAAGACCTTATCATTTCTCCCTTTACAAATATACCTTATTAACCAAGGAAATACCGTCACTTCATCATATCAAAGTAGATGCCAAAACAAATGTGCCATATTAGAATATAATAAATCTTTCAGAAACCAATATGGGGGCGTGAAAATTGTCGATAATACCCAGCCTTGGAGAGCCGGGGAACATTCAAATAGTGTATGGTTTATAGTTTCCTTTTTTGCTCCACATCTTCCACATTGAGGATCACAATTGCTACATCTACTATGAAGACGGTGCATTACCGATATACAACCCGATATTATTTACCATAAAAATGTTTCATTTTTGGGGGGTATTTAATTTTTCACGCTTGTCCCTGCAGTTGACTAATGTCTGGTCCATAGGTTTGGTGAGTATCTCCATTTGATGAGAATTCTTGCTCAATGATGTAGCCAGACTTAATCGTGTATTTTTCTGATTTTGTAAAACTCCATTTCGATAAATCTGGTCTACTTTCTGATAAGAGGACTTTTACAATTCTAAATATCAATCCTAAAGCCTTTTAGTGTTGTTGTAGCACTTTAGGTATCAATCCAGCATAGGTGTGAAAGATACTAGCAATACAAGAGCAAAGCAAAGCTAAGTCAAATTCGGATTAAATGGAAGAGATAAATCCTAAACAACTACTTGCAGCTACTAAATGAAGATGAAAATAATTTTAAAATCCCGACCAAGGGGTTAAACTAATGCTAGACAATATCTACTAATTTAAAAGACAAAGCTACTGATTATGAAAATTCGAAATCTAAAAAGGGGCAAATAAGGCTATTTCTAGCAACCTAAAGGAGCAAACTTTATATCTAAAGGAGAAAGCTTTTGAAACTACTTATATGACAAATAACAGATCCAAGGATGAGGTTCATGCTTATGGAAGCTCAAGGTTCGATCTGGGTTTACAAAAAGTAAATCTACACATATCTAAATGAGCTATCCTTAGGCCTAAGAAGCAATCTTTCCATGGGTTGTGGATAAGATAAGATCCTCTCATCATTCATTCTCTCTAAACCCATGGTTTGTGGTGGAAAAGAATGGTTGATGGAGCTGAAGCACGGATCTTAACATGGTCTAACTAGCCCCTACTTGCCACTATCATGATCTTTAAGGCATACTAGTCTCTTGGTTTGGACATAAGAGATTTCCTAAGTTATTATGAGATAAGGAAATCTCTTGGATCATTGATATACTCATATATTTCATACATTTAGCTTGCATTTAGGACATAAATTGCATACATATTGCATTCATACTTAGGGAAATTGTAGCTTTTGTTCCATTCTAGGTCCTAAGGCATTTTGCATTAGCATTTGCATGTTTCTTGCATTCTTGCATCATATTCAGGTTGTTTTGGATACACTGGAGTTATGGAGGGTGCGTGGACATGCTGAGGATTAAAATGGAACCCATGGATACTTGGAGGAATTCGGGCATGAAGCAAAGGGACAGAGATCGACTACAAGATCGAGTCACGGAGCCGTTCCAAGAAAGAAGATCAAGGTCAGAGATCGACCAAGATGATCGAGCGCGAGCACGGACGCGGAAGAAGAATGAGAGCTAGATCGAGGTCAAGACTCGATCATACAAAGATAGAGTAGGCGATCGACCGAGTCACCCGATCTCCCTGATTGGAACGACTAAGCGATCGAGCAAAGGAAGGCATTCCGCGCGAACGATCGAGTTAGAGATCGACGACCAAGCTCGATCTCCAACCTTATCCGACAGCTCATGCGTTTTGGAGTTTAGTGAGGGACCACTTCCTCTTTTGTATAAAAGCAACTTAACCTATTTTTGGTAGCCAGGCCCATCTTATCCTAGTTTTTACGTTTTGTCTCTTCTCCTTTAGGCAAGAATCGCCGTTTTTAGTCTTTGAAGATTTTCATGTTTTAAAACCTTAATCTTTTGAATCAATCTTAAGTACTTTCCTTAAACCTATTTGCTTAATCGTTTAATCATATTTAGCTTTCCTTCTCTTACGTTTTCAAGTAGTTTAGTCATGCTTAGTGAGTAGTAACTTTGTGGGTTTTTGGTTTGGGGTGATTAAGGGGTTTAAAGGTTTTAGCTTTGGTGTTTTTTTTGTTCTTAAAACCATTCTCTTCTTGGATTTGGGCGTTTAAGGCTTAGAGGATCTCGAGAGAGACATCTATGATCTCATGGATTTCCTTGTCTTAGCAGATTTAGGAGATCCCTTAAATCCATATCCAAGAGACTAATCTTTCCTTTCCCAAACGCCATGGTTGCTTAGGGGATTAGTTAAGCCACGATTTGAGATCTATGCATCATGTTCTTCATCCTTTCTTACCACCACGATCAATGGGTTAGGAGGAAGGGATGAGGAAAGGCTTCATACCAAACGCCATGGATGAAGCTAGCCTTAGTTTCTCAAGGCTTAGAGAAAGCACAAAAAGTGTAGATCTACGTTTCCAAAATCCAAAGTTTAAATCTTGAACCCCCTTAAGCTGATCCCCAACCGTGAATCCATTTCTTATCATCTGAAAACATAAAAATCATCTTCCTTTAGTTTAAAGTTTCAATCTTGTAGCTTAATCCTTCTAGTTGCTTATTTCTTGCATTAAAGCTTTTTAGTTTCATAAAGTTGCATTCTTGGTCTTGTTAGTATTTTAGAAATTCCCTAATATCTTATTTCGCACCCTGGTAGAAGTTAGGAGTCAGTAGATTTTTATTTCTAATTTTTAGAATTTATCCCTAAGTTATTAGTAATTTCCTGTTTTGTCTCTCTTTAGATTTGCATTTTCTAAAATTAGTAGTCGTGCTTTTTAAATCCTTAGAATTAGCTTTTTAGTATTTTTACTCCTTGGTCAGGGTTTTTAAAATAGTTTTAAAGTTTAGTAGATCATCACAAGTAGTTTATTTAGAATTATCCACCCATTTAATCCGAATCTGCTTAGCTTTACCAAAAGTTCTTGTATGCTTGGTATCTCTTCAAACCTCCCAAGTTGGATTGACCCTGAAGTATTGCAATGACATGAGCATGCTAAAGGCTTTGTTTAACACGATAAAAATCTGTTATCAATCATAAAGCCTCTCTCAAGGTCTTTAAGCATTTGATACTCCAAACCAAGAAAGGATAAAGGTAAGAACAAGAAATTACCAAGATCCAACTTTTAAAACTTTCCTAATCACCTCATCCTTAAATCCTAAAGAACTACTCTTTAACCATATTCGAACTCCTCAAAATCATAGGATAAGAGGAGTTAGACATGATCAACATAGCAAGAAAGAAAGAAAGATCAAAGTTTAAAGAGAAGTACTTAAAATAAAAATCAAAAGTGTTTACAAAAATAAAAGCTTAAGGTTTTTCTCTCCAAAAATGGAGGCTAGATCTAAAAATGGGAGAGACAATCCCCAAAAAATGTGGCTACCTCTAGAAAATTAGGTAAAAGAGTTAAAATAGGACCACACAAATGGTCCCCTCACTAAAAGCCAAAATATGAGCTGGCCAAGGAAGGAGGAAAAATCAGATAAAGAAGATCGATCACTCGGATCGATCTATGGGTCGATCATTTCTTTGAAACGGCCGTGGACTGATCGATCTTCACGGTCGATCCAAGTCAGATCGAGGATGGAAGGTTGATCATTGGCTCGGTCTTGGGTCTTTAAACTGGCTGTGCACATCGATCTCCCGCTCGATCTCTGGGCTTGAAACGGCCAAGCTACCTCGATCTTCAGCTCGATCTCAGCTTCATTCTTTTGGCCGAGCTGCACTTGATTCCCATCAACTCCTAAGCCTTCCTTGCACCTTCTTCTCCATGCTAAGCATCCACCAAAACTCCATGTACACCAATAACCTGAAAATGATGCAAATATGCAAAAAATATGCAAATGCTAATGCAACATGTCCTAAAACCTAAAATGAAACAAAAGTTACAATTAATCTAAATATGAATGCAATACGAATGCAAAATCTATCCTAAATGGATGCTAAAATATGCGAAATTATGAGTATATTACTTTATCTAATAGTAGGGATCCCAGTGATTAAGGGTATATCCTCCTGAACAACTAATTGTTCAAGTAATGGTTTAAACTTTTAACCAGTTTTATTTGTTGACTGCCATATGTAAACAGATGTACGCGGAACAGATCATAATTGTTTCAGATATTTGTGATCCGGTCTCTTCCATTCGGATCAACAATTTTTATTTTGTATCTCTTGAAATTTAGTATTGCGATTTTCTTTGTTTTTAAAGAATACTATATTATAGTATTTTATTTCTTATTTTATTTCTTTCATAAAATTATAGTTATCCAAATTGTTTGGATTAGAAGGGTATTTTGCCAAGTTTCATAAGATTATTTAAGATGAGAGTTAGGATAAAAAAAATCAAGAAGGAAATTTTTTTTCACTTTCGCATTAGCGGTCAAGTGCCTACATCAGCGAAGTCGTCTAAATTCTCTTTCAAAACACACACTGGACATCTTCGTACTTTTAGAACATTATACGATTATAATCAACATGCGGTTTTTTTTTTTCAACAACCTCCACTTCTAAAATGAATTGGATTTTCAACTCGGTGGAGTGGAGTTTACATAGTTTAAGCAATAAAGGTAGTCTCGATCACTTCGTGCAAGGTTGTCTGCCTTTGTATTTTGAGCTCGTGGGATATGCGAGATTGAGAAGATCGTAAAGTCCCTCTTGCTTCTCTCGAATTCCTCCAGGTGTAGTGCGACACCATCTTTACCAGATCCGAACAATCTGTAACGAAGGCAACCGACATTCTTCCAGCATCAAGCATGCAATGCATGGTCCATATCAAAGCCTCCAACTCCATATGTAATGGGGAAATACTTCGTCGAACGTTTCGTGCTCCCATTAATGTTTCTTCCGTCCCAATTCCCTGGCAATACCATCCTAGTCCCGCGTTTGCCGACGTTTGTTTCCAAGATCCATCTGTCTGACACAGTGATCCCCGAGTAATCTGGTGGGTTAGTAACTGTGGTTCCGCTGACGGGAGAGGGACAGAGTCTTCGGATTGGGCATGTTCCCACGCCGTTGCCTCAGCTTGCGCTAGATGGAGCATATCCCTTGGATCCCGATCCAAGTTTGAGAATAGTTTATCATTTCGGGCTTTCCATATATACCATAGCAACCATGGGTACACCGGTAGATCCATATTTTGAGGTAGGTCCCAAACAAAGTATGCCATGTTTGAGTATTTCGCTTCTGTTGGGAACCTATGTAGGGGAGATGGAACAGAGGATACATCCCAGACTTGGATAGCCGGGGGACACTGAAAGAGTGTATGATTTATCGTTTCCCGTTCCGCACCACATCTTCCACATTGTGGATCACCACTAATACCTCTATTATGAAGCCAATCCATTACTGAAACACATCCCGATATGATTTTCCATAAGAAATGTTTGATCTTCGGTGGGGCTTTAATCTTTCACACCTTTCCTTGTAGATGACTGATATCTGGCCCGTAGAATGTTTGTATTGTTCCCTTTGTAGGATACAGTCGTTCAACCGTATATCCTGACTTCACCGTATATCTTCCTGTTTTTGTGTAATGCCAACTTAGTACATCTGGCCTACTATTCCTTGTCGTTGGTAATCCGAGAATCAAGGGTATAACCTTTGTTGCAATACATTGATTAAGTAGTGGAAGATTCCACGTTGATGTTGTCGAGTCAATCAATTGATTAACCGTTAGCTCGGGGTACATATTGTACCCTTTGCGAATTGCTGATCTCGGGCGTGAGTCTGGAATCAAAGGGTCATTTCATACCGAGATAGAATGGCCCGATCCAACTCTTTTGATGAGTCCTTTGTTTACCAGAGAGCGAGAAGAGATCATACTTCTCCACCCATACGAGGGAGAATATGAACAAATAGGATCTACTGGTCCTCCGTTTCTAAAGTAGTGGCCTTTAAAAACCCTCGCGAAGACAGACTCCAGGCAATCAATTAAACGCCATAATTGTTTAGCTAGTAATGCCGTATTAATGTCCTCAGTTACTCGGAAGCCAATGCCGCCATCCGATTTAGGTTTACACAATTTTGACCAGGCCATCCAATGCATTCCCCGTGTTTGTTCATTAGTACTCCACCAAAATTGTGCAACTATACTTGTTAATTTTGTTATAATCATCTTCGGCAGCCGAAAGCATGACATTGCAAATGTCGCTGTTGCTACTGATTTGATTAATACCCCCTTTCCACCTTTTGAGAGTAGTCGGGAGGTCCACCCATTAACCTTTTTTTGTTGGCGTTCGATAAGAAAGTTAAAAATCTTGGTTTTCGCTCTTCCAAGACTTTCAGGTATACCGAGATACGTGCCCATGCCACCTTCATTTAATATTCCAAGTATGTCGTGGATCTCTGCTCTCAAGTTCTGGTCCACAGTATGCCCGAACTGCATCGATGACTTGTTGAAATTTATTTGTTGTCCCGACACTAATTCATATTGTTTTAAGATTATGAGTAGGGTCTGGACCTCTTCCTTATTTGCTTTACAGAAAAATAGGCTATCATCCGCGAATAGCATATGAGATATTGGTGGAGCCTCTTCCTTATTTGCTTTACAACATGCATATTTGTAATTGCATTACTAATACAAATCGTATTGTTACTATTAAATGTGATACTATATGAAAGCTTAAGGAAACTCTCTTGCGAGTTCTATGTCAACACGCAAGAGCATGCCACATGTCCTTTATTATCTAATTTTTTAAAAATCGTTTTATTTGGCATTAAATGTGAACCAAATAAAATACTTTTATTTTCTCACATCCGCGGGATTCAAACCCACAATCCTCTCAATAAAATCAACAACCTCATCTATTATGCCATGGGTGCTACTGATCAAAGTTTACGAAATTTACTATAACAATAGTGAAAGACATAAAAAACTATACTCATCTAATACATATTACAATTTTAAAACTCATATAAAAAATAAATAATAAAAAATAATTAAAGAATAAAAAATCTTGATTGCATACATCTATTTTAATTAATGAAAAATAAAATCTTATTTACAAAACCCAAAACCAAGAAAAAGCATTCAAGTTAAAAAAAAATTATTAGGATTAGTGTTTCGGCTTATATTTTCGTAAATTGAAGTTAGTCTCATTTACTTTTGTTTTTATTTTCCTTCTCTTAATTAATAACATACTAAGACTCATTTATTTATTAAAATTTAATTATTCATAAATTTCAATTGTACCTATTTAATATATTCGAATCGCGACATGTGTCAAAATCTGACGATTCACTTACCAAATGTCGTGATTATGTTAATTATTAATTTAAACGCATCCAACTTTATATGATTAAAAGATATAGACTAAATATAATTATAAACAATATCAATTTTTACTTTCGTATTCTTTTATATTGAACACAAAAAATAAATTATTGAAAAGAATAAACAAATAACACATTCACAAATCACAAATTATCATATAATATATAATAGATAAAATAAAAGAGGCTTTGGAGAGTATGACACATCAACTTCTTCTTATTAGTAAATTTCAACTTTATTTTTTCATATGTATAAATTATATTAGCAAATAATTAGTAGATTTTAAAACATCAAGTAACATAAATAAATATTAATATATGTACAATTAACTATACATAAAAATCACTAAATTTGAATTGAACTATATAAAAATTATTATAAGTAGATAAAATTCAACTTTAATTTAAAAACATAATAAATATATAAATATTATATAATACATAATTTTAAATATATCATACTATTTTTTGAGTGATTTAATCTTTATTTTCAAATTATTTAGGATAATTAAACTTTGGTACAAGTGAAAAAAATGATATTGAATAAATGAAGAAGTTAACTCCAATCTATAAAATCTTAAGACACAACAAAATATTTAATAAAAAATCGAGAAGATAACAAATTATAAAAAAAATATAGAGCATAAGAAAAAAACAAAGAAAAAGAGTAATGGATATAAATATTTACAAAATTTTAAAAAATAAAAAAGACATGGATTTAATGAAAGATATATAAAAGAAATTCTCAATGAATAAATATTAACATATGTAAAACTAACTCTACATAAAAACTATTAAATTTGAATTCAACTATTTTAAAATTATTAAAAGTAAATGAAATTCAAATTGAAGAAAAAAATATATATAAATCTTATGTAATACATAATTTTAGATATTTATTATATTTTTTGTTTGAGTGATTTATTCCTTATTTTCAAATAAATTAAGATAACTAAACTTTGCCAGATGTCAAAACAAAAAAAATAAACATTGCCAGAAACAAAAAAACATTTATGATATTGAATAAATTAAGAAGTTAACTTCAACTTAAAAAATCTTAAGACACAACAAAGTATTAAATCGAGAAAATAACAAATTATATAAAAAAAATATAGAGAAGAAGAAAAAAAATAATAGATAAAAAATATACAAAATTTAAAAATATGGAAAATGACATAGATTAAATGAAAGATATATAAAAGAAATCCTCAAAATGAAAAACTAAAAAAATAAAAATTATTATAATATTCAGATTGAGACAAATAAAAATTGTATGAAAATTGAAGAATAAATAAAGATTCGTAAAATAATGTATGAAAGAGACTACACAGATCATCAAAAAAAGTAGAAATTAAAAATTCTTAAAAAAATAAAAATAAAATCAATAATCAAAATACAGATGTAAAAGCATATTATTTAGAACTCAAATTAAAATATAACCCGCGCATCTCTCCTAGTATACACATAAAACCAATAAATTTATTCCAATTCAAATAATTTTAAAAGTATGTTTAAGTAAAATAGCTTATAAATTCAGAGAATCGACACATAAAAAGGATTGCAGATTATTCCCCAGCACCAGAAAAAGGAACGAACCAACAAGCATCTCCGAGCAAGAACCAACGAGCATCTCCGAGCAAGGGGCAACAGGGTTGAAAAGGTTCAATCTTCTGCGTAGGGATCATGGCATAGGCAGCGATCTTTTGCGTAGGAATCTCATAGGCAGTAACTTCCCGAATATGATTTAGAAGTGTAACAGTAATATGTGGAATCTTTCTTTATTTCCCATACACGTTTGGTTGGTAAAGTGACGCTCAAATCCCAGACCAGCGCCTCCTCCTCCAAACAATGCACTCTCTTCCAGTAGTCAGTAGGGTTAGTCGCCGGCGCCCAAATTACCAGCCCCTCCTCCGCCTCCAGAGAGCGCACTCTCTTCTCAATACTGCTACTCATCTTGTAGACTTGGATTCGATTCTTTCACCAGAGAGTTTCACGCGTTGGACCATCAGAACATCTCCAGACGTGGTCAGTCTCACTCCGACCCCAATAAATTTAACAAAGAGAGCAAGAAGAAGAAGAAGAAGACAGAGTCTAAGCGAAGTAGACAGTGAGGAAGATGGAGGTGGTGGTGGTGGCGATGGAATGGATTATTGACACTCCGGATATCTATTGGCAAGCCGCCTCCAAGAGAAAAGTCCACGAAAAGTAAGTATGTAAAGCTTCTTGTCATTGTTTATATTAGGGTTTTTAATGATTTTAGTCTCGGTTTTTGTACGTCTTCTTAGAAACAATTTTGTTTTTCTAAGCCCTCCTCTCACGTCTTCTTCACCTTGCGATCAATTGAACAAGGTAATTACTTCTTGAATCTCCTCTTCAGTTTAGAACTATGACTTCCCAAGAGCAAGGTGATAATGTAGAACCTCCACTATGGAGTTATGTGAAAAAACTAGAGAAGCTAGGTAAAACATGAGGAACTTGGAAATTCGAGTGCAATATTTGTAAGGAAACTCGATAAGGTTCGTATTCAAGAGTTAGAGCACATCTGCTTGGAATAAAAAATAGTGGTGTTGTTATTTGTAAGAAAGCAACAAGAACTGAAAAGCTCGAGATGAAAAAGTTGGAAGATGATTATGAGAAGATGAAATCTGAATCTGGTCGTAGGAAGTTTCCTTTGCCCTGTCAAACAGAGCCTGCCTCAAAGAAAAGAAGGTCTATCGACTCACCTATCATTGCATCATTCTGGTGTTTTTTGTTTGAAACTTATGTCTGGGTCTATCGACTCACCTATCATTGCATCATTCTGGTGTTTTTTGTTTGAAACTTATGTCTGAATTTTTTTTAATTTAATCTATTTATACTATTTTTACATAGTTTCTAACATACCCTCTGCGGTACCCGTATCCCTACATTTTAACTTCGCGTTTCCGGTACCCGTCCCGTCCCATCCCCGTTTTCTGTTCCCGTACCGTTTCATTGAAGCATAGTGGTGTACATTATGTCGAATGAATTGTTTGCCACGTCTCTTGAATTTCACGTTTTTATTCTAGAGGGGGGGTGGTGGAATGGTCATCTAGCGTGAAGGGATTAATGACATGGAAATTTGCTTGCTTGTATAAGACCAAGACCCAGCTCCCACTAGTGGCTACGGCACGACACTCCGCAAAGCAACTTAGGTTTTGCATTCTGTAAAACTTTCCATCTTCCCGATTAAACTACTTCCAATACAAGTCCTCCTAGTAGAGAATGATCTCGAAGCAAAGTCTGTGAAACTCAAGTGATGAAAATCAAACACAAGACATCGGGGACAAGTTCCAGAATACAATTTGTGGCCATCGCTAATTGATTTCGGATGAATCGGCGCAGTTTAATTTATAGACACAATCACACATCTAGGGTTTTTGCGTGGAAATTGTTTTTTTTTGTTGAAAAAAAGAAAAGGAACTGAAATGTATAAACTGTCAGCCACATGTATATCACCGTGTTAATCGACATTTAAAAAATATGAAAATTAAATAACAAAATAAAAACGAAATACAGTAGAAACTTTATAAATTAATAATATTGGAACTTTGATATATTATTAATTTATAAAGCTATTAATTTATCGATTTTGAAAAATAAATTATATAATAATAATTAATTAAAAATAATATTTTCTTTAAAAATTATAATATTTTGTAAAAACTATCTTTTAAAATTAGAGATAAAATCGAAAAATATTTTTAATAGAAAATAAACAACACTATATGTAGGAACCGCAAAAAATCGAATAAGAAATGCGATCAATAAAACCGATTATAAACGATAAGATAGAAGAACGATAGTACAGAAAGCGTATTAAACGAGACTTTTTTGAAAACGTTTTCGAAACCAAATATCGCAGGCGAGATGATCTATTTCCGTAACTCAATAAATCGCCCGTAATATGACGGGAGTACACGATTTTTGAATCCCAAGATACAACCGATACGAGACCGTTTCTCAACACTAGAAACGGAATCCATGAACTCTAAAGACTACAATAAACTCTCGAGACTTACGTTTAAAGAAAAAGATTGCTAGAACTTTTTAGAGCGATATTTTCGGTGTGAGAAATGTGTGTTAAAAATGAGAGAGGCAACTTCTTCATATAGACGGAGAGGAGCGGTTTTTCAATCCGAAGATCTTTGCAAAAATGGCACGAGAGCACGTTACGAACGTTACGCGGAGAGAGGGATTGTGGCCGAAAACTTAGGAAGATATTTTGACTCGGTTGAGCAAAATTGTTTTGAACGATTATGCCACATAATATTCTTTGTTGTGCTAAATTAATTAATTTCGTTTAAGGATTAGACCTAAAAACAGAAATTAAAATTCGGCACGACCTCTCCCATGCACACCATGGGTGTTAACCAATTTGAACATGACTGTTCTTACTCTCTATTTATATTTAAGGTTTTTTTTCAATTCCTGATGTGAGACTACAAAAACCACATTTTTACACTTTCAATTCACTTGGGCCCGAGCCCATTTATTTTCACTCTTGTCAATTTTTTCAAAGCCCATCTGTTTAAATTTTTTGATCGAACAAACCCCCCCCCCTATGAATAGAAATGATTCTAAAAATACGACGACACGACTGAGTCTACTAGACTCTACTGACTAGACTACTTCTATGACTAGACATACGCAGTTTTCGAGAGTTAAACCGAAAATTCACTGTTTTTGAGTAAGTAGCATTTTTTAACTTTGAACCACTTATTTTAATATATGTCGGGTTTACTTGGTCAGGACGTGAACATGATGTATTGAACAACCCGGATTTTGATGTAAATCGAGACAACAACTATAATACAACTTCATTTCTCGTAGAACTGAGTTCTCTATTGTGTTCATTTTGGCCTTGAACTTGCTTGGTTATTCGTGAGTGAACTTGGAGAATATAGCCTCACTTTTATTCTCCTAGAAATGGCCGTATTTCACACTCACTAGTTGATCTGCCATTAACTTATTCAGAAGTATCCTGTTATACTCAACTATTACAAAGTTATGAAATCATTAGAAGCTAACGCTTAACCTTATCACATACAAGCTTATAGCACTGTTTATCATCCTGGGAACTGGGTAGAGATACATGTCTCACAATGCTCTTTTCAGATTCCACTTGATTTAGTTGTCCCTTTGAACCTAGATCTTGAGATCTCCAGTCACATAGGTGGTTTTCCATCAAACTTCGTCTTAATTCATAGGCTTTAAACTCATTCCTCTTGATGATTTTTCAACTTGATCTCGTGACAAACATTTAGTAAATGGATCCGTTAGGTTGTCAGCCGATTTGATGTAATCAATCGTGATTATACCACTTGAGATCAAATGTCTAATGGTTTTATGTCGTTTTCTAATGTGACGAGATTTACCATTCTAGAGATTATTCAATGCACGAGTTATAGCCGATTGACTATAGCAGTGTACACGTAATGCCGACACTGGTTTCTCCCACATCAGAATATCTTCCAAGAAATTTCGAAGCCACTCTGCTTCCTCTGCAGCTTTACCTAGCGTTATAAACTCTGATTTCATGGTCGATCTGGCTAACAGAGTTTTGTTTGGAAGATTTCCAGGACACCGCTCCACCTCCAAGCGTAAAGACATATCCACTCGTGGATTTGAGTTCTTAGAATCAGAAATCCAGTTTGCATCACTGTATCCTTCTAAAACCCCGGGTATCTTACCATAGTGAAGACCATAATTTTTGGTATAACGTAAGTAGTTTAATATTCTAGTTATAGCTTTACAATGTTTATGTCCTATATTGCTTGTGTAGCGACTTAGTACATTTACTGCGTGCGCTAAATTGGGTCTAGTACAATTTGTTAAGTACATCAGACTTCCGATCACTCTTGCATACTCTAGTTGTGACACGCTTCACCCAAATATTTTGTAAGGTGAAGTTGAGAATCTACTGGAGTTTTTGCTGTCCCATTTGAAACCTCTCAAGTATATTTTCAGCATAATGAGTTTGAGACAGGATGATTCTGTCAGAATTTCTAGTGATTTGGATCCCTAAAATTACATCTGCGAGTCTCATGTCTTTCATACCATAATTGCTTTTCAGCAGTTGTTTTGTTTGATTGATTAAATCTTTTGTGCTTCTGAGAATGAGCATGTCATCTACGTACAAACATAACAAAACGTACCCTTGTGGAGTACATTTTATGTAAATGCACTTATCACATTCATTGATGCTGAAACCGTTAGACATCATTACATTGCCAAATTTTTCGTGCCATTGTTACGGAGCTTGTTTAAGTCCGTACAACGATTTCACAAGTCTACATACTTTATGTTCTTGTCCAGGGACGACAAAACCTTCTGGTTGTTTCATATAAATCTATTTTTCTAAATATTTGTTAGCAGTTTTAACATCCATTTGATGGATTTCTAAGTTTCTTAAAGCCGCAATTCGTGTTAGCGTTCTTATAGAGGTTATTCTCGTTACCGGAGAATATGTGTCAAAGAAATCCAAGCCTTCTTTTTTCCAGAATCCTTGCACAACAAGCCTAACAATGTACTTTTCTATGGAGCCATCGATTTTCAACTTTGTTTTGAAAATCCATTTACACCATAATGCTTTGAACCCTTGTGGTAGGTCTGTTATCTCATATGTATTATTTTGCATGATTGAGTCAAACTCACTATTAACGGTTGCCTTCCACGAAGGTGCGTCTCGTGTAGACATGGCTTCAGCAAACGTTCTTGGTTCATTCTCTGTAAGAAAGACCATTAGAAAATCTTCACCGTAAGATTTTTCCTTTAAAACATTTCCCAACACAAAGATTGATCCGTTTTTTTAACAGATCCAACTATTTCTGGGTTTTATCATTAACCCAATACAAAGATTGATCCGATTCATGGTTGGACCCTGTCCAACCGACGGTCCGGTCCGGTTTCTAAGAAAGCTTAAAAACTAAATCCGATAAAAGTTGGAAAGAAAAGAAACATAACAAAAGGCATGGATAACACCAGAAGAAACTATCTGATCAAATCGGAAACAAAAACAAAACAAAATTGCTCTCTCTCTCAAAGATGTTAAGAGAGAGGGCGCTATAGCAATCACATGTTATGGACTAGCACATACACGAACACCTATATAAATAATGAATATTGATATTTTCCAACTATTTTCATCTATTAAATCAACTTTAGTGGTGGCAATAATTGTTATAAAAAACAACAAGTTATACTAATTTGGTGTGATTTACATATAAAAATAGCATGAGAAAGTAAATACCCCTTTAAAATCTATTTTGATATTCGACACAAATTCCAAATACAAGTTTATTTCTTCACCATGAACAACTTCCAGCCTTCCATCGCTTTACAAAAGCTCTCATCTTCCCCATCCAAAGCTACGCTATAGTGGTGAAAATGACATTGAATCTAAACTTTCAGATTTTTATGAGAGTTCTTAAGTGATATTCTCTCAAATTTATCCTAGAGCTACTCTCTCAAATTAAAATATCATTGTAGTATTTAGTGATCGAATTCACAGTGAATGAGATAATCACACAACAGATTTCTAATTTCGAATTAAGCTAAGAAGAAATGATTATAACTAAAGACAGCAGGGAATTAAACGTTTAGTAAATTCAGGAGACGAAACGCTAGATTTAGGGAAATTCTCAAGTGATCCAAATTGCAGGTCTAGACAGAATGTTAGGAATTATGAAGAACCATTCTTGAACTTGAAACACTAATGTAAAATCAACCAAATCTCGCTGCGAAGATTATCTATGTCCGAACCCTAGAATTCCAAATTTTTTTGCAAATCCTATCAATTCAGACAAGCATTAATAACAGGTTCAATTGTTCACAAAATCCCTAATCAAATCTCTTTGCGAATAGGTATTTTGCTCATCTAACATAAGTTCAGGCAATTAATAATACTCTCGCATTTATTAATCAACCTAAGATGAGATTCTAGGTCATGAATCTAGAATAAGCATTAATCACAAATCGAGATGAAGAACTCTAATAATTTTATCCTAACAAATCAATTCAACCTAGCAATTCATCAATCACCCTTGAAAAACCCTAAACCTAACAAGCAAACTACTCAGACATGATTAATGAAACATAAATCATTATTTGAATAGAAAGCATAAAAGAAATCAATAGAAGAAATAAGGGAGTTCCAAATCTGCTATAAAGGAGTCTGGTTTTTCTCTCCAAAAATTCTCTACAAATCTCTCTCTCAAATAATGTGTAGCCTAAACAATTGGCTCTGAAATCCTTAAATAAGGGTAGAAACACGAATTGAGAACTCTGGTAAATAATGGAAACTTCTGGGTATTTCCTTTTTCCTTCAGGACTTGGTAAAGTTAGGCGGCTCGATTAATCCTCAATTGGTGTCGATCGATACCATGTAGTGTTGATCGACACTCCTTGTAAACTCCGGCTCTTGACTTCATCACTTCGAAGCTTCTTCCACAATGCTCCATAATGATCCAAAATCTCCAATTATGCTCTAAACGTATTCCAACCTGTAAAGATTCTAATATGACTCTAAAAAGGCCAAAAGACTCTATAAATAAGACTTATATCATGGTCAAAAACCGGTAAAAACCATGATATATCATTAAGCCATGAGTCCATTGGCTCGAACCACACATCCCTGACACTTATCAATAACTTTTATGTGTCCCACTTTACTCCATATTCTTATTACACATATAATCAACACTACTTCTTAACCTACAACCTACTCAACCAACTTAAGACTTACAACCAAACAAAATAACTCTAGTGAGAGACCTTAGACACCTAAAGATCATTTTCCTTTAAAACATTTCCCAAATCTTTTTGAACGTTTTCGGAAACATTTTATTTTTAAAAACAGTTTTGAAAACATTTTTCTTTCTCTTGGACCAGCCTTCTGGGGCAGAACCGGCTTGGCTAACTTAGGCGCTGATACCAAATTGTAACACTCGTTCTCGTCACTTGAACCCTAGGTCTCGCTGCCTAACTTGCACTATAAGCAACACACCGCACACATTAAAGAGGGAAAAAGAGGGATGAGTAATGAATTACTCAGTGAGGAAAAATCACCCCTGCCCACATTATTCACATTACAATAATAATTCCATACAATATACGCATATACTACTAGGATATGGCACAAGCAACACATGACCTAACATGCCTAACAACACTCAAGCATCCAATAACATTTACTTCATTTTCATACTTCACTTAACACATCACTTATCACATCACTCTACCCATCACATAACACATCACATAACACATCAAACTCATGACACTGGGCTGGTCGAGCACCTCGAAAAATCTTCCCCCACCTTTGGCTCGTCAGCCAGTAAACGGGATTTAATGGGATCGCCATGTCCTCGTCTTTACTCCGACTGCACCGAAACAATGAACGAACTTTAACGGGATCGCCATATCCTCGTCCTCAGTACGCCTACACACAAAAACTATACACTATCCACAAGACCACTCAACCATGACATGCTAGCATCATCTCTAACATACCACTATCATTCTACATTTCACATTTTTCACATTTTCCCATCACAATCATGATGCATGCCTACCACACAACAATCCTACTCCGAACCTAGCACATAACGGATATGGAAAAGAATTATTATGCAATGTGAGTCCACAAGCCACATCTCCTCACCTTAGCCACTTTGATGCTGAAGACCAACTCATCTCTTTTCTACTCTCTTGGACAGATTCTAACAATTCTTGGGCAACAAGCAACGACTGTAACTTTTAGGGATTACTTTTTCTGACAAATCTAATTGGTCTGACGACTCCCCTGCCACATACACTAGCTAAAACAACCACGGCTTGGCCTTACTATCTCGGATCAAATAGAGATATGAATCGTGCGATCTTAGACTTTCTGGAAACCTTGGAGTGTCCTCTTTCAAAAGGTATGAAGATCAGCCACTGGGTCCTCTTGATCCGACGAAAAATCGGCATGAAATCTCTTAAATTGAGCGATCAAAGAGGCGCTAGAAAGGTGGGAGAATCCTCTTTCCAACGACATCAAAAACAGCTCCTGGTTCCTCCTGGTCCGTCTGTAATCTTCAAATGACGTGATTCCGGATTTTATGGAAAGCTAAGAGAAAGATATTTCCAGAGAGACCAAGATCTCGATCTGAATCCTCCTAAATTGTCGGTAATCTGCCCCGAAAAGTGACTGGTCGGAATCCTTTTCTCTTTCTTTCCTCTGTTCGTGCGACTAGGCTAAATGACGAAGAGGAAGGTGTGTATGCGGTACACCATTAAATGCACACTTCAATAATTAGACAGAGAAGCTGGGCCTAATGAGCTGGAGCAATTGAATCAAAAATTCTAGTCCAAATAATAAAACCGGGTCGTGACATTTACATATATGTACTTAAATTATTGTATGTATATACACATGCGTACACACACATTCACACATATAAGTCTCATTTCCTTTGTTTGACACCTTATAGAGTTGAATTCATTACATAGAGGCAACTATAGAAATTACAGGATTTTTTCTTATTTTGATTCTGAATGTATAAACATCTCATTTGCGTTTACATGTAGTCCAAAGCCAAATTTGGTAAGAGATCAAATGATGGTGTAGGAGAAAGGGAAAAACCAAAGGGTTGTGTGAACGAAGCGGTGAAATCAAAAGATTAGTTGAAATAAACATTAAAAATGAGAAACAATACTGAAATTGAGAGAACGGTAAATGGGTGATATTGGCAGTAAGTTTTTTTGCAGTGGCTCATGTATGAGTTAAAATTCCCAAAGCAAGCATATATAATAGTGAGGAAATAGATACCAAAGTCCGTGAAAAAAGAGTTCATTGTATAAATTAAAAAGACAGTTACAACTAGTTGTAGGAGGCTATTATTAAGGTTGTGGCTTTTAAATGTATACTGATAACACGTTTTTACGGTGTTAGAAGTTTCAATGACCCACCACTAGACCGTTGCAGTATAGTGTATGGGGTATCAATCCATTGGAAGTTGTTTAGTTGATACTTCGGCTATATCGGTGTTAAAAGTCAAGCTTGATACGACTAAAGGTTGGAACTTTACTATCAAAAACTACTAAAGATTAGATCTTGTGTCACTCAAGACCATAAAAGGCTAAACTTTAAACTACTTGGGCAGGAAGTAATATCTTAACGATTTAAAGGATTAAACTTTATGAATAAAAGAAGGATCAAGATATGTTTTATGAACTAGGTAACTCTCGGATTCCTAAAATCAAGCGAAGCTTTTGGATTACATCAAGACTTGATCTTTTGATGGTGATTCTTAGGTAAAGGGATACATAAGACGTTTAGCCCATGGTGTTTGGGTCTAACCTCTTTGAATCTCTATCACCATAGACTAGCTTTTGCAAATCGGTACATTAGAAGAAACAAGCATGCTAAATCGTCACTATTGAACCGTAATACAAGTAATCCCTTAGGGTAAGAAAGATCAAACTCTTGTTTATGGGTTTGGCTAATCTTGCATGTGGTATTCATGCAAGACGCCTAAATACTTTAGACTAGATGATCAGACTAGACTAAGCATTGAGAACAATAAACAAGAAAAAATCAAACTTTATGTTCTAGATAAGCAAGAAATGTAAATCCGAGGGTCCCTTGGTTCTTTTAACCCATCAAAATCCTAAAAGGACTACTCACGCGCCATTGGAGAAGTTTCAAGATTCATACGGATGAGAAGACTACTCATAGTCACGAAAGATAGCCTAAAACAAGAAAGAAGGAAGCTTCAACAAGAAATGCTATGAAAGAAGACTTGATTAAACTTCAAAATGCATAAAAGGTTCGAGATTTAAAACAAAGCTTCAATGGTGGAAAACAGAGAGTTTCGGTTAAAAAAAAAAGAAAAATAGAGAGTTTCGATCACACCTCAAGCTCCGGTCACACCTAGTTCCAAGGTACCAAACCTCAAACTTTGTATATAAGCATGCATTTTTATTTTTATTTTGTTGGATCTTGGTCTCCTCTTGGGCTTCTTTGACACCGAGACGGTGTCATTCAAGTTTGGGGGAGAGTGTGTGCTTTGACATGTTTTCTTTGAATATTATTTTACATTTAACATCTTTGATTCTTCATGCATTCATATAATTGAATAGAAAAAATACAAAAAAATCAGAAAATTTTCAAAATTTTCAAAAATTTCAAAAACAATTCATGTAGTTTGCATTTATATTTGTAAAATATTCTAGGATTGAGTCTAGATTTTATCATATAGGTTGCTTGCATTTGCATAGGGGGAAATGATGTTAACTTCCTTGTAAAGTGTTTTAAGATCATGAATTCAAGGCCCTAGTTAGTAGTTCTTTGATGCTTTGTGCAAACTATGAAAGTAAACTCTAACCATATTTGGACTATTTGTCTTGATTTTCTTGGCTTAAGTTAAAACAAGCATGAATTGAATCATTTCCTATTAAGTGGAACCTTAACATGAACTTTTAATTATCATACTTGTGCATTTGAGAATGAATACATGGATACACATACATATTTAGGCTTTCTTATTCCCACCACTCTCTTGTAAGCCTAAATAGATTCCCTTACCTTGACCCTTACCTCATTTCAAGCCAAAAATTTGAGTGTGATTTGTGAGGCCTTACTTTTTGATTGAACTTGGCATAAAGTGTTAGGTTTAGGGCGACATGTTTAGGCTCTCCCTGAAGAATATGTTGCACCCAACGTATTTTAGTTATTGATTTACAACCGTTTTATTTACTTTGCTTGCTTATTTCCCTAGCTAGAAACTGTGACACAATACCCAGACTTAAATCGAATTTGTGTAGAAAAGTTAGAAACCTAGAAATCATGCGAAACAACAATCTTATGGATTTGATCCCTTAATATACTATAGTGGTGCACTAACAGTCGTTGTTTAGGGGTAAAACTTGAAGTTGAATTTACTACGCATCATTGGGTCACCTTGAAGATGGAATTTCCTAACAAACTCTCCCCTTGGAGAAATTTTTTTTTCCAAGAACATAATATCTCGTGATTTTATGTTGTTATATGTTCATTTGAATGTTAATGGATGAGCACATAACTCTTAGAATGCTTATAGTATCTTATAAAGATACACTTTTTCCTTTAAGACCTAATTATCTATGAGGATGCAAAGTATCATGAACAAACGCTACAGACCTCCAAGGTCTCATATGCATTAGGTCGGAATTTCTTCCCGTCTATAATTCATAAGGAGTTGAAGGTTAGTTTGCTCCATCATAGATTTAAGCATGTCAGGAAGTGCTCGATTTATCACGTACCCGTCAGTGTGGCCCCAATACTAAGACGCGAACCTCTAAAGCCATGTGGCCTTGTCCCACAAATTAAGCCATTTTACATGAAAAATTATAGAGCTCGATTAATTGTTAGTTAACAAAAAATTAAAAAATATATTTATTAAAAACTTTTTTTTCTTTTCGTTAGGTTTTTTTTGTCAACTTTACGTTTTTCTCATCTTTTTCGTTAGCATCTATATATTTTACTCAATTTTTCGTCTGTTTTTTGTTGACTATATGAAAACTTTTTTTTTTTTTTCAATTTATAAACTACAGTTCTTGTGTATTTTGCTGCCCCGGATAGAAAAAAATTATGATTCCCCCACTGATAGCGCATGCCAAAATACCTTTCAGAGTCAGCTAAAAATATCATCATAGACCAATGATGTTAATAGATTCGGCTACACTAAACTACATATAGCGCTAATAGATTCTGCTAAACTAAAAGATGATATTTATCTTCAACAATAATAACAATAACTAGGATTAAGTTATTATATCTTCGTTTTTGTTAAACGTGATAAATGAGTTTGTAAATTTGTATTTTTAAAAATTGACTCTAATTTTTTTTTTGTTGGCCAACATATCATAATAATCATAAATTAACCCTCCATTGGGGTACATCAATCCCATCCACATGGGGAAGCCAACTGACTCATAAAATGGTAGACAAGTGACCTATAAAAGGGTAGACAACAAAGAAAACTAAAACTCCTAAACAGGAGGGGAACTGGTCCCGTAGCACGAGATTACGCGCCGTCCCACGACCAGATTCGGAGTGACCCACTATATACCATGTGCTCGGTGTAAACCGACTCGAGACATTACCATGGGAGATATAGCCTAATGAGTAATCTCTGATTAATACAACAACGAAGGCAGACAAAATTAAACATAACATTATAATACATACATAATTATACATTTATACTCTACCACAAGGATTTGTGAACTAAATTTTTTTGAAACGCTGCAGATCGTCCCGGTGGTGATGACAATCTTGATTGAAGCGACGATCCACGATACCCGGATAGTGTTCCCATAACATGATATTCGCGGCTGTGTGAGACTAGTGATTCGTGGGAGCATTTTATAAGAAGACAACAACTGGTTCGGTTAACAAGTAAAAACCGGGTCGGGTTTTTCTTCTTAATCCATTTAGAAAAATGCTCGGCCCAAAACTAAACCAAGCCTATATAAAAAACATCTCGTAAATTCTATACATATCCATTCAAATGTGTTTGATGCTCGACAGTGGTGGATGCATAGCTGAAATGATATTAGAAAAAATATCTCGAGAATAGGATTAGGTCGTATTAATATATGAACTTATTTAAACCGTTTCAAGATATTGAGTTTATTCAATTATAAATAGACGACAAGAACATTGATCTGTTATTTATATCAAGATCAAAAGCAGAAATCGAACAACAAGAATGCACCTGAGTACAAACAAATATAAAAGACAGTATAGAAAGATAAAAAAGTTTTGATTCCATGAATACGATATGGCTGATCAATTAACGAACACATTTTTCTTTTGAAACTCAGTTTACCATGTATATGTTTGTTACTTTGTTTAGTACATTGGAGGAGGGGGAGAGCTATAGCTATAGCTTGGTGGTGGTGGCGATTTGTAAACATATGGAGGAGGTGGCGGAGAGCTGTACACATAAGGCGGTGGCGGTGGCGACTTGTAAACATAAGGAGGAGGTGGTGGAGAGCTGTAAACATAAGGAGGTGGTGGTGGCGATTTGTACACGTATGGAGGAGGTGGTGGAGAGTTGTAAACATATGGAGGAGGAGGTGGAGATTTGTACACATAGGGAGGAGGTGGTGGAGAGCTATAGACGTATGGAGGAGGAGGCGGAGATTTGTAAACATATGGATGTGGTGGTGGAGAGCTGTACACATAAGGAGGGGGTGGTGGCGACTTGTAAACATAGGGAGGAGGTGGGGGAGAGCTATAGACATATGGAGGAGGTGGTGGTGGTGACTTGTAAACATATGGAGCGCTGTGCACGTAAGGAGGAGGTGGTGGAGAGATATAGACGTATGAAGGAGGTGGAGGAGATTTGTAAACATATGGTGGAGAGCTATAAACATACGGTGGTGGTGATGGTGGTGTGTATTGGGCACTTCTATGAGCAGCAAGGGCATACAAGGCCAGGACCAACATCATTAGAGATGACCAATTCTTAGGATTGGCCATGTCGATTGAACTTGTGCCTCCTTGTCTCTTGTCTCTGCTTTGTTAGCCTGATTCTTAATATTGAACCTAATTATTTTTGAATGGATATGGTAACAGAAATGAAACAACTATATATAGCACTCGGTATGACAACTAGTATGTTTGTTTATTGGAGTTTATGAAAGTTTCTTAAAGAAATAGTGTAATAAAATATAATAAGTCAAATTAGCGTAAGAATTTGTCTAAAGAAGTAGAGACGAATATGTCTTTGACAATTACATCTTACCATATTTCATACTTGAATCGGTAAACTTTGAAGTTGTCAACTTAAACTCAACGTTATTTAAGGAAAAACTTTTCATGATTCTCAATCAGTTAATTAATTTGTAAACACAAGTTGTTAATTACATTTTGTTTCAAAATTCAAATACGGATGTATGGTAACTCACAAATTTGATACACATCACAATACTTTAAGTCATAATTAATTTTGTCACGGTCATCTATCCAAACTTATATTAAAGATTTCAATTTTTGCATGTTGGATTGAATTCTAATCTCTTGAATTTTTTTACTTTATTAGAATTATTTAATGAAGTAGTTACATATGATCACAAACAAAAACTAAAATCGTCACACCGACTAGTACTACTATATGGGAAATGTTTTAAACTGGATTTACATGCTAAATACTACTTGTAAAGTAAATAGGGTTATCATAGTTATAGATTTTAAAACTTAATATCTTGATCCAATTTCAGTGTTACTAATCGTACGTTTTTGAAATGTTGTTTAGTGCAATTTGAAAAACCCTGTCAAAAACAGAAGAAATAGTTATATTATTTATGAAATTCCAATGTGTACAAGATTTTGAATCAATCAGCGAAGAAGATGGTCGGTGACTTAGAGCCAGTTAGATGGAGATGATAATTAATATTCGTTTAATGATAAAAACGAGCAACTGGCAGATGATTCATCTAAGTTTTAAAAATCTAGGCAAATTTGTTAAAGTCATCTGAATGGATTAAATTGGATCATCTGAATGGATTAAATTGGATTATCTGGATGGAGATGATCCAATCCAAAATAACAAATATTTAAAATACTCTTATCCATATGAAACATTAGATGTAAATTACAAATGCGCAAACGAACATGATCGAGATGATATAATTTATGATTATTCTTAAAAAAAAAAAAATCATAAAATCGTGTTTTCCAGTCAAAACTGCAAAATCGCGTTTTTCCGCCAAAACCACGAAGCTGCGAAATCGTGTTTTTCCGCCAACACTGCAAAATTGTGTTTTCCCTCCAAATCCGCGAAAACTCTTTTTCACCAAAACTACGAAATCACGTTTTTCCGTCAAAATTGCGTTGGATGCTTATCAGCCGCCAACGACAAGCAATCGTTGTTTGGTGGAAGCGATTATCCCTCAGCAGCTTGAAGTTCAAAAGTCCTCGCTCACTATCTCCTTTGGTAGCGGCAATAACAAAAAAAAATCTAAGGATATTTTTCTGGAGTCAACGTGTAAACATATCCGGAGAAAAACGTGGCTTCATCAGGATCACAAAAATGAAATGAATCCTCTCAAATCTTCAGCCGAACAACTACCCTTCGCCGATGCATTTTTTCTTCGATCAGATCTGGAATTTTCGTGAAAAGTAGATCTCTGTCCATCAAAGCCCCAATCAAGATCTCCTCTTTGAGGCAAAACAGTTTCAGAACCTTAAGCAACAAAAAATCTCAGATCTACAACTTTTTATTTTTGATAACTTAGGTATTTCGTGGCTTAGACCCAGACAGTCCTGAGATGAGATGGCTTGTTGGGTACTCTCCATCATGTGAATCATCCAGGCATAGGTCCATAAGGCAAATGGCTCAGTAGGTGTGTGTAAAGTTTCCAAAAGTTGCATCGAACCTGGGAGACGACCAATTATGGAGCTTCGGCCCCACGTTCCAAACCCCTAGACTGCAGCCATTGGGTTGATCTAACATGTATTTGGTAATATAAACTTGTAAGGCCAAGAATTTATCACCAAAACATCTCTTCCTAAGCTAACCAGAAGCACAATCTATGGTAACCAGAAAACTTTGGCATGAGAAATCAAAAGCGTGAGAAAAACAGGACCCCATGGAAGATATAATATATACACATAGCACTCACAGCACCATCGTCGATAAGACAACCGCCATCAGAGGCCAAAAAATGCAGATTTAGATAGAATGAAGCTTAGGCGGTGGATATTTTAGGGAGACGGGAGAGAAGGAAGAGAAAGAGAAAGTTTAATGTGTTTTAACTATAATAATAGACTACATCATAAAAATATTTTAGACTATAAAAATATTATTTTAAAAAAATTGTATCATAACAATAAAAATTTAAAAATTTCTTCCTAAAACTTATCTTAAATTTTTTTTTTCAACAACATCAGCTCCTAGAACGGTTCAGTAATCCAAACCGGGAGAAACGAGTTTACATATTCTAAATGATAAAAGTAATCCCGAGCACTTTGTGCCAACTTTTCTTCCTTTGTGTTTGGTGTGCGTGGGATATGCTAGATTGAGAAGGATACAAACTCCTTTCTGCTTATCTCATATTCCTCCAGAATGTAGTGAGAAAGTCGGTCATTCCTCTCGTGTAGACACCATCCTTATCAATTCAGAACAGTCTATGATAAAAGTCACTGCCAATCTCCTAGCGTCGAGAATGCAATGCATGGCTCATATCGTGCAAAGGGGAAATGCTTTGTGTCCACTCATTAAAGTTTTCTCCATCCCTAAGTCCTGACAATACCATCCCAAACCCGCACTAAGTATAGTTTCTTTCCAATACCAACTATTTGACAGCTTATACCATAATTAGGTCGTATCTGTAATATTGATGTCCTTTGTTGTGTGTTTCCCACTACTTCTTCAGTCTGATTCAAATCCCATGCTATTGCTTCTGCCTTCGCAAGTTTCAGAACTTCACGAGGATCCCTATCTATATTTGAGAAGACCTTGTCATTTCTCCCTTTCCAAATATATCATATTAACCATGGAAATACTGTCATTTCATCATCTCAAGGTAGATGCCAAAACAAATGTGTCATATTAGAATATAATAAATCTGTCAGAAACCAAGATGGGAGCGTGAGAATTGCCGATAATACCCAGCCTAGGAGAGCCGGGGAACATTCAAATAGTGTATGGTTTATAGTTTCCTTTTTGCTCCACATCTTCTACATTGAGAATCACAATTGCTGCATCTACTATGAAGACGGTGCATTACCGATATACAACCCGATATTATTTGCCAAAAAAATGTTTCATTTTTGGGGGTATTTAACTTTTCACGCTTGTCCCTGCAGTTGACTTACGTCTTGATGTCTAAGACTCTAGAGTATGATACAAAACTATTGATGTAACTACATAACTAAAAATATATATAAAGATGAAACTGTTTAAAATAAATAAAATTCAATTTTGTTAATATAAATTGGGATTGTTATCTATAATATACAATATTTTAAATGTATCATTTCATTTTTTTAAAGTAAATTAATCCTCAGAATTTCTAAACTAATAAAGATAATTTAATTTAAATGCAAATGAAAAAGGAGAAAATTATGAGAGTATAAGTTAAGAAGTTAACTCGAACTTATAAAACTATATATAACCTGAGTTTGGAGATGCTTTTATTATAGTATCCATTTTTTTCTAAAAGAATTTATAAATTTGTATTTTTGCAAATAATCTTAGATAAACATAAAAAGTTTTTTTTTGAAAATTGACTATAAACATAGTATTTTTGAAAAATTATATCATAACAATGAAAATTTAAAATTTTCCTGATAAATTATCTAAAATTATTTATGTTTTAAGTTTCTCCAAATTATCCAAAAATATTGAAATAATCTAAAATTTTACACAACTTATACAAGTCTCAGAAAATTATTCAAATTTTTTTTATTTTATATGTTACCGGTAACAGCCAAAATACACAAGAATCCAACCAAATACTTTTAACTACCCGTATCCTACCCACAACATTCATTATCGGACTCCTCTTATTTAACGATACCCTTGTAACAGTAATCTTATTAAGTTTAAATGGGATTATTGCCAATTTTGATTGTTCGATCACTAGATTCTTTGGTTTTAGAGTTTGTATTTCATATCAGCTTAAAGATAAGATCGTTTATGTTTAGATATATTTGTATATTAGTGATATAGTTTAGCTCCTATTTTATAGGTTTTGTATCTATCTTCACTCTTTGTATAAATAATCGTGCTCTTGCACCGAGATCAATACACAGAAATATTCAGATTTACATGGTATCAAAGCCAACACAATAAGCTCTTTGATAATTTTATTTCTCTAGTCTTGTTTTTCCTTTCAATTCACTCTTTCTCTTCGATCTCTTGATCAAGAGTGGATCAGACACAGATTCGCTGGCGTCTGCAGCTGCAACACAAAGTGCAGTGGTTGACAAGTTCAGAATCCAATATTGCTTAATGGAGCAAATTATGAAAGATGGGCGAAGCTGATGATGAATTTGCTTCGTACGAAGCGTAAGATCGGATTCGTTGATGGATCCTTGAAGCGACCTTTCTCTGATTCTGATGATGCATAAAAGTGGGAATGGTCAATTCGATGATAATCGGATGGATTTACAGTAGTGTGGAACCCAAACTACGACTTTCCATCTCTCTCGTTGACAGTGCCAAAGCCATGTGGGCAATCTTGCAAGAGAGATTCTCTGTCAGTGACGACACGAGAACACATCAGCTTCACGCTGATATTTCCGTCTGCAAACAAGAAGGCGAAACTGTGGAGATCTACTTCAGCAAACTCAAGGTGATGTGGGATGATTTGGCTGATTTAGAGAAATGACACAAGATCCAGGGATGAGGATCTCGAATGGAGGATGGGATTGAGCCGCTGGTTGTTCAACTCTATCAGCTACAATCGATGGAGGGGTTATGGAATGAAGTGGAACGAGTGTGGGATCTAAGCAGATGGTTGTTCAACGCTTTCTGATTAGATCAAGGGATGGATTCACGGTAAAGTAACAAGGATGGATCGAGGGTCGCCACAAAGTTTATGGATTAACTTTGATAAGACAAACTCACAAGCTCTATTGAATCGCACAAGAGAGAATGAGAGGGTTTAGCCGACGGCTAGGGTTTCTTTTGCAAGAAGTTCGGTTCTTTATTGATCTAGGGTAAAAGATACAAGGCTGTGAGAGGGGACTTTATAAGAGTCCAAACAGCTATGCCCTTCTAGGGGACTTGAAGCAAATTACATAAAAACTATACTAAAGAAATAATCGGCTAAACATATGCCTTACTCTAAGAATAAAATGTAAATGGATGGCTAACAAATGCCTTACTCTATGAAATGAAATAAAACGACTAAATGATATAAGAAAGACATAAACCAAAGTTTTATTAGCCCAAATAATCATATGGAAATGTATTAAAATGTCTTACCTTGGTCTAATACGGTTTAGATGAATTGCTGCTCTTGGTTTGGTTTAATTGAGGCGCTTGATGCTGAATAAGGAAACTCCCTTCCTCTCTTGTATAACCGGCCACTCTTTGATATAACCTATAGTCTTGATGCTTGGACCGTTGCTGATGATTATGACGTCCTCTTGAGGCTTGTAGCTTGGATCTTCAATGTGAATGAGACCGTGATCCTCAAGCTCTGCGGTTGCTATGGCTGCTTCTCTGGATATACTTAGTTGATGGAGCTGGGATGTGATGTCTTGAAGCTCTTTGTTGGTGAGAAGTGTTTCCACGGCTTCATTGAAGCTCTCGGCCAAGTCTCTAGTTCCAGAACGTGTCCTTGGTGCTTGCTTCATGACAGGAACAATGGCAGTGGGATGGGGGCTAGTATCTGTGTTTGTATCATCCTCTCCCTCTTGTAAAGGTTCTGTCCTCAGAACTGATTCGCCTGCATCAAAAGGTAACAAATCAGATACATTAAAAGTACTAGAGATGTTAAACTCACCTGGAAGCTCGATTTCATAGGCATTGTCGTTGATCTTCTTGAGGACTTTGAAAGGGCCATCTCCGCGTGGTGCAAGCTTGGATTTCCTCTGGTTTGGAAACCTCTCTGTCCTCATGTGTAGCCAGACCCAATCTCCAGGCTCAAAGGTTACTTCCTTGCGTCCTTTGTCAGCATTCTTCTTATAATGCTCATTTCGCTTTTCTATGTTCTCCTTAACCTTCTGGAACATCTTCTTCATTAACTCTGCCTTGCTAACTCCATCTTGATTAACTTGTTCCCTTGGTGGCAATGGTGCAAGATCTATTGGAGCTATTGGCCTGAAACCATACACAATCTCAAATGGCGAGACCTTAGTAGCAGAGTGTGGTACACGGTTGTAAGCAAATTCTATGAATGGTAAACAATCAAGCCAATTTCTGAGATTTTTACCAACCGTGGCCCTTAAAAGGGTTGAGAGGGTTCGATTCACAACCTCAGTTTGTCCATCCGTCTGTGGATGACAAGTAGTGGAAAAGAGAAGCTTTGTCCCTAGCTTCCTCCACAAGGTTCTCCAAAAATGGCTCAGAAACTTGGTGTCTCTGTCTGATACAATCGTCCTTGGGAGTCCATGAATCCTCACTATCTCCTTAAAGAAGAGATCAGCAATCTGAGTAGCATCATTTGTCTTGGCACAAGGAATGAAATGCGCCATCTTTGAGAATCGGTCTACTACTACAAAGATTGAATCCTTGTTCCTGATTTTTGGCAAACCTAAAACAAAATCCATGGAAATGTCTACCCATGGTAGGTCAGGAATAGGTAAAGGAATGTATAAACCGTGAGGATGTGACCTGGATTTAGCTTTGAGGCAGATGATGCACTTGGAACAGAAACGCTCCACATCACGTTTGAGATGAGGCCAAAAGAAGTGCTCGGCTACAATGCTCAAGGTCTTGTCTATGCCGAAATGCCCCATGAGTCCTCCTCCATGTGCTTCCCTTATGATCAGTTCACGCATTGAGCTTTGAGGGATGCACAATTTCTTGTCTTTAAACAAGAACTCCTCATGTTTATAGAATGATCTGAATGCTCCTCTGGTGCATTGTTGATATAATTCGCCAAAGTTTGGATCCTCTCCATATAATTCTTTCAAATGCTCGAAGCCCATGATCTTTGCCTCCATTGTAGAGATCAATGCATGTCTTCTTGAAAGTGCATCAGCTACAATGTTCTCCTTTCCCTTCTTATACTTGATGATGTAAGGGAATGTCTCCACGAATTCAAGCCATCTAGCATGTCTTTTCTTCAGAGTTGTTTGTCCTCTCAAGTACTTAAGGGTCTCATGATCTGTATGAATAACAAACTCTTTAGTTAAAAGATAATGCTGCCAAGTTTCCAGTGATCTTACCAGGGCATATAGCTCTTTGTCATAGGTGGGATAGTTAAGGGTAGCTCCATTGAATTTCTCACTGAAGAATGCTACTGGCTTCCCTCCTTGAGTTAAGACCGCGCCAATGCCAGTCCCTGATGCATCACATTCAACCTCAAATGTCTTGTCAAAGTTTGGCAGAACTAGGACAGGAGCATGCGTGAGGCTGTCCTTAAGCTTCTGGAAAGCTTTCTCTTGTTCTTGCCCCCATGCAAAGGCAACGCTCTTCTTTATAACCGAGGTTAAAGGAGCTGCAATGGTGCTGAAGTCCTTAACAAACCTCCTGTAGAAGCTTGCTAGTCCATGGAAACTTCGGACATGACCAATGGTAGTAGGAGTAGGCCAATCTTGGATTGCCTTGATCTTCTCCTTATCTACTTTCAGACCCTGTGAACTGACAACAAAGCCTAGAAATACCAATTGATCAGTGCAGAAAGTACATTTGCTAAGGTTCGCATACAATCCCTCTAATCTTAACGTTTCAAGAACCTTTTCAAGATGCACAATGTGGTCAGATAAGTTAGAGCTGTAAATCAATATATCATCTAAATAAACAACCACAAACTTACAGATATACGCTCTTAGAACATGGTTCATAAGGCGCATGAAGGTGCTGGGAGCATTGGTAAGACCGAACGGCATAACTAGCCATTCATATAGACCTCTCTTGGTTTTGAATGCTGTCTTCCACTCGTCCCCTTCCTTCATTCTGACTTGATGGTATCCACTTTTCAAGTCTATCTTTGAGAAGATGGTGGCGCCACTCAACTCATCTAACATGTCATCTAATCGTGGGATTGGATGTCTGTACTTGATGGTGATGTTTTTGATGGCTCTACAGTCCACTCACATTCTCCAAGTATCGTCCTTCTTTGGTACTAGTAAGACCGGTACAGCACAAGGGCTTAAGCTCTCTCGGATGTAGCCTTTAGACATGAGCTCCTGAACTTGTTTCTCTAGCTCATTCGCCTCTTCTGGATTCACTCTGTATGCTGGTCTATTGGGCAATGGAGCTCCTGGGATGAGGTCAATTTGATGCTCAATGCCTCGTATGGGAGGTAATCCAGCTGGTATATCTTCTGGAAAGACATCCTTGAAGCTATCTAGTAACGTGAGAACTTCTGGTTGTAAGTCCTTCTCTTCTTGTCCTGAAAATAACCCTTCTTTGAAGATCATTAGTAGCACCTGTGTTTTGCAGTCTAAAGCCTTTAAAACAGTAGTAGGTGTAATTTAAAGGTTAGTTTTACTTACCTTGGATCCCTTGTCCACGGCCTTTTGCAAATCAAAGACCTCCTGTGGGGTGAGTGGAGCAAGATTGTGCTTGCGCTTGTTATGTGTAAAGCTGTAGAAGTTGGTACGGCCATTGTGCTGAGTCTCTTTGTCGAATTGCCATGGTCTACCAAGTAAGATATGTCCAGCTTGCATTGGCACCACGTCGCAGAGGACTTGATCATCATACTTCCCTATGCTAAAAGGCACAAGAACTTGTTCTCCTATCTTCAGCTCTGTCTCATCATTCAGCCACTTGAGTCTATAGGGCCGGGGATGCTTTGTCTTCTTCAGACCAAGCTTGTCTACCAAGTATTTACTCGCCACATTGGTACATGATCCTCCATCTATGATCAAGCTGCATATCTTGGTGTTTATAGTACACCGAGAATGAAAGATATTCTCTCTTTGCAACGTCTCTGGATCAAAGAACGTGCTGAGTGATCTTCTAGTAACAAGTATCTCTCCCTCGTCCGGATAGTCAGTAACTTCTTCTTCAGACTCCATAGGCTCTATCTCAGCCTCATCCTGAGATTCATACTCGCCACTCTCCTTGAGGATCATTACACGCTGATTAGGACAATCTCGTGCATAGTGACCCTTTCCTTGGCATTTGAAGCAGGTAATGTCTCTAGATCTCTGAACTTGAGGCTTACTAGCTTCTGGTTTTTCTCCCTTAGATGCCTCGGCTGTAGGCTTCTTGTACTTATAAGCAACTTCTATGGACTTTCCCTTGTCCATGCTTCTCGTCTGGGAACTCCAGGCTGGTTTCATGCGTGTTGTAGAGGCTGCTTTCCTCTTGATGTGTTGTTCGGCTTGAATAGCTAAGTGTAGAAGCTCATCTAGGTCTTTGTAGGTCTGTCTCTCCTCCTTTCTAGTGATTCGGTCATGAAGTCCATCTAAGAACTGAGCCATAAGTGTTTCCTCCGAATCTCCAGTCTCCAAACGGTTCTTCAAAGTCTCGAATTCTTCAAAGTATTCCTCCACAGACTTAGTTCCTTGAGTAAGCTTTCTGAATCGCTTCTGTAGCTCTCGGTGATAGTAGCTTGGTATGTATCTCTTCCTCATTTGATATCTCATCTCTTCCCAAGTGTTAATCTGACCATGTTGGTGTCTTCTCCTCTCGGACACTTCTCTGTCCCACCAAGACAGTGCATTCTCGGTAAGCTGAGCTGCTGCAAGGGAGATCTTCCTTGCATTTGAGTAATGGTAATACTCAAATATGTACTCCATGCGCCTCTCCCAATCAATATAGGCTTCGGGATTGACTCTTCCAGCGAATGTGGGGGCTTTAAGTTTGAGATCCTTGCCTCCAAGCCAAGGCTGATCCTCTTCTATGTCTCTGCCTCCACGGTTTCTCCCTCTGTCTCTGTCTCTCTCCCTCTCGTTCCTCCTAGCTGCTCGGTTGTGATTGGCCGGAGGTGGATCATCATCTTCCAAACTCGGCATATCACTGTCTGAATCGCTTTCTCTAGGCTGAGGGGTTCTGTCACGGTGCCTAGGACCATTGCGTGCGTTAGGTTGCGCTGCTGGTGCTGGTGGAGGTGCTGGTGCTGGTGGAGGAGCTGCAACGGGAACCCTTTGTTCCAGTAAGGTCATCCTCTCACTGATGCCTCTCATGGCATCCAGTAGCTGTGCCATAGCATTCGGCTGCTGCTCAAGGTTCTCCATTCGTGTCCCTGAGAAGATTATACACAAGTATCAACGCTCAAAAGTAATAAGGTAAAGGCTTAGAATAACCGAGAGTTAAACTAATCCCTAAGCTATTACGGTCCGGTTTATGACTCAAATAACTTAGACTAAATGCAAATATCAAGGTCCGCACAAGCAATAAGGCAAACACGGTTTGGTATTAATGCAAAAATGATCCGAGCTAAGCAAATAAGGAAAGACGTGCGGCCAAAGAAGACAAGATGCAATGAAAAAGGAAAAAACACTTATGCGGCCAACTCTATTTCGGGAAGAAGTAAAGATGCGCAAAAACAAAAAGGAAACTAACAACTTTTTATGCTTTTTTGGTTTTAAGAATGAATCAAACGCAATAAAGGACTAAGAACACACGATGAACAAGATGCACGACTGAAAGTGATGGAAACAAAACGGATCAAGCAAACTCGGCAAGCAAACAGATTCAAAGGCCTTTTTATATTTTTTTTTTGAAACATGAGATGCGGAACTAAGCAGAATGATATGCAAGCAATCAGATTCAAGGTTCTTTAATTTTTTTTTTTTTGAAAGATGATAAACAAGATGCAGAAACTAAGACAATGAAACACACGGATACAAGGAACAGATGCGGAAACAAAGTAAAGCAAAGGAACAGATGTAAAAGGATAAGAGTACACCTGATGTAGAAGCCTTTCGGCTCTGATACCAGATGACACAAGATCCAGGGATGAGGATCTCGTATGGAGGATGGGATTGAGCCGCTGGTTGTTCAACTCTATCAGCTACAATCGATGGAGGGGTTATGGAATGAAGTGGAACGAGTGTGGGATCTAAGCAGATGGTTGTTCAACGCTTTCTGATTAGATCAAGGGATGGATTCACGGTAAAGTAACAAGGATGGATCGAGGGTCGCCACAAAGTTTATGGATTAACTTTGATAAGACAAACTCACAAGCTCTATTGAATCGCACAAGAGAGAATGAGAGGGTTTAGCCGACGGCTAGGGTTTCTTTTGCAAGAAGTTCGGTTCTTTATTGATCTAGGGTAAAAGATACAAGGCTGTGAGAGGGGACTTTATAAGAGTCCAAACAGCTATGCCCTTCTAGGGGACTTGAAGCAAATTACATAAAAACTATACTAAAGAAATAATCGGCTAAACATATGCCTTACTCTAAGAATAAAATGTAAATGGATGGCTAACAAATGCCTTACTCTATGAAATGAAATAAAACGACTAAATGATATAAGAAAGACATAAACCAAAGTTTTATTAGCCCAAATAATCATATGGAAATGTATTAAAATGTCTTACCTTGGTCTAATACGGTTTAGATGAATTGCTGCTCTTGGTTTGGTTTAATTGAGGCGCTTGATGCTGAATAAGGAAACTCCCTTCCTCTCTTGTATAACCGGCCACTCTTTGATATAACCTATAGTCTTGATGCTTGGACCGTTGCTGATGATTATGACGTCCTCTTGAGGCTTGTAGCTTGGATCTTCAATGTGAATGAGACCGTGATCCTCAAGCTCTGCGGTTGCTATGGCTGCTTCTCTGGATATACTTAGTTGATGGAGCTGGGATGTGATGTCTTGAAGCTCTTTGTTGGTGAGAAGTGTTTCCACGGCTTCATTGAAGCTCTCGGCCAAGTCTCTAGTTCCAGAACGTGTCCTTGGTGCTTGCTTCATGACAGGAACAATGGCAGTGGGATGGGGGCTAGTATCTGTGTTTGTATCAAGAAAGGATTCAATTGTTGCTGTGGTGATGCAGAATGCGCATCAATGGTGAAATACGAAGCAACACAAGAGAAAATTTGAGTTCATCAATCCCTTATGGGTCTGGATAACTCACGTTTCGGTACAGCTCGATCCAATCTTCTGAGCAGAAGATCTGTTTTGAATCTCGAGTCGGTGTACTCTCAAATCATTCAAGAAGAAAGGCATCTCAATGTGATGCGCAATACGGACGATCAAGTTGCAGCGGTGGCGTTCTCAAAATCAGCGGCACCTTCGTCGTCTCAATCCTCTGCACCACGATAAACTCAGGTTCAAGCAGCCGCAGCTGCAAAGTTCCAACGTTCGACTCCGACATGCACTCACTGTGGAAAGCAAGGACATGAAACTGCAAACTGTTTCCAGATAATCGATTTTCCAGAGTGGTGGCCAGATAAAAGTAAAGCTCCACGAGGATCAAATCAATCAACAAGAGGTCGTGGTGGTCATGACAGTGGTAGGGGCCGTGGTGGTCGTGGCTCGGGATTCCGAGCTTACAATACTCAGACCAATGACATGCCCTCACCGTCAGAAGCTCAGGCTCCTGGAATTCTAACTGCAGATCAGTGGAATTCCTTAGCCAACTTTGTTAACAATCAGAACCAAACCAGCTCTGACAAACTTTCGGGTAAGAGAGATAAACTTCTTTTATTTGGCAAAGATCGACGCTTCGATATTATTATTGACTCAGGCGCTTCTCACCATATGATGGGAGATCTTAAATTGCTCACTGAAGTTGCTAATATAGACTCTAATCCGATTAGAATGCCAAATGGAGACGTCACGTGGGCAAATCAATACGAAATATTGAATCTTGGAAATCGTTCGGTGCTGGATCACGTGTTCTGTGCATCCAATCTTTCGATTACTCTTATATATGTGGCTCAATTACTTCATGACATTGCTGGTTTTGTGCTCTTTACGAAAACGTTTTGTGTGATACATGACCGTGCTTCGAAGACTTTGATTGGAGCGGGTAAAGAGCGTGATGGGGTCTACCACTACACCGGTGCAATTGCGGTTCAAGTTGGGTATGCGGGAAGACTTCAGACAAGAGAGTTGTGGCATCGTAGGTTAGGACATCCATCTTCGAAGGTGCTTTCGGTTTTGTCGAAGATTGGAGGATTTTCTAGTTCTTTTAGCGAGTTTCGAAAAGTTCTAATAAAGCAGCAAGTTGTTTTTCTAATCCACGTTAATCTTTGGGGACCATACAAAACTCCTTCTTCTTCTGGCGCAAGATATTTTTTAACCATCGTGGATGACTTTTCTCGCGCCGTTTGGACAGTATTGCTATTTGAAAAGAAAGAGGCACCTGATGCATTAAATAAATTATTTGTCTTTGTTGAAAGACAATTCAATACAAAGATTAAAGCTGTCTGCAGCGACAATGGTACCGAATTTGTTTGCCTACGGTCTTTCTTTACGTATCAAGGCGTTGTTCATCAGAGATCAAGCTTTGAAACTCCCCAGCAGAACAGACGTGTGGAGCGGAAACACAAGCACATTTTAAACATGGCTCGTGCCTTATTGTTTCAAGCACACTTGCCATGGAGATTTTGGGGCGAAAGTGTTTTGACAGCTACATACTTGATCAATCGTACTCCAACAATTCTGTTAGATAACAAGACACCTTATGAGTTGCTATATGGTTCGGCTCCTTCATATGACAATCTCCGCACCTTTGGTACTCTTTGTTTTGCTCGACGTTTATCACGTCAAACGGATAAGTTTGAAGAACGTAGTGTTAATTACCTATTTCTTGGTTATCCAATAGGCCATAAAGGCTGGTTAGCGATTGATGTAGACATGGAGAAGACATTCGTTTCTCGCGACGTAATATTTCATGAGGATATGTTTCCTTTTATGACGTCTGCAGTTTCCGTTGCTAACGACAAGGATCCACCTGCTGTTCCTCAAATGCAAACTGTTCATCCTGCTGTCTTTGACATTGAGCAACCACGTTTGCTAACACCTACAGTTTCACCTTCAGGGGGAGCAGTCACACCAACAGAAACTCCAGTCACTGAATCAGCTCCTTCTGCTACTGCTGAACTTGGTAGAGGCAAACGCAAAAAGATGAAATCAGTCTTACTTGAACCGTACGTTACGTATGCGACTCATCTCACTAACGACACCCATCACGCTCCCTCCGCTTCAAAGCCTTCAAGCACAAGTAAGAGTCCTTATCCCTTAACTAACTTCGTATCTTGTCATCGTTTGTCCTCTTCTCAACAAATATTTCTTGCTGCCGTCATCGCCAACTCTGATCCGTTTCATTTCAAAGATGCGGTATTGTTGAAAATATGGTGTGATGCTATGGAAGTTGAAGTTGTGGCGTTGGAGAAACAACACACTTGGGACGTCACAGATCTTCCTCCGGGCAAAGTGGCGATCGCTTGTAAATGGATATATAAGACGAAGCTTCGATCCGATGGAACCATTGAAAGACATAGAGCTCGCCTTGTCGTACTTGGTAATCATCAAGAAGGGGGAATCGATTACAAAGAAACCTTTGCACCTGTTGTTAAAATGACAACCGTTCGGATATTGTTAGATGTCTCTGCTGCGAAGAATTGGGAGCTTCCCTAGATGGACGTGCATAATGCGTTCCTTCACGGTGACTTAAACGAGGAAGTCTGTATGAAGTTGCCACCTGGTTTCTCCTCTGCTGCACCTAGAAAAGTTTGTCGACTGAGAAAATCACTTTATGGACTGCGTCAGGCCCCGCATTGTTGGTTTGCAAAGTTATCTACTGCTTTGAAAGAGTTTGGTTTCAAGCAGAATTATGCAGATTACTCTCTCTTCACTCTTAACCGTGGTGATAAGATTATGTATGTTCTGGTGTACGTGGACGATCTAATCATTGGAGGCAACAACTCGGAAATGATCACTCGGTTCAAAGAGTACTTAAACCGTTGTTTTCATATGAAAGATTTGGGAGCTCTCAAATACTTTCTTGACATGGAAGATTCTCGTGGTAAAGAGGGGATTTATTTATCTCAAAAGAAGTATGCATTGGACATTATCACTGAGTGTGGACTACTTGGTTAAAAGCCAATCGACTCGCCCATGGAACAATATCATGGTTTGGCTCGTGATGAGAGAGATTTCTATTCCGATCCGGTGAAATATAGGCGTTTGGTTGGTCGGCTAGTCTATCTCGCCGTGACTAGACCAGATTTGAGTTATGCAGTGCATATTCTTGCACAATTTTTACAGCAACCATGACAAAAACATTGGGATGCAGCCATACGTCTTGTTCGTTATTTAAAAAAATGTCCAGGTCAAGGTATATTGTTACATGCAGATAACCCACTCTCGCTTTCGGCATACTCCGACTCTGATTGGGCTGCCTGTCCATTAACTAGACGATATTTGACAGGTTATCTGATCATGCCTGGTGATTCTCTTGTGTCATGGAAAACTAAAAAACAGCATACAGTTTCAAGGTCATCTACCGGAGGCAGAGTATAGGGTAGTGGCAATGACATACGCTGAGCTGATGTGGGTCAAGGCTATACTTGTTTCTCTTGGGATCAAACAGCCTGGACCAATACCGTTGTATTGCGACAATCAAGCCGCACTTCATATCGCGGCAAACCCCGTCTTTCACGAGCGTACTAAACACATAGAGGCGGATTGTCATTTCGTGAGAGACGGTGTCACTGAAGGTTCGATTATTACTCCACACATTTCAACAACTGAGCAATTAGCAGACATGTTAACCAAGCCTCTAGGCCGTCAACAGTTTCAGTACCTTCTAGACAAGATGGGCGTTCGAGACCTTTACCCTCCATCTTGAGGGGGAGTGTTAGAGATAAGATCATATATGTTTAGATATATTCGTATATTCGTATATTAGCGATATAGTTTAGCTCCTATTTTATAGGTCTTGTATCTATTTTCACTTCTTGTATAAATAATCGTGCTCTTGCACCGAGATCAATACACATAAATATTCAGATTTACATGATGCTACTACAAACTAGTATAAAAAATAAAAAAATCAAAAAAATTATAAAGGCTGGGTTAACCCTGGTTTAAAGAGTTGAAAACGGGTTAGGACTTTCACAAGGCCGGACTAATATGAACAGGTCTGGAAAAGGGCTGAAAACACTGTTTTTAACATCCCTAAATCTTAAATATTTTTTACCCGACTTGAATATGAAATTACCCAACTAATTACCGGTAATAAGCAGACGTAGTTACAACTTTCAACAAACTGAACAGAGTTGAGATGGAAAAGTAGCCGCCATATCCTGAGGAATTTCTCACTCAAATAAGAAAAATGGTTGATGCCACATATGAACTAACAATGACTTTTTGTCACAACGGATTGTTTGTTCTTAAATGACAAGTTTTTTTTCTTGGTTTATCATATTTATTGCTTCACTTGCAGAGAATTCTCGATCCGTTGAACGAGCTGGTTCGCTGGCAACGCACCCTCCTGCCAGAAACCCAAAATGCAAAACTTGTCATGGAAAGTTAAGAACTTCGTGCTATAAACAAGATCAGCTCTATCTAACTCTGGTTCATGCCATTAGATGGGTAAACTTACGAAACGGTCCCAGAGTTTTCCATCTTTGAACAAGATGAATGTAGGTAAAGCCTCAATCTGGTATTTGTTAGCAAGACTTGGGTACTTCTCAGTATCGATTTTCACAACCGCAATCTTATCTTTAAGAGTTTCACTCACTTCATTGAGTATAGGTACCATAAGCTGACATGGACCACACATGCAGAAATACAACTCTGTAACCATATATTGACCTGAACATGACTCACCATGTCGCATAGAAGTCAACTAGTAAAGGCTTGTCAGAGTTCTGCAACAAATCATCAAAAGAGTTGAAAGTTTGCTTCTTTGCCCTGACCTGCAACGAAATCATTCATCCAAGAAAAAAACACTGAGCAGAAACTGGGCCACAAAGCTGGTTTAGCTCTAATATGAAACAAAGGGAGCCAATATGAAAATGTTCCAGGCAAACAAATGAGCGAGTTTGCTACCAAAACCATTACATCAGAACAATCCACTAACATATAGTTATCTAAATTCTGTAAAGTGTAATCTTAGTATCAGTTTTTTCCTGAGCTGAAGATATGTGTCTATAGACAAAAGTACAGAGCTATCTATTACATGTTCCAACAAGAATCAATAATCCAAGTGCTCGTTTTGTAATTACGCATAATGATTTTTCATTTGATATAAACACAGAATCATGTAGCTATTCAAAATGTGTTGGGAAACTTCAAACATTCTCCTTCTTACCATAAGGTTAGAATCACACTCTAATGTTGTATATTCTGGTTATTGCAACATTAAATCCAAATATTTCATTGTCCTTCTTGTTCCAACAGGAATCAATAATCTAAGTGCTCATTTTGTAATTACGCATAATGATTCTTCATTTGATATAAACACAGAAATACAGAATATCTAATACCATGTAGCTATTCAAAATGTGTTAGGAATCCTCAACATTCTCTTTCTTACCATAAGGTTATTAGAATCATACTCTAAATGTTGAATATCTGATTATTGCAACATTAAATCCAAGTGTTTCATTCTCCTTCTTGTGACATACTTATTTATCTAAGAAACTAAACATGAAGAAAATAGAATCTGTCGTCCCCATAGCACATGACCGTTCTAGCTTTTAAGAACAAAGACAGAGAAACTGGAAACAGAAAGATATTCATCATCTCGAATAAGTATCGATTGAAGTGTGACTGAGAACTCACAGTGAGCGGGGCAAAGCGAGGGGACGACGGCGAGTTAAGGCCTACGTGGCCGATTCCGAAGCGGCGAATCTTAGAGGATAAGAGCAGGGGTGAATGAGAAGATAGCATCGACGAGGATGAAACGGAGTTAGACAATTCTGGGGGAAAATGTGGAGAGACGTAGGCGGTGGGGAGAGAGATCGCCATTGAAGAAGCCTAGAAACTGTAGAGTCAACTGAAAAATTGGACATTTCGTTTTGGATAACAATCCCAATTTGTAAGGAATAGATGGTCAAAAGGCAAACAAAAATATAAAATATCTTTACAACAAAACAATATTATGTTCTGTTTAATTTACATCTAAAATAAACGATAGCCTTTTTTGGAAAATTGAAAAAAAAAAATATTTGACAACGATAATAAATTCCATATAAACTTACGTCAAATTAGTTAGCTTTGTTACATGGGAGAAAATGAAATTCCTTTTAGCAAGTAAGTGTGCTAAGATATTACAAATACGCGGTACAAAAGATAAAGAAAACTTTGTCAAACCATAACGTAAATTGTTGAAATTTTCTAATTTTAATGAGAGATTTGGCCAATCTTTGTCTCCATCAACTAGTTTAACAAGTTACAGACAATCCATCTGAAAGTGAATAGAAGACAAACTCGCATGTTGGACGGTCTTCATAGCCCAAATAGATGTCTCCATTTCAGAATGGAGTGGGGAAAACACAGCCGTTCCGGTAAAAGAACCAAGAAGCTGTATCGAGTCATGATGGAGAAGTACTAGACCTCCCCCAAAAAGTTTGTCATTGCTTACCCAAGATGCGTCTACTTGACATCAATATTCACTACCTCGAACCGAATCAACAAGTGATGGAACATCTTGGGTTTGTTGTTCTACACTCACACTTTCTAACAAGTTTGCCATTTCCCAATTTTTTGCTTCACGAATTGCAATCTCTAGTTTGTCTATTGGGAAAGTATTTTTTTCATTAAAGACTTTATCGTTCCTAGATTTCCAGATGTACCATATAATCTATGGAAAAATCCGCATTTGTTCATATGTTATTCCACGATCTTTTGCCCGTAATATGAGGAAGTCAATGTTGCAAAATAGAACATACGACGGAAACAGTTACGTACGGAGTAGACGGGATAGGCGATAGCACCCATGTTTGAAGTGATGGGGGCATTGAAAAAATAAGTGATTAATCGTTTCATCTTCTGCTCTGCATCTAGGGCATGTACGATCATTCCTGCAGTGTCGATCGATCAGTCTACTACAAGTAGCTATGCTCCCCCATATAACTTGCCAAAGTAGGTGTTTAATCTTCCGTGACGTACGTAGTGACCAGACCCTGCTTTTTAAAACGTTGTGCTGAGCTCCAACAATTCCAGAATCGCGCTATCCTCTTTCAAGTCGCAAGCCAAGTCATATCCTGTTTTGACAGAGTAGTTATCCAATTTTGTATGGACCCAGCTATAGCCATCAATGTCAAAAGCTCGGGACAGACGTACACTTAGGACACGGTGAATGTGCTCATGTGCTATCAGTTCGTGTAACTTGTCTTCTTTCAACGTTTTTGAGTCGAAAACAATTAGATGATTAACATATATTTTTTTCATCCTCGAAAGCGGTTATTCCTAACATCGGACGAGCCAGGATAACAGGAATCCACGGGTCACTCCACACCTTAGTATTAAACCCGGATTTTATACTCTTGCGAAGCCCTTCTTTTAAAAGATATTTGGCAGCCATCATACTTCTCCAGCCATACGAAAGGGTATTCGATTTTTCCACCTCCATCGAATTAGAATATCTGAAATATCTCCCTTTCAGAACTCTTGCCAAGAGAGAGTCTGGATATTTTAGAAGTCTCCATAATTTCTTAGCTAAGAGAGCCACATTAAAAAAATTTAAATCTCTAAATCCGAGTCCTCCTTTGCTTTGGGGAATGCATATTTTATCCCATGCTAGTCAATGCATACGTCGATTTTAGCCTTCGTACTCCACTAAAATCTCGCTATCGCACTTGTCATCTTATTGATGATGTCCATCGGCAGTAGATAACTTGACATAACATATGTAGGTATTGCTTGGGCCTCTAATTTCTTCAAGACCTCCTTCCCTCCCTCCGATAGAAGTTTTTCAGACCAAGAATTCACTCAATTGTTAAGATGCTCCTGAACGTACGCAAAAGACTTGTTTCTTCGAACCACAAATCTTCTCCGACAATCCCAAGTAGATTTCCATTCCACCTTCTTTCGTGACTCTGATTGTCCGTTTTATTGCATTCTTACATTCGGGGTTAACTATACTACCAAACAAAATAGACGATTTTGCGTAGTTAAGTTGTTGTCCCGATGCTTGGCCATAGGAATTGATAATCTTAAATAGCTCCACACATTTCAGGATCTCTGCTTTGCAAAAAAAAAGTTATCATCGGCAAAAAGCAAGTGTGAGATTGTAGGACTTGCTCTTGCAATCTTGATTATGGTAATGCGTCCTTCCTCTTCGGCTCCTTTCATCTGGGTTATAAGAGCTTCGGTGCAAATAATGAATAGGAAAGGAGATAATGGACCACACTGTCTTATTTCTCTCGACGGAGTAATATTACCCTTCGGTTCGCCATTGATCAATATCTAATATGATACAGAGCTTATACACCACATGATCCAATGCACCCATTTTTTATCGAACCCCAGCTTTAACATAAGCTCTAGTAGAAAGCTCCATTCTACTCTATTGTATGCCTTGCTCATGTCAGTCTTGATAGCAACAAAATTAGAGTTGCAGCTAGGATTCGCACGGAGGGCGTGGAAAGCTTCCTGAGCTATTAGAATATTGTATGTGATAAGACGCTTGGCCACAAAAGCGGACTGAGTTTCCATTATCAGTTTTGGTAAATACTTCTTTAACCTCTTGTATAAAATATTTGAGATGATTTTATAGCAGACGTTGCATGAGCTAATTGGTCAGAATTCTCCCATCTCTCTTGGCCTCTCATGTTTTGGAATCAGACAAATGTTCGTCGTATTTAGTCTAGCATCAAAAAATCACCATTCTCGAAGAAACCATTGACTATACTGATCATGTCTTTATCCGTTGCATTCCAGCATTTTTGGAAAAAAGTTTCGTCATCCCATCGGGACCCGATGCCTTTTTCGGGTTTATGTCGAAGGTCGGTTGTTTAATCTCCAAATCAGACGGGGTTTTCGTAAGTGAGATATTCATTGCGTCTATCACTTCTGCGTTAATATGCCGGAGGGTATCATCATGGTTTCCTGGACGTGATGATGTAAAGATATCTTGGAAGTAGTTTGTAGCTACTTGGACAATGCCATCTTCTGTTTCTATCCAGGAAGCATTTTCAACTTTCAACTTCGTTATCCTATTGCGTGCTCTTCTTTGATTTGTGGTGGCATATAAGAATTTAGTGTTTCGGACTCCTTCTTTTAACCAATTAACTCGGCTTTTCTGTTTCCAATAGAGCTCTTTATCACGAAATGCCAAGCACAACATTCATTTAAGATTAAGAACTTTCTCACTAGAAATATTTACTCTGACCTGATAGCTACTGAATTGGAATTCGTCCGTTTTTTTTAGCATTGTACACGGTCTTTGCAACCTTATGCTTCACACCATGTTTCTTCAAAATGTTCTCAAAATTTCCATCGAGTTGAGCACTTTCTAGTTGTGCTTTAATTACTTCGATCCTTTTTGCTGTGTTTGTTTGATTCCCTTTCTTCCATCTAGAAATAGCTTCAGGTGAGTATCATTACTCCAGCTCTCTTCTACCATATCAAAGAAGCCATCTTTGTCCAGCCACCGTTTATCGAATTTAAAGTTCTTTTGAATTCTTGAATGTCAAGAGAGAATTTTTGTTAAGACCGGTCTATGATCTGATCCCCAGAGCTTCAAGTACTCCACATTGGTGTGGGAAAATATATTATGCCAGTCTTCATTTCCAACTGTTCGATCCAGACAGCATTGGACTCTGCCCGATCGTTTATAACCCACCCATGGCATTTGGTTCCCTTTGTATGGGAAATCAATCATTCCACAGTTGTCGAGCATGTATTTGAAAGCTAGGAAGGTAGAGTCGGGTCTTCCTATCTCCCCCCCCCCCCTTTCTTCTCATGGTTCCCCAAAATTTGATTAAAATCCCTAGTCATGAGCCAAAGACCCGAACGATCCAGACTGAACCTTGTCAATCGTTCTCAGACAGTTTCGCGGCACACAATGACCGGATCACAATAGATAAAGGTCATAAAAACCTTATGCCCCTGAATTGGAATCAATGGCTCCACTAGCGTTCCTGCTCAAAAGGAGATCTCAAATGACCCCCATCTATTTGGTCTTTTCTTTTCTATTTAATTTTAATAAAAAAAGTGGTTGTTTACCTCATTATCTTTCAAAACTTACAAAATTTATTTACCCGTCCAACCAACCAAATCAAGTATATCCAATTAAAATGGATAAAACCTAACCCAATAATAAATCAGATACTTTTAACCTAACTCGATTTAAAACAGAAATTTTGCTAAGTTTGAAATCGATTTCTTCCTCTCCCTCGCTATAGAACTTTGACGGTTCACTATCAAAACCTAACACCATTTTCGGTCTTGATGATTCAGCAAATCGGAAAAGATAAACCAGGTATATATTTTTGTTCTAGTCTCGGATTTGCTATCAAAACCTAAACTCAAAAAAATCTGAGAATCCCAAATTTTCCTAATTTTCAAAAAGTCTGATATGAAAAAATAATACTTGGTAATACTTGGTACAACTAAATTTGGATTGTGAGATTTCAAAGAGAAAATACAGAAATTGCAACCTTTGGAAAAATTAGTTCTATTATGAACTTCACTTTGTTTCTGAAACTTATATTTAATTAAAACATGTTTAAGTTTCACTCAATACATAAAAATTGGTTACTTTTCACATATTATTTAGTCGGAATCATATATTGGTCTTGTTTTAGTTGTACCAATTATTGCCAAGTACGTATTACTAATTGCAGTTGTATCAAGTGGTACTCAGTATTACTAAAGTACAAAAATCCAGAAAATCAGAAATTCAAACACCGAGAAATTTAAAATCAGAAACTAACAAAAAACTCAAAATCCTTAGACAAACCCGAAATCAAGTATTAAATTTGAAATAAACAAGAAATTCGAGTTACATTGGAGTTTCGAAATCTCTAGATATTGTTACAATGGAGGTGAAAGTGGATAGGAGAAATGATGAAGATCCCTACAATAAAAATTTGGGGAAAGAAAGAAAAAACAAAATAAACTAAAAATACATATAAATGTAATATTATAACAAAAAATAACATTAAAACATATGTGCGCCGTCATTTTTCCGCACGTGCGCAGTTTTTTCACACATGTTGATATCTGAACTGACACGTGGTAATAAAAAAGAGGTTACTTTTCACATTGTTATACCTAGTAATCCAGTATTACTTGCTTTCAAACAGTGTTATTTTTGGTATTGTTTTACTTTTAATTAGTATTACCTTGCCATAAATTAATTTGTTTTAGTTGTACCGATTATTTTACTCAATTAAAGTACATTTCAAAGTTTTTATGCATTAAAATATCTTAAATCACATTTTTTGTATGTTTTTCATTCTAATATGGTTAATATTAACAAAGTGATTATAAAAGTATAAGGTGTTTGTTGTGTATATATTCTAATAACAACAATGCTATAATTTTTTTTATCTAATTAATATATGTTTTTATATTTAATAGTTAATTATATAATGTATAAATTTTTGTTTCGTGTGATTTATTTGTTTCTCTCATAAAATTATAAATCTTTTGAAATGGAATTGAACTTAATTGTACCATTACAAAAATAAGTTTCAAGAAGTTGTACAAAACATAGAGTGTCAAAGAAATACAAATTCAAGCACAAACTAAGGTTCACTACTAGTATTGATCTCAAATGGCTCAAACCATCTACCCAAGTTTCGTCTTGGCACCCTTTTAGTATTCATCCTTCCATGTCGTTAGCCAATTGAAATCTCTTTCTTGATTCCTTCCCTTTTTTGTTGTAATCTGGAGGTAAGATATGCAATTCTTGTATTTCATCCGGAACAATTCATTGCATAACAAAAGAAGAATTTGTCAAATTCATTTTAATTTTGTAATACTTGTTCTATCGAGTTATACCTTCGTACTCAGTAATACCAGTTTTACCCAGTTGTTCTATCACTGCAACTCAAATCGGATGATTTCAGGCTGATCTGAGTTTCTAATATACTTACTATTCACTACGATTCAGCAACTACACTACATTCATTACAAATGAATGGTCCTTGATAAGTAGGTTTTTGCCAAGTTGGATCAACGACCCAACACTTATAACCGTTGCAGTATAGTTTATGGGATTTATCAATCCATTGGAGGTTGCTAATAGCACTTCGGTTGTAAATGGTGTCAAAAGTCAAGCTAGATATTAGAAGGTTGGATCTTTACTACTAAAAACTACTAAAGACTTGGACTTGTGTCACTCAAGACCATACAAGGATGAACTTTAATCTACTTGAGCAAGAAGTAACAACTTAAACGATGAAATACTGAAACTCTAATGATATAAGAAGGATCAAGAAGGATCAAGATGGGTTTTGTGGGCTAAAGAACTCTCGGATTACTTAACAAGCGAAGCTTTTTCATCGCATCAAGACTTGGTCTTTGATGATGATTCTTAGGTAAAAGGATCCACAAATCGGTTAGCCCTTGGTGTTTGGGTCTACCCTCTTTGAATCTCTATCACCATGGGCTACCTCTGGCAAAGCGGTACAATAGAAGAAACTAGCAGAATTATTCATCCCTATTGAGACGTAAAACCCCTTAGACAACTAATGTCTTAGGCTATGAAGGGTTGAACTCTTGTTCATGGTTCCGGCTAATCTCACACGTGGTATTCATGCAAGACGCCTATGGACATTAGACTAGGAGATCAATATATACTAAGCATGAATAATAATGAACAAGAAAGAATCAAACTTTATGTACTAACTAATCAAGAAATGTAAACCCGAAAGCCCCTTTGTCCTTTTAACCCATCAAAATCCTATAAAGGACTACTCACGCGCCATTAGAAGAGCTTCAAAATCCATGGGGATAAGAACACTACTCATATGCACGAAAGATAGCCTAAAATAAGAGAAGAAAAAAACTTTAACAAGAAATGCTAAAAAACAAATCTTGATTAAGCTTAAAAATTCATAAAGGTTCAAGCTTTTGAAAAGCTTTAATGGTGGAAAATAAGAACAAAGTGTTCGTCTACAAAGTGATATGTCTATATTTTGCATCATATTTTCACCCATTTAGTGTAAGTTTATCATCATCTAGGAGTATATTTAAGCATCATTGTATTGCATATTGATCATTTAGAGTCTAAGGTGTCTTTGCATAGTCTTTGCATATTTGTTGCATTTGGAGTGTTCCTCAGGTACATTTGGAGCTAAAGAAACCATTTAGAACTTTGGGGATGAGTTCGGATCAAAGAGAAGTCGAAACAAAGATTGACAGAAGTTGTCTGGCATCACCTCGGATTGGAGCATATCGGTTTGGCAAACCGATATGACCTTGGCAGAGAACCCATCGGTTTGGCTCCATCGGTTTGGACGCGCGGAGCAGCTCGGGACGAAGCCACCAGAACATCCATCGGTTTGGCCTCATCGGTTTGGCAAACCGATACGACCTCGGCAGAGACTTCATCGGTTTGGCTCCATCGGTTTGCAAACCGAGACGGACGCGCCAGAGTTCCCATCGGTCAAGACGTATCGGACGGGCAGGCCGGGACACGTCCCTGAAGATGCATCGGTTTGGAGCCCATCGGTTTGGCAAACCGATGCAGCCTCTTTTTCTAGCCAAAACCGGGTCAATACCCGGTTTGTTCCGGGTTGACCCGGTCCGATCACTATTCACTATAAATACATCTTAGACCTAATTTTATGTCTCAACTTATATTCTCTTGTTCTTAGCCTAAACTTTTAGCCTCTTTGAGAAAAACCTTGTTTAAGCTTTGAATCTTTGAGTTTAATGCATTATCTTTCTTAGATTTCTTGTTCTATCTTTCTCTAATCATGTTTAACCTTTCTCTAATCTTTGATTTGATGGGTTTAAGCATGGTTAGTGAGTAGTTTCCTTAGGAACTTAGGGATGGGTTAGATTTAGGGATTTCTTATGGTTCAAACTTGCAATCTAGGATAGATTCTTCCTTTTCTCTTCTTATTAAGTAGTTCTTCATGCCAAATAGCTAATCTTTGCTATTTTGGATCATAGGCATTTCATCCACCCACCAAGTGTTTGATGAAATGCTTGAACCAACTTAATAAGAGATTTACATTTCTAGCCTAAGACATTAGATGTCTAGAGTGTTTATCATACCATTTAGACTTGTTATTAATGCTTGTTGATTATCTTAATGCTAAAACATCATTAGTTCATTAGGATGATTAACAAAGGGATTTGAGCCACACATCATGGTCTAATCTAAATTAAGTGTTCTAGGTATAGAGTTAGCTTGATTAGTTGCTTAAATGATTGCAAGGTTGTCCATTTAGTTTCCCAAATCAATGATTCCATCCCTAGGTTTCGATTTAGTCAATTGATAATCTTGCTTAGTAGTAATCCTTGCTTAGTATCTTGATTAGTAGTGATTAAGGCTTAGTTTCATAGTATTGCTCTAGTAGTATCTCTTTTAGTTTGTGTTTAGCTTTCAATACTTGTTTGTGACTTGCTTTTATCATTTTAGCTTAGCTTAGACTTAACTTTGTATTCTTATTGCATCATCTCCCAAGATGGATTGATACCTCAATATATTGCAATGATATGAGCAATTGAGGAATTGCTTGCAAGTGTAAAAACGCTTGTTTCAATTTGGCGCCGTTGCCATATTGGGATTGATTGATCATTAAGATTTGAGTTTTGTTTGAGACTAAGTGATCTTTTTGCTTATTGACCATCTACTTTTCTAGATTTCAGTTTTTCCTTGAATGCATTTGAGATCACAAGGAGACAACAACTTCCAAGGTTTTCAAGACATTGATCAATTGGAAAGGGTTGCAAGGATTGCAAGAAGGGAAGCTGCAAGGTTAGAGAGGTTGAGAATGGAAGAACAACAAAGAGATCAAGCTCCTCCAATGAACTTGGCGCAAGCACCAAGGGGGAATGGAAACCCCTTACATGCGCCAAGACTAGGGAGGACTATTGGGGCTGGAGATGCTCCAAATACACATCAAAATCGCTATGGTATCAATCCTCCACCGGTTCAAAACAATACTTTTGAAGTGAAGCCAGCTTTCATCTCTATGGTTCAACAAGACAAGTTCCATGGGTTGCCAATGGAGGATCCTCTAGATCACTTGGACAACTTTGATAGAGTTTGTGGCTTATTCAAGATGAATGGTGTGAGTGAAGATGCCTTCAAACTAAGACTCTTTCCCTTCTCTCTTGGGGATAGAGCAAGGCAATGGGAGAAAACTTTGCCTCAAGGTACTATCACTACATGGGATGAGTGTAAGAAAGCCTTTCTATCTAAGTTCTTCTCCAACTCTAGGACCGCCAAGTTGAGGAATGAGATCTCTAGCTTCACTCAAAAGAGCAATGAGTCTTTCAATGAAGCATGGGAAAGATTCAAGGGCTACACAATGCAATGTCCTCATCATGGCTTCACACAAGAGTCTCTACTAAGCACAATCTATAGAGGTGTTCTACCAAAGATAAGAATGCTTCTTGATACCGCAAGCAATGGGAATTTCTTGGGCAAAGATGTTGAAGATGGTTTGGAGCTTGTAGAGAATCTTGCCTTGAGTGATGGTAATTACAATGAAGACTATGATAGAGCTCCAAGGGGAGGTGATTTTGATGCTCACAAGAGGGAAATGAAGTCTCTACATGACAAGATGGACAAGCTCATGTCCTCAAACCAAAGGCATGTACATTTTGTTGAAGATAATGTGGAGGATTGTGATGATCAAGTTGAATACCAAGAGGGTCAAGAGGAGGTAAATTTCGTGGGAGGCCAAGGAGGATACAACAACAACTATAACAACAACTATAAGGGGAACAACAACCTCTCTTATAGGAGTACTAATGTGGCTAACCCCCAAGACCAAGTTTACCCTCCACAAGCTACTCAAGGAAAGCCTTTTGTGCCCTACAACAATCAACAAAAAGGTTATGCACCAAGGTCTAACTACCAAGGAGGAAACCAAGGCAACTTTGGTGGGCAAAAGTTCAACCAAGGCAATGCTCCACCGGGTTTTAATCAAGCTTCACAAGGTCCACCACAAGACAATGTTCAGCTTATGCTTCAACAAATCCTACAAGGTCAAGCCAATAGTGATGCTAATATGGGAAAGAAGATTGCTGAAATCAACACAAGGATGGACTCCTCACTCAATGAGCTTGCTACTCAAATTGGGGGTCTTCAACAAAAGTTCAAGCAGCTAGAGAAAGGCAAGGCTTCTAGCTCCAACTCTCAAGGTACTCTACCGGGAAAGTGTGAAGCAAATCCCAAGGAGTACATCAATGCCATTACTTTGAGAAGTGGAAAGGAGTTGCCTCCAAGGTCAAGTCCTTTGATCAATGAGGACATTGAAATTCAAGATGGGGAGGATAGCTTTGAAAAAGCTCAAGATGCTATAACTTTTGATGATGTATATATTGCAAAGAAGAGTAAGGAAGTGGTAAAGGAGAAGCCAAAGGAGGATTTGCACAAGAAGGAGTCAAGATTTGTTCCTCCACCCTACAAGCCTAAGCTTCCTTTTCCCGGGAGGTTTAAGAAACAATTGGTGGAGAAATACAAGGCTATGTTTGACAAGCAAATCAAAGACATTGAGCTCAAGATGCCTTTGGTGGATGCCTTTATGATGATTCCACAATATGCTAAGTTCTTGAAGGATACCGTGGCACAAAGAGCAAGGGATATCCAAGGAGTTATGCTAGTTTCTCAAGAGTGTAGTGCCATAATCCAAAGCAATGTGATACCAAAGAAGCTAGGAGACCCCGGATCTTTCACAATACCATGCGCCCTAGGTCCTCTTAGTTTTGAAAATTGCTTGTGTGATCTTGGAGCTAGCATCAACCTTATGCCCTATTCAATTGCAAAGAAGCTTGGTTTCACCAAGTACAAAGAGTGTGGAATCTCCTTGATACTTGCGGATAGAAGTGTGAGGTTACCTATTGGAGTTCTTGAAGATTTGCCTATCAAGGTTAGTAACTTCATCATCCCCACGGATTTCATGGTGCTCAAGATGGATGAAGAGCCAAAGGATCCTTTGATTTTGGGAAGACCCTTCCTAGCTACAGCTGGTGCTATTATAGATGTTAAGCATGGAAAGATTGGCTTACATCTTGGAAAAGGGATTGAGTTGAAGTTTGACATAAAGAAGACTTTGAGGAAGCCCACCATTGATGGTCAAGTATTCTACATTGAGACTATGGATGAGCTAGCCGATGAGTTGCTAGAGGAACTAGCTCAAGAGGACCATCTTGGTGTTGCTCTCACCAAACCACATGGAGAGAATGGGTACTTGGATGAGGAAACACAAGCATACATGCAAATGCTTGATTCGCGCAAGGCTCTAGATGGGGAGGAAGTTTTTACACGATTGGTAGCTTCATGTGAGGGTGAAGTGGAATGTGACCAAGACAAGAGGTCCATGGAAGTTGAGGTTTCAAGTCAAGGGCAAGAGGAAAAGCTAGAGGAGCTTGAGGATAGCGAATGGGCTAAGGACCTTGATGAGGATTGGAGCGAACTTAAGGCCCCAAAGGTGGACCTCAAACCACTTCCCATTGGACTAAGGTATGCTTTCTTAGGCCCTAACTCTACTTACCCCGTAATTGTGAATGATTGCTTGAGTGATGATGAGCTCAACTCTCTCCTTAATGAGTTGAGAAAGTATAGGAGAGCTATTGGTTACTCTTTGAGTGATATCAAAGGCATATCTCCTATGCTTTGTACTCATAGGATTCACCTTGAAAATGAAAACACTTCCTCAATTGAACACCAAAGAAGATTAAACCCAAACCTTAAGGAGGTGGTGAAGAAGGAAATTTTAAAACTTTTGGAAGCTAATGTGATTTACCCTATTAGTGATAGCACTTGGGTGTCTCCCGTGCATGTTGTCCCTAAGAAGGGTGGAATCACTGTGATTAAGAATGATAAGGATGAATTAATACCAACTAGAACCATCACCGGCCATAGGATGTGTATTGATTATCGAAAACTCAATGCTTCTACTAGGAAAGATCATTTCCCTCTTCCTTTTATTGATCAAATGCTTGAGAGATTGGCTAACCATCCCTTCTATTGTTTCCTTGATGGATATAGTGGGTTCTTCCAAATACCCATTCATCCTAATGATCAAGAGAAGACTACTTTCACATGCCCTTATGGTACCTTTGCATATCGAAGGATGCCATTTGGGTTATGTAATGCTCCAGCCACCTTTCAAAGGTGCATGATGAGTATCTTCTCCGATCTTATTGAGGAAATGGTAGAGGTGTTTATGGATGACTTTTCTGTGTATGGTGCCTCTTTTTCTGCTTGTCTTTCTAATCTTTGCAGGGTTCTACAAAGATGTGAAGAGTCTCACTTGGTGCTCAATTGGGAAAAGTGTCACTTCATGGTCAACCAAGGCATTGTGTTGGGTCATAAGATTTCTGAAGATGGTATAGAAGTGGACAAGGCCAAGATAGATGTCATGATCAACTTGGCGCCACCATCAAATGTGAAAGGCATAAGGAGTTTCCTTGGGCATGCTGGGTTTTATAGGAGGTTCATAAAGGACTTCTCAAAGATTGCTAGGCCTTTGACAAGACTCCTTTGCAAGGAGGTGGATTTTCAGTTTGATGAAGAATGCTTGCAAGCCTTTGAGACAATCAAGAAAGCACTTGTGAGTGCCCCTATCGTGCAAGCACCGGATTGGAGTCTACCATTTGAGATCATGGCTGATGCTAGTGATTATGCTGTGGGAGCTGTGCTTGGGCAAAGGAAGGACAAGAAGCTTCATGTGATCTATTATGCAAGTAGGACACTTGATGAAGCTCAAACCAAGTATGCTACAACTGAAAAGGAACTCTTGGCTGTGGTATTTGCTTTTGAGAAGTTTAGATCTTACTTGGTGGGATCAAAGGTGATAGTGTACACCGATCATGCTGCATTGCGCCACATCTATGCCAAGAAGGAGACCAAGCCAAGGCTCCTTAGATGGATTTTGCTTCTCCAAGAGTTTGACATGGAGATAGTTGACAAGAAGGGGGTGGAAAATGGTGTAGCTGATAATTTGTCAAGGTTGAGGATTGAGGATGCCTTGCCACTAAATGATTCACTCCCGGAAGAGCAATTGATGATGATCAAGAGTGTTGCTAGTGTACATGGAATTGGCAAGATGCTTCATGAGATTCAAGGCATGGAAGCAAAGAGTGAGCCTTGGTATGCTGATTTTGTTAACTACTTGGTATGCAATGAAGAGCCCACTCATCTCAATACCTATCACAAAAAGAAGTTTTTGAGAGATGTGTCACACTTCTATTGGGATGAGCTTTACCTCTACAAGAGATGTGCTGATGGGATATATAGGAGATGCTTGGCACAAGAAGAGGTAGAGAGTGTGATCTTTCATTGCCATGGGTCTAAATATGGAGGGTATTTTGCTACTTTCAATACAGCTACAAAGGTGCTTCAAAGTGGGTTTTGGTGGCCTACATTGTTCAAGGATACTCATGAGTATATCAAGAGATGTGAGCCTTGTCAAAGTAAGGGGAACATTAGTAATAGAGATGAGATGCCCCAAAACCCTATCTTGGAAGTAGAATTATTTGATGTTTGGGGAATAGACTTCATGGGACCTTTCCCTTCTTCTTTTGGTAACCAATACATCCTAGTGGCTGTTGATTATGTGTCAAAGTGGGTTGAAGCCATAGCAAGTCCTACTAATGACTCCAAGGTCGTGCTTAAGATGTTCAAGAGCATAATCTTCCCAAGGTTTGGTGTTCCAAAAGTTGTGATTAGTGATTGGGGAAGCCACTTCATCAACAAGGTCTTTGAAGGGTTATTGAACAAGCATGGTGTAAAGCATAAGGTAGCCACACCTTACCACCCTCAAACTAGTGGTCAAGTGGAAGTCTCAAACCGTGAGATAAAAGCTATTTTGGAGAAAACTGTGGGTCTAACAAGAAAAGATTGGTCAATCAAGCTTGATGATGCTTTGTGGGCCTATAGGACAGCTTTCAAGACACCAATTGGAAGGTCTCCTTTCAACCTTGTGTATGGAAAAGCTTGTCATCTACCTGTGGAGATTGAGCACAAGGCTTTATGGGCTGTGAAGCTTCTCAACTACAACATAAAAACTGCCCAAGAAAAGAGATTGGTTCAACTCCAAGAGCTTGAGGAGATTAGGCTTGAGTCTTATGAAAGCTCAAGGATCTACAAGGAGAGGACCAAGGCTTTTCATGACAAGAGGATTGTGAAGAAGGAGCTAAGTGTTGGTGACAAGGTTCTTCTCTACAATTCAAGATTGAAGTTATTCCCGGGTAAGCTCAAGTCAAGGTGGGGAGGCCCTTTTGAGATTAAAGAAGTGTTGCCATATGGAGCCATCACCTTGATTGGAAAGAATGGTGAAGATTTCACAGTCAATGGTCATAGGGTCAAGCCATTCTTGGTAAATGAGTCTAAGGAAGAGGCAAACTCATGTTCTCTTCAAGATCCTCCACACGCCTAAGGGTTTAAGAAGTCAAGCTTAGTGACTTTAAACAAGCGCACTTGGGAGGTATTCCCATGGTATCCTTGTATATATTCTTGTTTTTCATTTCTAATATTATGTTTTTGAGTGTTGGTGATTGTTAGGTTTGAGCCATATTAAATGAACTTTGATGGAAGGCATGAAAAGAAAAAGTCTTAGGCTCCATCGGTTTGGAGCATATCGGTTTGCAAACCGATATGACCTTGGCAGAGAAAGCCTCGGTCTGGCTGCATCGGACAAGCAAACCGATGCCCAACTTCCCGAGAGTTCATCGGTTAGAGGCGCATCGGTTTGGCAAACCGATGCAGCCCCAAAAGGTAAGTCAACTATTTCCTTTCTCCCTTTGACCGGTTCAATTTGAGTAAACCAAGCCTTTTCTAAACCAATTTTCACAGAATTTTGCTTGGTTTAGTCTCTTCTTCTTCCCAAAACTCGTTTTTTCCTCCATTCTCCCTTTGTTTCACCATTTTTAGCATAACTCTCTCAATTTTCACTCAAATTTGGTGATTCAAGAACCCACTTTCTTGGAATTCTATTGTCTAACTTTTTCTATTCAAATTTCGGGCCACCCTCTTGTGCAAGGAACAAGGTATTTCTCTATTTCTCTCCATATCCATGATTTTCCCTTTTTGGAGAACTTGAGGAAATTGGTAAATTGGAATCGAAATTGGTTGTTAGAAGCTTGGGTTATACTTGGGAATGATAATCTTGTTGATTTGGTGGGTAAAAACGTGCATACTTTGAGAAATTTGGAAATTTTTGGCATTTAGGGTTCTAGTGATAAAAAAATTCCAAAAATTACAAATTGGTGCTCTAAATGTGGTTAAAAATTGGGGCTTTTACTTGTAATTAGATGCATTACCCACGATTAAGCATAGCCCATCTTGGAATTGAGTTTTGACCAATTTGAATTTTTTTAGTTCATGCCAAAATTTTCTCTAAGTATGGAAATTTTTGTTATGTGGTTTTCTCTTGTTATTGTCTCTAAATTCTAATCTTGTTGACGGCAATAATAAGTACTTAACTCTCTCTCAAGTGTTTCCTATTCATAGGTACAAATGGTGAAAGTTAGAGGGCCATATGATGGAGAAACGGATCAACAAAGAGAGGATAGGAGAAAAGGGAAGAGAGAAATGGTTCATGGTGAGGGAAGCAAAAGCGCATCCTCACGTGCGAAGGAAACCGACGGGAGAGAAGCCACTGCAAGTGAGGTTTATAAGATTCTCATGGACATGGAGCACAAAGGGACAAGGTTCCCTCACATGGAGACTCTTAGGGAACTTGGCTTGTTTGATGATGTGCTAGAGCTCTACACACAAATGGGACTGAGGAAGTTCTTCCAAATGGCTCACCCAACCCATAAGGCTCCACTTTGCCAATTCCTCTCAACTCTCAAGGTGAAATTTTACCCCCTTTGTGAAGACCCAACTGAAGAAGAGGAGCTAGATGGGCATGGATATATAACCTTCAAGGCAGGCCGCAAACACCATAGGATGTCTTTCAAGGAGCTTAATGAAGTATTTGGGTTTGAAGAAGGATGGAGAAGAGGAAAACTTTTGGAGTTTCGACGGGATGAGCTTACAAATCTGTGGAAGTATATCGCGGTTGGCAACTTCAAGGCTGGTGCAAGCAAGAGTAGCTCCATCACACATCCCGCAGTGCGGTATGCGCACAAAGCCCTAGCTCATACCTTCTTTTCAAGAAAGGAATGCGGTTATGTGACAGAAGATGAGCTTGAGCTTTTGGACATAGGATTCAAGAACATCCTTAAGACCATAAGGATTGGGAATAAGGTGATAACTTTGCATGGGGATGGCTCCGGGATAGGCTTGATCACTCTCCTTCTGAAGAAGCTGTTGAGCTACAAAGAGTGGGCTGCCACAACTAAGGACTTTGCACCACAACTCAGCGTTGGAGGTATAGTGACACCCATTCTCGAGGCTTGTGGAGCGGATCTTGGGGAGGTTACACATGATATGGAATGGCTGGATATTTCATACCTTCGCAAGACAAGGTTCCTTAGTGGAACATCGGGAGGTCGATATGTCTACAAGTTTGCTCTTGGCGAAAGAACGGAAGCAAGGATCCGACTCCCATGCCCCCATTTGACTAGTTTCAGCGAGAGGAGTAACATCCGTTTCTGCCCCTCCAGTGATGATCTCTACAACCCTTCAGTTGATCCTCCACTTGAGACCGGGAAGAAGGCAATGGGCTCCACGAGTCAAGCAAGCGCCGAGACTGACCCCGAGGAAAACCAAGAGGAGCCTATGAGTCCGAAAGTTGGGAGTGAGCGCTACTTCTTTGATGCTTATGAGCTAGCAGTTCCTTCCCAACCCCTTAGAGAAGCACATCATCGCATCAACCTCCTCCAAAGGTGGAACAAGTACCAAGATAAGACCATTAGGAAGATGGTCAAAACCATCAAGGGGATGGCAAAGGAAATCAAGGGCTTAAAGAACAAACTTGGGGGCGCTTCATCATCTTCAAGAGCTCGCGAGGCTGCACATGAGGAAGAAGACATAGGAGAGAGTGCCATGGAGCTTGATAGGAGACACTCCTTCCACGAGCAAGGGAGGAACACTTCCCATGAGGAACCACCACGATCCTCCTCCTATGAGACTCGCCAAAGGAAGAGGAAACCAATGCGTTCCCCAACACCGGAGTCAAGCAATCAATCATACTCGATGGGGGAATCATCCTCCTCCTCAATCCAATTCTAGAGGTAACACTCCAAACTCCATTGTAAATACCATCTAGTCTTTTATTTTTGCATATTGAAATCTTCTCCAAGCTTGGATTACACAAGAGACTGTGTAATTTAAGTTTGGGGGAGTATGGTGTATTTGATCTTGTGTTTTGTGATCTTATTTTTCTTTCTCATGCATTCTTGAGTCTCATGCATACATCTATGGCATAGAAAAAACCAAAAAAATTGGAAAAATTTCGAAAATTTCAAAAAAATAGCATGTAGTTGCATTTGCATTTGTTATATAAGTAGGATTGAGTCTAACTTTCATATAGGATTGCATTCATGCATAGGGGACAATGATGATTTTTCCTTGTAAGGTGTTAAACTCATGAATTAGTTCAAGGCCCTAGTTAATAGTTGTTTGATGCTTTGTGTGCAAATTTTGAAAGTTAAAGTTGAACCCTACTTGGACCTCACCATTTGATATTCAAGTTTTAATTGAAGCAAGCTTTGAATAGAAACCAACTCTCTTGAACTTGAACCTAATTTGAATAAGTAATTATCATGGTTATGCATTGCTAGAGAACTTGTGGATACCATATACATATTTGGGTTATCTTCTTTCCTTTTACCACTCTTGTTAACCCAAATAGCCGACTCTCATCTTTAGAGCGGTTGAAAACGAATTCCCAAACTAAGCTTCCTTTGAAACCTCTTCCTTATTGAGTGCATTAGGCCTTTTTCATCTTGTGAACTTAGCAAAAAGTGTTGAGTTTAGAGCGACAAGGATAGGCTTCCATGTAGCTAGCTCGAGAACAATGAGCTAGATGATAGGATAGGATTCTTGGGTGGGAATTTTGGCTTGATATTTGAATATGGAGCAAGTAATTTGGCGAAGTTGAGATGGTGAAAAGGGGAAAACGAAAATATTTGGAACAAGTGTTGGCTTTGTATAGTGCTCTAAGTGTTAAGAAAAGAAGAAAAAAATCCTCTAGAAGTGAAAAGTAAAAGAGCCAAGAAAAAGAAAAAAATATGGCTAAGATGTTATAAGAAAGAGGATAGCAATTTGTGAATGAAAAGAGAAAGAGCTTGAAGTAAAAGTGTGCCAACACTTGTGGTTGTAGAAGATGTTCCCCTAAGTGCTTAAAAGAGAAAAGGAAAAGAAGAAGGTGTTTGAGTTTCTATTGGGTTTGGCGAATTGCCTTGCAATGGGTAACTTAGGTTGGGCTTGGTGAGTGAGCTAAAAAGAGAATGAGAGTGAAAGCATTTGTGTTACAAAGGGTAGATGGAAGTTTGTCCTTGTATGCATAGGTTGCTTTTTACTCTTAGCATTTTGCCAAAGTTCACTTGTTCATTGAGAGATCCCTTGCATTGGAACCCCATGAAGTTGAGATCATTATCATCTCAAAACCTTACCCAAAAACCAAACAAGTTTTCTAGCATTGTATGATTCATGATCCATGGTTACTACTTAATGAATGTTAAAGAGTTGGTGAAAATGAATGCTTGTGTAAGTTGAGGCTTGGGTTCACTTGAATGAGTATGGGTATGGCTAGACCTTTTGGAGTAGAAATTTGCATAAAGAGCATCCTAGAACTACTAACTAGGACCATTGAATTGATTCTTTTGCTTAACACCTTTGGATTTGAGTCCCCACTTTCAAACCTCTCTCCTTAGCTTGTGTTTCATTTGCTTGGGGACAAGCAAAAGGCAAGTTTGGGGGAGTTGATATGTCTATATTTTGCATCATTTTAGCATCCATTTAGTATAAGTTTCTCACCATTTAGGGATCTAATATAGCATCATTGTGTTGCATTGTATCATTTAGAGTCCTAGAGTGTCTTTGCATAGTCCTTGCATGTTTTGGTGCATTTGGAGTCTTGATCAGGTAACATGGATGCTGTGGAGGCAACAATGGAGTTGGAGAGGAATGGCACATCACTTGGAAGAGCAAGAAGTTGCCAAAAAGATGGAGAAGAAGAATCCTGAAGAAGTTTCGACGAGAAGTTTCGACGTAGCTGACCGAAACTTCTCTCCAGGACGATGTTTCGACCAGAAGTTTCGACGTAGCTGGCCGAAACTTTCCTCCAGGGTGAAGTTTCGACGAGTAGTTTCGGTGAACCTCGTCGAAACTTATCCAGACGCGTGAAGATGATCGACGCTTGAAGACCCGTTCGACGACTCTGTTCGACGAAGCTTCGTCGAAACTTTCCTCCAGGGTGAAGTTTCGACGAGTATGTTCGACGAACCTCGTCGAAATTCTCCCAGACGAATCTTCTTTGTCTACCCTTTGGGTCCCTCCTATAAATACTCTTTAGACCTAATTTTTTATCCCAACTTTTATTCTCTTGTTCTTAGCTTAAACTTTTAGCCACTTTGGGCAAATACTTTGTTTAAGCTTGAATCTTTTGAGTTTAATGCATTATCTTTCTTAGATTTCTTGTTTTATCTTTCTCTAATCATGTTTAACCTTTCTCTAATCTTTGATTTGATGGGTTTAAGTATGGTTAGTGAGTAGTTCCTTAGAAACTTGGGGATGGGTTAGATTTAGGGTTTTCTAATGGATTAATCTTGCAATCTAGGATAGATTCTTTCATTCTCTCTTCTTATTAAGTGATTCCTAATGCCAAATAGCTAATCTTTGCTATTTTGGATCATAAGCATTTCATACACCCACCAAGTGTTTGATGAAATGCTTGAACCAACTTAATAAGAGATTTACATTTCTAGCCTAAGACATTAGATGTCTAGAGTGTTTATCATACCATTTAGACTTGTTATTAATGCTTGTTGATTATCTTAATGCTAAAACATCATTAGTTCATTAGGATGATTAACAAAGGGATTTGAGCCACACATCATGGTCTAATCTAAATTAAGTGTTCTAGGTATAGAGTTAGCTTGATTAGTTGCTTAAATGATTGCAAGGTTGTCCATTTAGTTTCCCAAATCAATGATTCCATCCCTAGGTTTCGATTTAGTCAATTGATAATCTTGCTTAGTAGTAATCCTTGCTTAGTATCTTGATTAGTAGTGATTAAGGCTTAGTTTCATAATATTGCTCTAGTAGTATCTCTTTTAGTTTGTGTTTAGCTTTCAATACTTGTTGTGACTTGCTTTTATCATTCTAGCTTAGCTTAGACTTACCTTTGTATTCTTATTGCATCATCTCCCAAGATGGATTGATACCTCAATATATTGCAATGATATGAGCAATTGAGGAATTGCTTGCAAGAGCAAAAACTCTTGTTTCACAAAGGAAAAACAAAAAGCTAAAAACTGAATGAGAGAGGGAGATAAGGATGGGAGACAAGTTGTATTTACAGTAAAAGCGGCAAAATCCTACACACCGGGACCACATTGCCCGAAATAGGTACTTTCTTGGCGTGTAGCATTTCGGGATCATCCTGTGGTGAAGTGCATCGCCTGCTGCTCGTTTCGGGCTCATCCTGTTGTGCACGACCGATATTTATCTGTGGGAACATCTTATGTAACTTCGACTTCGAGGTATCTCCATCGGGGTGTAGGTGTGGCCATGCTTCGAGGTTTCTCCTTACGCCTGCCCATATCGGCTAGGAAGCCGTTATCGATGCTCGGTGTTGTGAGGAAAAACGTCTATGTCCTCTTCCTTTGATCTCTCATTGAACCTTCTTCCTTGGACTAACCTCCACACACCTCTTGTACTGAAAAACACTCCAAATATGCAAGAATATGCAAGATCCTAACCTAATGCATCTTAGACCTAAAGTGAGTGCAAACGGTACAAAAACAAGGGTAAACGTGCATGAATGCAATCCTAACTATCATGAAATGCGTTGAAAGAAGATATAATTTGCAGGGATATCAGTCCTAATCGACGCTTACATAATTGTTACAAACCCTAATCTGCGTTCCAAATGTATAATTTTTCAAATTGAATTAAATTTCTCTATTTGTATAAAGAAAACAAATTTAATATCAACAAATGAAATCGACCTTGGAAATGATGGAATACGACGGAAACATACATGTATTCACTGGAATTTGAAGATGATGTAGCGATGAGAGCTCGAGCTCGAGTTTTATTGGCAGATCGCAATTTTTCGTCGAGGGAGGATGAAGACGAAGAAAAGAGAAGCTTCTGAATTTGATTGGTCTAAATTAACTGATTTGTGATTGGTCAATTTTTATTTTTGTTTATTGATTTAATTGAGATGGATATAAAGGAAGATGAGTTAAATGGTAGATCGAGTTTTATTGGCAGATCGCAACTTTTCGTCGGGGGAGGAAGAACATGAAGAAAAGAGAAGCTTCTGAATTTTATTGGTCTAAATTAACTGATTTGTGATTTGTCAATTTTTATTTTTGTTTATTGATTTAATTTAGATGTATATAAAGGAAGATGAGTTAAATGGTGGGTTGGAAAGTAGGGATATAATAGGGTTTTAATGTTTCATTAAAGAGGAAAAGGGTACAAATATTAGAGAGAGGGTAATTTTCAGCATCAATATTAATTGTTTGGTTATTACTGCTACTACTAGCTGCATTTCCCCCATGCCTTTCTCCATGATAATACCAAATATAGTATTGCGGAAAACCCCTATATTTAATAGATGCGACCACATTTTCGAGATACAAATAAATTTCATATTCATGCATTTTTGACAAAGACAGAACATCATACCAATTTCAACGGTAATTTGCAAACTTTCCACCTGATACATGAATCCTTCTAGGCCATCTTGGAACTCTTTCGTTAGCGATCCTTCCGAATCCTTATGATTGTAAATCCAATTTCGTAATTCGTATGTTGACATATTTTTTTGGTAAGAGAGAAGTGTTTGTTTATGTTTTTTAAGTTTTGATATTGGTTTGCTATATATAGACTTTTTTCACATCGAATTACCAACAAAATTCACAACGAAATAACAACAAATTTCAATATTTACAACGAATTCGCAACAAAATATTCATGGCAAATAAGCAAGTAAAACACATTTTTACCTAACTTTTTTTTCCTCTTTCATTCGTCGTTAAATGCTGTCGATTTTATTTACTCGTTAATTCGACGTTAATTTAAGATGAATTTACAAGAAATGCACGGCAAATTTAGTTCGTCGGTAGTTAACGAGAAATTAACGACAAACTCATATTTCATCGTTAATTCCTCGTAAATCCGTTCGTATTTACGACGATTTCACAACTATTTTTATTTTTTCCTGATTCCGATGAATTTATGACGATTTTAGATTTTCTCCTAAATTCGTTGTAAATTCAACTTTAATTTACGATGATTTATTTTCCTCGTAAATCTACGTGGCACTGTTTTCTTGTAGTGTATGTTTGTGAAACTATATTTTTTACTATAAATTTTGAATAACTATATTTTTGATTAATATTAATCTTAATTCGCCTCGACTAATTTAAAATAGAAAATTCAATTAAAATATATATAATGATAAAATATGGGTTCGTGTTAATTAACAAGCTTCTAGCTCATATATAGAGTTTCAAATAAATTTTCATTTTTGTTCTCTCCATTCCAAAGTGTTTTTTACGTCATCTGACATGTTTTTTGTTTTTCTTCTCTTCTTCTTCACTTTTTCTTTCTTCTTTTTCTTTTTCAATTGCTAGTTTTACATGTCAATTGAACTCCGGGAACTAAAACTTTTAGGTTTTTGGGTACTAAATACTCTATATGTTCTCTTATATGATATAAAATTTCTCTACCCGAAGACCCAAATGCCCACGCCTCCACACATTTGGTCAACGAAATAGCTAATTTTAAAAAGTACACGTACCAGTACGTTAACGTAGACTACTATACGTACGTGTACATTTGGAATATAATCTTACCCGCACGGGTTCGACTATAACTATTAAATATAAGTAATTTTGGGTCCATTGGGTATTTTTTGTAAGTTTTTTTTGGAATTTTTTTTTTGTTAAACTTCCCCGTACGGTTAAATTTTTGTGTTTTTGGGTACTAAATACCCGAACAGAACCAGAAACTCCTGGAATTGAAATTTTTGGGTTTTTGGGTACTAATTACTCTATCTGTTCTCTTATATGTGGTATAAAATTTCTCTACCTGAAAGACCCGGAATTCACACGCCTAACCACACATTTTGTCAAAGAAATAGCTAATTTTAGAAGTTACACGTACCCATACGTTTACGTAGACTACTATATGTACCAGTACGTTTGATCTTTAAACTTACATGTACCGGTACGACTATGACCTTTAAATATAAGTAATTTTGGGTCTTTTGTAAGTATTTTTTCAGGAACTGTTTTAGTTAATCTCGGGTTTGGGGTATATTTTCGAAATTTTGGATATATTTTTGTGGTTTCGGGTATATTTCAAGTAATTTTTTGGGTTTTTGGATACTAAATAACCGAACCGAACCAGAAACTCCTGGAATTGAAATTTTGGGGTTTTTGGGTACTAATTACTCTATATGTTCTCTTATATATGATACAAAATTTCCATACCCGAAATGCACACGCCTAACCACACATTTTGTCAAAGAAATAGCAAATTTTAGAACTTACACGTACCCGTACGTTTACCTAGACTACTATACGTACTAGTACGTTTGATCTTTGAACTTACCTGTACCGATACGACTATGACCATTAAATATAAGTAATGTTTGGTCCATCGGGTATTTTTGTAAGTTTTTTTTCGGGAATTTGTTTAGTTAATTTCGGGTTTGGGGTATATTTTCGAAATTTTGGGTATATTTTTGTGGTTTCGGGTATATTTTAAGTAATTTTTGGGGTTTCAGATAAATTTTTGGGTTTTTGGGTACTAAATACTTTATCTGTTCTCTTATATGGTATAAAATTTCTATACCCGAAAGACCCGGAATGCACACGCCTAACCACACATTTTGTAGAAAAATACCTAATTTTAGAACTTACACGTACCCGTATGTTTACGTAGATTACTATATGTACTACTTCGTTTGATCTTTAAACTTACCAGTACCGGTACGACTATGACCATTAAATATAAGTAATTTTGTGTCCATCGGGTATTTTTGTAAGTTTTTTTTGGGAATTGTTTTAGTTAATCTCGGGGTTGGTGTATATTTTCGAAATTTTGGGTATATTTTGTGGTTTCGGGTATATCTATATCTATATTTGCCAAGTGATTTTGGTGAATGGAACTCTCTCATTCAATCTCACTAAATATCACCTAATTACCTTTAATGAAAACCCTAATTATTTTCTTAATCCAATTTTTAATCAAATCAGCTAACCTTATTTCTTAAATTTTCGGCTAAACCTAATGTAGTTAATAAAAACCCTAATGCTTGGCGTATCTTACAAACTGTGTATATATATCATCTATGTGACATTTTTTTTTTCACGGTATCATTTCTTTATTTGTATAGGTTTTGCTTTTTGATTAAAATTTTTGGGTTGTGCTTTATAGTTTGTATGATCGTTGTCGCTTTGTTATGTGTTTTTTTTTTTTGAAAAATTTGTTATGTATTTTTTGCTCTTTTATATGACAGTTATTGTTATATGTATTGTTTACTCTCGCGTAAACTCGACTCTAAACGTATTTTCTGATCTAAAACTTTTTTTCAGGCTGCATAGTGGGGTATTGGATTTATTAAATCAACATAATGAAGATCCGGTGAGTGGAGGAGTTATTTACCCATAAAAAGTGATTTTATTAGTTGGCAGTTTGTTTTTTGCTTGGTGATATTCTTCGCCACTGTTTTGTATAATTTTGATTGCTTTCATTATGTGTTTTTCCTCTTTTGATTTGATAGTTATGTGTTCATTCGTATTGTTTTCTCGCAGCGGAATGTCTATTTTTAATGATTCAACAAAATCCAATAACTGAAATTATAAGAAGGATCACCCTTACTAAACTAAGTTTCTCATTAACTGTTATTCACGTTAATGATTCTACATAACTTGAATAACCCGGTTTTCTTACAAATTTTGTTCGTCTCTTGCTAGCTGCTCCCTCTCACGAGATGGAAAAAAATACTTGCCACATGGTCTATATCTCTCTTTACCTGGACTATAATGCAATATTCCACCATATTGGTTTTCATTGATATATCACTAAACAAGTACTACCCCTTATAATGTTATCCTTAAACGCTGACTCTGCTGGTTTTTCCTCAGTTCCAATTCTCTTCCACCTTTATTAGACCATCAAGTTAGTTTTAGGCCTCTTATCTTATAAATAGCATACTTCATGTCTAAGTGCATTTGTCCCATTGCATTCTTCAGGTTCATGACTTGTGATCTATACAATTCCTCTTCTTTTTCTTTCGCTGCGTGGATTTACTAAATTATGTGGGGGATGCTGAAAGTGTGTGCATTTGTCCCATCGAATAAACACAGGAGCAACGCTGCTTTTGCAACAAGGTCACAGTCGCAGTAGCGTCTACGGAATTTAAATTCAAAAAGATGGAGCATGAGCAGCTTCTTCCGTGCGTCTCACGGGTTTGGGATCTCGCCTTCAAGGACACATGAAACCAGTAAGGCTCAAATTTTGTTCCCTCGGGGAAAAAAAAGAAAACCATCATTTACTTCTTCGACCACTTGTATATTTAACCTCTTCTGTTCTATATGCAATTCTCCCAGTGAGTTGCAGCCAGCGCCATTATAATGAGTTCCTCTATATGTATTAGTAAAAACGCTGCTATAAGTTGCAAAGTGTTTTATACGATTAGATGAGAGACAATCTCTTTCAGCTAAGTATCTCTATACAAACATGTGTTGTGCAGTAAAGACAACGCAATACTACTCTCTACATTTTTTTTTTGGGGTGCAAATACTTCTCTCTACATAATAAGCACATATTATTATGTATAGATGAACAGCTGATAAAACTGAACGAATCCGCTCACAAAAACCATTGACGCAACACACAAAACACGAAAAAACAAAAAAACAAAGCATAAGATAGAGAGGAACACAAGTGTTCTCAGGCGGACTCCTGACCATCATCAAACATCTTGGCTGCCCACCGTCGACTCCTTCTCTATCTCACGTTGACGGTCTCGAAGTCCTCTTCAGCTTCGATCTTGGATGCTCCTGCGGTTTGAGCCTCTTCGCCGCTGGCTCCTGCAAACCCTCCATCTTAGCCGCTGGCTGCTGCACATTCGTATCTCCATCATTTGTGCCCGTCGACTCCTCCTTCCCTATCTCACGCATGGCCTCCTTAAGAGGAGGCAGGAAAGCCGTAGCGTTGACGGTCTCGAAGTCCTCTTCACCTTCCATCTTATTATCCACCTTTGATGCCATCGAGATAGGCGATGAGAGAAAATCAAATATTAATTAAGAACAAAATTTTACAAAGAGAACTTTAATCTTTTAGTAAAAAGTAGAAAACAAAACAACCACTTTTGATGCGAGTTTTATGATAAAGAAAATTCTAATTCCCAAAATAAGGTTCCATTTTAACTTTTGGGAATTAACTAGGGAGAAGCTTACAATCGAATTTGAAGTTCTTCCACGTAAGTCGAATATAGCTCGAAGATGCACAGAACGGAAAACATATCTAAAAAAACTCCATTGTTATATACTTTTTTTTTCGGTCAACCACCATTATTATAGACTATATTTTTTTTTTCTGTGTGTAAATGTAGACTATATTGTTTCAGAAGAAGAGATAAAGAGTATCATTAGAAATAAGCATATAAAAACTTCACAAATTAATAATATATCATAATAAGCATATAAAACACACACTAATTAGGAGGAACACACAACGTCTTAAGCATATCGACAAAGTAAAAAATCTTCTTCAATTTCTTCAGCATCTTACTTCGATTCATGTATTGTCCCGTCACCGTTAGTACGTCTAGGACTAAATTAAAATCTGCATGCTCATATCCTAATAAAGAAAAAACGAGAAAAAAATCTTACGCATTATTTACAATTTGAAAGCCTAACTAAAATCATCTACATCTATATAAAACAATGATGTATTTCTCAACCCTTAAAGAGCTTTTCAGATGCCTGAATCACTGAGATCATACGCGTCAAGTGAGGTTGAGTGCAATGCACCAGACTCTCTGATTTAGTTTATAAACAGGATACAAGAAGTGATCGGAACTTCAGATGATTTCATTTTTTTATCAAGTCAAATTCGGTTTATGTGTGGGAAAGAGAAAGGGAACAACAACAATAACTAAGGCAATAAGGGACAAAAACAAAAACGATGAAAACAATAACCAAGAAAAGAAATCAGAAGAGAATAAGCGCGACAATGAGAAGAAGAAAAAAGGAGAGAAGAAAAATTCTTTATTTTTACTAGATATGTGAAGAATCTGATTATGAGTGTTTGATGCATTTTTCTGTATTTTAGTATGGTGAGAATGTTTTTAATTCTCATTAAACTAAGTTTGTATTTTTGATATACGAAAAATAAGGGATTTAGATAGAAACATAATAACGAAACGAAAATATAAAAATAATAAGTTGCAGTTAATTTAAATTGTGGTCCCGAAGAATCGAGGGACCGGTGTATCTAAACTAAAACAATAGGAGAAGCATAAGGGATACAAAAAAAAAAAAAAATTGTTCTTTTCTTCCGAAATAAATGATTATGAGAATTTCATGCAATACAAAAGACGAGAAAAACCGAAAGAGTATGATATTGGAGAAAATGAAGAAAATAAAGAAGAAAAGAGAAGAAGAGAAAAAAGAAAGACGAAAAAAACAAGAGGAAGTCAGAGAAATAAAGATAATGAAAAAAAACAAGAATATAGCTACAACACACTGTCACTATATGCTTTGGTCGCTCATGTGATTGAAAAAGTCCATCAAATCTTTTAACTATAAATAATTTCTAAAAATTCTTTAGAGGATAGTGGATTGTTTCATTACGATCCAACTTTCCTTTCTTCTTATTTGTATAGAAGTGTTTTAAGAGCTTTGAGGTTGTCTCCGTTGGTGTTAAGAGATATATCTTCATCGTGTGATGATCATCGATGTGAATATCACCAGTGGCTCTAACGTTCACATCAAACAAGCCACGTAAAGCAAGTTGCTTACCAGAAAAGGCAAGGAGGTGAAGCACAAACATCAACATTCTAATAATGTAGCAAACTATATCATTTCATTAAAACTGTCAAGCTAAGCTCTCTTCCAAGATAGATTCGTTTCGTAAAAGCTCAAAAGGGAAAAAATAAAAACCCAATAAATCGAAAGAATAAGGCAAAAACTTATACATTTAAGGGATGTAATCTATTTCTAAATAGTCCATGGGTGACGAACATAATTAGCATGTTTAAGTTGTAAAAAATGTTTCAATACATTATAATATTTGCAAAAAAATTGAATTGTTGTATTGCAAATGGTGAAGTTTCGTTTTTTGAATTTTTTGGGGTTTTAATTATTTTGGTAGGAATGCAATTTAATTTAGGCAAATAGTTCAAAACCAAAAAAAAAAACCCGAAAAATTACGAGGAAGTGAAAGACACGTCAATAATTATAGTGTATGAATTTGAAAATGAAGGCAACCATTAAAAAAACCAAATTATTAAACTTGATTTTTCCAACTTTAAATAAACAAATATTATCATTTAAAAAAATGAACTATACCCCGCGCGTGGAGAAAACACCTAGTTTCATGTAATTTTTTTGGTTTCAGATAAAGTTTTGGGTTTTTGGGTACTAAATACCCTAACAGAACCAGAAACTCTTGGAACTAATTTTTTGTGTTTTTGGGTACTAAATACTCTATCTGGTCTTATATGGTATACAAATTTTCTACCCGAAAGACCCGGAATGCCCACGCCTTACCAACAGTTTGTCAATGAAATAGCTAATTTTAGAACGTAAACGTACCCGTACGTTTAGGTAGACAACCATACGTATGAGTACGTTTGTTAGTAAAAACTTACATGTACCGGTACAACTATGACCATTAAATATAAGTAATTTTGGGTCTATCGTGTATTTTTGTAAGTATTTTAAAGAGTATATATTTGTTAATATCACCTCCCTTGTTGAAGCTCTGAATCTTTATGTGGGTGAAGAAGGTAGTTAAATATATACACTGTGGATGTAAGTTCCCTCTGTTCTTTTCTTTTTCTTTTTGATATATGATTGGTGCAAAAAGAACATGAGGAGAGGTTCATATTTAGGAACCATTAAGATATCTGAATCAAGATCTTGGTAGATATTCAAATGTTTTCTTGACGTGTTGGTCCGTAGGTTGCTTGATGTTTGATGTCTTCCGTGATTTTCTTGTGTTTCAGATGTTTGATCTCTTCAGCGAAATATTGCGAGTGTTTGAAAAGCTGTTTCAGGTAACTATAGGATTTTCCAACTTCTGTTGGTTTCCTCTACCAACTCTGATAAAGAAATCTCCAAATCTGAAGCCTCTCATCATCGAGGTATGACCATAAACCCCAAATGAAGTTTGGAATTATTTTGATGATTCTATCGAAGCGCTGGAGCAAATGAAGAATTTCTTAGGGAAATTATCATCTCTTGAGCTGGTGGAAGTTCATGCTCGTCTATCTTCAGCTGACAAAAAGCTACAAGTCATGGAGGATATGCTAATGCTTCCCAGAGCTTCTCCAAATTGCAAAATCAAGGTCATGTTTTCTCCAAAGCGTTACTAAGAGCAAACTCCAATCTTTCCTACTTTTGCTTTAAGTCTATCGGAAGTTGACATAAGTGCATATAGTTGAGTATATTGAACATATACATCACTATATTTACATAGGCCTCTCGAAAATTATACTAGGGTTTTGTAGTTTCTATTCAGCTAACTAGAAACTGGATATAGCTGTCTACTATAGTCAATTATATTCCTCATCTATATATGCAATATTCTATGTATCCAGTTCTGACACTAACATTTCTGTTACGCCACTAACTTTTAAGTAAGTGGATTTAGTTACATCATATATTTGAGTATATTGAACATATACATCGCTATTTCTACGTAGGCCTCGGAAATTATACTAAAGTTTTGTATTTTGTATTTAGCTAACTAAAACGTATAGTAAACACAAATACGTACACGTACGTTTGCTTTATGAAGGTACATGTACCGATACCACTATGACCATTTAATATATGTAATTTTGGGTCTATCAGGTATTTTTGTAAGTTTTTTTCGGAGATTATTTTTAGTTAATTTTGGGATTGTGGTATATTTTTGGAATTTTAGGTATATTTTTGTGATTTCGGATATATTTCAAGTAATTTTTTGGGTTTCAAATAAAGTTTTGGGTTTTTGGTACTAAAATACGTACACGTATGTTTGCTTTATAAAGGTACCTGTACTGATACGACTATGACCATTTAATATAAGCCAAATATGCTACATCTTTTATAAAAATACAATTATACTTAATTACATGATTAGTCCACAAAGAAAAAGAGCTTGAATGGAAGAGCTAGTTAATATTAATACTAACTCCAAACATTAATATACTTTTTACCAAAAACATTTATATACATATATATATAGGAAAACTGACATTTAAATCCCGAATTTTCAAATTTCGATCATTATAAGCATATACTCTCAAAAGACATATTAAACAACAAACTTTTAAGTTGACTGACTTTATAATTCCAAAGTTCAGTTGACTCGGCCAAATTAGCCTCAGCGTTATCTCGACTAACAAATCGAATTAACGGGGTTTAATTCCGTTTAAAATTATCATCAACCTAAAACGACGTCGTGTCCAATTATACAAAATCCTCAAGGGAAAACCGACATTTAAATCCTGAATTTTTTAAATTTTTGGCCATTATAAGCCTCGACTCTCAAAAGACATATTAAACAACAGATTTTTGAGTTGAGTAATTTTTTAATCCCAAATTTCAATTGACTCGGCCAAATTAGGCTCGTCATTATCTTGACTAACAGATTGAAAATATGTATGACTGAGTGCGCTCAACATGCCCATGATAAAATTTTAAACACTAGATCGTCGTAAACATGTGTCATTATTAATTTAGATTGTGATATGTGTTGATGTAATAATATGAACTTTCCAATTTTTAGTTATTTTCAAATAGATAAAACTAAAAAGTTATGTTTAAAAATAGAAACTAATAAAATCGAGGGCAATTCTCTTAAATAGCACAAAAGTAAGTTATGGATCAAATATAGCACACACGCTGATTTTTGATCTGAAATAGCATTCATTAAAGAGCAAAAGACAAGTCTGCCCTCTCTCATAAAATCAGAATATTTCACGGCTTATAACAAAAACCTAGTTTCACATCGACGTCTCCGATAACATCGACGTCTCCGATAACATCGACGTCTCTAGCAACAAAACTCCGTCAACATCGACGTCTCCGATACCTCCTACATCGATATCTCCAACGAACAATAGTAGTGACGGAAAAGAACAACGGCGGGATTGAGACATATCAAAGGTATGATGATTCTGAGATATTTTTGATTTTAGGATTCATAATGGCCAGATTTTTTGATTTTAGGATCGGGTTTAGTTTTTATTCTAGGATTTGAAGATAGATTTTGTCTTAGAAGCTTCCATTTCAACTTAGATCGACTAGATTTGGTGTTTATTCGAGTTTATGTGATCCAAGCCTCACATTTGACACTTTGAAAACTTGGGAGCAAATCGATTTTGAAAATTTCCTTAAGGTCTTGCTCCTGAGATTTCTTAAGGAAACACGGAACATTATTAAAGATGCTGTTATATTGAGAGGATTCTCCAAACATTAGTTTTACGAACCAATTCCAAAATTTTAGTGTCAAGGAATTATTTTAAAAGCATTCCCAAAACTGGAAATTGTCAATGCATCTTTGAGTTTGTGGGAGTTAGTACTTGAAAAACACATTTCTGGATTTTCGATTCGGAAAGACAATCTTTATTCTTAGAAAGGATTCGTAATAACTTAGGAAGGTCTTCCTAGAGTTTCGATGATTATGATTTCACATGTTTTCGATTTTGTTGTGCAGCTGAAGGTGATATGCATCTTGCCTTCAATACCATGTGATCCCGAAGACACAGTCTCCTTGGAAGACAAAGAAGATCCAGATTAGTTAACACCACTCCTTTAATTTAGAAAAGAAAAAACAATCAAAGAGATTTGTTGTTCAAAGATTTAGCTCATATGTGTGCCCATTTACATGATTTTGGAAGTTAAGGGAACAACAACTTGAAGCATTGTATAAGTTTTTTTTTTGGTTTTGATTCAATAAATGTTCTTTCTCCACCATGCATTATCAGTTGATTAAAGTGTCTGACTTGAGTGTCTCACTTAAGAGCAAGTGTCAAAAATCAATAAACATTCACTTGATTCTCGATTTGGTAAGGTTTTCCTAATATTCAAGAAGGATTCGTAATAGTTAAGGAAGGCCATCCTGAATTGTTAAGATTCATTCTCTTTGAAGATTGCACTGCCTCGATTGCTATTATAAATCGGATATGAGCCTTCTCAAGGAGCATCGATCAACCAATTCCCATCATTTAATGTTTTTATGCTGATATGAATATGTTGGTGTCATTATCTATGTAATCAAAATACTCTTGGATTTTCAGACAAGTTTGTTGTTGCAAATCATTTTTTATTTTCAGTTGAATGTTTCTTAAGTTTTTAGATGATCAAGTAATCCACATACGTTTTGGAAAGGCATTCCGAAATATTCAAGAAGACTTCTTAATTTATATTTGCTTCCTAAATTTGTTTGTGTTTAAATGGTACGCCAAAATTTGCATTTATACGTGCTAGGAAAGCCTTAATAAATGTGTATAATGGCTTACTAAATTTGAATTTTATCTAAATGGTACACACAAACTTGTATTTATATGTGATAGGAAAGTCTTCCTAAATGCGTATAACGCCTTCCTAAATTTCTAATGTTATAGAAAACTCGTTTGACTTTGTCTTTGTGATTAATGTCTATAATACATTTAAGGTCCAAATATTAGACAAATACTAATCGTAACAGTCTGTATTATAAATCAAAGAATGTGTATATTTAAAATTAGTAAGCCTTTAGTAAGCTTTCATACAAATTTAGGTAGACATTCCTAAATATGTTTGAATCATTCCTAAATTTAGAAGCTTTCTTGAATATTTTAGAAAATCTTTGGTCAAGCTTATGTGAACTACTATTGCATAAAAATGAATTTGAGTAACACCAAACCTCAGTTGGTCTTATAACTCGTTCATACAATCTGTATCCAGACTGTAAATCATCGACACCCATAGATACTAATTGGTGCTAATACGATAAAATATGGAATAAAGAGAAAAAAAAAACAGATATTTCACATCTTTAGGAAGGCCTTCCGAGATATCATTTTTTTTTTTTTTTTTTAGTTTGTTAACTTGTTTGTCCTTAATAGAATAACAAAAACAAATAAAAATTGATGTCTTTGATGTTTCAGTGTACGAAGGTTTATACTATTGAGCAATTCTCATTTATACGTTTTATGAAGGTTTTTCTATGTGTAGGATGACTTCCTAAATTTGTATAAAACCTTTCTAAAGGCATACTAGTTTTAAATGTACACATTCTTTAAGTAACGAGATAAAATGCTCATAGCCAGTAATCTATAAGAGTTCAAGGCTTTGTCAATTTCTTTTTCAACTCACTAGACTAGAAATGAAAACAAATCAGAGACAATTTAAGCTACCATATCAGCTCGATGTGCATTGAGAGATCTACTCCATATTATACTATGACTATCATCAGAATTCTCCCTGAAAATAACAATTTAAGAGTTACAAATCATCTTCACAAACCAAAACAAACAAACAAAAATAGAAAGAATCTGGTGTACAATTTTATTGGATCAAAGCCACACACGTAACACAAGACATTCTTGTGTGATTTAGAAAAGTATTTCCAAATTTCAAAAGATTAATTCAGGAAGAGTTTCTAAATATTTTGGAAGGTTTACTAAATCTTTCGGAAACAAAAAATTCATCAAACTTAACAAGTAAAATTGTTATACTAACAAGGACAACACGATGAGCTAAACAAAGAAAAAAAGTGAGATTTATTGTGTAACACTTTGAGCCTCACATCTTAATAGCTAATGGTTTCAAGTCTCTTTGAGTTCATGACCTTTCATGTTTCACGCTAGCTTATTTTCTAATTTAATTATTCACCATCATCTCAAATAGAGTCACAATCAAAGCAATTAGTATGTAAATTAAGAAGACTGTTTGAATTTAAAGAGCAACAAAAGAAGACATTCCTAAATATGTTTGAATCATTCCTAAATTAAGAAGATTGTTTGAATATTTTAGAAAATCTTTGGTGAAACGTATAGGAACTACTATTGTATAAAAGTGAATTTGTAAAAGAAACTAAATTATCAAAGACATCAATTTTTGTTTTATTCTTAGATGACAAACATGTGACAAACTTAGAAAAAAAAATATCTCGGAAGCTCTTCCTAAACATGTAGGAATCCTTCCTAATTCTTCTTAATTATAAAAATTCTCATTTAATTATTTTAGAAAAACATTCATTTGTTTTAGGAAGACTTTCTGAAATGAAATGCGTACAACTGCTTCATAAATTTGAATTACTGTATAAAATAGACAAAGAAACTTGGTGTCAATTACAACCTTTTTCTCTTTGTTAAATCCAGTGCTTGATGATTATTATGTAATCCTATTGGATGATGCTCACGAGAAAAGTTTAAACACGTAAGGCCTTTTATATATTCAAATTTTGATCTCTGTTTTTTTTTATTACCCTTCACTTTCTTCTTTTGTTGTAACATTGTTTCGTATTATATTAAGATCTCATTCAAACATGCACAAAGACTCTAGAATATTTCTTCAAAATTTTTTAGTAAGGCTTCTTAAGCATTTAGGAATGGCTTCCTAAATTTTGGCATAAACATCTTTTTGCGGTTAACTTATTACATTTCCCTGGGAAAAGTTTTCCATATGCTTTAGTAATGCATTGTCTGCATATTGCTTTATTTTCTTGTTTGATAGATAGATGTCAAAGTTATGAATGTCTTCCCAAAATGCTTTACTAATTAAGTTGTAAAAAATAGATACAAAACTACAAAAATTTATATTTATACGTTTAGAGGAAAGTCTTCCTAAATATCTAAGACTGCTTACTAATATATACATCAACACGACATAGATAATAATATGACAAAACCACAAACATTCTTGCTCTTTTTGATTGTAACACCAGTGATGGGTTTCATCCCAAGCTTCAGCATTACTTTCCTACTCTTTTTCTCACTTCTGCTTTGCTTTGACTGACCGCCTCCCACTACGTCTCATGTCCTGGTTAACAAATCGTAGCGCCGTAAGGGCTCAACTTATAAGAAATGATACCGACTTCCTCCTTTATATTACCAAAACAAGTATCAAAATTTCACCAATCAGCAGCATCTATCTAAAACATGTCTCGAGTTAGTAATTCATATACAGTTCTAGGGTGATACGAAAACAAGAGAATGAATTGGACAGAGAGGCTCAAGACAACAAGGTTTCCAAATTTTAAATCAATTAGATATCTCTGGTACTCCTCTACTCACAAGTAAATTCAACTTGGCTGCCCGAGATAAATAAATTAATGGAACTAACCACAAAATATTTGAAAATACATAGCATTTTGGTATATAACTTGAAGAAGCTAAAACAAGTCATCGTCCTCATCATTGTCATCATCGTCTACAACACAGAATCATAAAAAAAGAGAAACCCACCTTGGTTACGAATGAAAGCATATGCTCTAAACTGCACAATCGAGAAAATCATGCAAAGATGCATCATTAGCCACTGTCATTAGTCAAAAGAAGTGATATCAGCCTAAATTCCATCACACAAAAAGCTGAAACTCGAGAGAACAAAGCTAAACTGAAATTGACATTTCTCCAAAACTCTGTAGGATTCAGCTAAGCAGCCTCGTGATAAGCAGCCTCGTGATATCTCTATTGAGGAGATCCACAACTCCAGACTCCACTGAATCCAAACCTCTATTCGGAGCGGAGTCCTTGATCTTCATGAAAAATAGAGACGAAGCATAATATACTGTTAAATCAAGCAGCTTTGAATCTTATTGAATTGAGAATCACCTTAATAATGTGAGTTTTATGGTCGTCGTCGTCTCTGTTTCGATTTGAATCGTGTATATCAGAGATCGATCGGCTTTTAAGCTCGATCTACTCTCGTCATTGATTTTCATCATCGATCTCCATTGTCGTCGATTTCCATCGTCGTCGATCTCCATCGTTGCTCTCCATCGCCGCCGAGTCGTTCTCAATCTCCATTGTCGTTAATCTAGGTCATCGTCGTCCAATTATGTCATTTTATAATTGTCGTTAATCTAGGGCATATTAGTCTTTTACTCCATTGGTAAATGCTATAAATGAATCATAAAATTTTTGGGGCTATGATTGGAAGGAAAACTTAAAATGGTGCTGTTTCAAGCAATTTGTAATTTTCTTAAATGACACAAAACCAAGTTATCAAACCAAATATAGCCTACATGCTCATTTTAGATCAGAAATAGTATTCATTAAACGTTAAAAGATAATTATATCCTTCCTAACAGAAAAAATAAAATTTTCTAAAAAGCATTTAACTACAAATCAAAATAATATCACTATTAAATCTTCATTAGGCTCATCATATATTCAATTAAAAGAATAACAGTTTTTTTTTGTTCAAACGTTTGTTTCATTAACTTAAACTTCCGAACTACAAAGGAAAGAGGGAATTAAGCTTCCTCTTCTATCAATACAAAGCATCTTAAAGGCGATACAACTAAAAACAGATAGATCTTCGGAATATTCTTCAAAGAAGACTGACAGCGAAACCGAACCAAAGCACAGCTGCGTCTCTGAAGATTTCCTGGCAAAACCGGATGGGTAAACCTTAGTCACTTTACAATGTGACGTTAAAGAGCAACTCCTTCCTCCGGGATTCATAAGAACGAATCCGGATGCTTCTTCTGGCCCCGAACAAGCCGCTACGTAAGAAGACAAAACGGAAAGAAGATTGCAGGAATTTCGCGGTGATGAAACCGGAGGGAGACCGTCTCTCATGGAGAGAAATGAGTGTAACCAAGTTCTCTCCCAAAAGGAGAAAAACGTTAACACGTAACCGAGCCGCTTTGGTGCTAGAAAATTAGGGTCAATGCTCGTTACGGACATAGTGTGGGCGAAGCCCAAAATTTTACAACACCGGACCAAGATAGGAATGAAAACGACGGGAACACAATGTCCCGATGTCCCTTCGCCGGCGAGGAGTAGGACTGAAAGCTCTAGATGGACAGAACTTAGGGTGGTGGCAGTATGAGACTCAGCAAGGAGAGAGTCGGTGATTGGCAAAATTAAGCAGACAGAGCAATAATGCACCGGAAAGGTTCTCGGCTGGTGGCTCGGTAAACGATACCGACAGCGGAGGATATGGAGATGGTAGTGAACACTCTCTGGGGAGGGAGGAAAGTTGTACATATCTAACCCCAAAAGAGGAAGACAGTGGTAAAGGTCTCTCCCATTGGGAGGAGAAATACTTGCCAAAGACAAGAGATGCACAGTCGCAGTCGACCAGATAATTAGCCACACTTGTTGGGCTAAACTTGTGAATCAAGCCCAAAAGACCTAGGCCCAATAAAGACAGGCCCACGTGAAGACAATCTCCACGTCTTGCGGTATGGCGGAGCCGAAGCCTAGGATTCTCGCCGGCAAAGGATCTTCCAAACGAGGAAGAATGACTATTGGAGGTAACGGCAGCGAGCATGGTGAAAGTATTCACCGGACCGGCGAAGATTTCCACAGAGGAAAACTTAATCGGCTAAGGTAGGCTTGACGGCGGTGGAGCAGCAGAAACAAAACTCCACGGGGAAGGATAGAAGGATGGTGTCGGATTTTGGGCAAAGAAGGGAGGCGGAGGAGGCTGTGAATCCGGCGGATCTGGTGGATCCGGCGGTTCAGGTGGAAGAGGGAGGTTCTGCAGACCCAAAGGAGCATTCACCGGAAGTCTAGAGGCGGCGGAGCTCAGATCTAAAGAACGCGGCGTACCGGCCGGATAGATCGGACAAGCTTTGCGCCGGTTAAACATCGCGGTGGAGGGAGAGGATCACAGACCGGAGAAACCCGGCGAAGAGGCAGCAAGAGAACTCTTCTCGGAAAACAACCCACCGGAGATGACGGAGACGCCGCCAATTCGGAAGGGAGACGGACGAAGACCTACTCAAGGGAGCAGAACAAGCAGTGGTGATGCGCGATGGAGATCCATTCTGCAATTAGCTTCCTTCGTCGGCGGCTGAGCAACCTTGGGAGTCGGGCCTGTGAGGTTTTTAGGGCGAACTCGATTTACAACTATAAAAGAATAACAGTTTGTTACCGTGAATTACAAAACATAATTTTTGGATACCTAAACGAGGATTTTAATTTTAAATTTTACGTGTTATAAGTAACTATGCAAAAAATTTCAATTTCGAGTTTAAATATTTTATAATTTATATAAGAGTCATAACATTTTGTTATCGTGAATTGATCTAGTATTAAATACACTTATAGCCCTGTTCGTTTGGCAGAAGCAGACGGCGGCGGCAGCAGTAGCGGTAGAACAGCGGTAGCGGTAGAACAGCGGTTGCGGCAGCGATAACATTACCGCAGTTTTCTGTTCGTTTCGCTGACGCCGCCGCCGCCGCCGCAATACATTTATCTTTATTCGTTTTGAAGTCGCTGTCGCAGCCGCAAGTCGCAGCTACATGCCGCAGCCGCAGGTCGCATAAGCCCTGTTCGTTTTGCAGACGCAGCGACAATTTTTCATAATTAAATTTTTAATCAATAAAATGTGATTTAAATATATTTACATTCATAAGAAATATCATATTTAGTTAGTAATAATTTTTAAGTTAAATATATAATTATAACAACATATTTTGTGATAAATCATATGGTAACTTAAAATAAAAGTAATAAAACTAAAATATTTAAGTGAAATATAATAAGCAAAGTCATAAGCAAAGTCATAAATAACCAAAATCATATAAAAAAAAAATTCATAAACAAAGTCATAAGCAAAAACTTAATAAGGTAAACGACCTCTACCATAATCATTTGTAATTCTATCACGCAAAATTTCCATCGCTCTATCACCGATCGGCTCATATGCAATATGTCCACCATGATCTTCATCACTATCAGCTTCTCCTTCTCCTTCTCCTTCTCCTTCTCCTTCTCTTTGCTAAAATACAAAATCATGGTCTTCTCGATGTGAATCACGTATGAAATTGTGTAGTGCCATTGTCGCTGTTACAAGCTTAATCCACTTGGTCAGACCATACTTTGGATGCTTGCGATCTAAAGTCCTCCATTTTGCTTTCCATACTCCAAATGTCCTCTCAATCACTGATCGCAAACCTGAATGCCTTTGGTTGAACAACTCTCGTGCATTTACTGGTGGTCCTCCTCTAGCAAATTCACCAAGATGATATCGCATCCTACGATGCGGACCAAGATATCCTGTCCTAGTGGGATATCCGGAGTCAACTAGGTAGTACTTTCCACTAGGCGGATGTGGGAAAGAGGGCTCATTCCTCGCACAATGAGTCAAGACTTTTGTATCATGTGCTCTACCCGGAACACCGACATATGCATATATGAACTTCATATCGAAGTTACATATAGCAAGGACATTCATTGTGGGTTCATACTTTCTACCTTTATATGCTTCTGCGGTTTGACTTGGAGGGCGAACTGGGACATGAGTTCCATCAAGTGCTCTAATGCAGTCTTCAAAAAAAGGCATATATCTATCATCATTCCTTAAAGTAGGGTTTACTCTTGTAAACTCACCTTCTTGTGGTTTTAGTGTATCCGCTGCAAACTTGAGGAGAACACTCAAAACGTCATCAAGTTTCCTTTTCACTGTATCTAATGACCGCTGATACCTGTCAGCTATATCCCGCATAGTTTTGTCTTGACCAACCACCTCAAGAAACATTGCAACAGATTCCTCAACATAGACATTTTCTGACTCTTCTAATCCATATCGCCTAGTTAGCATCTTACATAAAGCTCCAAATGTTTTTTGGTTCATTCGAAAAATGTCATAACACTGCTGATCTGATCCATGTATAAGTTGCTTAACTTGACTCCAACCTATACGACTAAGTCATCCAAAAATCAATTATATAAAGTCACTATTCCATAAATTTACCATCATAAGAGAATTATTAAACAAAGGCAAAGTCTGCAGCTTTTTGCTTTTCTCTTTGTAACGCGAATATAATTGCATGCTTTGTATTCATTTTAACACAATTATAAACTTAACACAATTATGATTTTCTTCTTAACACCATAACCATGACGCCAAAGTATGCATGCTTTGTATTCATTTTCTTCTCAATTACAAAAACTTTGGTTCATCAAAATATTTACAAAGCTTTGGTTCATCAAAATATTTACAAAGAGAAACAATCTTTACAAACATGCTCCCCGATCTGTTCTATGACTCAATCTCTCATTAGCTTTCCCTTATCATCATACCCAATCCCGATTCTATTGTGAGTTAACATCCTATAGCTAGTGTATTTTTTTTTACACGAGTCATACTTGTTCTTGAAATGGTTCCATTTCTGATATCCTCTCTTAAATCTTGCTTCAAACTTCTTCATGATACAATCTTTCCCGGTTTGATTCATTCCTGTACTAGTCCTATTTCCTTTGCTTCTCTCATCCGCATAAAGTTGAAAAAAATATCTAGTTTCCTCATCGGTCCAATTCTAAAAACGATGCATAAAAAACTCCAATTTAAAGCCAAAACTATTCTAAAAACGATGCATAAAACAATTCTAAACGATGCATAAAACTTCATGATACACTTACATCTTTAGCCATCTTCCTTCTCTAAACGCTGGTCAAGTTTGGTCCTCTCCGTGATGACAAGACCCTGAAGAAACACAAGCAAACTGTTGGTTTGTAAATATGCAGGACAACAGGAAAGGAAACGCAAGCAAACACAAGCAACAGTTTGTAAAAGTAAATATACAGGACAACAGTTTGTAAATATGCAACACAACTAAGCATTTTCTTGCGGACTAATCAAATATCAAATATTTAACAATAGAAGTAAGAGAAGACAAACTTTGCAGAGCACATCATCCACTAAACCCAAACCAAACCCGAAACGTGTCCATTTAAATATTTATGCATCAAACACTAAGAGAGATGAAACCTGTATTTGGGTCATACAAAAACCAAGATTTTCAAGGCATGAGCAATGAAAAGTAGCATTCAAAGAAAAACCATCTGTTGTAAGCTGAGTTTCAATGGTAATGAAGGGAAAACACAGATTGATGAATCAAAGGCAACTTTGCTAAACTGAAACGAAATTACAAAACCCACATCACTAAAACAAAATCAGATTGATAAATCAAAGACAAAACACAAAACCCACATCACTCAAACGAAATCAGATTGATGAATCAAAACAGATTGAGAAATTGGAGCAAATCAAAACAGATGAAATCCATTTAAGCGCAGAACTAAACACATGAACAAAACCCATGAACAAGGAGAAATCGATCAAGGTAAAACTATAAACAAATGAAATTAATGAACCTGAGATACAAAAGAGCTTTCTCGATCTTCAATTGAAGGAAGATGGAGATATGTGGTGGTTTCGGCGAAGAGAAGAGAGAGGTGGTTTCGGCGAAGAGAATAGAGAGGTGGTTTCGGCGAAGAGAAGATAAGAGGTGGTTTTGGCGAAGAGAAGAGAATGGAGATCAATGGTGGTTTCGGCGAAGAGAAGAGAGAGGTGGTTTCGGCCAAGAGAAGAGAAGAGCACGACGAGCTCTTTGTGATTTAGGTTAAATTGTTTTGTAATTCTAAGAACCTAATAAGGTTAATTTCGTCTTTTGCAGGTTTAATCGCAACAGTACCTGATGCACCGCTAAATTTCTTTGGCGTCCAAAAAAATCAACCGCTGCCGCTGCGGTTAGCCGCTGCGTTTAATCGCAGCAACCTGCGACAAGGAAACGAACAACGTACCAGACGCACGCCGCTGCCGCAACCCTCTGCGTCAGCCAAACGAACATGACTGATGTATATATAATGATGAAACTGCGGCGTCCAACTTCTCTCTACATCTTTTCAAGGTATCTTGTTAAATGTATTTTCTTCTTCCACGAAATCCAAATAACCCTCTCTCACCTGATAACCCTTGAACGACACTCTGCAAATAAGGTATAGAAAATCAAACTGTTTTAAAAAATCCAGAAACAAAAGAATCAAGGCCTTGGCGAAACTCATTCCAAATTTAGCAATTCTGCGACAATTCAATCTTCTTCATTCAAATTTTTGCCTTTGGAGCCTGTGGTTGTCAGGCTTCTCCATTTCTTGGTGTGATAGAAGCAAAGGGTACAGCCCCGGCCAAACTGAATTCATGTCCCTTGGGCAAAAAAAAATTTGGATCCTAAAAATATCAATTTTAGGCCCTTATTTTTAAAAATTTGGATCCATTTTTGACAAATTTTGATTTTTATGGAAAACAATTGGGCTAGATTTGAGTTACTTCTAATTTTTAAAAACCAAAATTCTAATTTCTGAAAATTTTTTTTTAAAAACCAAAATTCCAATTTTTTGGAAAACAGTTTTTAAAAATTCTAATTTTTGAGTTCCTAAAACAGAACAACCAAAATTGAGGTTTTTAAGAATTTTTTTTTTTAAATAGACTAGGCCCCTGAGCAGTCACACTTCTGTCCACTCCAATTAGGCCGGGCTTGAAAGGGTATCAGCCAGTTTGTTACAGAGTTGGTACGTTTATCTAAGTATCAGAATTATCTCTATTTCATTTGATATTGCTCTTGTCCTAGGGTTTTTAAGTTTTACTATGTACTAGGAGAGAATCCGCGCGATGCGCATGTTTTATTTTAAATTAAGTTTTAAATTTTTTTTTAAAAAAATCTATATTTTGACTACTCATTTTTTTAAGAATTTAATTTTTTTACTTTTTTCTTGATAATCTGTGAAATTTATTTCATATATTATTTTATTAATCTTTATTTATTCTTTAATTTTCATACTCTTCTTATTTATCTATATCTTAATATTATAATAATTTTTATTTTTTCTAGTTTATCATTTCATTAAATGCATGTTTTTTCCATGTTTTAAAATTTTGTATATTTTTATATCTATTTTCCTTTTTCTTTATTTTTATCTTCTTCTCTGTATTTTTTTAATATAAATTGTTATCTTCTCGATATTTTATTGAATATTTTGTTGTGTCTTAAGATTTTATAGGTTGTAGTTAACTTTTTAATTTATTCCATATCATATTTTTTTGCACTTATACCAAAGTTTAATTACCGTAATTTATTTGAAAATAAGGATTAAATTACTCAAAAAAATATAATGATATATTTAAAATTATGCATTATATAATATTAATATATTTCTCATTTTTAAAAATTAAATGAAAATTTATCTACTTATAATAATTTTTAAATAGTTGAAATCAAATTTAGTGGTTTTATGTATAGTTGATTGTACTTATATTAATATGTATTTATATTACTTGATGTTTTTTCTTATAAAAAAATTACTTTTCAATTTATCATTTTGAGGATTTATTTATTTATGCGTTGGAGCATAAGTTTATAATTGATATACATATAAATTTTCAAAGTGTTTCTAATTTAATATGTAAAATATATAGACAATATCATAAGTTTTTAGAGAGGGTTGTCAAAGAGTACCCATGACATAATGGGAAAGAACGATCTAATTTTATTGAAAGAATTATGAGTTTGAATCTGCATGAATGCAAATAAGAGGATAAAAATATTTTGTTTGGTTCAGATTTAATATAAATAAAATAATTTTTTTAAAAATTAAATAATTAATGAAACGTGGCATACTCTGAGATGTTGAAGTGACATGTCATGTAGACATCCATTAAGCTTTCATATAGTAGAAAATAAGGACACTCAAAAAATATAATAATATATTTTAAATTATGTATTATATAAGATCTATATATTTATTTATTTTTAAAATTAAATTAGAATTTTATCTACTTATAATAATTTTTAAATAGTTGTACTCAAATTTAGTGGTTTTTATGTATTAATTAATTGTACATATGTTAATATTTATTTATGTTACTTAATGTTTACAAAAAATTGCTTTTTATTTATAATTTTGAGGTTTTTTTGTATTTATACGTTTGAGGCAGAAGTCTATAATTGATATACATATAAATTTTTTTATAAAAATGCTTATAATTTAATATGTAAAACATAGAGACAATATATACGTTTTTAAAGAGAGTTGTCAAAGAGTGTCCATGGCAGAATGAAAAAAACAATCTTCTTTAATTGAAAGTGTTATGGGTTATATCCCCTTGAATGCAAATAAAAAAATAAAAAAAAAATTATTTGGTTAAGATTTAATTTAAATAAAATTATTTTAAAAAAAATAAATAAAAAAGTGCAACGTGGCACTCTCTTACGTGCTAACGTGGCGGAAGCAGGAGAGCTCTTCTATAGTAGATTCAAAAATCCCGATTGAATCCTCTTGAATTTTCTGATTTCCGGAAAGCTTGAAAACCTTTTGATACGATTCAGGATTGAGACTAGTGGGCCTGGGCTGGGTCTTGACTATTTATGTACTTACGTTTAAGCCTCTTCGGCCAATGTCATTCGTTGTATTCAAGCTTCTGTCGAACTTGTAGAACAAGTTTATCAAATCTCTTTCTTCTTCTTTTCTTCTTCTCTACCAACAAGTCACCCGCTTGTTGATAAGGTCACCGGCCATATCGTTTGGTATCAGAGCCACCGTTCCTTTGACGGTGAGCTTATAAAAAAAATGGTTTACACGCTTGAGCTTCTCCAACAGATGTTCTTTCAATGGGTAGAGTCGAATGAACAAACTCGATCTCCAGCAAACCCACGAGACAAAGCCAGAGGAAGCTGAAGAAAAACGTGGTCAACCCTATCGGTAATTTTGTCGAACAGTTGCTGGGGGAAACACCATATGAGGCTTCTTCTGAATCTGAGCTTCCCAAAGATAAAAACGTGAGAGATATCCACATAGACAGTGGATTCAGCGGTGAACACGGTTATTACAAGGTCCCAAGGAAGAAATAGATAATAAGTTTTCGAAAAGGAGATTCATTTGGCGTGCACACGGCTGGAATGAAGAGACTTTACAACAGTGAGAGGAAATCATCCCATTGAAGATCACGTTGTGATTTTAGGCAAGCCTGTATGGATTATGGTATGTTTCGGAACTCATCCGCTTCTGGAGGGTTGAGAGAACATATAAGGAATCGGCAGACTCGACACAGTCGATCAACTAGAGCACGGTTCAAGGATAAAAACGTGAGAGATATCCACAGAGACAGTGGATTCAGCGTTAAACACGTTTATTACAAGGTCCCAAGGAAGAAATGGATAATAAGTTTTCGAAAAGGAGATTCGTTTGGCGTGCACACGGCTGGAATGAAGAGACCTTACAACAGTGAAAGGAAATAATCCCATTGTGGATAACGTTGTGATTTTAGGCAAACCTGTAAGGATTATGGTATGTTTCGGAACTCACCCGCTTCTGGAGGGTTGAGAGAACATATAAGGAATCGGCAGACTCGACACGGTCGGTCAACTTGAGCACAGTTCAAGGGAAAGTTAACTATGGATCAGACATAATCTGCAAGGACGTGGAAACCATGGGATAATAGTAAATTTGGTTTTTGGTTTTCCATCCCAGACATGGTTAAATTGCAATCCTGAAGAGCTGATGGTGGCAGAAGCTGAGAAAGGTTCTGTGGTTCAGAACAAATTCGCTACAGCTTTTGAGAGGCCAAGTCGTCACAATGACAAAGAGGTAAGTGATTCTCCTCAAAGGGATCGATTACTTGATAAAAGGAAGAATATGAATTCTGAGTTCTCGAGATGTTCGTATGAAAAATTGGAATTTTGTGTAAGATGCTTTGACAAAAATTGCTGTGACAATAATATAGCAGAGAATGAGAAGCTGCAGATTGTCCATCAAAGTCTTCAAGGACCAACAAGAGAATGGATTTCAAGAACCATGGGAATTGAATCCTCCTAACAGTTGAGAAGAGTTTAAGCAGATGATTCAACGAGAATTTGGGTGTATGTTAATGAAAGAAACCAGCTCACTCAAAGGGTTGCGAAATCTGTGGGTAAGGGAATAGATGACGGGTATATGGTACCTAATCGATATGAAGGAACTTGTATGACAGAAGTGTTCTTGCGAGGTTTGAAGCCTTTGTTACGAGTTGCGGTTCGTCGTTTATGTCCCCAAGGCTTAGTACAGATTATGGATGTAGCACGAAGGTTAGAGGAATGTGAGGACATCTCTTCCTCAGAAAAAATGGTGGCAACACGAACAAGCCCACATGAGCATGGAGAAAGCCTCCTTACAAGTAATGACCACACGCAATAAAGTTTATATACAGATCACCAGTGGCGGTCCTAGAATTGTTTTTTACATGGGTCATAAATTAATTTAAATATTTTTTAATTATATTAAAGGTATAAAATATAACAAAAATTCTAATATAAATGCATTTTAGGATTTTTGAACCCGGGTCAAGAGGTTCAAATTAAAGAAACTAAACCAACTGAGCACAATTTTTCTATTGTTTAAGCTTAAATTTTTAATATATCATATTTAAGGTGGGTCAAGTGACTTCCCTTCCTTTCACGTGGGTCCGCCCCTGCAGATCACAGTGAAATTATCTAAGGTTTTAACGCTTGCCAAGACGGCAAAATAATGGAGCTGTTAACTTGCACAAGCTAGTGTTTCTCGGATATTCAATTGTACAAGAGGAGCTTATAAGTATTGTGGTTGTTGCAGAAGACAAAATGGTTCTTCTTCAACAGACAATAATGGGGATTAAAGCTTTCGAAATCCAGAAACAATGTATAGAGCTTCCAAGGCCAAATTTAGCCAAGGAAAGAGGATTGAAGGTCTACGGTTTATGAATGTGTAGAGAGTCATATCCTTACTAGTCTGCAGGAATTGTTGGTTGGATCAAAAAGGAATAAACGTGCATATGCTTATTCACAAGAGCTTAACAAGATCTTATGTGGTGGAAGTAACATGAGTGAAGAATCAGCTAAGTTAAATCAACAAGTTTATCAGCTGATTTAACTTAGCTGATTCTATGGAATCAGCTGATTTAACTTAGGTGATGAGGGAGTAACATAAGTGAAGATAGTTTTAAATCATCTTCCAATGATTTAGTAATGAGGAAGTAAGATTATTTTCTAAAATTATTTTAAATCATCTTCCAATGATTCTATGGATAACTTAGGTGATTCCATAGAATTATTGGAAGATATTTTAGTAAGAATATTTTCTAAGCTTGTTGATTTAACTTATATGAGGATAAGTGACATAAATCATCTTCCAATGATTTAGTAATGAGGAAGTAACATAAGTGAAGAATCAGCTAAGTTAAATCAAGAAGCTTAGAAAATAAACTGTCGTTCTTGTAGAACGAGAGGAATCCAATTAATCAACAAGTTTATCAAATCTCTTTCTTCTTCTCTACCAACAAGTCACCGGCTTGTTGATAAGGTCACCGGCCTTATCACCTTTCAATGTGTTGTTGAAGAATTAGGTTATAGGAGGGAGTTAGTATCATGTTGTTGTGATCACAATAGTAAAAGCTGGTCTATGAGAGCTTTCGTTAGTCATTAGTTTCTCTAACATTTGATCAAATATCAAACTGTTTTGGTGTTTTGTTTCGCATATGTTTACTAAATCAATGCAGATTCCATGCGGTAGAAATGTGTAATTTTTTTTCATTTTTTTTTGGAAAGTTTACTCAGATATCATACAAATTAAGTGAAATGACAAGTTACATACAAAACTTTTTTTTATTACTATCATATTTCGCCTATATTTTTTATACCCAGCGTGTCCTTGTTACATGTTATAGGAAAAAAGGTAATTACAAAGAATGCCATTACTTTTTAATTCTACATCAGAAAAATGCGCCGCCACGTCAGAAATCGTTGACGTGTATTAATGAATTCAGCCGAAAAGCGCTACAGCGACAATGACGGCTGAGTTACAGTATGTTGCGGATGATTTAAGAAAAATGGCTGAGTTATGAGCTAACAGCTGACTTAAGTGTATAACCCAGCCTATTGTTTCGGCTGACTTAACGAAATATGTCTGAGTTATGAGAAAACGGCTGACTTACGAGATAACCCAACCATAAGCTACGGCTGAGTTATAACCCGATGGTTGATTTGTCAAAATTTGGCCGAGTTATTGTTTTGACACGGCTGAGTTATGGATTGTTTATGGCTGACTTAAGGATTGTTTACGGCTGACTTATGGATTGGAAACGAAAAGTCCACTCGAGAAAACGAAGAGTCCCCTCGAGAAAACGAAGAGCCCCCACTTTGGTAATTGTGGATTGTTTACGGCTGACTTATGGATTGTTTACGGCTGACTTAAGGATTGTTTACGACTGACTTATGGATTGGAAACGAAGAGTACACTCGAGAAAACGAAGAGTTGACACAAGCCTTGAAATCTGTCCAAGAAATGTAGCCTCTGAAATCGTTGCTTAAGCCGATTTGGATGGATGAATGGTTTTGATGATTTGATAAAACCGTTTTGTGCTTGAATCCCAAACACAAAGGATTTAGATTCTTGTATTCAAGGGCTAATCCTCACGAGAATACTAAACTCTAACACGCCTCACAAGCTCTCTGAATCCCTCAAAGAAACTTAATAAAAACGCAGGAACACTTTGAATGCAAAGAGAGATTTCTTTGAAACAAATAAAATACTTTCTGATTAATAACTTGGTGAATGAAAAGATACAAGGGAAATGAGCTTATATAGGCTCAGAAATGAAAAACAAACGGTAATAAGCTTTAAAAACAAAGCAAAGATCAAGCTGAAATAATGAGGGAAGATTTTCTAGCTGTTGGAAATGTTAATGTCTTAATGACTTGTATCTTGATAATTTCTGAATGATTCCATGGCTGGATAGTCTTCTAGAAGCTCCTTGACGTCCCACATAAATGTAATATGACCGTTGTTCATTGACCTCTCCAAGTGTGGAAGCATCTAAGTAAGGAAAGTCGAGTAAACGATGGTTGAGGCTCCTCCGGTTTAGAAATTGCATAACTTTCTCATCTGTACCGTTTTTGATGTGAAACCAATTCGACGAGCTTCCTGGTTGAGTCAAGATTCCACGACAAGTAGGTTTGCAGCTTAATTTCTTCTGGTTCAGTCGGAATCCTCCATTTAGGTCGCCTATGTCCAAATCGGGAAAGCTCCGGTTTACCCAAATTGTAAAATTAATATCTCCTAAAGCAAAATGAATTTGATCTTGATTCCAACTCTCCGTAGACATCTGATGAGTTGAGAATCCAAAACAATTGGATTTGTTGCTTGGTTCATCTTGGTTTGGCCGGTGTGACTCAATAACAGATCGTAGCTCTCCATTGAGTCCATTGGAGCTTTGAATGGGTTTAAAACATGTAAACCGATTTTACTCATTAAAACCTTTCCTGGAAAACTCATTGGGATAAAACCTAGGATAAGGAAAAAGAGTACAAATGGTCACATCCCATTTGTAAGCCTTGGCTTCTATTTGAGCTAAACTTAGCTCACATGTCCCCTTAGCTTCCCTAAGGTACATGTTCTTCTCTTCATGCATCCTGGTTTCGTGCTCCTTGTCAAGTACTGACGTTTTAGCATTGATGCATACGTCATACTCTCCCTCTTGAAGAGGGTTTGTCCTCAAAACATTAGAACCTGCATCAAATAACCTTAAGTTAGTTTCTGAAAAATCTTGAAAGCTTTGAAACTTACCTTGAGGGTTTATGGACTGGTCTGGGTATAAATGATCAATTAAGGATGAGAATGGTATGTCTTTAGCTCTGGACAGCTCCATTGTTGGTTTAAACTCAGCTACTAGCGGTTTCTCCTCAATAAACTTCAGGTTTTCTCCATTGTTGCTCACATGTTCTCCTCATGCACAATTTGAGTTTCTCCTTCTACCAATGTGACAGTAGGCTTCACTTCTGGTGGCAAACTTCTTTTGAGAAAATCTTGTGCCACATGTATGGGGTCTGGTGCTCGAGGTGAAAGTACATCAGGTGGCATTGGTTCCTTGTAAGGTTGGTATGGTTCGTTGGACAAGCTGGTTGCTTCAGCCTTTCTTCTTTCAAGGCGACCAAAGCAATTGTTGCTCTCTGTTGGGTCTCAGATAAGTTGGCAATGGCAGCCAGTATTGCTTGCACAAGATCAGGTGCATTGTCTCCCATTGTACCTTACAATTAAAACAAACAAAGAGGAAACAAAGTAGATAAATTTTTTTTTTTTTTTTAACTGAGGAAATAAATGCAACGGTAATATGACAATATGAATCCAAAAGGATCGCAAATATGAAATATGAAACCAATGGCCAAGGGAATTATATGCAACGGTCAAGACAAGTGAAATGAATGAGATGATATGGTGGCCTTAAACAATGTGGGAATGCAATGTATGGGGACGTTTTTATGGCCTAAACAAATATGGGATGCTATTAAAAACGTGCAATGAATAGGAGAAACAGATATGGGATATGCGCAAATGCTCCTTTCCTTAAACAAGTTTGGCCAGCCAAAAGTGTTGACTTAAGGATTCAAAACGTGAATGGTTATCTCTTTTTTTTTTTTTTTTTGATGATGAATGAAATAAGAACAAATGCAGAAACTCAACAACAATGGCAGAAACGAAATGTTTTTTATTTTTTTTTTATTTTCTGGAAGCAATAACACAAGCAAACGCAGAAACAAATCGCAAGGCAATACAGAAGCAAACTATATATATTTTTTTTGAGTTTTTATGAATGAGAAAAGAAATTGCAAAACTTGAAAAAGGAATAGAAAACACCTGGGATAGGAGCTTTTAGCTCTGATACCAATGACACAAGCCTTGAAATCTCTCCAAGAAATGTAGCCTCTGAAATCGTTGCTTAAGCCGATTTGGATGGATGAATGGTTTTGATGATTTGATAAAACCGTTCTGTGCTTGAATCCCAAACACAAAGGATTTAGATTCTATTATTCAAGGGCTAATCCTCACGAGAATACTAAACTCTAACACGCCTCACAAGCTCTCTGAATCCCTCAAAGAAACTTAATAAAAAACGCAGGAACACTTTGAATGCAAAGAGAGATTTCTTTGAAACAAATAAAATACTTTCTGATTAATAACTTGGTGAATGAAAAGATACAAGTGAAATGAGCTTATATAGGTTCAGAAATGAAAAAAAAACGGTAATAAGCATTAAAAACAAAGCAAAGATCAAGCTGAAATAATGAGGGAAGATTTTCTAGCTGTTGGAAATGTTACATCAGAAAAATGCGCCGCCACGTCAGAAATCGTTGACGTGTATTAATGAATTCAGCCGAAAAGCGCTACAGCGACAATGACGGCTGAGTTACAGTATGTTGCGGATGATTTAAGAAAAATGGCTGAGTTATGAGCTAACAGCTGACTTAAGTGTATAACCCAGCCTATTGTTTCGGCTGACTTAACGAAATATGTCTGAGTTATGAGAAAACGGCTGACTTACGAGATAACCCAACCATAAGCTACGGCTGAGTTATAACCCGATGGTTGATTTGTCAAAATTTGGCCGAGTTATTGTTTTGACACGGCTGAGTTATGGATTGTTTATGGCTGACTTAAGGATTGTTTACGGCTGACTTATGGATTGGAAACGAAAAGTCCACTCGAGAAAACGAAGAGTCCCCTCGAGAAAACGAAGAGCCCCCACTTTGGTAATTGTGGATTGTTTACGGCTGACTTATGGATTGTTTACGGCTGACTTAAGGATTGTTTACGACTGACTTATGGATTGGAAACGAAGAGTACACTCGAGAAAACGAAGAGTTGACACAAGCCTTGAAATCTGTCCAAGAAATGTAGCCTCTGAAATCGTTGCTTAAGCCGATTTGGATGGATGAATGGTTTTGATGATTTGATAAAACCGTTTTGTGCTTGAATCCCAAACACAAAGGATTTAGATTCTTGTATTCAAGGGCTAATCCTCACGAGAATACTAAACTCTAACACGCCTCACAAGCTCTCTGAATCCCTCAAAGAAACTTAATAAAAACGCAGGAACACTTTGAATGCAAAGAGAGATTTCTTTGAAACAAATAAAATACTTTCTGATTAATAACTTGGTGAATGAAAAGATACAAGGGAAATGAGCTTATATAGGCTCAGAAATGAAAAACAAACGGTAATAAGCTTTAAAAACAAAGCAAAGATCAAGCTGAAATAATGAGGGAAGATTTTCTAGCTGTTGGAAATGTTAATGTCTTAATGACTTGTATCTTGATAATTTCTGAATGATTCCATGGCTGGATAGTCTTCTAGAAGCTCCTTGACGTCCCACATAAATGTAATATGACCGTTGTTCATTGACCTCTCCAAGTGTGGAAGCATCTAAGTAAGGAAAGTCGAGTAAACGATGGTTGAGGCTCCTCCGGTTTAGAAATTGCATAACTTTCTCATCTGTACCGTTTTTGATGTGAAACCAATTCGACGAGCTTCCTGGTTGAGTCAAGATTCCACGACAAGTAGGTTTGCAGCTTAATTTCTTCTGGTTCAGTCGGAATCCTCCATTTAGGTCGCCTATGTCCAAATCGGGAAAGCTCCGGTTTACCCAAATTGTAAAATTAATATCTCCTAAAGCAAAATGAATTTGATCTTGATTCCAACTCTCCGTAGACATCTGATGAGTTGAGAATCCAAAACAATTGGATTTGTTGCTTGGTTCATCTTGGTTTGGCCGGTGTGACTCAATAACAGATCGTAGCTCTCCATCGAGTCCATTGGAGCTTTGAATGGGTTTAAAACATGTAAACCGATTTGCCTCATTAAAAACTTTCCTGGAAAACTCATTGGGATAAAACCTAGGATAAGGAAAAAGAGTACAAATGGTCACATCCCATTTGTAAGCCTTGACTTCTATTTGAGCTAAACTTAGCTCACATGTCTCCTTAGCTTCCCTCAGTTTCATGTTCTTCTCTTCATGCATCCTGGTTCTGTGCTCCTCGTCAAGTACTGACGTTTTAGCATTGATGCTTATGTCAAGAGTCTCCTTGGGAAAACGAAGAGTCCCCACTCGAGTTCGTGAAAAAGGAGACGAAATGCGACAAAGATAAGAGAAGCGGTCGGAAGAGACGATACGACGGCGGCCGGAAGAGACGATACGACGGCCGGAAGAGACGATGTTTCGCCGAGAGAGAGAGGTTTTGCCGAGAGAGATAGTTTTTTTTCTGTAACTATTGTTAATGACGTGGAATTCATTTTTTTTTATCCTAAGGAGGTAGATTAAAATAATTTTTGGTTAATCATTTTTTAATTAAAAATCTCAAATTAATCAAGGATGTTAATTGTAATTACACAAAGACACAAATATATGAGTAATTTTTTAAAAATGTATAATATACTAGTAATATTCCAACCTTTCTATAATATCTGAGTAAGTTTTTTTTTTTCAAAGTAACTACGAAAAAGCGTGTTTCTAAATATTTGTATATGTTTCAGATTCTCTTCAGCAATGGGTGTGAGCAGAGACAACTCGGATGAGGATTATCATGTTATTGAGGAGAAGGGAGAAATTGGATATATAGATTATCAGAATGATGAATCTGTTGTTTGCTACAATTAATTAGACGAAGGTCCAGTTTTTTCTGTTCCTTTCCCTTTTAAGAACGGAATGCCTCAGTCAATAACTGTTGGAGAGACTTCTTATGATTCCTTCACTATCAAGAACACTCTCGATGAGGCTCTGGACTTGTGGCCCTCCATTTATGCATCGAATCCTGAGGATTCTTTCACCCTCTCGATCTTGAAACCGCCATCGAAAGATTCAGACATGAAAGAGATACATGCTTTTTATGAAACTTTTTTTATCGGATGACAGGAAGCTTGAACCTGGTGACACTTTAACTATTTGGGTCTCTGGTAAGCCCAAGGCCATTGGTTTACATACCACTGTTGTTTTCATTTTGGCTGATGATAAGATATCGAGTTCTCTGATTTCTAAGCGGCCTTTGGATAATTACGGCCTGTTAGATGGTAACTTCCTTTTCCCGGAGTTCAAAACGCTTTGTGCCCATCTCACGAGCTCTTAACGCGGAGCAGATTTGTTCCAGTGAAATGATTCTTGCCTGCAAAGGAGCACCACCATATGTGATCAATGGACCTCCTAGTACTGGGAAAACTATGACATTGGTGGAGGCGATAGTTCAACTCAGAGAAATGCTCGGATTCTTGTATGTGCTCCTTCCTATAGTGCATCTAGACACATCATAAAGAAGCTTTGTTGTCTGGAGGAATTTCGCATCAAGGAAAATGAGATTCACAAGCCGAATGCAGCTACTCGTGCCTATAAAGAAATTGAACTGGAGATCAGCTTTTGCCTCTTTTTAGATGAGTTGATTAAAAAGTGCTCTCTTCTCACTCGATCCCAAGTCGTTGTGTCAACATATATGAAGACATCCCTTCTTAGCGCGAAAGGTGTAGGTCGCTTCACTCATATATTCTTACATGATGCTTGTCAAGCTTCAGAGCCAGAAAACATGATTGCTATATCAAATCTCTGCTTCTCAGACATTGTGGTTGTGCTTGCTGGAGATTGATATACTTAGATATTTCATGCATTCACCATGCATTTAGTACATATTTGCATTCATATTGCATTCATACTTAGAATGATCATAGCTTTTGTCCCATTTTAGGTTCTAAGACATGTTGCATTAGCATTCGCATATGTTCTTGCATTTATGCATCATTTTCAAGACATTTGATGTGCATGGAGCCAGTTTGGATAGTAGGCATGGACAAGAGGAGCTAAGGAATTGATTGGAGTCAAGAAGAAACCTGGACAAAAGAGCTGAAGACCAGATCGACGAGCAGATCGACCAGCTGATCGATCCAAGCCAAGAACAAACTGCAAGCACACGGATCGATCGATCCACTTCGGAACGATCGATCCAGCCCGAAGATCGACAGCAAGATCGAGCAGGCAACTCGATCCAGCCCGAAGATCGACAACAAGATCGAGCGGCTAACTCGATCCGGACCAAGAACGACACGGATCGATCGATCCACTTCCGACCGATCGATCTCAAAACGAACGGCCAAGCAACGGATCGATCGTTCTGAAGTAGATCGATCGATCTACATCTCTTCGCATTCAGCCAGCACCAGATCGATCCTCAGATCGAGCCACAGATGAGCAGTCGGTCGAACTGAAGACGAACGGCTAAGGACGGATCGATCGTTCCACGACAGATCGATCGATCGATCTCATAACGAGCGGCTAGACACGGATCGATCGATCCGTAGTAGATCGATCGATCCCTCCATCTGTTTTTCATGCTTTTAGCTCACCAACCTCTATCTTGTCTTTAGTGAGGGTGCCATCATTCCTAAGCCTATATAAGACATCCTACCCTATTTTTCTTAGAGAGCCACAAAATTTTAGAGTTCTCTTCTTGTTTAGGTCTAGCCACCACTCTTTGAAGGTTTTTATGCTTTTCATGTTTTGTAAACTTTAAGCTTTGGTTTATATCAAGTACTTATCCTTAATCTCTTTTCTTGTTCTTGGTTAAGCATGTTCATCATCTCAAATACAGAGTTTAAGAGAGATTCGAACATGGTTAGTGAGTAATCATCATGGTTTAAGGTTTTGGTGATTAAGGAGGTTTAAGAAGTTTAACTTGGGGTTTTTCTTGTTCTTCATCTCATTCTCTTCTTGGATTTGGAGGGCTAAAAGCCTAGAGATGCTTGAGAAAGATCTCTTTGATCTTAGGGATTTCCTTATCTCAAAAAGACTTAGGAAATCCCATAAACCCAAATCCAAGAGATTAGCTCATCCTTTCCCACACACCATGGATGTTTAGGGAGCTAATTAGGCCATGTTTAGGATCTGTGCTTTATGTTCTTCAGCCTATCTTTCCACCATACACCATGGGTTAGGATGAAAGGTTGAAGAAAGGGTTTTTACCACAAACCATGGAAAAATCTAGCTCTTGTTTCTTAAGGCTTAGAGATATCTCATTAGAAATGTGCAGCTCTGTTTTTATAAAACCCAAGTTCGAATCTTAACCTCTCTAAGCATGAACCAAATCCTTGAATCTATTTCTAGTATTTGAATCATCAAAGCCATCATCTCTTAGTTTTAAAGTTTAATCTTTTCACTTAGCTTGTTAAAATCATCTAATTAGCTTAATAGTTTGATTAGAGTATCTTAATTAGAAAACTTGTGTTCTTGAATGTTTCATAGTTTTTAAAATAGCTTAGAGTATCACTCATTAGCCTAGTAATCATTTAGCAGTTGTTTTATTTTTATAACTAGTTTTTATAATTCATCTTAGATTGCTAGAAATTGCCAACTTGGTCTGTCTTTAGCATTTGGATTTTTGAAACTAGTAGCACGGTCATTAAAATTCTTAGCAGTAGCTTAGCAGTAGTTTAACCCATCAGTAGAATTGTTAAAATTGTTTTAATAGTCGTTTGATAGCTATAATTAGTTTTTACAATTTGTTTCCACCATATAAACCGAAAATCACTTGGATTTACTTTGAGCTCTTGTATTCTTGGTAACTTTCAACACCTGAATTGGATTGACATCTAAAGTACTGCAATGACATAAAGAGGCTTTAGGTTTTGATTAGAAACACGAAATAAATCTCTTATCAATTGGCGCCGTTGCCAACTTCGGTTTTGTTGAAAGTATTAAGATTTGGGGCTTAGTAGAGACTAAGTTTTTATTTTGATTTTGGTTACTGATTTTCCTACTTTGCTACTTGTGATTTCAGGTACATGAACTTGAGATCTAAAGGTGACAACAACTTACTCCAGCCTAAAGACAACATCCATCAATTTGGAAGTGCAAGGCATAGAAGAGAAAATTAAAAACTGTTTGAAGAAACAGTGCAAGAAGTCATGGCTGACCACGACCAAGTAGAGGATCCACCTCAACATGCTGTTGCTGGTAGGGGCAATGCAAACCCCTACCACCCTCCAAGGACACCACAGATCATTGGTGCAGGTGATGCACCAAACACCCACACCAATCGGTTCGAGATTACTCGACCACCGGTCCAGAACAACAACTTCGAGATCAAGCCTGGATTTGTCTCTATGGTCCAGAACAGCAAGTTCCATGGTCTAGCAATGGAAGACCCTCTTGAGCACTTTGACAAATTCGAGCAAGTTTGTGGAATGATCAAGATCAATGGTATCTCCGAAGATAGCTTCAAGCTAAGGTTATTTCCATTTTCTCTTGGGGATAAGGCTAGACATTGGGAGAAGACACTACCTCAGGGGACAATCACCTCATGGGTTGATTGCAAGAAGGCCTTCCTGTCCAAATTCTTCTCAAGTACAAGGACAGCTCGCCTAAGGAGTGAGATAAGCGGTTTTGCACAAAGGTAAAATGAAACCTTTAGTGAAGCAATGGAGCGCTTCAAGGACTACACCATTTAGTGTCCTCATCATGGTTTCACAGAGGAGACACTCTTCAGCACTATATACCGTGGAGCATTGCCAAAAATTCGCATGCTATTGGACACGACAAGCAAATGAAACTTTCTTGGACAAGATGTGCAAGAAGGAATGGAGCTTATTGAGAACTTGGCTTTGAGTTATGGCAATTAGTCTGAGGAGTATGACCGAGCACCAAGGGGTCATGAGCTGGAAGCACACAAGAAAGAGCTAAAGTCACTCCATGAGAAAATAGACAAGATGATGCTTGGCAGCCAAAAACAAGTCTACTTTGTTGGTGAAGCTTCGGATTTGTTTCAAGAGGGAAATCAAGAGGAGTTTGAGGAAGCCAATTGGGTTAGAGGCCAAGATTATCCCAAGCCACAGGGCTATGTTCAAAGGTATCAAGGCAACAACAATTTGTCTTATAGAAGTACCAATGTGGAGAATCCAAAGGACCAAGTGTACCCTCCACAACAAGGCAATCATGGAAAACATTTTGTCCCTTACAACCAAGGTGGTTTTACACAAAACAATGGATACCAAGGGCAAAGACAAGGTCACTTCCAAGGCCAACAACAGCAAGGGAGGAAAGCTTACACTCCTGGTTTCGTGGCACAGCAACAACAACTACAACCTCCAACACAAGATCCTATACAAGCTATGTTCCAACAACTACTTCAAGGCCAAGCGTCTAACAATCAGAAATTTGTTGAAATAAACAACAGGCTCGACTCTTCTCTCACTGAGGTTTCTACACAGATCAGTAACATAAACAACAAGATGCGCCAGCTAGAGAAAGG
>JAHZTW010000002.1:92237914-92279102 GCA_020283515.1 Alliaria petiolata
GTAACTTTCAACACCTGAATTGGATTGACATCTAAAGTACTGCAATGACATAAAGAGGCTTTAGGTTTTGATTAGAAACACGAAATAAATCTCTTATCAAATGGCGCCGTTGCCAACTTCGGTTTTGTTGAAAGTATTAAGATTTGGGGCTTAGTAGAGACTAAGTTTTTATTTTGATTTTGGTTACTGATTTTCCTACTTTGCTACTTGTGATTTCAGGTACATGAACTTGAGATCTAAAGGTGACAACAACTTACTCCAGCCTAAAGACAACATCCATCAATTTGGAAGTGCAAGGCATAGAAGAGAAAATTAAAAACTGTTTGAAGAAACAGTGCAAGAAGTCATGGCTGACCACGACCAAGTAGAGGATCCACCTCAACATGCTGTTGCTGGTAGGGGCAATGCAAACCCCTACCACCCTCCAAGGACACCACAGATCATTGGTGCAGGTGATGCACCAAACACCCACACCAATCGGTTCGAGATTACTCGACCACCGGTCCAGAACAACAACTTCGAGATCAAGCCTGGATTTGTCTCTATGGTCCAGAACAGCAAGTTCCATGGTCTAGCAATGGAAGACCCTCTTGAGCACTTTGACAAATTCGAGCAAGTTTGTGGAATGATCAAGATCAATGGTATCTCCGAAGATAGCTTCAAGCTAAGGTTATTTCCATTTTCTCTTGGGGATAAGGCTAGACATTGGGAGAAGACACTACCTCAGGGGACAATCACCTCATGGGTTGATTGCAAGAAGGCCTTCCTGTCCAAATTCTTCTCAAGTACAAGGACAGCTCGCCTAAGGAGTGAGATAAGCGGTTTTGCACAAAGGTAAAATGAAACCTTTAGTGAAGCAATGGAGCGCTTCAAGGACTACACCATTTAGTGTCCTCATCATGGTTTCACAGAGGAGACACTCTTCAGCACTATATACCGTGGAGCATTGCCAAAAATTCGCATGCTATTGGACACGACAAGCAAATGAAACTTTCTTGGACAAGATGTGCAAGAAGGAATGGAGCTTATTGAGAACTTGGCTTTGAGTTATGGCAATTAGTCTGAGGAGTATGACCGAGCACCAAGGGGTCATGAGCTGGAAGCACACAAGAAAGAGCTAAAGTCACTCCATGAGAAAATAGACAAGATGATGCTTGGCAGCCAAAAACAAGTCTACTTTGTTGGTGAAGCTTCGGATTTGTTTCAAGAGGGAAATCAAGAGGAGTTTGAGGAAGCCAATTGGGTTAGAGGCCAAGATTATCCCAAGCCACAGGGCTATGTTCAAAGGTATCAAGGCAACAACAATTTGTCTTATAGAAGTACCAATGTGGAGAATCCAAAGGACCAAGTGTACCCTCCACAACAAGGCAATCATGGAAAACTTTTTGTCCCTTACAACCAAGGTGGTTTTACACAAAACAATGGATACCAAGGGCAAAGACAAGGTCACTTCCAATGCCAACAACATCAAGGGATGAAAGCTTACACTCCTGGTTTCGTGTCACAGCAACAACAACTTCAACCTTCTACACAAGATCCTATACAAGCTATGTTCCAACAACTACTTCAAGGCCAAGCGTCTAACAATCAGAAATTTGTTGAAATAAACAACATGCTCGACTCTTCTCTCACTGAGTTTTCTACACAGATCAGTAACATAAACAACAAGATGCGCCAGCTAGAGAAAGGTAATGCAAGTACAAGTGGACAAGGAAGCTTACCCGGAAAGTGTGAGACCAATCCAAAAGAGTATGCAAACATGATCTCTCTTCGAAGTGGGAAGGAACTAGCACCACGGCCTACACCTAAGGTCAATGAGGACATTGTCAACCAAGAGGGAGAGAGTAATCTTTCACATGATCAAGAGATTACATTTGACAATGTCTACATTGAAATGCCAAGAAAGGGGAAATAAGCGCTTTTGGAGAAACAAGTGAAAGAAACAAGCAAAGAGGAAGAAGTTTTCATTCCTCCACCTTACAAACCAAAGCTTCCCTTCCTTGTACGTTTCAATAAGTAGCTGGTTGAGAAGCATAGGGTTTTGTTTGAAAAGCATTTGAGGAATGTTGAGTTGAAATTGCCTTTGGTTGATTGTTTGGCTATGGTACCGAAGTATGCCAAGTTTTTAAAGGATGCAGTTGCTAAGAGATATAAGGATTGTCAAGATGTCCTGGTACTGAGCCAAGAGTGCAGTGCAATCATTGACAAAGAGATTGCACCAAAGAAGCTTGAAGACCCCGTCTCATTCACCATACCTTGTGCGCTAGGTCCTTTCAAGTTTAACAATTGCTTGTGTGATCTTGGAGCTAGTATAAACCTCATGCCTCACTCTATTGCCAAGAAGCTGGGTTTTACAAAGTTCAAGGAGTGTAGGATATCTCTCATCCTCGCTGATAGAAGTGTGAGACTTCCGGTTGGTATGCTAGAAGACTTACCCGTGAGAATAGGTAATGTGGATGTACCGACCGACTTTGTTGTGTTGGATATGAATGAAGAACCCAAGGACCCTCTAATCCTTGGAAGGCCATTCCTAGCCACTGCTGGAGCCATCATAGATATGAAGAATGGCAAGATCTCTTTACACTTGGGAAAAGATATAAAGTTCAACTTTGATATCAATGAAGTTATGAAGAAACCAACAATTGATGGGCAAGTGTTTTTGATTAACACAATGGATGCTCCAGCTAATGAGTTCCGTGAGGATTTAGGAAAAGGAGACCACATTCAGCTAGCCTTGACCAAAGAGTATGGAGAAGAACAAGCTTTGAGAAACAAGCAACTAGCTAAGAGCATGCAAGACAAGCATGCGGCCAAGGCTATGGTTGGTTGTGTCTTGGGAACAAGCAAGGACAAGGCCGAGCCTAGGGTCAAGTCTACTGCTCAGGAAGAGACTGATGGTGAGTCAATGCTGATGATGTTTGGCAATGAAGAAGAACTAACCACCAAGAAGGAACCACCAAACAAGAAAGGCAAGGCTAAAGGGGCTTTGGTGAGATTGCTTGAGAAAGCTAAGGATGAGATTGGTAATGGACGTGCTGGGCCAAAGACCTCTTTCAGTTTAAATCCATTGGAACTCAAAGATGGCTCCACTGAGTACAAAGTCAAGAGCAAAGGAGGCTCAAAACTATTCTCAAAGGCAAGGTTCATTCTTCCACCGGGTTTAGAGAAGGATGAAGCAAGGGTGCAAGAGATGCTGTCCACTATCTATAACATGGACATACCACAAAGTTCACACTCATTCACATCTCCACCCACCCACTTCACCCTTAAGCCAGCCTAAAAAGAAGAGTAAGGAAAGTCAAGCTAAGAGACTTTAAACAAAGCGCACTTGGGAGGCAATCCCATGTCAATCCTTGTGTATATATTTTTTTATTTATGTTCTAGATTATGTTTTTAAGTATGTGTGAGCAGGAAAAAGGGAAATGTAGAACCAAGAATCAAGCCTACAAGGCCTAAGAACAACAAACTCCAAGGTACACCATTCCAAAACTTTGTAAATATCATGCATTTTTGGATTTTGATTTTTTATCTTTGTTGATGGTCTCTCTTGAACTTGGATTACACAAGAGACTGTGTAATTTAAGTTTAGGGGAGAGGTTGAGAGATTTAACTTTGTGTTTTGTGCTCTTATATTTTTTTTAAAGCATATTTGAGTCTTCATACATACATATATTTGCATAGAAAAATACAAAAAAATTCATCAAAATTTTAAACAAATTTCGAAAAAAAAATAATCATATAGCTTGCATTTGCATTGTCAAATATTGTAGGATTGAGTCTAGATTATTTATCATATAGGTTGCATCATTCATATGCATAGGGGGCAATGATACAAAAATTCCTTGTAAAGTGTTTTAGGCTCATGAATTGGTTCAAGGTCCTAGTTATTAGTCCTTTGATGCTTTGTGCAAATTTGAAATTTAAGTTCTAACCATCTTTGGACCACTTGTCTTGATTTTCTAGGCTTAAGTTGAAGCAAGCATGAATTGAATCCTTACCTAACAAGTGAAACCTTAACATGGACTTTAAATTGTCATACATGTGCATTTGAAAAAGGATACATGGATACATATACATATTTGGGCTTTCTTCTTCCTTTCACCACTCTCTTGTAAGCCTAGATAGATTTCCAAACCTTAACCCTTACCTCCTTTCAAGCCAAAATTTCGTGTGAGTATGTGAGGCCTTAAAACTTTTTGATTGAACTTGGCATAAAGTGTTAGGTTTAGGGTGACATGTTTAGGCTCTCATATGATGTTAGCTTTGCATTTTGAAGCTAGTTATAGACTTGATTTGGGAAGGGGTTCATGAGTTTGAGAATGAGAAGGTGTTAGGGAAATGAATAAGAAGGGATACATAGTTGTGGTGGTTGGTCTTCATTTGTATTGTATAAAAGCTCAAGTTAAAAAGAAAAGATGATAGCTGTCTTATAAAATGAAAAGAAAAGAGCCAAGAGGCCAAAGCATTAAAGAAAAAAAAATATATATATAAGAAAAGAGTTATCAAAAGAAAAGAGAAGAGCTAATAAATGTATGGCCTTACCACTAGCTATAAGAAAGGGTGAAGAAGGTTCCCTAGGACGAATTTGTTGAAGTTCTTGTGGGTTGTACATGGCGTGTTGGTTTGCTTGATTTTGGGTATCTCTAGAGGGTGAGTGAGCTGAAAAGAAAATGAATGAGAGGGGAATTAGGATCATTGATAGCATAAAGGGTAGATGAGAGTCTAGTCATGTATGCATCAATTGCCTTTTACCTTTAGCATTATGCATGAGTTCATTCCTTCTTGAGAGAAACCATTGCTTGGAGTACACACTAAAATGAGATCATCTTTATCTCTTAGCCTTGACCCTTAGCCAAATGTATTCGGTTTTAAAAGCATAAGTGTGATTCACGGTTTGAGCTTAAATGAAACGAATGTTAAAGGTTAGTATTCTTGGATTGTGAGTATAGACAAGACTTGATTTGAAATTCAATCTGTAATGAATATGGCTAAGTTCTTTGGAGTAGAATTTGTATGATGCATCTTAGGATTGAGAACAAGGACCATTGAATTGATTCATTTGAAAAACACTATTGGATTTGAGCCCCCACTTTCAATCTTCTTCTCCTAGTTTGTCTTTGATTTGCTTGAGGGCAACCAAAAGGCAAGTTTGGGGGAGTTGATATACTTATATATTTCATGCATTCACCATACAATTAGGACATATTTGCATTCATATTGCATTCATACTTAGAATGATCATAGCTTTTGTCCCATTTTAGGTTCTAAGACATGTTGCATTAGCATTTGCATATGTTTTTGCATTTATGCATCATTTTCAGGACATTTGGTGTGCATGGAGCTAGTTTGGATAGTAGGCATGGAGAAGAGGAGCTAAGAAATTGATTGGAGTCAAGAAGAAACCTAGACAAAAGAGCTGAAGACCAGATCGACCAGCTGATCGATCCAAGCCAAGAACAAACTGCAAGCACACATATCGATCGATCCACTTCGGAAAGATCGATCCAGCCCGAAGATCGACAGCAAGATCGAGCGGGCAACTCGATCCAGCCCGAAGATCGACAGCAAGATCGAGCGACCAACTCGATCCGGACCAAGAACGACACGGATCGATCGATCCACTTCAGACCGATCGATCTCAAAACGAACGGCCAAGCAACGGATCGATCGTTCTGAAGTAGATCGATCGATCTACATCTCTTCGCATTTGGCCAGCACCTGATCGATCCTCAGATCGAGCCACAGATCGAGCAGCCTGTCGAACTGAAGTCGAACGACTAAGGACGGATCGATCGTTCAACGACAGATCAATCTATCTCATAACGAGCGGCTAGACACGGATCGATCGATCCGTAGTTGATCGATCGATCCCTCCATCTGTATTTCATGCTTTTGGCTTACCAACCTCTATCTTGTCTTTAGTGAGGGTGCCATCATTCCTAAGCCTATATAAGACATCCTACCCTATTTTTCTTAGAGAGCCACAAAATTTTAGAGTTCTCTCCTTCTTGTTTAGGTTTAGCCACCACTCTTTGAAGGTTTTTATGCTTTTCATGTTTTGTAAACTTTAAGCTTTGGTTTATATCAAGTACTTATCCTTAATCTCTTTTCTTGTTCTTGGTTAAGCATGTTCATCATCTCAAATACAGAGTTTAAGAGAGATTCGAACATGGTTAGTGAGTAATCATCATGGTTTAAGGTTTTGGTGATTAAGGAGGTTTAAGAAGTTTAACTTGGGGTTTTTCTTGTTCTTCATCTCATTCTCTTCTTGGATTTGGAGGGCTAAAAGCCTAGAGATGCTTGAGAAAGATCTCTTTGATCTTAGGGATTTCCTTATCTCAAAAAGACTTAGGAAATCCCATAAACCCAAATCCAAGAGATTAGCTCATCCTTTCCCACACACCATGGATGTTTAGGGAGCTAATTAGGCCATGTTTAGGATCTGTGCTTTATGTTCTTCAGCCTATCTTTCCACCATACACCATGGGTTAGGATGAAAGGTTGAAGAAAGGGTTTTTACCACAAACCATGGAAAAATCTAGCTCTTGTTTCTTAAGGCTTAGAGATATCTCATTAGAAATGTGTAGCTCTGTTTTTATAAAACCCAAGTTCGAATCTTAACCTCTCTAAGCATGAACCAAATCCTTGAATCTATTTCTAGTATTTGAATCATCAAAGCCATCATCTCTTAGTTTTAAAGTTTAATCTTTTCACTTAGCTTGTTAAAATCATCTAATTAGCTTAATAGTTTGATTAGAGTATCTTAATTAGAAAACTTGTGTTCTTGAATGTTTCATAGTTTTTAAAATAGCTTAGAGTATCACTCATTAGCCTAGTAATCATTTAGCAGTTGTTTTATTTTTATAACTAGTTTTTATAATTCATCTTAGATTGCTAGAAATTGCCAACTTGGTCTGTCTTTAGCATTTGGATTTTTGAAACTAGTAGCACGGTCATTAAAATTCTTAGCAGTAGCTTAGCAGTAGTTTAACCCATCAGTAGAATTGTTAAAATTGTTTTAATAGTCGTTTGATAGCTACAAGTAGTTTTTACAATTTGTTTCCACCATTTAAACCGAAAATCACTTAGATTTACTTTGAGCTCTTCTATTCTTGGTAAGTTTCAACACCTGAATTGGATTGACATCTAAATTACTGCAATGACATAAAGAGGCTTTAGGTTTTGATTAGAAACACGAAATAAATCTCTTATCAGAGATCCAAGGCAGTTGGGTCCAGTTATATACTCTAGAGATGGTGATTCACTCATCTCGGGGAAATCATACTTGGAAAGATTGTTTAAGTGTGATTATTATTGCGAAGGGGATGAGAACTATGTGACAAAGCTAGTCAAAACTACATATGCCACCCAGAAATTCTTGATCTCCCGTCAAGGCTATTTTATGATAGAGAACTGGTAGCTTCCAAAGAGGACACAAACTCTGTTCTTGCCTTATTAAACTTCCTTCCTAACAAAGAATTCCCAATGGTTTTCTATGGGATGGTAGGATGTGATGAGAGTGAGGGTCACCATCTGTCATGGTTCAACCGTATAGAGATCAACAAAGTTATAGAGACAATCACGAATTTAACAGTAGGTGACTGTGTGCGAAAAGGGGATATCAGAGTTATAACTCCTTACATGCAGCAAGTCTAGAAGATCAAGGAGGTTCTTGATAGCTTAGAAATGACTGAAGTCGAAGTTTGTAGTGTGGAGCAATTCCAAGGACATAATTAACATGTGATCATCATCTCAATGGTCATATCTACAATCATACATAAGGAGTTTGATAGAGCCAACTGTCTGGGCTTCTTTAGCAATCCGGGGAGGTTCAATGTCGCAATCACCCGTGTAATTTCTCTGCTAGTGATCATCGGAAACCCACATATCATATGCAAGGTACCTCTTGCTTGCTTCTTCTGGACAAAAACATAATGCAGTGTCTTACTTCCCAATCTTTCAGCTAATATATAACTGTTATATGAAAATGACATGAATTGGTACAAGCTTTTGTGGAGATGTGTTGATAACAGTGCCTATCAAGGATGCAAATTACCAAAGCGGAAAGAGTTTGTGGAGGAACAAAAAAATCAAGAAGAAAGCAACAATGCTCCTGATTACTCTCCAGAACAAGTGAGGATCAACATTGCTGAGGTCAAGAATGGCGGCACAAGTTGAATCTGTTTGGAAATAATTTTTTTTTAATAGAAAATGTACTGAATACATGTTTGTTAGGTTGTTGTTCTCAAATTTCTCTTGGTTAAATCGTGACTTATGGAGATAAAAAAGGTAAGAACACACACATATAATCAAAAACTTAAGAGCAGTGAGACTTACGGACAAGTTTTCAACCATTCAATCATTACTTTGGCCTTTTCCTTGTCGAAAGGTTTAAAAGGATCGTACTCATTGCCACGTGCAGTCGGGTTCATATCAATTACCTTCTCTGTAACATGGGTACCCTTTTCGTCTGCTTCGCTGTTAATCTGCTCAAACCTTGTGACATTCTTTTTCTTTTCCTCTTACGATTTTCTGCACCATCAGAACAAAAAATCCAATTAATGAAGTCTCAAAAACAGTTATGATTACTTACTAGGCTTTATAATATTAGGAGAATATTTGTTTGTTTGCTCTCGATGACGATAACTTCTTCGCAATTCTACTGCGGCCTCACCTCCTGCTTTGATATCTTCTTCTTCTTCTCCGTCCTCTTCTTCCTCTTTTTCTTCGTCCTCTTCTTTCTCTTCTTCTTCGGCTTCTACTTCACCTACAGGAGAAGTGAAACCATCATTCATATCATTATGTGCAACAAGTGCTTTAAGAGCATTTACTTCTATTTCACCTCTGTTTCTTAAACAAGTGACGTTGTACCTTGAGTATAGGAATCATTTACATCACTAGAACCTAAACCATTTTCTTGAGTAGTGAATTCAACTTGAGTGGCTGTGAATCCACTGAATCCACTATGATGAAAATGGGAACTTTGATGCTCTCGCTCATCTTCATCTTCATCTTCATGAGGTTGTGCTTTAGGTGCTTTAAAAGCATTCAGTTTTATTGTCAAGACACTAATGAGTTTATACCGTTGTTCAAATCCCATTATCATTGTCGTTTCTAATGAATTTAACTTTATTTGAACTCCATCTCCTCCCACCATGTTTGTCTCTGAATTTACCTGTTTTCTTACTTTTCTTGTGCCACATTTTTCTCTGTCTTCAACAACTCAGTTCAATGGATCTCTTTGGTAGAAATTTTCCCAGAAAACTGGCCTTTTTTACCATTAAAACCTCTTTACAACGGTTGATAGTGGGGGTGATATGTTACGGGTTCTCGGACGTGAGACACGAGATGTTGCTCATCAACCTCAGGTAGCAAAATAGACTCAAAATCCTGTAAAAAAGAAAAAATACACACACCAATGAATTCAAAATTCACAATCGTGCGAGAATGAATTCAAGAATTGAATTCTAACCTTTTCAGTTCCAATTTTTTTATATAGGTTCTGCAATGGATAACCTTTTTCACCGGTTTTAACAAACTCCTTCTTACACATTCTTGGACATGCACTCTCTGCTTTTTCTACATCAACTCGATATGCTCTCTTGAGCTGTGGAATAGTTTCAAAAGCCAATATCTTCCATGCAGAAAGAAAACAAATAAAAATTCAAGACTCTTCTTAAAAGTTAGCGGTGTAACATAAATGTTAGTGGCAAAACTGAATATGTTGAATATTGAGTATATAGATGAGGCATATAATTAACTATATCAAAGAGATAATTCAGTTTCTAGTTAGCTGAATACAAACTACAAAACCCTAGTATAATTTCCGAGGCCTATGTAGAAATAGCGATGTATATGTTCAATATACTCAACTATATGATGTAACTATATCACCTTACTTAAAAGTTAGTGAATTTGTTGGTTATTGGTAAGAAACAATAACCAAGTAACCAACAAAGATGCAATCATTGCCTCATTCTCAGATTTTTTTTAATAGAGGAGAAATGTATTTTTTTCTATTATTGCTTTGTTAAATCTTTTTATTTTTTAATAATAATACATGATAGTTTTTTTTTTTTTCAAAATACATGATAGTTATATGCAATTTTTATATAAGGCTTATTACGGAAACTGAATCGGCTATTGTCAAATATTATTAATTTTAATTAAATACTAACTTAACACAAAACACAATTTCTTCAGTTCGAATCAAAATCCGAAGTTCCGAACTGCATTGCAATTGTTTCCCACAATTACCATATTTTTTTTATCTGATTTCAAATAAAAGCCATGACGAATCTCTTTCTACCTCAGTGGATGTTTTGCATGGGTGGTGACCCCAACAAGAGGAAAATCAACATCTATTTCCTATTGAAACATCTGGGCACGGTGAAGGAGGCGTTGAAGAAGCACGAGAAAGAATGGTCACAACTTTGGAATTCTCAGTTTCGGTATCTGCTTGAGCACAGTCGTGAAGTAGCTTTTTCGGTCCAGTTCGCTCATTTCATGCTATCGCGACAGTTAGTGACGGAGAAGAAGCACAAGATTTGGATGGAATTCGGTGTAGCGCCTATCAGTTTCTCAATTCAGGAGTTCTTGGCTCCTACGAGCCTGTATTGTTCCAAAATTTCTGAGATTTCTCAGAATTCAAAAAATGACACTACAAATTGGGACAAATTGATTGGAAATTATGTAGAGGAGATAGATGCTGACTGGATTGAACAGAAGATGAAATCGAAAAAGTTCAATGACCCTCAGAAAAGATTGCAACTTTGTTGCTTGCTCCTTATCGATGCTCTTCTGTGTCCCACATAAAACGTGGCACCCCATATAATTAATTTATAGAGTTACTATATTACTTAATAACATAGTCACTATGTAGTTGGTTTTTATTGTTTGTGAATGCAATTATTGACATCAATGCATACAAAAAGATTTCTAAAGTGCATGTTGAACTCGTTCGTGCTGTCAAGAAATTCCTCGATTATCCGTGGGGAAGAAATACATTCTCACTGGCCGTGAAAAATATTAAAGCAAGAGGGGCTGAGGGTTTGTGCCAGAAGTCGCTTGGTGTACAGGGGTTCGTTCATGGAATGCAACTAACAATACTGAAATGCATTCTACATATCAAAAGTCGTGCAATCATTACACCCGGAGCAAAGAAGAAGAAAGAAGCTTCCTCGGATGAGGAGGTTGATGATAACACCTGTCTGAAGCTATTAACCATATCAATGTCTAAGATCTACACACTATACCGATAGGGGAAGGTAATCCAGCTTTGAAAACCATATATATGATAGATAAAGTTGCCTGTATAGATAAGAGACATATATACTATATCAACTAACTACTTTTGTTTATGTCAGCCCCATGTGACCGCAACATTGCCTATAGTGGAAGGGAGTGAGGATGATTTGAAGTTTGATGATGAGGTCGATGATACAGAGGTGAATAATCTGCTCGAACGCATTGTCAATGACCCTGCTTTCAGAATCAAAGGCTGGCCAGGAGGCAAGCATTTCAAAAATGTACCTCTTTCTAATCGAAAGGCTAAAGAGGAGCGTGACACTACTTCTGGTACGGCAACCACAGAAACTACTAATAAAAAATGTGTGTAATTGGTGAAGACATAGCTGGTACACATAGTCATTTATATCTATAGTCTATACTATTACTTTTGTAACATTACTAATAATCTACAACACAGGTTCTTACCACAAGCAGGCGATGGCAGCCCTAAAGGATATTTTGAAAGAGAACAAAGTACTTAAAGCCGAGATCGAAGTCCTTAAAAGGAAGTTGGACAGGTCCTGCATGGTGAGTTGTTCCACACCATATATATAGTTTACTTACATAGTTGACTATGCGTACGATTTATAAGATTAAACATATGCATGCACAACTCACTACACATAGTTTTCACACATAGTTGACTATGCGTTTGATTTATAGGATTAAACCTTTGCAGGCAGCTGTGATGGATGATGAAAACGATTTGCGTGATGGTCCTATTAGCTCATTTTCATACCCACTATATGCATGCATTATGTTTAGTAGATATAAATTAGGGTATTTAATCGTGGAAACTAATTGTCTCGTTTCTGATAGGATAATAATCTTGCCGATCATGGCCCTGCTAATACGGATATCCAAGACAGACATGCTAATGTAGATTCTACTACTCCTGCATCTGCCATTCCTGGGAATGTGAGTTGTGATCTATATAGATTGAGTTAATAGTAACTATATGTATGCACCATATTATAAGTGATGGAAAATGTATATTTTCCCTCAGTTCATCCCTCCAACTTTCGAAATCGCTGACGAGACAAAGAAACTCTCTGTCCCGACGAGTCAAACAAAGGGGAGGGAAGTGATAAAGATTTCATTAAATTTCCTGAGAAGAAAATTATCCGTAAACGACAGGATGATTCATTGGCTTCTGAGCCACATCAAGAGGGTATGGCTCAAGGAGAAACCAGTCCTGAGATTTAATCACCTGCGACGAAAAAGCATCTGAGTAACAATATCATGCTTCCCCTCAAGGTGAAAACTTCTCAAAAGGGCCAGTCATGGAAGAACCCATGGATTTTTACAGAGAACCCTTTCTCAAGATTTTTGATGTTGTTGTCTCAGGTAAATGTGTCTGTAGCTGATGTTAATGTCTCAGTTGAAGATGATCAGATCGAAAAGAAGAATGAAGCTTCAGGTTCAAGCAGAGTTGAGAATCATGTGATTGATAACAAAGATTCTTCTGCTGCTTATGTTGAAAATCCACTGTAATCGGTCTCAAAGAAAAAACTTCTTGTCCTTGATCTTAATGGCCTGCTTGCAGACATAGTCGATAGCAAACCATTGCCTTGGACAGAAATGAGGAAAGAAACAAACATTCGAACTAAGACAGTGTTTAAGAGACTTTTTGTGAAGATTTTCTCCAATTCTACGTTGAAAAGTTTGAAGTTGGTATATGGTCCTTGAGAACCAAGTAACACATTACTCATATCTCTTATATTAATCTTTTTCTTGCATATCAATTAACATAATATGAAAGTTAAAAGATGATTACAATATATTAACGTGTTTACTTACAGAAATAACGTTCAAGATATCTGTAGCTACTTGCTTGGAGATCTACAGATAAAACTGTCGTTTTGTTGGGTACGTGGTTATTTCTTCGATTTATATTCTTGGGTAGTTAATTCCAATCGAATATGTTCTAAATGAACTTTGAATTGTGTTGTGATACAAAAACATTGGCAGGACATGTCTGAGTGCACTAAATCCAGAGCTAACTGCCTTGAAAACAAGAAAAAGGAAGTGGTTTTCAAGGATCTAAACATGATATGGGAAAACAGTAAGTCTAATCTTCCGTGGAAGAAGGGTGATTACAGTGAGAGTAACACGGTTTTGCTATATGATTCTCCTTACAAAGAGTTTCTTAACCCAGTAAGTTAATCTGCAAAATCATCCATCTTTATACAAAAACAATGCTATTCTGAATGAATTATCTGATTTTACAGCCACATACAACAATATTCCATGACACATACGAATATCATAACGAGAAAGATACATCGTTAGGTAAAATAAATAAAAAGATGTTTTCAGTAATTCTTTCTTATATGTTTGATTAATTGTTATATACATCATTATATGTTTTGGTACTTTGATGTTAATAACAGGTGATGGTGGTGATCTAAGGCTGTATTTAGAGAAGCTAGTAGAAGCTGAGAGTGTTCAAGAATTTATCCAAAAGAATTGATAAGTAGATTTTTATATGCTACTTGGTCAATGACCCACCACTTATAACCGAATATAGTATAGTGTATGGGGTATCAATCCATTTGAGCTTGTTTAGTTAACAGATCGGCTGTTTCGGTGTCACAAGTCAAGTTGTGACTTTACTACTGAAAATGACTAAAGACTAGATCTTGTGTCACTCAAGATCATAAAAATAAGAACTTTAAACTACTTGAGCGAGAAGTAATGTTTTAAAGGTTAAAAGAGATAATCTTTATAAATAAAAGAATGATCAAGATCAGTTTTACGAACTAGGTGACTCTCAGATTGATTAACTAGCTTAAGCTTTTGGATCACATCAAGACTTGGCCTTTAGATGGTGATTCTTAGGTAAAGGGATCCATAAGACGTTTAGGCCATGGTGTTTGGGTCTAACCTCTTTGAATCTCTATCACCATAGATTAGCTCTCGCAAAGCGATACAATAGAAGAAACAAGCATGCTAAATCGTCCCTATTGAACTGTAAGATCTCCTAGACATATGGTTCGTCTTAGCCTAGGAAAGATCAAACTCTTGTTTATGGGATTGGCTAAGCAAGCATGTGGTGTTCATGTCAAACCGCCTATAGTCTATAGACTAGATGATCAGACTAGACTAAGCATTGAGAATGATAAACAAGAAAGAATCAAACTTTATGTTCTAGCTAAGCAAAAAATGTAAATCCGAGAATCCCTTGGTTCTTTTAACCCATTAAAACCCTCAAAAGGACTACTCTCGCGCCATTAGAGAAACCTCAAGATCCATAATGATAAGAAGGTAACTCATGGCTTGCAAGATAGTCAAAAACAAGAAAAGAAGGAAGCTTTAACAAGAAATGCTATGAAACAAGACTTGATAACTTCCAAAATAACATAAAAGGTTCAAGCTTTTGAACAAGGTTTAATGGTGAAAGAAAAACTAAGAGTTTCGGTTACAACGACAGAAAATAAAAGTGGAACCAGAGAGATATATAAGCGTGGGGAACAATGTGTATTTATACACCAAAGAGGAAAAACCCTAAGAGTTGGGACCACCTGTAGCGTATCAGCTTCATGTCGTGGAAGCAAGCCGATATGCTAAGTCCTCATGTTCTTGGGGTAGCCTCCATATCGGGGACTGGTTTCAGGATCTTGCCGTTGTGAAGTCCGTTGTCTGCTGCCAATATCGGGCTAATGCTGATGCCTTGCACCGATATCTGTCTTCGAGGGACACCTTGTGGGATCTTCATTCCGGGATATCTTCTTCGGGATCAAGTCGCTGCTACTCGTGGAGGTTCGCCTATGCGCTTGTCCGTATCGGGTAAGGAGCCGTGACTGTGCCCGATATCGTCTGTCTCCTTCTTCTTGATCTCTCCTTGGACCTTCTTCCTCGGACCATCCTCCATACACTTTAGTACCTGAGAAAACACTCAAAAACATGCAAGAATATGCAAAGACCTAACCTAATGCATCTAGACCTAACATGAAGGGAAATAAAACAAAAATTAAGAAAAAAGTGCATGAATAAGATCCTAACTAGCATGAAATGCAAGTGAAAAAGGTGTAAATTGCAGGGATATCAACACCCCAAAACTTGCCTGTTTACTTGTCCTCCAGCAAAAGCCAACCGGAGGGGTGAGGTTTGAAAAGGAGTGTGTAAATCCGAATCCAAAACGCCATTTTTAAGAAATCAAGTCAATGTCTAAGTTCAGGTTTCTAGGATGCATACCGAATTCTACTTAATCAAAAAGCCTTAGCCACATTCATCACATCATCAAGAAAAACCAATCTCAACCTAGATGCACATTCAAATTCTCAATTCCTTTTAACATTCATTTGAAAATCTAAAGCGTGGATCCTGTTCATGCTTATCAGTCAACTCACTTGGATAAGGGTCAGGTTACGAGCTAAAGATGAACTCGTGGTGCCAACGGGTTAAGAGTTTAAAATGGGATCACTCATGGAAGGAATCTTCTTAATGAAAAATGCTAAGGGTAAAAACTAATGGATGCGTACAAGGATAAATTCCCATCTACCCAAGCACCTATTTGTTTTCTACTTGAGTCTCATTTGTCCCTTCCTAATCTACCCTTTTCTTAGGCATTTCGCCTTATACTCGTTATTCCTCCTCGTTTTACCTTATCTGGTCACCTTCGGGGGACTTCTTCTTTGTTGGTGATTGGTTTCGACTTTTGGTTCTTTTTGCTGCGTTCATTGTGTTTCACCTTTAGTGTTGTTGGCCAGTTTTGACTTCGATGTTTTGGCCTTCTTTTCTTCTTTGGAATCACCCTTTCCATCTTTTTGTTTCGAGCTTCTTTTGTAGCCGCCATCTCCTGTTATGTGTCCCCGTATGACTCAGTGAATTCCTTTCCTTTCCTTTCCTTCTCCTTCTCCTTCTCCTTCCTTAGATCAACATTCAGAACCCACCCTTCCTAGTCTACCCAGAAATATCGTCCTATCATATCGGTATCAAGCCGTTTTTCAGTTATAAACCACCTAACCTATTGTTGACTCGAGTTGTGAGCCAACATCTACATGAGAATTCAACCTTGTCAGCCTAAACCCAAAATTTTTGCCTAAGAAGATTCCAAAATTTATGCAAAGGCCTCACATACGCTCACAAAAATGTTTATGGTTTCAAATAAAGGGTAAGGTTTCAGGTGTGGTCTGGTACTGAGACTAGGAAAAGGGTGGTGTGATAGACTCATAATTTAGCATATTTTAGCATTCATTTTAGATAGTTTTGCATCCACTTGAGTATTCTTTTTAGTCACTTTTGATCTCATTTGCATTCCTATTAGAGTTTAGTGAGTCTAAGCCTAGATTGTTGCATATTTGTACATATGGAGTACATATTTTTTACTCGCCATGTTTATCCTTGTATATATTCTTGCCTTTTTTATTTCAATAATGTGTTTTTGAGTGTTTGTGGTCAACAGGTTTGGATCAAAGAGGTTGAGGCCAAGAGCAAAGAGCTTGCAAGAGATTTTTAGCAGCGTGTCGAGCTGTGTATCGAGCTACTAAGCTCGATACCGCCCTCACAGGGAAACTCGAAAGACCGTACCGGGCATTTGTATCGGGCTACCTAGCTTTATACAAATGACCAGGGAAACTCGAAGATGCGTATCGGGTGTTTGTATCGAGCTACATAGCTCGATACAGTTTTTAAGGAAGCGTCTGAAGGTGTATCGAGCTTCATGTCGAGCTATGTAGCTCGACACGACTCTGCTTGGCTCATCCTCCTCCTCTTCACAATTTTTGAGGTATCTCCACCTCCCTTGTACATATTTCTTTTAGATTTTCGTTTTTGTATCTTGCCATGTTGATTGAGGTCTCCCTTGGACTTTTATTACACAAGAGACTGCGTAATTTAAGTTTGGAGGAGAAGTTGAGAGATTTCACATGTGTTTTGTGATTCTTATTTTCCTTTGCATAGTTGAGTCTCATGCATTCATCTAAAGCATAGAAAAATCAAAACAATTTACAAAAATTTCAAATTTTTCCAAATAAGGATCATTTAGATGTTGCATATGCATTATAGGATTGAGTCTAGTTGCACTTCATGTAGGCTTGTTCTCATATTGCATAGGGAGTAATGATGAGTTTTCCTTGTAAAATGCTGATTTTTGAGTTGAAATCATTGCCCACGTTTATAAAATTTTAATGCATTCGAGTGAGTTTGAGGTTAAGATAGCACCACACTTGGAATTCGTGTCTTGGTGTTCATGTTTTGGTTGAAGCTTGCTGTGAATTGATCTCATTCCTATCTATTAGAACCATTAAAATTGAATTTAATTATCATGCTTTGCTTTGAAAAGTTGAACTCATGGCTACCATATACATACTTGGACTTTCTTCTTCCTTCTATCACTGTTGCTAGTCCAAGTATCTGATCCTCATCTTTGGGACAGTTTTGAAAACCCCATCCTTAGCCAATACCTTTTTTCAAGCCTACTACTTTTGTGTGTGAATGTGAGGCCTATTTTCGAAAATTTTGAATCACCTAGGCAAAAAATATTGAGTTAAGGCCGACAAGGAGAAGCTTTCATGTAGACACTAGCTTGCATTTTAAGCTAGGATAGGGCTAGGATGTTCGATGGGTAGACTAGGAAGAAGTTCTTGTGTTTAAATTTTGTTATCATTGGGTGAAGAAGAGATAAGAAAGAAGGTGACACATGGAGATTGAATGGGGAAACAAATGATGAGATGGTGGCAACAAAGAAGGCTCCAAAACAAAGAAGAAAAGGTGTTCTCAACAATAAAAAGAAGGCCATACAACAAGAAGAATATCCGGCCAACAAGCATCCAAAGAGGTGTCACAAGGAGATAACACATACAACAAGAAGAGCCATTAAAAAGAAGCCAAAAACCATTCTACACAAGGCTAGGAATAACTCCCCAAGTTCAACAAGGAAGGTGAATCAATGTGAAGGTTATAAAGGCAACAAAGGCCTTTGCGAAAGGGTAGCTTAAGTGGTTGATCTTTGGGTATGGTTTAGGATAAAAATCATTAGGAATTTAGGTAGATGAAAGTCATCCTTGTATGCATCTATTGGTTTTTACTCTTAACATTTTTCCATAGGCTGATTGTTTTCATTGAGAGCTCCCTTTTGCACCTAAAACAAACCATTGCATTGAGATCATTTTTATCTCAAGACCTTGTCCCTTAACCAAATGAGTTCTCTTGGCATTTTAAATCATGATCCATGGTTACAAATGAATGAATGTTAAAGGAATGAAGGGTAAGAAGGCTTGTGTAGGCTAGACTTGGATTCATTTCATGTTTGTGATGGGTGTGGCTAAAGTTTTTAAAGTAGAAGAAACTCGACATGCATCCTAGAATTGTTAACTTGGACAATGACTAGATCTCTTAAGTTGGCATTCTTGGATATTGAGCTCCCACCTTTACACCTCTCTCTTAGATTTGTCATGTTTGTTTGCTTGAGGGCAAGCAAAAGGCAAGTTTGGGGGACTTGATAGACTCATAATTTAGCATGTCTTAGCATTCATTTTAGATAGTTTTGCATCCACTTGAGCATTCTTTTTAGTCACTTTTGGTCTCATTTGCACATATTAGAGTTTAGTGAGTCTTAGCCTAGATTGTTGCATATTTGTACATATGGAGTCTATATTAGGTGTTTTGGAGGCTTGGAGAACCATATGGAGTTTCATGGATGATCAAGAGGAGGAAGAGAAGCAGCCAAATGAGAAGGAGAAGTCTTTTAGAAGCATATCGAGCTACCAAGTTTTCTTGCATTTGGAGGTGCGAAATTTATGGGTCCGGACGAAGGCCTTGCACTTAGATTCAGACTCCGAAGTCTTCTTCAAAGTTGTAGAGGATCTAGTGAGCTTTCCAACGGCGTTAGAATCAAGTCATTCGGACCCCGGGTTAGAAAGTTACTGTGATTTTAATGCATATCGAGCTGTGTATCGGACTACATAGCTCGATACAGATCAGGCAGGATGAATCTGGATGGCATATCGACCAAATACATCGAGCTACATAGTTCGATACAGATCCATGCAGGGTAAATTTCGGGTCAGATGAAGGCTTTCCATTCGGATTCAGCCTCGGAGCTCTGTATGAAAGTTGTAGATAATTTAATCAGCTTTCATGTGGTGGTGGTTTCATGTCATTACGGTCAGCGGTTAGGGAGATACAGCGGTTTTAGCAAGCACCAATCCATAAGCTCGAACTTCAACACCGACCTTTGACCAAGAGTTGACCGAACGGTTGCTGTTAACTATAAAAGATGAAAGACCTAATTTTTGTGGCTAAGCTTTATTATTCTTGTTCTTCCTCAAGCAAAACCTCTCTTATGTTCAAAACACATTTTGTATGAGATTTTGAGAGTTTATTCAATTTGAAATTTGTCTTTATTAATCTTCCATCTTTCTATTCTTTAATCATGTTTATCAGCTTTTCCTTTCTCGGCATTAGTGATTTTATGCATGATTAGTGAGTAGTTCTTAGCATCTAAGGATTGGGTAGATTACGGTGATTATAATGATGGTTCTTGATGTCTAGAGCGTAGATCTTTCAATATCCTTTTTTGTTTAGTGATATTAATACTAGATTAGCTTTTAAAAAAGTGATTTAGATTTTAGGGAATTTCCCACCCACAAGGTGTTTGATGAAATTCCCCAAAGAACTAAATCAAGAGATTTACATGCTTAGCCTATGGAAATAAATGTCTAAGGTGTTTATTGGTTTTATGAAGCTTGTGTTTATTACTTGATGATTATCTTTTCACAAATGATGATTAGATCATAATTAACAAAGTGATTAGTGCCATGAGAGTGGATTAGTCTTAATTAGTGCTTCTTACCTAAAGATTATTATTGAAATTGATTGGTTGAAAATCTTGAATCAGATTTAGAGTCACCCAAAATCAATAATCCTATTCTTGGATTCCCTTTTTTTATTATTTGATCATCTTGTTTAGTCATTTGCCTTGTTCTTTCTTTTATCTTTGATTGTTACTTATTTGTTCACTTAGGTTGGTAGAAAAACAACAAACTACTTATATTTACTTAGCTTAAAAGGTTATATGCATTTCTAGTGTCATCTACATCACCAAATGGATTGATACCTCAACTACTACAATGACATGAGTGGTGTTGAGTATTGATAGTAATACACTAAAAATCCTACTTATCATGGTGAAACGGAAAAAGAAAGTGCAAGTGAAATCTATGAGTTGATAACAAACAAGATAATTAAATTTTCAATATTAACAGTTTAAGTTCAATAGGGAAATGGTTCATATCACAATGCATTAGCTAAGACTGAATTTTGCAGGGTGAATTCAAAATGTGGTGATGTCTTAAGTTCGGTCTAATTCAGAATGCATCAAACAAAGAAGAATTAAGGCGTTGACTTCATGACTTTAAAACGGCTATTTACAAGGATAGACTACAATTTACACCCTATGCGAATGGTATGATTCCTATATGAATGCATCTAGACTCTATCCTAAAATGAAATGCAACCAAATGGTTTTCTTTTTGTGGAATTGATTTTTAAAAATTTCAATGTTATAGGTTTTTTCTATGCAAATAGATGAATGCATGTATATGTACTCCCACAAACTTAAATCACACAGTCTCTGTGTGATAGAAGAGAGGAAGAATACATACCTAAAAATGCAAAGATTCAAACAAAAAGCAAAAGAAATAAAAGAAAAAAAATGCTTATATACAGAAGGTTGGAGTGGTACCTCAGGTACCAGTGTGATGTGAGGACGTGGTATGCTCACTGGTCTAGAGCGATGGGTTGTCGGATTCCGGTATCGGGGATTGGCTCGCACGTTTCTTCCTCGATATGCTCCCCTCGTGGTAGGAGGATCTCCCAGGCTCACTCTGCTCATGCTCCCTTGGCATGACTGAGAAAGAACGCCTCTCCGGGGGCCTTTGGATGTTTGATTCATCGGACCCTTCTTCTTCTTCTTTGTCCTCGGGCTTCTGGGGTTGCATATTGACTTCAAGCCGTGGTCACGACGTCGATCCCTTCAGTTTAGACGTGACGACGTTGATTTGGCCTTTCAGGCTTTTCACGTGTCCCTTGATTCCCTTCACCGTGGAGACGAGCTTCCGGATTGACCGGTCTTGCCACTTGCAGTATCGCTGGAGCACATTGAGGGTTTGGTGCATACCATTCGTGATTGGATCGAAGTGGTAGCGCTCTGCTCCATGGAGTGGAAAGTCGTACTCGTCAGTAGGCTCCTCGTAGCCTTCCTTTTCCTCTTCTTCATCGGCACCCCCTATATCGGCTTCCTCTCGATATTCCTCCTCGAAATCGCCATGGAAGTCAACTCCATATGGGAACAGTCGCTCGTCTTGTGGCTCGAAGTCCAGGTGGAGGGGTCTTCTTATAGTGGTTAGGTAGGGGTTCGGCAGGAACATGACGCCTGCAGTGTTGGACGGGAGGTTAAACTGATATCGATATCCATGCCGATATGGCTTCCCGAGAAATTGGTATTTCTTCAGGTACGGGATGTGGATCCACCGAATCCCGTGTGTTGGCTCCTCTAGATCGACTCCAGCTCCTCTCAAGATTGCAGTCATGATTCCTCCACAGCCTACTTGAGGCCTGTCGCTCGGCGTGGAAGTCATCCACGACTTGTAATGAATGAGTTCCTTGAGAAATATCATGATCAAGCCGGTGCTCCTTCTACTTCCCCTCAGCTCAGTCTCATTTCAGGTCTCTTGGATGATCTCCACCAGACCGTCATCCATTATTTCCAGCTCCTTCGTCAAGACAACTCCACACTCCTTCCTAGCAAAGAATGTATGTGTAATAGCTCTTTGCACATACCTCAAGGCAAGATGCCTAATCTTGGTTCTCTTGTTCACCCCTGGCTTGTACGTGCGTACTCCGATGTGGTGCGTACTCCGATGTGACTCCACAGTGCTTCCAGCTCCTCCCTTTCGATGTTGAGTGATATCTCGCGCATATCGCCTTGGCTGAATCCGAATATCGACTCGAGATCCCGAAATGACATTCGATGCGTCTCGCTTCCATACTTGAAACAATGGTAGCCATCTGCATCTTCCTTTGGAGTCTCCTCTCTAGAGGCATAGAATGTCACTTCAAGTGCTGCCAGGAACTGGAAAGTAGCCTCGTCGTGCGATGCATAGGCATTCTCCATGAAACGCCGTAGACCCATGGCGTTGAAAAGGAATTGGCAATCCTCATAGATGCGAAGCTTGACCATTGTCTCCTCGTGGGGATAGCGAGTGGCCTTGAACTCCATTCGCTTGAATGTTGCACGCCTTTCGGCCAGTGTGTGTCGGGAGCTTGCACTTCTTCTTCCCGATGCTCGCGTGGGTGAGCGAACCGTGACGGCTTGGCTAGAACTCCCCACTGGCCTCTTTCCGTCTCTTTTCTCGCTTTGCTAGTCTCTCGATCTCCCAAAGACAGACCCACTTCTTGTTGCTCCCACCATTGTACCTATCAACAAAAACACTCGAAAGTGTGTAAGTACAAAGGAGAAATAACAAAAGACATCACTGATAATAGGATTTTTCCTTGTTCTTAAACAATTACTCAAACCCCACTCATGTTATATGGGTATGGTTTAGACAATAGGAATGCATAAAACTCCTTAATCTAAGCAAGCAATAAAGTTTGAGGTTTAACTAACAACCTAAGTGATCAAACAACCAAACAAAAATGACTAACACCTTAATTAAGCAATAAATGCACTAACCAAGCAATTTAAAAGCTAATTAACTACTGATCAAGATTATCAAATGACTAAAACGAATTCAAGGATGGGGTTACCAATCTAAGGTGTTCCAAGAATCAATATTTGATGTCAATCAATCACAATATATGCTAATCCCTATAAGCTTAGAACTCAAAAACAAGACTAATCCACTTTCATGACACTAATCCCTTCATTAATCATCCTAGTCAAGAACAAACTCTCATTTGTGTAAAGCAAGCTAACAAGCGTTATGAGTCAGTTCTAAATTTCTAATAAACACCCTAGACAATCACTTTCATGAGCTACGAATGTAAATCCCTTGTTTAGTTGGTTGGGGAATTTCAACAATTACCTTGTGGGTGCGAAATTCCCTAAGGCCTAGCTTTACCTTGGTCATGGCTAAACTAGCATTTAGAACACTAAACAAGGAGCGAAATGAGAAGATCTAACCCTAGACATCAAGATTAACCCTTAAAACACCCTAGATCTAACCCATCCCTAGATCCTAATGAAACTACTCACTAATCATGATTAGACCCTCAAATCTTATGAAAGAGATGAAGATAAATATGATTAGAGAGATAGAGAATAAAAGATTAAGAGAGATAAGTACTCAATTCCATAAACTCAAATAAATGTCTTACAAAATCACTTAGACATCAAAGAGGAAGGTTTTCTAAGTAAGAGCAGAAGATTAAAATATACTTAGGAAAATTTAGGTCATTTAGTATTTATAGTGAAAAGCGGACGAACCGGGTCAACCTGGAACGAACCGGGTATTGACCCGGTTAAAGGCTGAAAATCGCGCAGCGTATCGAGTTTGGTAGGTCGATATGCATCTCGATACGCTGCTAAAAAGTTTCTCCAAGGCTGTGTAGAGCTTGGTAGCTCGACATAAATGCTCGATACGCCATCTTCGAATCCTCGGCTGGGTTCCGTATCGAGCTTAGCAGCTCGATACAAATGCTTGATATGCTCACGCTATTTCTCCGGATGGACCTTGTATCGAGCTTGCTTGCTCGATACAAATGGTCGATACGCGCACTCCGTCTTCTCTGCCAGGCCATATCGAGCTTAGTAGCTCGACACTAAGCTCGATACACTTCTAAAAGATCTCTTCTCTCCATTTGGCCACTTCTCTTGCTCCTCTTGATCATCCATAGTCTCCATTTGGTTCTCCAAGCCTCCAAAACACCTAATAAAGACTCAATATGCACAATATGTAACAACCTATGCGAAAACTCAAAGAACTCTAATATGAATGCAAATGAGACTAGAAGTAGCTAAATGAATGCAAAAGAAGACATAAAACTATCCTAAATGAGTGCTAAATTATGCTAAATTATGAGTTTATCAACTCTCTCAAACTTGCCTTTTGTTTGCCCTGAAGCAAACAAACATGACAAATCTAAGAGAGAGGTTTAAAGGTGGGAGCTCAATATCCAAGAATGCCAACAAACATAATAAATTCAATGTCCTAGTTCTTAATTTTAAGATGCATTTGAATTCATCATACTCCAAAAGAGTTAGCCATGCCCATCTCATCAATCAAATGCACTAAGACTTCAATCAAGATATGTCTCCCTATCAAACCAACTCTTTAACATTCATTAAGTTGCAAACCGTGAATCATGACAATGCAATGCAAGTGAATTCAGTTGGCTAAGGGACTAGGCTTTGAGATAAAAATGATCTCAATTCATGTGGCTTCCATTTCAAATGTGGGTTTCACTCAAAGAGGATTGAACTTTATGCATAATGCTAAAGGTAAAAGACAAGTGATGCATAGAAGACTAGACTCTCATCTACCCATAATGCTATCAATGGTCCTAAACTCCTCTCATTCATCCCTTTTAAAGCTCACTCAACCCTCTAGAGCTACCCTTTTTCTCCCAAGGCTCTTTGTCCCTTGCTAAACCCATGAATCTCATAAACCACTTCTTCTTTTTATAGTACTTAAGGGGAAACTTCTTCAACCTTTACTTATAGCGAATGGTGTGATCTTTTTAACAACTTTACTCTTCTTTTTATTTCTAGGTACCCTTTCCTTTTCCTTGGCCATTTTGGCTATTTTAATTTTTCTTTTCTTTTCTTAAGGCTACCCAACACTTTTTAAACTTAGAGCTATACTTTTCTTTCAAACACAAGATCCACCATTTCAAACCATGCTTCCCTTACTTTCCATCAAGCCTTTTTCATTCCCTTCTCTCTACTCCCTTTCCACAACTCATCATGCTAAAATGCAAGCATACAATTTCAATTCCAAAGCACCAAGCAATACCACGACCCATAACCCAAATCCTAAGCATATAGCTAGCCCCAAAATGTGAGAGCTAGAATCTACATGAGAGCCTAAACTTGTCGTTTCAAACCTAACACATTATGCTAAGTTCAATCAAAATAAGGCCTCACAAGCAATATCACTAGAGCATTTGGCTTCAAAGGAGGTAAGTTAAGATGGGAGTACTACTTGAGCTAGCAAGAGGGTGGCAAAGTGAGTAAGAAAGCTCAAATATGTATAATCCATGAATTCACTTTCAATGCAAGGCATGATATTTAGGTGTCAAAATTCGGTTCAAGTGAGTAGAGTTGTTTATCAATTTCGAGACCCTATTTTGACCAAAATCTAGTGACAAATGAAGTGGTCCAAACATGGTTCTTCCTTACTTTCAAGATTTGTTCAAATGCATCAAAGAACTACTAATTAGGGCATTGAATTGATTACATGAGTTGACACTCTACAAGGATAAGCTCATCATTGCTCCCAATGCATATGAATGCAAATCCTATATGAAATGCAACTAGACTCAATTCTAATATGCAAATGTAACATCTAAATGACTTTCTTTTTAGGAAAATTTTCAAAATTTTCAATTTTTTTGGTTTTTTTCAATGCCTTTAATGTATGCATGAGACTCAATTATGCAAAAAGGAAAATAAGACTCACAAAACACAATGTCAAATCTTTCAACCTCTCCCCCATACTTAAATTACACAGTCCCTTGTGTAATAAAATTCTAGAGGAGACCTCAATCAACATGACAAAATATCAAAACGAAAATCTAAAAGGAGTATGTACAAGGGAGGTGGAGATACCTCAAAACTGTGAAGAGGAGGAGCATCCTAAGGAGATTGATTGGTTACTCGAGGAGGGAGACCGGCTCAGCTTTCTCTTCCTTGGCCGTGCCTCGTGGGAGGAAGAGCGAGGTGGGTCTACTTGGACTGCTTTCCTTGGTTGCACATGGAACGAATGGCGCCTATCAAGGTCCATTTCGTTCTCTCCCTCAGCTTCTTCCTCTGCCGCACCGCTTGTAGCCTTGCCTCTACCCCTTGTGGAGGATTTTCCCTTGATGATGGCCTTTAACCCTTTGACCGTCTTCTTCAAACCCTTCACCATTTCGCCGAGGTTCTTAATGGCCCGGTCTTGGTTCTTGTTCCACCTCTTGAGAAGGCCAATGTGTAGGTGGATTTTTCTCAACGACGGGCTTGGCATCAGGTAAATACACGAGCTGAAGTAGTATCTCTCACTACCATAAACCGGGCTCGGAGCTTCTTGCTCTTCTTACACTTCTTCTTCTTCTTCAAGAACTTGGTTCGGGTGAAAGTCAAATGTCCCTTTCTTGGCAATGGAATGAAGAGGCGGGTTGACAACGGGATTGTAGAGGTCCTCATATGGGGGAACAAAGTCGATGTGGGAGATTTCTTTAAACGAGGTGACTTGTGAGTTCGGGAGACAAATATTGGCCTCGGGTTTCAAGTCAACAGCAAACTTGTATGTAAATATGTGGCCTAGCCTCCCTGAGAGGAACACATCCCTTACAAGGCAGAAGATGTCCATCCACTCGAGGTCAAGGCCATCCGTCCCTAGCCGATGTCCACAAGCCTCGAGAATCGGGGTTATGATCCTGCCGATGCTAAGCTCGGGATCCTTGTCCTTCATCGTGGCAACCCAATCTTGGTAGGAGAGCAACGGCCTAACCAATAATCTAACCATACCAGCTCCCGTCCTATCTCCACAGACTCTTGTGCCTCCTCTTGTGTGAAAACCGATGAGCTTGGAAAGACCCACATCCAACAACTCGAGCTCCTCTTGGCTCACTTTCCCGGTTTCCTTTCTTGCATAGAAGGTGTGAGCAAGAGCCTTGTGTGCATACCTCAACACCATATGCCTTATCATAGTCCCCGTGCTTCCTCCCGGTTTGAACTTCCCAACCACAATCGTCTCCTACAAGCCTTTCAATTCATACTCATCAATGGTGAGCATCTTTGTTCTCCTTTCACCTTCTCGGAAACCAAAGATCACATTCAGTTGGCGGAAGGACACTGTGTAGATGGTTCTATGGATCTTGACCTTAATGTAGCCATGACCATCTCGCGGTGGTGAATCCTCTCCGTCATAGTAGAAGTGCACGGTGAGGGAGGAGAGGAACTCACATGTCGCGAGCTTATAAACGGGATAGGCCATGGTGATGAACTTGGCCAAACCCATGTTGGAGAATAGGGTTTGGAAGTCCTCAAAGATTCCCAAGGCTCGAAGTGTCTGCTCATGCGGGTACTTCGTTGCTTTGAATCGCATACCCATGAATGCCTTGAGGAGTTCTGCGGGTGTGAGCTTCTTCTTAGGCACTTCTTATGTGGCCTTTGATTCCCCCTTTGAAGCTCTCGTGGTAGCCTTCTTCTTTGACCCAAGTACCAACTGTTTTTCCTCACTTTCAACATCTTGGTCCTCAACCACTTTCTTCTTCCCTTGCCTCTTTGATGATCTTGCTTAAGAGCTTGCCCCTTGGGTTGTTTGATCTCCTCTAGTTCTTCCCATTGTACATATAAGAGAAACAAAGCTTGTACAAGGAGTAAGCAACTCATTTTGATCAACCAACAATAGCATTACATAAGCATCTAACAAGATCAAGTGCCACATTTTCGAATTTCCACCAAAATCCACATTTAGCAAAAATTTGGCAAACACAAAATGTTGCAAAAATTCAATTTGCCTAATTTCGAGTGCTATCAATTGGCAATCCATAAGTGTGGTTAATGCAAGCTAATGCAAGTGAAAGCCCCAAAACCTAACAAGGTTCAAGAGAATAATTTGAATTTTCGTACTATGAACACTAGGTGTCAAATTTTCGAAAAATTAACCTTGGAAATCCTAGTGTAGCACTCGAAATCTACTCCCTAACCATAATCAAGAAATGCCCAAGCCATAAACAATCAATTCAAACATCATAATGCAAAAATCCCCAAATTTTCCACCACTAGAACAATAGATGAAAAACTTGGTTTTGAATTATTTACCTCGTGAACGAGTGAAAGGATGAACGAGATTGACTTAGAAACAATAAGAGCACAAGAAATCGAGCAAGAGGCACTTGAAATCACGAAAATTGCTTGAGAATTGAGAGAGAGAGAGAGCCAAAAATCGCAAGTGTGTGTGAATGGGGCAATTTTCGTGTTTGGGCAAGAAGAAGAGGGAAAACCGGTTTAATTTGAATGAATTAAACCGGTCAAACCCCGTTGACTTACCTGGAAAAGGAACACTAGCAGACGCGGGTTTTTAAAACTGTATCGAGCTATGTAGCTCGATACAATCTCCAGATACGCCTGGAACTGTCTCCCTGGCCAAACTGTATCGAGCTTAGTAGCTCGATACAAATTCCCGATATGGAGGTTGAAATATCCATGTGAGAGCTGTATCGAGCTTGGTAGCTCGATACGAAGCTCTATACAGCGCCAGAATTCATTTGCAAGCTTTTTCCTCTTGACTTAACCTCCTTGATCCAAACCTATCATCCACAAACACTAGAAAATACATTATTAAGTTTAAAAGTGCAAATATATATAAAGATAAACATGGAAATGCCTCCCAACTGTGCTTGTTTTAAGTCACTAAGCTTGACTTTTCAAACCCTTAGGCATGGGGGGTGAAAAAGAAGTGGAATTGGTATTCCTCCTCCTTTCTTGATGAACATGGTGCTTGCTCCAGCTTGTAGAACCTTCTTCTTCTTCTTAGGCTTCTTTGGTGGCTCATCTATAGGCTCCACAACCTTGAGTCCTTCAAACATTGCTAGAAGACTCTCACCATCAAAGTTTGGCCCATCATACTCATTGTGATCAAGGGATTCATTCTCACTCATCACCACACTAGTGAGACCCGTCAGCTACTCCCTAGGTGATCCCTCTTCAGCCTCCTTAGTGTCACATGTGATTGTTCCACAAAGACTAGAAGCAGAAGGTCTCATAGGATAGAAAACCTTAGCATCCACATTCTTGAGAATTACCCTCTTGTTTATGAAGTCTAGGCTTGCACCAGCTGTGTTGAGGAAGGGTTTCCTAGGAGAAGAGGTAGCCTCGCTGCTTGAACCATGTCCATGACAAATAAGTCAGTTGGGACTAGACATTCACCAACTCTCAATGGATAGTCCTCTACAAGGCCTAGTGGTTGCCTTGAGGAAGCAACAACAAAGGTGATGTGTGATGAATACTTCTTCATCGTGGTAACACCAGGGTTCTTGAGCATTTCAAGGGACATCACATTGATACTAGAGCCGGAATCACAAAGGCATCAATCTTCAAGTTCCCAAGAGAACAAGAAATCAAAAATTTTTCCGGATTAACAAACTTTGGGATGACCTTGGATTCATTCCTTGTTGTACTTGGTGAATCTAGACCCTCTATTAGCTCTTCAACCTTCTCTATGTTTGCAAGCAAATCCTTGATGAATTTTATTTGCCCTTTGACTTGGGACAAATTCTCCACTTTGGGCAAAGGTGCACCAACTTTCTCCATACTCCCTCTAAAGCTTGAGAGTACCTTCTTTTGTGCTTTAGTCAAAACCAGCTCGGGAAAAGGGAGTGGTGGCTTGTAGACAAGGAGATCATAAGCCTCAACTTCAGTCTTCTTAGCCACTTCTCGTTCCTTCTCAACAATACTTGCTTGTGTAGAGATCACATCCTCATCAAGCTCTTCTTTACCAATTGGTTTAGCAACAACCAAATGGTCATTTTCAATGACCACCTCCCCAACTTGAACTTCAATGTCCTCATTGATTATGGCTTCATCATTTGGACACTCAAATAGTTGCTCAAATTCAGTCACCACACGCTCATAATCATCCTCATCAATAGAGTAGATAGCATTGCAATACTCCTTGGGGTTTTGCTCGGGTTTACCAGGAAAAGAAGCTTGAGCTCGTGTGGAAGAAGAAGCAATACCCTTGTTGTTCTCCATTTGCTTGATCTTGGAGCTCAAAATATCAAACTTGGAGTTAAGGTTATTGTAAGAGCAATCCACCTTGTTGTTAATTTCAGCCATCTTCTTACTCAAATACATAGCACTACTTGCTTGATCGTGAAGAATTTGTTGGAACACATTCCTCATATCCAAATCTTGTGCAAAGCCCGGTGGAGAACCTTGTTTGGACTGAAAATTGCCTTGTTGTCCTTGATTGTTCCCTTGGTAGTTGTCTGGGAACATAGCCTTGTTGTTGCTTGAAAGGGACAAAGGGTTTTTGTTGAGGGTAAACTTGATCTTGAGGGTTCGCAACATTGGTACTCATATAGGAAAGATCGTTGTTCCTATAGTTATTGTTGTAGCCTCGTTGATAACCTTGGCCACCCACATAGTTGACCTCTTCTTGGCAATCCTCATTCAACTCTTGTTGAACCCCTTGACTCTCATCACAATCACCCACAAAGTGAACATGTTTTTGTGAGGCTTGAAGCAACTTATCCATTTTCTTATTAAGGGATTTCATCTCCTTCCTCCTTTGGTCCTCATAAGTACCATCACTCCTTGAAGATCTATCATAGTCTTCACCATAATTTCCATCAGTGCTAAGTTCTCCACAAGCTCTAGTCCCTCTTCCACCTCTTTACCTAAGAAGTTTCCATTGCTAGCTGTGTTTAGGAGCATCCTAAACTTGGTGAGAACACCGCATTAGAGAGTGCTCAAGAGAGTTTCCTCGGAGAATCCATGATGAGGGCATTGTGTAGTGTAACCTTTGAACCTTTCCCATGCTTCACAAAAGCTCTCATTGTTCTTTTGGATGAATCTAGATATATCATTCCTCAACCGCGCGGTTCTTGTGTTGGAGAAGAACTTTGCAAGAAAAGACTTCTTGCATTGATCCCATGAAGTGATGGAACCTCTTGGAAGTGTCATCTCCCATTGATGTGCCTTGTCTCCAAGAGAGAAGGGAAAAACCTCAGCTTGAAACCATCTTCGGATATGCCATTGATCTTGGTCATATCACAAATCCTATCAAACTCATCCAAATGGTCAAGAGGATCCTCCAAAGCCAACCTATGAAACTTGTTGTGTTGCACCATGTTAATCAACCCACTCTTGATCTCAAAGTTGTTGTTCTCAATTGGAGGAAGGATGATACCTTGGTGGTTAGCATGGGTATTAGGAGCATCTCCAGCTCCAATGTGCCTAGGTTGGCGTGGAGGATGTTGAGGCACTCTAGGAGCTTGGTCCCCATTCCCTCGGTTCTGTTGTGGTACTCCATTACCACCTTGTCCTTGTGGAATATCCATTCCTAAACGCCTTAGATGTGTTAGGCGCTCTCGTTCTCGTTTAACAAAAGATCTTCTAGTAACTCGGTGGATGTTGTCGAGAGGCTCAACTAGATTGTTGTGTCCACTAGACCTCAAGTTCATACACGTAGAGACAAAGAGCAAACAAAGCAAGAGAGATTAGTAAGCAAAAAGTGAAAAATAAAGCTTAGGCTCAAGTAGAATTAAAATCCTAATGCTCAAACCAAAACCCAAATGGCAATAGCGCCAAATTGATAAGATGATTTTTCATTGTTCTTAAACAATTACTCAAACTCCACTCATGTCATTGTAGTGTTTGAGGATCAATCCATATGAGTATGGTTTAGACAATAGGAATGCATAAAACTCCTTAATCTAAGAAATCAATAAAGTTTGAGGTTTAACTAACAACTTAAGTGATCAAACAACCAAACAAAAATGACTAACACCTTAATTAAGCAATAAATGCACTAATCAATCAATTTAAAAGCTCATTAACTACTAATCAAGGTTACCAAATGACTAAAACGAATCGAAGGATGGGGTTACAAATCTAAGGTGTTCCAAGAATCAATCTTTGATATCAATCAATCACAATATATGCTAATCCCTCAGCTTAGAACTCAAAAACAAGACTAATCCACTTTCATGGCACTAATCCCTTCATTAATCATCCTAATCTAGAAAAAACTCTCATTTGTGAAAAGGAAGCATTATGAAACAGTTCTAAATTGCTAATAAACACCCTTGACAATCACTTTCATGAGCTAAGAATGTAAATCCCTTGTTTAGTTGGTTGGGGAATTTCAACAAACACCTTGTGGGTGGAAAATTCCCTAAGGCCTAGTTTTAGCTTGATCAGGGCTAAACTAGCATTTAGATCATTAAAGAAGGAGGGAAATGAGAAGATCGAACCCTAGACATCAAGATTAACCCTTAAAACACCATATATCTAACCCATCCCTAGATCCTAATGAAACTACACACTAATCATGATTAGACCCTCAAATCCTATGAAAGAGATGAAGATAAACATGATTAGAGAGATAGAGAATAAAAGATTAAGAAAGATAAGTTCCCAATTGCATAAACTCAAATAAATGTCTTACAAAAACACTTAGAAACCAAAGAGGAAGGTTTTCTAAGCAAGAACAAAAGATCAAAAGATACTTAGGAAAATTTAAGTCATTTAGTATTTATAGTGAACAGTGGACGAACCGGGTCAACCTGGAACAAACCGTGTATTGACCCGGTTAAAGGCTGAAAGTCGTGCAGCGTATCGAGCTTGGTAGGTCGATATGCAGCTCGATACACTGCTAAAAAGTTTCTCCAAGGCTGTGCCAAGCTTGGTATCTTGACACAAATGCTCGATACGCCATCTTCGAATCCTCGGCTGGGTTCCGTATTGAGCTTGCTAGCTCGATACAAATGGTCGATACGCGCACTCCGTCTTAGGCTGGTCTCACCAGGAAAGCTCAGAAGACCAATGGCCGGCCCATGACCCATCGCTCGCGCGTCTAGAATAAGTTACGATTCCCGAGCCCGTTTACAAGCCCAAAACAAGCCCGATAGCCACCAAACTCGGTGGAACCCTAAATGACGCCTAAGAAGACCTAAAGACCTATAAATACACGCTTATACTCTTATTTTTAGGAGAGTTCGAAGACAGCCACCAAAATCACGACCTAGAGGAAGAGCCGCCGCCAAGGAGGAAGAGAAGAGGAGCGAAAGCCATCTTCTCTACTCCCCCTATCGTCGCCCTACTCGATTACTCTCCTTCATCCCTCTTTTGCATTTCTTTCACATAGTTTCTACTACCTTTCTGTTTCTTTCCAACCTTTGTGATTCTTATCCATTGCAATGATGATGAACTTCAGATCTATGTTTGAGTAGTCTTTCAGTTGGGTTTTGTAGAGGGTTTCTCGAAGGGATTTCATGGTTTGATTCGATAGTTTGTTAGATCATAGAAAAAATAATTTTCATTGTTCTTCGTTTGGATTCTTTCTTAATGCGTAATTCTCGACTGACCAGTTAGGATCGATCGTAGGAATCATTATAGCCGCGTAAGCGCTGAATCTTTTGGCCGGACATAGTTTTAAACGAGCAGGCACCGAAGGATGCTTATGCATATTGGCGGTGTGTTGTGAGCTTCATTGAACTTATCCTTAGAGGTGACCTTGCTGCGAAGTCGCTACCGGAAGGGAGCGAACGAGTAATATAGGTTTAGGTGTTTGATTTTCTGAAAGGGAAATTCGACCATTCTCGTGTTTGAGCTTGAGAACCAGTAGAATTGATTCTGTCTAGGTCAAGTTTGTTAACCCGTAGAAAATTTACAAACACATAGTAGGGTACAACCACAAAGGAGGTTTAAAAGGATCAAAGATTATAAGGCTCGTGTTTAGGGAAAGTGTTTATAAGAGACTCAGAGATGAAATATACAAAGGGGGATTTTATTATACGAAAACACTCAAGAGATTACAAGAACACTCAAGCTTCTCTCTCACTTATTTTTTCACACTTGGCTTGAGTTCTAACTCTCACCAATGCTAGCTATTTATAGTAAAGACCCTAGAGAATATTACATGGCATATTCTCTTAGATATTTACAATCACACATATATAACACGTGGTTTAATCCTTAGTTAGGTACAACCACTTATCCACTCATTCTCACACATGTTTTATTTATTATTTTACATCAAACACTCTTTTATTATTATTATTCCCTCATGTCTTCAAAAGAACGATGTGACACCATCCTTATCCGTTGTTGTCGTCTTCTTCACTGACAGAGGCGTTATCCCAGAAAAAGATTCCATGGCTGGGAACGAATCTCTTTATCTTGTATTGTCGTCCTTCAACTCTGTAGATTGGATGGTCACGATTGGGATGTGGCCACGCGTACTGATCATGGAAGCTTACCAGCAGTTGTCTTATCTCTTCAACAAAATCCTGTGGGTACACGTGTCTGTTGTGCCAATGAGCCGTGTAAGGACACAAGAGTTTTGAATCAATGTCTGACTCATTAACACCATTGAGTCGTGACAGCTGTCTTGCTCTTTGATGGAAATTGCTAGAGCTAAAGGCATCATGACTGTAACTTGTCACGACATGAGCATCATAGATTTTTTGAATATTGACCCCATCTTGTACCGTTGTTATCTTGAAAGTCACCAACACCTCGAGATCTTTTTGTGAACGAATATGATCTTGCCACCAAGTCACGTCATGGAATAATGTGATCCATTTGTAAAGCAGCTTGTAGTGTGGCTTTCTCCTTGTTAGAATGCATTTCGCCAAGTACTGGAGAAGCTGACTCTTGTGAACGATAACTCCAATTTTGTAAAGGTCAGCCAAATACCAGAGTATTAGGTATGCTTCTATGGGGAAACGACCATAATGAACAGGGTTCATGTTGATAGTGGTGAGGAAAGGAAAGACCGGGTGATAAGGCAATCCAAGTAGTGGTCCTTGGTCAAGACCAAACCTGTGGAAGTAGATCTTCAGGAAACCATGTAGCATCTCCAATCCTCTGTATATCAGAACATCACTCAGTATTTTTCCCTGTATTTCCCCTGGCAAGTTTGCCATCATCCTTCATAGTGCATCTTCATTTGGATTGTCTGAGCTGAGAGTGTAGATCATCGGTATTATTGCAGAGATCTGTCGCTGCGTTCTTGAAAGGAAATCTGGAAGGAAATTATCTTTTCCTTTGATGTGTTTTAACATCAAATTTCCATTGTGAAAACCAGCTTGCCCACCTGGGTATCTGTGCTTGGGGTAAAACCTTCTGTTTGAAGTGGATCATCTTTGGTAATGATGACATGTCCATCTCTATGAGGAAATGTTGACCCACCAAGTGAAACTCGAATTTTTCAATTCCTCTTTTTACTGCAAGTATCTCCTTGTAAGTCGAGTGATAATGCTTTTCACTGTCCTTGAAGGCCCCACTCTTGTAACCACAAATGTGTTTGTTCCCTTTTTCATCTTCTTCTAAGAGCACTGCACCCCAATAGCAATCACTTGCGTCTGTTTGCAGAATTCTTCTTCCTTTTGATGGAATCTTCAGGGCTGGTAGCGTCTTTGAGATCTTTTTCAATTCTTTGACTGCTTCTGTGCATTTTTGATCCCAAGGAGGTGCGTCTTTCTTGAGCTGGGCTGATAGAACTGATCTGTGTCTTGCTAGATCATGGATGAAGTCTGCCATGTAGTTGACTATACCAAGGAATTGTTGGACTTGCCTGAAAGACAGCTTCTCGTCTGGAAATTCATCTAGTTGTGTTGCAATGTGAGGCTGGAGATGGTATTGTCCTTCTGAAATATGCATTCCGAGGAAGTCAATCTTTGTTTCTCCAATTACCATCTTCTTTTCTGAGAGCATGATTCCATAGCTTTGAACAATGTTGTGGAAGTTCTTCAACAGCGAAGTATGGGAATCGATATCGTTGGAGAACAGCAGTATATCATCAATGTATACCAGGGCGTTTGGGAGGATAGGCTCAAAAATCCTGATCATGGCTTTCTGGAATAAGGAAGGTGCAACCTTCAATCCAAAAGGCATGACTTTCCATTGGTAATGTCGATCTAGTACACAAAATCCCGTCTTTGGTCTGTCTTCCGGTTTTATACCAAGTTGCCAAAATCCTGCTTTTAAGTCAAACTTGGAGAAGACTTGTGCTTGTGGAAGCCTCTGGAATAAGACTTCTCTTTTTGGTAGGGGAAACTTGTCATCAGCGAGGAAATGATTGAGTGGCTGATAGTTGATGACTAACCTTAGTTTTCCTCGTACTTGTTCAGCTCTCTTGTTGACATAGAATGCTTCACATGCCCACGGTGAAGTAGTCTTTTCAATGAGATCTTCCTTCTGAAGTTGAGCAATTTCTTCTAAAGCAAGGTGGTAGTGATCTGGATTCATTCCTGGGTGGCTTGCTTTTGTTGGGTTGATATCTTCATTCTTCTTGAATGGCAAAGAAATGAAGAAATCCGGGTTCTTCCAAAGAGGTGAGGAGCATTTTGTGAGAAACTCCGAATGAGAGGTGGCACAAGAGGTCTTTGCAATTTCTTCTTTCATTGGATTTAGGATCTCCATAGGATAAAGGTGAGATACCGTTGTCCATGGTAATAGATGATTCTTGTGCTTGAGACCTTTTGGATGCCATGAGACTCTTTGAAGAGTGTGAAGAACATCGAAGCCAAGTATAAAATCTTTTCCAGGAAGTTCTGATCCATATACTTTAGACTTTATCATGTATCCAGGGAAGAGTTTGATATAGATAGGTTTACTGATGAGTGAGATGTGGAATATCTCGCCATTTGCTGGTTTGAATGCCACCGAGCATGGATTCCAGTGTGAATTTGGGAGTAAATTCGGTTTAATGATGGAGAAAGCAGCTCCAGTATCAAGATATGCAATAACCGGTATGGGCTTGTCGTATTTTGTGGGAAGAATGTGGATCTTAGCATTTGGCGAAGGCTGAGACAAGTATACCAATTCTCCTGGTTTTGTTGTTCCGCCTTGCAGGCATCAAATGTGTAGATGTCGAACATCCTGAATTGATCATCAAGATCATCTTCTTCCTCTGTGTCTGTGTCTTCTTCTGAAGATTTGTCACTTTGCACTATCCCCATGGCAAAGATTGTTTTGTTTGACGGTTCATCGTCAAGGGAGAAGATAGATTCGACATCGAAATCATCAATATCTTCCATTTTAGCCAAGTATCCAAGAAGATTCTCTCTCTTCTTCTGGTTTGGACATTGTTTGGCATAATGCCCTTTCTTCTTGTAGATATAGCATCTGTCTGATTTTTTAAAACCTCTTTGCGCCTTTTTCCAGAAGAATTTCCATTTCTTCTTGGTAGAGAATTTTGAATATTTTTTTCGCCATTTTCTTCTGTACTTCTTTTCTTGTTGGAATTTACCAGAACAGCCGCACTTTTTCTTTCTGCATTTAATAGAGAGTTATGGACGGTCGCAAGCTTTTCCAAGGAGCTTTCCTTGTCCATGAAGTTGTTTGAAGAATTGTTTGTGATTGCAAAGCCTTTCAAGTGCTAAAAGAGAAAGATGATATATTTCTCCTAGCGAGACTTGATTTAGTGGCATATTCTTGAAAGATAGGACTTTTGATGTCTCGTTGCCAAGTGGCTCTGGAAGAGAAATCAGGTATGTCTGCTTGAGGTTAACGTCATCTATCCCATTTAGGGCATAGAATCGCTTTGACATTCTCTCATAATGTTTTTCCAAGTCTTTGCGCTTGAACGAGCAGCACTTCATGTTTAGATATTCTTCTCTTGCTTGGACGGTATAGTGTTCCCATGTACCAAGGAATTCGTTGTGGATGTGTCCGATTAAAGCGTCGATAGTAGGAGATTGTCGTACTTGAAGCTGTGGGTAATCTCCTAGACTTTTTCACCATTGCCTGAGACGTCCTTCGAATTTAGAGACCATTTTGTCAATAACATTGGGTAAAGCTGCACCTGCGTTAAGCATCTGTTCAGTCATCCAAGCATGCATCTCATAGATTTTATCTCTCCATTTTGAAGGAGAAATATTATTGAATGAGAAACCATTATGTGGTTCTGTGCTGAACTTTGAGTTCCATTCTGGCTGAGCTCTTCTGGGTTGAGTTTCTTCTTCATAAACATGAACGTCTTCACTTTCAATATCCTCAGATTCTACAGTTGGTTCAACCATCAAGAAGTCTGGAATTAAGACTTCGTCTTCAGAATCATCATCTTGTTCTTTTGCCATCTCTTTGATGTCTTTTTGTTCTGACCTCTTTTCTTCTTTTGCTACTTTCTCAAGGAAAGTAGTCAATGGATTAACATGTTCCACCATTAGCTGTGACTCACTCTTCTCGGGTTGGTCTTTTGATGTAGAGGGTTGACTGTGGGGTTTTGGTGGTTCAGGTTCTTTTTCTTTTTCAGAGGGTTTTTTCTTTTTTGTGGTATGTTGTTCAGGAATGGTTCGGGTTGGTAAAAAGGAAGATGATCCAAAGATACTTGGGTCTTGAGAGAAAGAAAGGGGTTGTGATTGGGGTGTGTATGATGGTGTGTATATTGGGTAAAGTGTAAAGATGTCAAATGACATCGGGGTAGATGTTTTGGGTTGGTTTTGTAAAGTGTTGAGTTGGGCTTTAAGGAATTTGAGTTCTGATTCCTTTTGGGTCATGAGAGGGTTATTGATGGACACAGTAGTGGCTAATTGGAGGAGTTCCTGGTGGAGAGAGGCCATCTTACTTGTGATTACTTTGATGGAAAGGTCCAAAATGGTTACCTTTTTATCGATCTGGCTGAGTAGATGGTTTTGGTTTGCCGCGTTCTCTGACTGCCAGTTTAAAGTTGCTTCTGCAGCACTGACTTGTCGTACCGATCCATCTGGATTCTTGGTGGTGGGATTTTTAATCTTCGAGGAGTGTTTGACATTATTTTCTTCAAACTCTTTTGTCGGAAATGGCGAGTTTTGTGGAGATGGAGGACCAAACATATAACTCAACGGAACTTCTTCACGATCTGAACTGTAGTCTTGGCAGCTTTGGCAATCACAAACGTCAAAGAATTTGTGACCGGTTTCATCCATGAACACATAAACTGGTTCTCCAAGCGAGTCAAAAGATGAAATTAGAATTCCAGGCTCAGGGAAATCCGTATTCCACTCTTTGCTTTTGTCACATGGGCTTATCATGTTGATCTCCGTGCAGAAAACCGTAGGCTTTGATTTTTCTTCTTGTGCTTTAAAAGCAATCTCTACAGATCCATCTTTTCTTCGAGAAATAGAGGACTCAACTGCTTGGATTGGTGTGCTTCGATCTTGAAGTTTTTCGTAGTTCGTCACCCAAGATTCTGGAAGTAGTTTGACGAGTTCTTCTTTGGGAATTTGTCTTCGAATATGGATGCAAGATGGACTGTGTTGTGACTCCAACTGGATGAGCAGGGCATCATTAGTGTCTCATGGGAGACTTAGATCCATCGCATGATTCTGAACTCTGTACGCCATTTGATGATGAAGATTTGCTGCATAAGTATTCCCAATTTGTGGAGTGCCAGTGATATGCAACTGGATTTGCAAATTTTTGTAGATTTGAGGGTCTTCTAACGCCATATTGAAATTTGGGAATAAGGTGACGAAGATAGTGCCAGCATTTAACGTTGTCTGGATGGTTGCTATGCAGGCATGCTGGTACTCCTTGTATCTGGTGTCAAGTAGCGCAAGTCTTGCCACTACTGGAAGGCCTTTTCGTCCATGTAAAGTTAGGGCTAAGCGAACAGCTCCATGATGAAGATGTGTGTAGCCAAGATTTCGCCAGTGGTGAATCATCCCTTCGTTGATGTTGAGGGGAATCATCTGCTCTGTGTCTGTCGCTGGAACCAGATGTTGTTCTAAAGGAGAAACTAGAACAATCTCTTTGGCAACACGCTTATTAGGAATAAGGGCCTGCCGAATACTTTTGGGAAAAGTGGAATTTGGTTTTGTGAAAGCTTTGTAGGGAATGAGTAAGGGAAGTACAGTAATAGGGACTTTACTCTCATCGCTCACATACTCTATTTCATATAGATAATCTACTTTTTTGGAATTGGTTTTTCTGAAAGAAGAACTTATAGCTAAAGAAGATGTATTTTCCAAAATGTTTGAAAAGACCAAAAACCACGATAGAATGCTACAACTCTTCTCTATCCCTTGAAGTAATACATATCAATAAGCTGTTTTCTTTTATTTTAAGCACTAAGAACATAAAGAAAGAAATTAAGAGGTTTTAGGCTACGCAAACCGAGACAACACAATTTTCTTCAATAAGTCTCAAGGTACTTCGAGCCATATGACCTCACAGATTTTTTTTCTATGTACTCTTTTATCTTAACATAGTTAGATTTCTGATGTGGAAGGAAATGGCAACCACAGAGCATACTCTCTGTATTAGCATATGGTAGAAAACAACTTACGATATATATTATATCTTAGGAAAGAGAGAGAGTCGAAGCTTAGACTGCCATGGCTCTGATACCAATTTACAAACACATAGTAGGGTACAACCACAAAGGAAGTTTAACAGGATCAAAGATTATAAGGCTCGTATTTAGGGAAAGTGTTTATAAGAGACTAAGAGATGAAATATACAAAGGGGGATTTTATTATACGAAAACACTCAAGAGATTACAAGAACACTCAAGCTTCTCTCTCACTTATTTTCTCACACTTGGCTTGAGTTCTAACTCTCACCAATGCTAGCTATTTATAGTACAGACCCTAGAGAATATTACATGAGATTATATCTCGATCATCATGTGTTAATTTTGTCTTAACTTTGTAATCTAATTTTTTGTGGCTTCAATCATAGGTTGTAAGCTACATGTAAATCATTCGTCTTCCGTATATAAACCTTCTATAATTTGTTGCAAGCTATTATAGATTTTTGAGTTTACTAAAATGAGAGAGAGTTTTCTCTCTCTCTTTGTTTAGAGCTTTCTATAACATTTTATAAATCCATGACATGACATCATCTATACATGCCAAATTATATTAACATCATGAAAAAAGCAAAATCATATCCCATCCTATAATTACAATTATTCTCCAAATAAAAAAGAAACTCTAAATCCTAATTATCAATACATATTTAGATTACATCAATAGAATTATGAAATCCGTTAGAAAGACCAAGATCATGAAAAGAGCTAATATATGCAGT
>JAHZTW010000002.1:92284454-92345945 GCA_020283515.1 Alliaria petiolata
CGGTTTAATGATGGAGGAAGCAGCTCCAGTATCAAGATATGCAATAACCGGTATGGGCTTGTCGTATTTTGTGGGAAGAATGTGGATCTTAGCATTTGGCGAAGGCTGAGACAAGTATACCAATTCTCCTGGTTTTGATTGTTCCGCCTTGCAGACATCAAATGTGTTGATGTCGAACATCCTGAATTGATCATCAAGATCATCTTCTTCCTCTGTGTCTGTGTCTTCTTTTGAAGATTCGTCACTTTACTCTATCCCCATGGCAAAGATTGTTTTGTCTGACGGTACATCGTCAAGGAAGAAGATAGATTCGACATCGGAATCATCAATACCTTCCATTTTAGCCAAGTATCCAAGAAGATTATCTCTCTTCTTCTGGTGTGGACATTGTTTGGCATAATGCCCTTTCTTCTTGCAGATATAGCATCTGTCTGATTTTTTAAAACCTCTTTCCGCATTTTTCCTGAAGAATTTCCATTTCTTCTTGGTAGAGAATTTTTGATATTTCTTTCGCCATTTTCGTCTGTACTTCTTCTCTTGTTGGAATTTACCAGAACAGTCGCATTTCTTCTTTCTGCATTTAATAGAGAGTTCTGGACGGTCGCAAGCTTTTCCAAGGAGCTTTCCTTGTTCATGAAGTTGTTTGAAGAATTGCTGGTGATTGCAAAGCCTTTCAAGTGCTAAAAGAGAAAGCTGATAAATCTCTCCTAGCGAGACTTGATTTAGTGGCATATTCTTGAAAGATAGGACTTTTGATGTCTCGTTGCCAAGTGGCTCTGGAAGAGAATTCAGGTACGTCTGCTTGAGGTTGACGTCATCTATCCTATTTAGGGCATAGAATCACTTTGACATTCTCTCATAATGTTTTTCAAAGTCTTTGCGCTTGAACGAGCAGCACTTCATGTTTAGATATTCTTCTCTTGCTTGGACTGTATAGTGTTCCCGTGTAACCAGAAATTCGTTGTTGATGTGTCCGATTAAAGCGTCGATAGTAGGAGATTGTCGTACTTGAAGCTGTCGGTAATCTCCTGAGACGTCCTTGGAATTTATAGACCATTTTGTCAATAACGTTGGGTAAAGCTGCAACTGGGTTAAGCATCTGTTCAGTCAACCAAGCATGCATCTCATAGATTTTATCTCTCAATTTTGAAAGAGAAATATTATCGAATGAGAAACCATTATGTGGTTCTGTGGTGAACTTGGGGTTCCATTCTGGCTGAGCTCTTCTGGGTTGAGTTTCTTCTTCATAAACATGACCGTCTTCACTTTCAATATCCTCAGTTTCTACAGTTGGTTCAACCATCAAGAAGTCTGGAATTAAGACTTCGTCTTCANTGAGCTCTTCTGGGTTGAGTTTCTTCTTCATAAACATGACCGTCTTCACTTTCAATATCCTCAGTTTCTACAGTTGGTTCAACCATCAAGAAGTCTGGAATTAAGACTTCGTCTTCAAAATCATCATCTTGTTCTTTTGCCATCTCTTTGATGTCTTTTTTTTCTGACCTCTTTTCTTCTTTTGCTACTTTCTCAAGGAAAGTAGTCAATGGATTAACACGTTCCACCATTAGTTGTGAGTCACTCTTCTCGGGTTGGTCTTTAGATGTAGAGGGTTCACTGTGGGATTTTGGTGGATCAGGTTCTTTTTCTTTTTTAGAGGGTTTTTTTATTTTTTGTGGTATGTTGTTCAGGAATGGTTCGGGTTGGTAAAAAGGAAGATGATCCAAAGATACTTGGGTCTTGAGAGAAAGAAAGGGGTTGTGATTGGGCTGTGTATGATGGTGTGTATATATGGTAAGGTGTAAAGATGTCAAATGGCATCGGGGTAGATGTTTTGGGTTGGTTTTGTAAAGAATTGAGTTGGGCTTTAAGGAATTTGAGTTCTGATTCCTTTTGGGTCATGAGAGGGTTATTGATGGACACAATATATAGTGGCTAATTGGAGGAGTTCCAGGTGGAGAGAGGCCATCTTACTTGTGATTTCTTTGATGGAAAGGTCTAAAATGGTTAGCTTTTTATCGATTTGGCTGAGGAGATGGTTTTGGTTTGCCGCGTTCTCTGACTGCCAGTTTAAAGTTGCTTCTGCAGCACTAACTTGTCGTACCGATCCATCTGGATTCTTGGTGGTTGGATTTCTAATCTTCCAGGAGTGTTTGACATTATTTTCTTCAAACTCTTTTGCCGGAAATGGTGAGTTTTGTGGAGATGGAGGACCAAACATATAACTCAACGGAACATCTTCACGATCCGGAGTCTTTGGAGTTGAGTTTCTTGGATATAAGACATAATAGTCAAATTTTCCGCTTGATTCTCCAAGGAGGTCAACTTGTGGATCTCCAGACTCATAACGTTTCTTAAGGATTTGCTGGGAAGATTTCTTTTTGTTTCTTCTTCTTTTTCTTGGAATATCCTCGTTTGAACTGTAGTCTTGGCAGCTTTGGCAATCACAAACGTCATAGAATTTGTGACCGGTTTCATCCATGAACACGTAGACTGGTTCTCCAAGCGAGTCAAAAGATGAAATTGGAATTCCAGGCTCAGGGAAATCCGTATTCCACTCTTTGCTTTGTCACATGGGCTGATCATGTTGATCTCCGTGCAGAAAACTGTAGGCTTTGATTTTTCTTCTTGTGCTTTAAAAGCAATTTCTACAGCTCCATCTTTTCTTCGAGAAATAGAGGACTCAACTGCTTGGATTGGTGTGCTTCGATCTTGAAGTTTTTCGTAGTTTGTCACCCAAGAATCTGGAAGTAGTTTGACGAGTTCTTCTTTGGGAATTTGTCTTGGAATATGGATGCAGGATGGACTGTGTTGTGACTCCAACTGGATGAGCAGGGCATCATCAGTGTCTCGTTGGAGACTTAGATCCATCGCATGATTCTGAACTCTGTACGCCATTTGATGATGAAGAGTCGCTGCATAAGTATTCCCAATTTGTGGAGCGCCAGTGATATGCAACTGGATTTGCAAATTTTTGTAGATTTGAGGGTCTTCTAACGCCATATTGAAATTTGGGAATAAGGTGACGAAGATAGTGCCAGCATTTAACGTCGTCTGGATGGTTGCTATGCAGGCATGCTGGTACTTCTTGTATCTGGTGTCAAGTAGCGCAAGTCTTGCCACTACTGGAAGGCCTTTTCGTCCATGTAAAGTTAGGGCTAAGCGAACAGCTCCATGATGAAGATGTGTGTAGCCAAGATTTCGCCAGTGGTGAATCATCCCTTCGTTGATGTTGAGGGGAATCATCTGCTCTGTGTCTGTCGCTGGAACCAGATGTTGTTCTAAAGGAGAAACTAGAACAATCTCTTTGGCAACACGCTTATTAGGAATAAGGGCCTGCCGAATACTTTTGGGAAAAGTGGAATTTGGTTTTGTGAAAGCTTTGTAGGGAATGAGTAAGGGAAGTACAGTAATAGGGACTTTACTCTCATCGCTCACATACTCTATTTCATATAGATAATCTACTTTTTTGGAATTGGTTTTTCTGAAAGAAGAACTTATAGCTAAAGAAGATGTATTTTCCAAAATGTTTGAAAAGACCAAAAACCACGATAGAATGCTACAACTCTTCTCTATCCCTTGAAGTAATACATATCAATAAGCTGTTTTCTTTTATTTTAAGCACTAAGAACATAAAGAAAGAAATTAAGAGGTTTTAGGCTACGCAAACCGAGACAACACAATTTTCTTCAATAAGTCTCAAGGTACTTCGAGCCATATGACCTCACAGATTTTTTTTCTATGTACTCTTTTATCTTAACATAGTTAGATTTCTGATGTGGAAGGAAATGGCAACCACAGAGCATACTCTCTGTATTAGCATATGGTAGAAAACAACTTACGATATATATTATATCTTAGGAAAGAGAGAGAGTCGAAGCTTAGACTGCCATGGCTCTGATACCAATTTACAAACACATAGTAGGGTACAACCACAAAGGAAGTTTAACAGGATCAAAGATTATAAGGCTCGTATTTAGGGAAAGTGTTTATAAGAGACTAAGAGATGAAATATACAAAGGGGGATTTTATTATACGAAAACACTCAAGAGATTACAAGAACACTCAAGCTTCTCTCTCACTTATTTTCTCACACTTGGCTTGAGTTCTTCATTCCGTAGAAAACCCTGAGAGATCCCTGAAACCCAGCGTTCCGTTTTATAGTTTTATAACCCTCTCTTGATTTCCGACTTGTCACTAAACCATCACCTCTCCAAAACCAACTTTCAATTTGTTCGTTCTCATTTGATTTTCTGTTTTAGCGGATTCGTTCGAAGCATCATAGTCTATGTGGTTCGACACTCTAAATACTACATCGCATATCTGTGCACTTTCAGGTAATAGGGTTATAAATTTAAAACTCGAAAACAATCTAAAACCTGTTGCATCAAGTTTTTGGCGCCGTTGCCGGGTTCTTTGATTTGCTTCTCATAAATTCTTTACCGAAAAATCAACAGAACAATTACTGAATTGCTCGTTTAACTTCGCGTTTTGCAGGTACTTCTCTAATGGGGGATTAAGCTCGAGACCCCGAAGCTCTAGGAGATCCGTTTAACCTAAACGGAGAACAACGAGTGGAAGAAGAAGAAGATCTATTTAGAGACGAAGACGAGATATTCGCCGAAGACGAAACTGCAATCTCTGAATTCGACGCGCCCCTCAAATCTTTCCCAGACCGAAACCCTTTTCGGTTGACACCGCCTGAAGGAAACAATTTCGAGATCAAGAAACGTATGATAGATCTGGTTAAACAGAATCAATACCGAGGTCAGCTGTCGGAGCAACCAATAGAGCATATTGAAGGATTCGAAGGAGTATGCATCATCTCCAAATTTAATGGAGATTACGTGACATGCATGCTTTTCCCTTACTCATTGGGAGAAAAGGCGAGCAAGTGGTTGAGATCTTTAGCCCCAGCATCCATCACGAACTTGGAGGAATGTAGGAAGGTTTTCCTAAACCGCTTCTACACTAAGTTTCGTTCCTACCTTCTGAGGAATAAGATACAAGGATTATGGCTGGAAAATCATGAAACTCTCATCAAAGCATGGGAGCGATTTAAAGACTACGAGAGAGACTGCCACACCATGGATTCACTGACGAGCATATGATCAGCACATTCTATAGGGGAATCAATAGGCGACTCCAAGCCGCGCTGGATATTGCAAGCAATGGAGATTTCTCTTCGAAATCAGTAAAAGGAGCGTGACTATTGGTGACCAACCTGGCCACTAGCGAGTACAACGGCCTAAACGATCCTAATCATGTTGCACGTCGTGAAGAAGAAGAGGAAGCATACCCACTAAAGATCATAATGGGCGTGCTAGCTAGAATGGATTCGGAGCGTACACAGCATTCAGAAGCCATCCGGGAACTGCAGGATTCTCGTATACGCGAGAACTCGGACCATATCATCACCTCAAGATATTGTCGCGACCTTGACCTCCATCGTGAGAACATAGAAAGGAGTATAATTCGACATCACGGCAGCCACCAAACCCGAGACCTGATGGGAGTGAGTCACTCCCTCGACCCTTTGTATTACATAGACCAGTCTAATCGAACCAATAGACTCGAGGACAAGATCCAAGAACTCGTCGACTCTTTCGAGAGAACTTCGAGTGAGGCAAAAAAGGAAGCTGAGTGCAACCACCATGAAGCGAATGGGAAGATCGAGCACCTCGCCTCAGAAATAAAAAGAGTGGCAAAAGAAAACGAGAGACTAACCAATGCTGAAAGAAAAGCGGCAGGACCAGAAGAAGAGAACCAAGATAACAAGGATTGCTACGACACCGTGAAAGCAGTGGAGCTTAGGAGCAGCCTAACCTACAAGGAACCCGAGTTTCCAAGGAATAAGGATGAGGAAGAAAAAGAGAAAAACAGCAACAGCAAAGATCTAGTCACCAAGGACGTTGAGGAAGAAGACATCACTGAGGATGCCAATGGTGAAAGAAAAGCGGCAGGACTAGAAGAAGAAAACCAAGATAACAAGGATTTCTACGACAGTGTGAAAGCAGTGGAGCTTAGGAACGGCCTAACCTACACGGAACCCGAGTTTCCAAGGAATAAGGATGAGGAAGAAAAAGAGAAAAACAGCAGCAGCAAAGATCAAGTCACCAAGGACGTTGAGGAAGAAGACATCAGTGAGGATGCCAATATAGGAGAAATTCTCCGAGATGAAGAAGCACCACCACCGCCAGCACGAGTCCACGCACCCAAAGCACCCTATCCGCGCTGCCTAAGCACGCCCAAAAGGAAAAAGAAAGAGCAAGGTTAAAATAACTAATCAGATAGCTTTCCGTGAGACTACCCTTCATAGAAGCTTGTGCCATGATCCCGAAGCTGAGAAGATACATGAAAAGTATTTTAACCAACTCTTTGACCTTAGAAGAAGGAGTTATGATGATCACGCAAGAATGCAGCTCAGTCATCCAGAACCATCCCCTTTTAAAGCGTGAAGACCCCGGAAGTTTTGTACTCTCCTGTTCGATCGGAGAAGAAGTGTTTACACGAGCTTTGTGCGATCTGGGATCAAGCATAAACATGATGCCACTCTCTGTAGCGAGATGCCTCGGACACCATGAATTCCTACCTACAAAGATTACCTTGATCCTCGCAGATAGATCAACAAGATTACCCGTCGGAGTTCTGGTCGACGTCCAAGTAATCATCGGGGACTGCGTGATCCCGACTGACTTTGTGTGATACTGGACATCGATGAAGAACCTCGAAACACTCTCATCTTTGGTCGCCTATTCCTCTCTACAGTAGGAGCAGTTATCAACGTCCCGAAAGGGAAGGTAGATCTACATCTGGGAAATCTTGTTATGAACGAAGATCTTAGGAAACCTACCCTGGACGGACAAGTCTTCCGCATCGACGAGCTCGCTGGAGCTGTAGAGGAGATCTACTAAGAGTTGCTTATGGACGATCCGCTGGAGATAGCCCTGACAACCACAAATAGTAAAGGCAACCTCACTCGCGAAAAAACAAAAAGCTGCACAAGAATGCTCGATCAAACCGAACCTCACGTTGGGCCCACCGTCTTTCTGGATTTAGAGGACAAAGAACGCAAGGCTTAACCGCCAAAAGATACCCGAAGAGCAGTGCCTGATCCTTGGAACCAACTTAAAGCACCCAAAGTCGAGTTGAAGCCGCTGCCAGCTGGGTTAAGGTATGCTTTTCTGGGACAGGTTTCGACTTATCCAGTAATTATAAATTCTGACCTCAATAATGTCGAAGCAACGTTATTACTCTGCGAGCTACAAAAGCACATGAGAGGGCTGGGGTATTCTTTAGACAATATTCCTCAAATATCTCCAGACCTCTGTATGCACAAAATTCATTTGGAAGAAAACGTGAAATACTCGGTTGAACAACAAAGGAGACTCAACCCAAACCTGATGAAAGTGGTCAAAAAGGAAGTAATGAAGCTCTTGGAAGCAGGGATCATATACCCAATCTCGGACAGCACCTGGGTAAGCCTGGTTCACATGGTCCCAAAAAGGAAGGAGTTAGGATCATTAAAAGCGAGAAGGACGAGATGATTGCTACGAAAACCGTGACTGGCCACCGAATGTGCATCATTTATCGGAAGTTAAATACGGCAACAAGGTAGGACCAAGAAAAGACGACTTTCACCTGTCCTTATGGGACGTTCGTGTACCGACGAATGATGTTTGGTCTCTCCAATGCTCCTGCAACATTTCAATGTGCATGTTTTCGATTTTTACTGATTATAATAAAAATTTATGGAAGTCTTCATGGATGATTTCTCGGTCCATGGACCGTCTTTTAAAGAATGCCTAAGTAACTTAGGGAAGGGGGAAGGTCTTGCAAAGATGCGAAGATAAGCACCTAGTTCTGAATTGGGAGAAATATCATTTCATGGTGCGAGACGGAGTAGTGCTTGGACATAAGGTCTCTGCGAAAGGAATCGAGGTTGATAAAGCTAAGATGGAAGTCATGACGAGCCTGCAGCTGCCATCAAACGTCAAAGGGATACGTAGCTTCCTAGGACACACAGGATTTTACAGAAGGTTCATCCTAGACTTCTCGAAGATCACAAGACCATTGACATGTCTTCTCTGCAAAGACACGGAGTTCAAGTTTGATGAAGAATGCCTTTTAGCTTTCTAGAAGATTAGAGAAGCCCTGGTATCAGCCCCAGTAGTACAACCGCCAGGCTGGGAACAACCGTTTGAGGTTATGTGCGATGCCAGTGATTATGCAGTAGGGGCAGTTCTGGGACAGAGAAAAGATAAAAAATTGTACGCAATCTACTACGCGAGCAGGACCCTGGACGACGCCAAATACAAGTACACGACGACCGAGAAAGAGCTCCTAACTATCGTGTTTGCGTTTGAAAAGTTTCGCCAATACCCGGTCGGATCAAACGTTATAGTGCACACAGACCATGGAGCGATCCGGCACATAATGACAAAGAAGGACACTAAACCTATGATGATTAGGTGGATTCTTCTACTCCAAGAATTCGACATGGAGATAAAGGATATAAGAGGAGCTAATAATGGGGCAGCATATCACCTTTCACGCATATCTTCTAGGGACAAGATTCCTGTGAACGACAGCCTCCCGGAATAAAGTATGTACCCAATAAATGCAGTTCCTGCAACAAGAGAACCAATAAGGAAGGATCATTTCCCGCTGCCATTCATCGACCAGATGCTAGAAATGTTAGCAAACCACCAGTACTACTGTTTTCTTAATGGATATTCTGGATTTTTTTCAGATTCCCATCCGACCAGAGGACCAAGAAAAGACAACTTTCACGTGTCCTTATGGGACGTTCGTGTACCGACGAATGCTGTTTGGTCTCTCCAATGCTCCTGCAACATTCCAAAGGTGCATGTTTTTGATTTTTACTGATTATATTGAAAAATTTATGGAAGTCTTCATGGATGATTTCTCGGTCCATGGACCGTCTTTTAAAGAATGCTTAAGTAACTTAGGGAAGGTCTTGCAAAGATGCGAAGATAAGCACCTAGTTCTGAATTGGGAGAAATGTCATTTCATGGTGCGAGACGGAGTAGTGCTTGGACACAAGGTCTCTGCGAAAGGAATCGAGGTTGATAAGGCAAAGATGGAAGTCATGACGAGCCTGCAGCCGCCATCAAACGTCAAAGGAATATGTAGCTTCCTAGGACACGTAGGAGTTTATAGAAGGTTCATCCAAGACTTCTCGAAGATCACAAGACCATTGACACGTCTTCTCTGCAAAGACACTGAGTTCAAGTTCGATGAAGAATGCATTTTAGCTTTCTTGAAGAATAGAGAAGCCCTGGTATCAGCCCCAGTAGTACAACTGCCAGACTGGGAACAACCGTTTGAGGTTATGTGCGATGCCAGTGATTACGCAGTAGGGACAGTTCTGAGACAGAGAAAAGATAAAAAATTGCACGCAATCTACTACGCGAGCAAGACCCTGGACGACGCCCAATACAATTACACGACGACCGAGAAAGAGCTCTAACTATCGTGTTTGCGTTGAAAAGTTTCGCCAATACCTGGTCGGATCAAACGTTATAGTACACACAGCCCATGGAGCGATCCGACACATAATGACAAAGAAGGACACTAAACCTAGGCTGATTAGGTGGATTCTTCTACTCCAAGAATTCGACATGGAGATAAAGGATATAAGAGGAGCTGATAATGGGGCAGCATATCACCTTCCATGCATATCTTCTAGGGACAAGATTCCTGTGAACGACAGCCTCCCGGAATAAAGTATGTACGCAATAAATGCAGTTCCCGCAACAAGAGAACTAATAAGGAGGCATCCACCTATGGCACAATCCGGGGCATACAACACGTCATGGTTCCGACACATCACGAACTACCACGGAGCCGACATCAAACCACCTCAATTTGTGGGCTACAACAAGAAGAAATTTATTCGAGACTCCCGCAAGTACTTCTGGGAGGAGCCGTGCCTCTACAGACAGTGCACAGACGGGCTATTCAGAAAGTGTGTGGCAGAAGAAGAAGTCGAAGGCATACTTCATGGATGTCATGGATCAGCTTACGCAGGACACTTTGCCAAATTTAAGACCGTCTCAAAGGTACTGCAAGCTGGATTCTGATGGCCTACGATGTTCAAAGGCACACTTAATTTCATCTCAAGATGTGATGCTTGCCAAAGAATGGGGAACATAAGCAAGGAAAACGAGATGCCGCAGAACTTCATCTTAGAAGTAGAAGTGTTTGACGTATGGGGAATCGACTTCATGGGACCGTTCCCGATTTCTTTTGGAAATCAGTACATCCTCGTGGCAGTCGATTATGTCTCAAAATGGGTGGAAGCAATAGCCAACCCAACCAATGATGTGAGCGTCGTTGTTAAAATTTCAAGACAATCATCTTCCCCCGCTTTTGAGTTCCAAGAGTTTTCATAAGCGACGTAGGGTCGCACTTCATAAACAAGGCATTCGATAACCTTTTAAAGAAGAATGGGGTCTGACGCAAGCTAGCATCGCCGTATCACCCAGAAATGAGCGGCCATGTCGAGATTTCTAACAGAGAAATCAAGTCTATTCTGCAGAAGACCACGGGAATCCACCAGGAGGACTGGTCAACAAAACTATATGATGCCTTATGGGCTTATAGAACCGCATACAAGACACTTTTAGGGACACCTCTGTTTCACCGAGACTACGGGAAAGTCTATCATCTGCTGGTGAAAATCGAATACAAAGCGCAGTGGGCTATCAAAAAGATCAATTTCTACCTAAAGACAGCCAAAGAGAGGTGACAGTTCCAAGTACATGAGCTAGACGAAATAAGACCTAACGCTTACGAGAGCTCTAGAATCTACAAGGAAAGAACTAAGGCCTACCATGACAGGAAGATCATCCCACGTACATTCGCAGCCAATGACAAAGTCTTACTTTTCAACTCTCGCCTGAAGCTCTTCCGAGGAAAGCTAAAATCGCGATGGTCAGAACCATTCAAAATAGAAAAAGTCAGGCCATATGGAGTAATCACGCTTTGGGACAAGAATGGGAGCTTCTACATGGTGAATGGGCAACGACTCAAGCCGTACCTAGCCACGCCTGAAGATATAAAGGAGACAATGTACCTAAACAACGCATCAATTGCCTGATGCACAGAAAAGTCCAGCTAAAGGACTCTAAATAAGAGCGCCTCAATGGGAGACAACTCATTTAGATATTTTCTCTCTTTTTCTCATCTTTCTAACCATTCTAATTTTTAGTTTTGTTTTCCTCTTAATTACAGAATTTACATAAAACTCAAAGGCACCAAAAAAATCAAAAAACCAAAAAGACCAAAAATATGAAGGAGTTTCGAAGAACACTCACCGGGCGACGAACATCCCGTGGGCCGGCCAGAAGGAGCCTGGCCGCGCCATGAGCCACGATGGCGCGGAGAAGACACCCCTGGCCGCTGCCGCGACAACCCGTCGTGTGGCCAGCCTTCCTCTGCAACTTTTTCCATCCAAAACTTCACCAAACCGGACCTCCATCAACCTCTTTCAAGTCTTGCAAGTTTCCATCTTGATTCAAGAATTTAACACGTCCTGAAGACCGCAAAGACAACCTCACCAACCGCGGTATATTGCTGTTGCATCAAAGACAGCGAGACAAGACAAGACTCCATCCAAGTCAAGTTAAGTCAATGATCCATCTCTCTCATTCAACTTCTTCCAGTATGTTCAACAGACTTGTATCCATGAAGAAGAAGAAGAATACAACGGTCTCATCCTCCAGAACCGTTGTGCAAGCTCCAGAAGGAAGAAGATGCAACTTCCTTCACCAAACCGCGAAGAGGAAAGTTCCCGAAGACTAGCTTCTCTCTTCCGCGACCAAGACCTTTATCGAAGCCAAGTAAGGATTTCATATGGCATTGAAGTTCGAACTAGCAAAACCTGTCTTCCGCGATCCCGAACACATCACTGGATAGGCCAGCATAGACCTAAACTTCAAGTTTATGAGATGACACAATCTTCAAGACGCAAGGACATAAGATTTTCCATCTCTCATTCAAGGGCTTCTACAAAGGTCAAGGAACCAAGACAAATACTCAACAATTGGAGTACATGTTCTTCTAAACTAAGGCGAGCGAATCATCTCAATCAAACACCTATCACCACCATCATCCATCACCACCACACGACCACCACCATCATCCGAAGCAAGGAAGCTCAAACCGCACATCACATTTCCTTTCGAACTAAGATTTCAATTTCTTTTGTTCAATTAATTAGATTCTAAGCAGGGACATAAGGAGAATGATTAATTCCTTAGCTCAACCATACCAAACCCATCGCCACTTTCAAGTAAGTCTTCACATGCTTGTACTTGAATTTATCTATCTTTTTCACCCCAACTCGATTTAAATAAATTGGGGACAATTTGATTTAAGTCTGGGGGTTTCTTATATTACAAACTATGTTTTGATTTGTTGATTTTTAAGCATACATGCATCATTTATCGAGTCGTTTTATAGAGTCAAAACCTTTTTCTTTTAGTCGGAAACTATGAACTTTGCTAGGTACAAGTCGCTTCGAACAAAGAACCTTAATGACCATTCTCACGGGTTTAGAAGCAAGGTTTACTAAGTTGAACACTGCGAGTGGATCATTCCAACGGAGAAAGTTTTAATCTCTAGAGTACTCGAAGGATCTTGCGTTGATTTCGCACCTAATGAATCAAAACTTCTCGTCAAGGGGCTTGAGGTACTTCGAACTTTGCTCTTGTTTTAAACTCTAGCATGACTAAGTAGATACAGTGCAACCTCTCCTTGATCTTCCCTTATTATAGAAAAGAAAAAAATATATATATATAGAAAGAAAAGCTTTAGTTTGAGAACGGCGACCCGAGTTCCTTAAAGGACAATGACGGTTCGCAAACATCATGAAAGCTTCGAAGAAGTGATCGTTCTCACGTTAAGAAGAAAAAGAAAAAAATATATATAGAAAGAGAAAGTCGATAGAAAAAAATAAAATGATACCCTATAAAAGTAGGGAGAAATCGACTTAGGGAAGAGAAAATAGGAGAGTTGTGTCTGAAATGTCTTTGTCTAGATGTTTGGAAGAGAAGAGTATAATGTCTCGTCGACTGATACTCCCTCGAATGAGACCACCCGCCTAATTGAATAAAGGAGTCAACAAGAGAAAGCTCGAAATACTCAAAGGGACCATGAAGCGTATCCGGGAAGGGTGAAAAGCTCAAGGTAACTAGACCTAAACGCTTTGAGTTTGAATTCCGAGTATGTGGCTCAAACAGGTCGATTGCTAGACTTGATTAGTTCCCAAGTATTGGTGAGTTTCCACGTTTTCAAACCTCTTTTCCTTACTTAGATTTCTGTTTTGTTTGAGGACAAACAAAGGTTCAAGTATGGGGGAGTTGATAACATGCATATTTTACCCATTTTTACAATCATAAATGTATGCTTTAATAAGCATTTCACTAAGGTATTAATGTATATTTAGTAGTTTTCGAATATTTGTGTGTCAAAGACTCTTTTCAGGAAATCTTATGACACTAAAGAGCATCGACAGCAGTCTTTTCTGAGGGTCAATGAACTTCTTCGATTCCATCTTCTGTTCGATCCAATAAGTGTCTATCTCCTCTGCATCATTTCCGATCAATTCGTCCCAATTTGTAGTGTCATCTTCTGACCAATTCTGAGGAATCTCAGGAATTTTGGAACAATACAAGTCTGTAGAAGCCGAGAACTCCTGCATTGAGAATCTGGTAGGCGCTCTACCGAATTCCATCCAAATCTCGTGGTTCTTCTCTGTCACTAAGTGGTGTGATGGCATGAAATGAATGAACTGGACCGAAAAAGCTACTTCACGACCATACTCAAGCAGATACAGGAACTGAGAATTCTAAATCTGTGACCATTCTTTCTCGTGCTTCTTCAAAGCCCCCTTCACCGTGCCCATATGTTTCAAGAGGAAATAGATGTTGATTTTCCTCTTGTCGTCGGATTCACCACCCATACAAAACATCCTCTGAGGTAGAGGGAGATTCGTCATGATTTTGAAATCGGATGAGAAAAATATGAGAATTGTGGGGAAAAATTGCAATGGCGGTTCGGAACTTCAGATTTTGATCCGAAATGAAGAAATTGTGTATTGACAAAAAAATGAAGAAATTGTGTTTTGTATTAAAATTATTATTTAATTAAAATTAAAATAGTTGACAAAAGCCGATTGAGTTTCCGTAATAAGCCTTATATAAAAATTGCATATAATTATCATGTATTATTAAAAATAGAAAAAAATTAACAAAGCAATAATTAAAAATACTCATTTTCCCTCAATTAAAAACAATTTAAGAACATTTTGATTTCATAAAAAAACGTACGTAGGTCAGCTGAAGACCCCGCTTCTCTCTTTTTCAAAATTCCCCAATTTTTCAGGCACGGGTACGAGTCTATATACTCAGGCTAGTGCGTCTAAGAAGATTTGAGGCAAATTGCCGAAGTTGGTACAGTTTCGACAGCTACAAGCTCCGACCACCTGTACGTCGCTCTCTCTCTTTTGCCGCCTTAAAATTGTGGGTTCGATTATTAGATATACACGATGGTGAATTGTGGCTTGTGGGTTGATTATTGACATTCTTTTTCTTTTGGATTTGCATTTGCATAGATCGCAAGATACAGAGTCTGTTCCTCCACCTGAGAAATTGTTCTTTGATCAATCATTTTATAGTCATAAATGTGATGTCGACTCGTTGTGCAATATTAGTAAAACAGTTAGCATCATAGAGAAAAAATTGAAGGATAAGGCTATATGGTTTAAGGATTACCCGCAATTTCAACATATATTCCATATGCCTAGACAAAATAATCATAAGATCATGGGACTGTTGGCTCTAGCTCTTAGGACAGCTTATATCATGGATGATGAATTGTGGTTTACTTTCAATGGTGTTCCCATTAGATATTCCATTCGCGAACATGCATTGTTAACTGAATTATGATGCGATGAGCTCCCATCAAATTATGAGAAAAGCTTTGAAGACATGCATACTTTTAGTTTAAGTTTTGCTGAGAAGTATTTTGTAGACACGGTAAGATAGATATCACCTATGATGCACCGGGACGGCAATTGGGTGCCGTCTCCCGTACCGGTAACGTCTCGGGGACGGGAACTCGTCGGAGACGCCGTCGAAACGTCTCAGGAACGTCTCTAAGAAGACGGAGACGACATCAAAGTATGGGTACGGTTTAGTTGAAAACCGGGAACGTTTCGGGTAAAAATCAGAATCAAAACCAATGTCCCCATAATTTAGAAATAGAAAACTAAAAAGAATAAAAAGAAAATTTTTGTTTATATTAGAGTTTTTAATGATTTTAGTCTCGGTTTTTGTACGTCTTCTTAGAAACAAATTTTTTTCTAAGCCCTCCTCTCAAGTCTTCTTCACCTTGCGATCAATTGAACAAGGTAATTACTTCTTGAATCTCTTCTTCAGTTTAGAACTATGACTTCTCAAGAGCAAGGTTATAATGTAGAACCTCCACTATGGAGTTATGTGAAAAAACTAAAGAAGCTAGGTAAAACAGGAGGAACTTGGAAATTCGAGTGCAATATTTGTAAGGAAACTCGACAAGGCTCGTATTCCAGAGTTAGAGCACATCTGCTTGGAATAAAAAATAGTGGTGTTGTTATTTGTAAGAAAGCAACAAGAACTGAAAAGCTGGAGATGAAAAGGTTGGAAGATGATTATGAGAAGATGAAATCTGAATCTGGTCGTATGTAGGTTCCTTTGCCTTGTCAAACAGAGCCTGCCTCAAAGAAAAGAAGGTCTATCGACTCACCTATCATTGCATCATTTTGGTGTTTTTTGTTTGAAACTTATATCTGAATATTTTCTAATTTAATCTATTTATACTATTTTTACATCGTTTCTAACATACCCCATGCGAATACCCGTATCCCTACATTTTAACTTTGCGTTTCCGGTACCCGTTCCCGTCTCCGTTTCCTGTTCCCGTCCCGGTTTCCTGTTCCCGTACCTGTTTCAGTTCAGACGTGCATGAAAAACTAATCTCAATGGGAGAGGAAAATGAAGATGTTTTGAAGATGGCACTGCTTTTCTTCATAGGATCTGTCATTAAAAGAACAAAGAAGAAAGGGACAGGTTTTTTAGACCCCTTCTTTCATAAGGTAGTGGACAACCTGAGTCTTTGTGAAAGTTTTCCGTGGAGTACTCTGACATTCAATGACTGCCTAAAGAATTTCGAAGACATGCTAAAAAAATTCAAAGGCAAAGTAAATACTTCATGAACTTTCTCCTGCTTCATAACTCCTTTAGAGGTAATTTCTGCTTCTGTTGTTCATCAATGTAGCTGTCTGATATAGTCAATTGTATGCCTCATCTATATAATCGAATTCTACATATCCAGTTCTGACACTAACATTTCTGCTACACCACGAACTTTTAACGAATGTTCATATAGTTTAGTATTATTGAGCATATACATCACTATTTCTACATAGGCCTCATAAATTATATTAGGGTTTTGTAGTTTGTATTCAGCTAACTAGAAACTGAATTAGCTCTTTGATATAGTTAATTATATGCCTCATCTATATACTCAATATTCTACATATCTAGTTTTGACACTAACATTTCTGATTACACCACTAACTTTTAAGAAGAGTCTTGATTTTTACTTGTTTTCTTTCTGCATTGTGGATATTGGCTTTTGAAACTATTCCACAGCTCAAGAGAGCATTGATAAAAGATTTTTCTTTCTCTCTGTGTTAATCAAAACCTCAGCATGCTCATGTCATTGCAATATTTAAGGGTCAATCCAATTTGGGTTGTTTGAAAGGTACTAAGAATGCAAAAGCTTGTAAATCTAAGTAAAATCCGTTAATTGAGGGGAAATTCAGAGAAAACTAATTGCAACTACTAATTAAATATGAAAATTATTTTAAAATCCCTACTGGGATGTTAACTAACTAGCAGACAGCTCCTAGGAATTAAATTGGCAAGGATACTAAATTTAAATAATGTGAATCTGAAACCGGACAAACAAGGTAATTTTAGCTAGTGAAATGATTTTTAAAACCTAGAAATAAAATTCTAATGACTTCTACAAATTACCAAGATGCGAAATATGATATTAGGGAATTTCTAAAATACTAACAAGACCAAGAACACAACTTTATAAATTTTAAGGTCCTAAGGAAGGCCTTAAGCTAAAAAGATGATTTTGAACAAGGTAAGACTAAAGATTGAAACTTTGGAACTAAAGATTGATGATTTTAAGATTTCAAAGACTAAAGATGGGTCCACGGTTGGGGATTAGCTTAAGGAGGTTCAAGATTTAAACTTTGGGTTTTGAAAATATAGATCTACACAATTTGTGCTTTTTCTAAACCTTGAGAAGCTAAGGCTAGCTTTATCCATGGTGTTTGGAATAAAGCTTTTCCTCATCCTTCCCTCCTAACCCATGGTTCGTGGTGGAAAGAAAGGCTAGCTTTATCCATGAAGAACATGAAGCATAGATCTCAAAACGTGGTTTAACTAACCCCCTAAGCATCCATGGCGTTTGGGAAAGGATAGATTAGTCTCTTGGATTTGGTTTTAAAGGATCTCCTAAATCTTCTAAGACAAGGAAATCCCTGAAATCCAAGAGGTCTCTCTCGAGATCCTGTAGGCTTTAAACGCCCAAATCAAAGAAGGGAATAGATGAAGAACAAGGAAAGACCAAATTTTAAACCCTTAAACCCCCTTAATCACCCAAAACGTAAACCCAAAAGATTACTACTCGCTAAGCATGATTAATGCATATGAAAACGTAGAGGAAAGAAAGCTAAGCATGATTAAAATGATTAAACTGTTAGAGTATATATGTAGAATATGTAAATATTCCTTATAGAGATATCATAGATATTCTCTAGAACTCTCTATTGTATTGTATATATACTCTCTGTAATGAATGATATCCGCAACGGAGTTTACCTAACTTACATGGTATCAGACGCTTAACCCTAGCTGCCAAGCTAAAGCGATCGATCCTACCTCCGCTCTTTTCTTCACCTTCATCCTCTCTCTCTCTCTCTACAACTTCCTTTTTCCTCTCCTCCTCTCTTCCCTCACTTCTCTCTCTCTCCGTCACCATGACTAATACCACCCCTTCCAACGAGAAACCCTACGGAATTGCGCAGATCAAAGCGTACGTTCCCATCTCCCTTGACATGGGTAAGCTCAACTATGACAAATGGCGTGAGCTCTTTGAGACTCATTGTCTCAGTTTTGGTGTCTTAGGGCACATCGACGGCTCCTCCTCCTCAACCGCAGCAACAACAAAGGAATGGAAGGAGCCTGATGGTCTCGTGAAGATGTGGATCTACGGAACCATCTCAGAATCCATCCTTGATACCGTTCTCCAGAAGAACGCAACTTCCCGTGACATATGGCTTGCCATAGAAAACCTCTTTCGTGACAACAAGGAGGCTCGTGCTATACAACTCGAGAATGAGTTGCGGACATCCGTGATTGGTGATCTCTCTGTCCACGACTACTGCAAAAAGCTGAAGACCATTGCCGATCTCCTCGCCAACATTGACTCTCCGGTCACAGAACGTGTGTTGGTGATGCATCTGCTTAATGGCTTGTCTGACAAGTTTGATTCCATCATCAATGTGATCAAACATAAGTCGCCGTTTCCAAATCTGCTCGAAGCGAGCGAGATCGATGCTGCAGATGGAAGAAGAGCGACTTGCCAAACAAGTTAAGCCAAGCCCTATTCATCATGATACACCATCCGCCACCAATGTTCTTTATGCGGGCTCCGATAGCTCATCTCGCCCTCCGAATCATAATTTCAGTGCACCTGATCGTGGACATCGAGGACGTAACCGCGGTGGGGGTCGCTTTTGTGGACGCAGGCGTTACTCCAACAACTAGCCTCATCACCAATTTCCTCCTCAATGGTATTACAATCAACAACCATGTCATGCTCCTCTATACTACGCCATGCCTCCACCACCTACCTATCCTTCATCAGGATACCCTCCGTACTCGCCATCTCCGTTTCAGCAGTACACAGCGCACAACAATCCTCCTGCTCAATCTGGCCTCCTCGGTCCTCACCCACAGTCCACCGCACATCTCGCTCAAACGCACACTCCGTCACCAACACCACCTCCTTTAACGCAGATTCCAGATGGTCTCACTCATGCATTTAACACAATGACCTTGCATGAACCTGACAACACGTGGTACATGGACTCTGGGTGCCTCCAACCATATTGCTTCCACCACAGGTAACCTACAATCTCTTTTTAATACGAGCACCATGCCACTTGTTACCGTCGGTAACAGATCCTTTGCCGTTGTTAAAACGATTGGTCATGGCAAAATTTCCTCTCCGTCCCGTTCTTTTAATCTTCGTAACGTGCTTGTTTGTCCCTCTATCGTCAAAAATCTTGTCTCGGTTCAAAAATTTGTAACTGGCAACTCATGTGCCATTGAATTTGATCCTTTTGGTTTCTGTGTTAAGGACCTTCTCACTCGGACCAAACTACTCTGATATGATAGCTCGGGACCCCTCTTTTCAGTGACTCCATATCCACATCCCTCACCTCCACACGCCCTTACAACTTCGTCACTGGATAGCTCCATATGGCACCACCGTCTTGGTCATCCCAGCACATCTATCTTATCTCGTTTGCTTTCATCTTTCTCTGTTTCTGTTCCTGATATGTCTATATTTTGCATCATATTTCTCTCCATTTAGTGTAAGTTTGTCATCATTTAGGATCTTTATTAAGCATCATTGTATTGCATTTCGATCATTTAGAGTCTAGGATGTCTTTGCATGTTCTTTTGCATGTTTTGGTGCATTTGGAGTCTTGATCAGGTGAAAAGGATGCTATGGAGGCATGAATGGAGTTGGAGAAAGATAGCATGGCACTTGGAGGGGCAAGTAGTCACTTAGAAGATGAAGCATAAGTTTTCTCGTACAAGTTCGACCAGTATGTTCGACCAGCTGGTCGAACAAGTATTCCAGGGAGCATGTTCGACGAGAATGTTCGACGAACTGGTCGAACAATATTTCCAGGGGCAATGTTCGACCAAGATGTTCGACGAGCTGGTCAAACTGAAGACAGAAGCCAAGCGAGCAGGGATCATGTTCGACGAAGATGTTCGACCAGCTGGTCGAACAATATTTCCAGGAGCAATGTTCGACCAAGATGTTCGACGAGCTGGTCGAACATTACACTGACGAATCCCTTTTGTCACTTTGATGGGTCTCTCCTATAAATACTCTTTAGACCTAATTTTTATGAGAACTTTTATTCTCTCTTGTCATAGCTAAAACTTTTTAGCCTCTTTGGGAGAAAACCTTGTATTTGTTTTGGATCTTTAAATTTATGCAATATCTTTCTTAGATTTCTTGTTTTCATTTCTCTGATCATGTTTAACTTATCATTTACCTTTGATTTGATGGGCTTAATCATGATTAGTGAGTAGTTCCTTGGGAACTTGGGGATGGGTTAGATTTAGGGATTTCTAATGGTTCAATCTTGCAATCTAGGATAGATGCTTTCATCTCTCTTCTTATAGAGTAGTTTCTAATGCCAAATAGCTAATCTTTGCTATTTTGGATCATAGGCATTTCATACACCCACCAAGTGTTTGATGAAATGCTTGAACCAACTTTATAAGAGATTTACATACCTAGCCTAAAACATCATTAGTTGCCTAGGGTGTTTATCATGCTATTTAGACTTGTGATTAATGTTTGCTAATCATTTTAATGCTAAAACATCATTAGTTCATTAGGGTGATTAGTGAAGGGATTATTGCCACACATCATGGATTAGTCTTTAATTAGTGTTCTAGGCATAGAGATGGCTTGATTAGTTGCTTAATTGATTGCTGATTGTCCATTTAGTTTTCCAAATCAATGATTCCATCCCTAGGTTTTGTTTTTAGATAATTGTTAATCTCGATTAGTTGTTAATTGCTTAATTAATATTTGATTAGTGATAATTAAGGCTTAGTTTCATATAATTGAACTTGTAGTGTCTTTCTTAGGTTGTGTTTTGCTTTTAATTGTTGCTTGTCACCTTAAACCTTTTAAATTAACTTAGCTTAAAACAAACTTTGCATTCTTAGTGAATCAATTTCCCAAGATGGATTGATACCTCAAATATTGCAATGATATGTGCAATTGAGGAATTGCTACAAGATTAAAAAGTCTTGTTTCAATTTGGCACCGTTGCCATATTGAGATTGATTGATCATTAAGATTTGAGTTTAGTTTTAGACTAAGTATTCTCTTTGTGTTTATTGACCATCTCATTTTATAGATTTCAGTTTACCTTGGATGCAACTAAGATCACAAGGAGACAACAACTTCCAAGGCTTTCAAGAGATTGATCAGTTGGAAAGGGTTGCTAGGATTACAAGAAGGGAGGCTGCAAGGTTAGAAAGGTTAAGAATGGAAGAACAACAAAGAGATCAACACTCTCCACCAATGGCGCATGCAAACCAAGCTCATAATGGAAATGAGCAAGCTCCAAGGGGCAATGGAAACCCCTTGCATGCGCCTAGACAAGGGAGAACCATTGGGGCTGGTGATGCTCCAAATATTCATCAAAATAGATATGGCATCCAACCTCCACCGGTTCACAACAACACCTTTGAAGTGAAGCCAACTTTCATATACATGGTTCAACAAGACTTCCATGGTTTGCCTATGGAGGATCCCCTTGATCACTTGGATAACTTTGATAGAGTTTGTGGGTTGTTCAAGATGAATGGTGTGAGTGAGGATGCTTTCCAGCTAAGACTCTTTCCCTTCTCTCTTGGGGATAGAGCAAGGCAATGGGAGAAAAACTTGCCTCAAGGTACCATCACCTCTTGGGATGAATGCAAGAAAGCATTCCTATCTAAGTTCTTCTCCAATTCAAGGACAGCCAAGTTGAGGAATGAGATCTCTAGCTTCACTCAAAAGAACAATGAGTCTTTCAATGAAGCATGGGAAAGATTCAAGGGCTACACTATGCAGTGCCCTCATCATGGCTTCACACAAGAGTCTCTCCTAAGCACCATCTATAGAGGTGTCCTTCCAAAGATTAGAATGCTTCTTGATACTGCTAGTAATGGAAACTTCTTAGGCAAAGAAGTAGAAGATGGTTTGGAGCTTGTTGAGAATCTTGCCTTGAGTGTTGGTAATTACAATGAAGACTATGATAGAGCTCCTAGAGGAAGTGAGTATGAGTTTACAAAGAAAGAGATGAAATCTCTACATGACAAGATGGACAAGCATGTACATTTTGTTGAAGAGAACCAATAGGAGTGTGAGGATCAAGTTGAGTATCAAGAGGGTCAAGAGGTGGTAAATTTCGTGGGTGGCCAAGGGGGCTACAACAACTACTCAAACAACAACTATAAGGGGAATAACAACCTCTCTTATAGAAGTACTAATGTAGCCAACCCCGGAGACCAAGTCTATCCTCCACAAGCTACTCAAAACAAACCTTTTGTGCCTTACAACAATCAACAAAAGGGTTATGCACCAAGGTCAAACTACCAAGGAGGAAACCAAGTCAACTTTGGTGGGCAAAAGTATAACCAAGGCAATGCTCCACCGGGTTTTAATCAACCTTCACAAGGTCCTCCACAAGACAATGTTCAGCTTTTGCTTCAACAAATACTTCAAGGTCAAGCCAATAGTGATGCTAACATGGGAAAGAAGATTGCTGAAATTAACACAAGGATGGATTCTTCACTTAATGAACTTGCTACTCAAATAGGAGGTCTTCAACAAAAGTTCAAGCAACTTGAGAAAGGCAAGGCTTCTAGCTCAAACTCTCAAGGCACTCTACCGGGGAAGTGTGAGTCAAACCCCAAGGAATACATCAATGTCATTACTTTGAGAAGTGGAAAGGAGTTGCCTCCAAGGACAAGTCTTTTGATCAATGAGGACATTGAAATTCAAGATGGGGAGGATAGCTTTGAAAAAAATCAAGATGCTATAACTTTTGATGATGTGTATATTGCAAAGAGAAGCAAGGGAGTGGTAAAGGAGAAGCCAAAAGAGGATGTGCAACAAAAGGAGTCCATATTTGTTCCTCCACCTTACAAGCCTAAGCTTCCCTTCCCCGGGAGGTTTAAGAAACAATTGGTGGAGAAATACAAAGCTATGTTTGACAAGCAAATCAAAGACATTGAGCTCAAGATGCCTTTGGTGGATGCTTTTATGATGATTCCACAATATGCTAAGTTCTTGAAGGATACCGTGGCACAAAGAGCAAGGGACATCCAAGGAGTTATGTTGCTTTCGCAAGAGTGTAGTGCAATTATTCAAAGCAATGTGATACCAAAGAAGCTTGGAGACCACAGTTCTTTCACTATACCATGCGCCCTAGGTCCTCTTGGGTTTGAAAATTGCTTGTGTGATCTTGGAGCTAGCATCAACCTCATGCCCTATTCAATAGCTAAGAAGCTTGGGTTCACTAAGTACAAGGAGTGTGGGATCTCTCTAATACTTGTGGATAGGAGTGTGAGGATGCCTATTGGAGTTCTTGAGGATTTGCCTCTCAAGGTTAGCAACTTCATCATTCCCACGGATTTCATGGTACTTAAGATGGATGAGGAGCCAAAGGATCCTTTGATTTTGGGAAGACCTTTCCTAGCTACAGCTGGTGCTATCATTGATGTGAAGCATGGGAAGATTAGTTTGAATCTTGGAAAAGGGGTTGAGTTGAAGTTTGACAAAAGGAGACCTTGAGGAAGCCAACCATTGATGGTCAAGCATTCTACATTGAGACTATGGATGACTTAGCCGATGAGTTACTAGAGGAAATAGCTCAAGAAGACCATCTTAGTGTGGCTCTCACCAAACCACATGGAGAGAATGGATATTTGCATGAGGAGACACTAGCATACATGCAAATGCTTGATTCACGCAAGGCACTAGATGGGGAGGAAAGCTTTACAAGATTGGTAGCTTCATGGGAGGGTGAAGAAGAACTTGACCAAGACAAGGGACCTTTGAGGGTTGAGGTTTCAAGTCAAGGACAAGAGGAAAGGCTAGAAGAGCTTGAGAATAGCGAATTAGCTAAAGACCTTGATGAGGATGGGAGTGAACTCAAAGCTCCAAAAGTGGAACTCAAACCACTTCCCATTGGACTAAGGTATGCTTTCTTAGGCCCTAACTCTTCTTACCCCATCATTGTAAATGAAAACTTAAGTGATGATGAGCTCAACTCTCTCCTTAATGAGTTGAGAAAGTATAGGAGAGCTATTGGTTACTCTTTGAGTGAAATCAAGGGCATATCTCCTATACTTTGTACTCATAGGATTCACCTTGAAAATAAAAATGCTTCCTCAATTGAACACCAAAGAAGATTAAACCAAAACCTTAAGGAAGTAGTGAAAAAGGAAATCTTGAAACTTTTAGAAGCTAATGTGATATATCCTATTAGTGACAGCAGTTGGGTTTCTCCGGTGCATGTTGTCCCTAAGAAGGGTGGAATCACTGTGATTAAGAATCAAAAGGATGAATTGATACCAACTAGAACTATCACCGGCCATAGAATGTGCATTGATTACCGAAAGCTTAATGCTTCCACTAGAAAATATCATTTTCCCCTTCCTTTTATTGACCAAATTCTTGAGAGATTGGCTAACCATCCCTTATATTGTTTCCTTGATGGATATAGTGGGTTCTTTCAAATACCCATTCATCCTAATGATCAAGAGAAGACAACTTTCACATGCCCTTATGGTACATTTGCATATCGAAGGATGTCATTTGGGTTATGTAATGCTCCAGCTACTTTTCAAAGGTGCATGATGAGTATCTTCTCCGATTTTATTGAGGAAATGGTAGAAGTTTTTATGGATGACTTTTCTGTGTATGGTGCCTCTTTTTCTGCATGTCTTTCTAATCTTTGCAGGGTTCTACAAAGATGTGAAGAGTCTCACTTGATTCTTAATTGGGAGAAGTGCCACTTCATGGTCAACCAAGGGATTGTGTTGGGTCATAAGATTTCTGAAGATGGTATAGAAGTGGACAGAGCCAAGATAGATGTTATGGTCAAGATGGCGCTACCAACCAATGTGAAAGGCATAAGGAGTTTCATTGGGCATGCGGGGTTCTATAGGAGATTCATCAAGGATTTCTCCAAGATTGCTAGGCCTATGACAAGGCTCCTTTGTAAGGAGGTGAAATTTCAGTTTGATGAGGAATGCTTGCAAGCCTTTGAGACAATCAAGAAAGCCCTTGTGAGTGCTCCTATTGTGCAAGCACCGGATTGGAGTCTACCATTTGAGATCATGGCAAATGCTAGTGATTATGCGGTTGGGGCTGTTCTTGGACAAAGGAAAGATAAGAAGCTACATGTGATCTACTATGCTAGTAGGACACTTGATGATGCTCAAACCAAGTATGCAACAACAGAAAAATAACTCTTGGCTGTGGTGTTTGCTTTTGAGAAATTCAGATCCTATTTGGTGGGTTCAAAACTGATAGTCTACACCGATCATGCTGCATTGCGCCACATCTATGCTAAAAAGGAGACTAAGCCAAGGCTCCTTAGATGGATCTTGCTTCTTCAAGAGTTTGACATGAAGATAGTTGACAAGAAGGGTGTGGAAAATGGTGTACCTGATAATTTGTCAAGGATGAGGATTGAGGATGCTTTGCCAATCAATGATTCCCTACCGGACGAGAAAATTATGATGATCAAGAGCATTGCTAGTGCACATGGAGTTGGAAGGAAGCTTGAAGAGATTCAAGGTATAGAGGTCAAGGGTGAGCCTTGGTATGCTGATTTTGTTAACTAGTTGGTGTGCAAAGAAGAACCAACACATCTCAACAACTATCATAAGAAAAAATTTATGAGGGATGTATCACACTTCTATTGGGATGAGACTTATCTCTACAAAAGGTGTGCTGATGGGATCTATAGAAGGTGTTTGGCACAAGAAGAGGTTGAGAGTGTGATTTTTCATTGCCATGGGTCCAAGTATGGGGGTCATTTTGCCACTTTCAAGACAGCTACAAAGATTTTTCAAAGTGGATTTTGGTGCCCTACATTGTTCAAGGATACTCATGACTTCATCAAGAGGTGTGAACCTTGTCAAAAAAAGGGGAACATAAGCAAGAGAGATGAGAGGCCCCAAAACCCAATCTTAGAAGTGGAGTTGTTTGATGTATGGGGCATAGACTTCATGAGACCCTTCCCATCTTCTTATGGAAACAAGTATATCTTGGTAGCTGTTGATTATGTCTCCAAGTGGGTGGAAGCCATTGCTAGTCCTACTAATGACTCCAAGGTTATGGTGAATATGTTCAAGAGTATAATCTTTCCAAGGTTTGGTGTACTAAGAGTTGTGATTAGTGATGGGGGAAGCCATTTAATCAACAAGGTCTTTGAAGGGTTATTGAGCAAGCATGGTGTCAAGCATAAGGTAGCCACTCCTTACCATCCTCAAACTAGTGGTCAAGTGGAAGTCTCAAACCGTGAGATCAAGGCTATTCTAGAGAAAACTGTGGGTATAACAAGAAAGGATTGGGCAATCAAGCTTGATGATGCTTTGTGGGCTTATTGAATAGCTTTCAAAACACCAATTGGGAGATCTCCTTTCAACCTTGTGTATGGGAAAGCTTGCCATTTACCTGTGGAGATTGAACACAAGACTTTGTGGGCTGTGAAGCTTCTCAACTACAACATAAAGACAGCCCAAGAGAAGAGATTGATTCAACTCCAAGAGCTTGAGGAGATTAGACTTGAGTCTTATGAAAGCTCAAGGATCTACAAGGAGAGAACCAAGGCTTTCCATGACAAGAGGATTGTAAAGAAGGAACTAAGTGTTGGTGACAAGGTTCTTCTCTACAATTCAAGATTGAAGTTGTTCCCGGGTAAGCTCAAGTCAAGGTGGGGAGGCCCTTTTGAGATTCAAGAAGTGTTGCCTTATGGAGCTATCACCTTGTTTGGGAAGAATGGGGAGAGTTTCACTGTAAATGGCCATAGGGTGAAGCCATACTTGGTGAATGAATCTAAGGAAGAGGCAAGCTCATGTCTTCTTCAAGATCCCACTCTTGCCTAAAAAGGTTTGAAAAGTCGAGCTAATGACTTTAAACAAGCGCTCTTGGGAGGCATTCCCATGGTTATCCTTGTATATATTCTTTATTTAGCTCTATGATCATGTTTCTTTAAGTTTTTGAAAGTTTTAAGTTGAGTATGGAGGCCATTGATTTGAAGAAAAGGTGAAAAAAAAAAGTTCTACGAACTGTTCGACCAGCTGGTCGAACAAACATTCCAGGGAGCAAGTTCGATGAGATTGTTCGACCAGTACGACGAACAACATTTCCAGGGAGCAAGTTCGATGAGATTGTTCGACCAACACATCGAACAACATTTTTAGGGGCAATGTTCGACGTGTATGTTCGACGAACTCGTCGAACTTCTTCTAAAAATCAGGTTTGCTTGACTTTTCTTCCTTCCTTTGACCGGTTTAATGTTGACTCCCTCACTTAGATTAAACCGATTTTAGGGGATTAAAAGACTTCTTCTCACCCACGAAATTCACTTTTCTCTCTCCCACGAAATTCACTTTTCTCTCCCCCAAAAATCATTCTCACCCACGAAATTCACCCTTTCATAAGAACAAGAACTTGTTTTTCACTTTTCTCTCTCAATTCTTCATCAAATCCTTTGATTTCAAGTGCTATAATTTCGAAATTATGTGCTAATCTTGATTCCTTAGTTGATTTCGGCCTTGCACTTGCGTGGAACCAAGGTTTGTCTTCTCATCCTCTCTTTTAATCTTTGACTTCTCCTTGAGAATGAATTATAGATTGGGATTGATAAGTAGACTTTGAATGGATTGATTGAGTTGGATTGATTGAGTTGGGTATAGTTGAATATTATTATGGGTGATGATTGTTGAAGATTTCCTAGGAAATACATGAGAAAATTTTGATTTTTGAACACTTTTTCTATAGGATTTTCAAGGGTTGCAAAAATTCATGTTTATGCCTAATTGATGTTCAAATTTTCAAAATTGGTTTCTTTAACCTTGTTTTCCCATGTTGCATAAGTAATTAGGCTTGATTCCTCTTGAATTTTAACTTGTTACCAATTAGAGGATGCTTAACTTGAAAATTTCCTTGTTGATTTCTTTGGGTGATAAATGAGGTGATAAATAAAATTTATTCTTGCTATTAATTAATTGCCATGGAATTTTACTTGTTGGAATTTACTTGTCTTATGATTACATGTTTGTTGATTTCAAGGGTTAGAATTCAACTTGTACTCACCCTTTTCCAAGTATTCGAATTTTGTAGATAATATGGGAAGAACAAGGAGTGAAGCTAGCAAGAAGCAAGGCAAGAGGCCTGTAGAAGTGGAAGAAGAAGATCCCGAGGAGAGTCCCCCGATCCTAAGGAAGTTGTCTTCAAAGAGAGGAGTTGATAAAGAGAAAGCAAGGGAGAAGCGAGCCGAGAAAGCTACGGCTGAACCCCTAACACCCTCGGATGTGTACAAGGCACTTATGGAGATCCCTTTCAAGGGAACCACATACCCGGATCACGGATTGCTAGAGGAGTTGGGTCTCTTGGAGGATGTGACCGCTATTTTCCGGAATTTGGGGTGTGAGAGGTGGTTCAACAAATCATACCCAAGCTACCAAGAGGAGACATGCCAATTCTTCTCTACTTTAAAGGTGAGGACTTCGAGTTCGGGAGAGGTTAATAAAGAAAGAGATGGCTTCGGTTTCATCCAATTCCGAGTTCACAACAAATCTTACAAGATGGGTTTCAAGAAGTTAAGTAAGGTGCTTGGCTTTGATGAGGGAACCGGTGCGGGCTCACGCTTGGATGTTAGAAAGGTGGAGTTGAAAAAGCTTTGGGAGATGGTTGCTAATGGGAGTTACAAGATCGCGAGAGTTAAGAGCAACATGATCCGACACCCCGCGATTCGCTATGCTCACAAGGTGCCAGCTCACACTTTCTTTGCTAAGAAAGAAACAGTGGTTGTAACCGCTGAAGAGTGGGAGATGCTTGATGTCGGGCTCACAAACATCATCCGCTCCTTTGATGACAACTCGGAAATGAGAGGTGATGCTAAAATGAGTGCATTTTAGAAATATATCTAACATTTATGAAAAGTTATCAAAATGAGTGCATTTTAGAGAGAGAGAGAGAGAGAGAGAGAGAGAGAGAGAGAGAGAGAGAGAGAGAGAGAGAGAGAGAGAGTATGAGTGCATTTTAGAAATATATCTAACATTTATGAAAAGATATCAATATTGTATGTAATGTATATGTATTTCAAAAAACATTAAACATTTACCAAATAAGATTAATGTGTATTAATGAACATCCAACTCAAATTTAAGAAGAGAGAAATATAAGTATAATATTTGATATAATGTTTTTTTTGAACCAAAGTTAACAAGTGGGACAAAAATTATATTTTTGACTATCTAAATTTTGTGTGTATATATGAATATTCAAAACTCTGATATGTAATAAGGTTTATGAACCCAAATTTTTAATTTACTTCTATATATAGAAATTTTATTATATATTATACGTTTTCAATTAATTTTATTTTATTAACTATATGAAACTGTTAATATATAAATAAATAAATATTTTATATTGCTGAAGTTTTTTTAAAATATGTTATTATACGACATGTAATATTATCACACACTAGTTTAGAGGTATAAAGTGATAAATGATTTTTCCTAAATTTTCAATAAAAATAAAAATATAATAGTATTTTACGAGAACATAGTGGTTGTGAAGAATACTTTTAACGGATGTTGTGTCATACATGATCTATAACAAGGAGCAAAAACACATGATATTACCTCTTGGAGCTATTATCAGAGAAGCAGAACCATAACATTTGAAGGTAAAATTGTTTTCTGATTAAAGAGATTAAATCAGTTTACATAATTTGAATACAAAACGAGAAGTTGGAGAACTAAATATAAACAAGTTATTAATCCAGTAATGCTGCCACATTTTTCGGCCTGTTTTATTATAGTTACGTTTCAAAGAAATTGTGTTTTTCAAAATCAACAAAAAAAAACTAGAAATTGATGCTCTTGGATGCAGAAAAAAGTGTTTACCTCTTAATCATGTAAAATGTACCATAATATTTAAGAAAACCAAAAGTTACACGACAAAAAAACAAAAAGTAGTCAAAAGTCCGTTTTTCTCTTTGCTTCCTAATCGCTTAATATCTTTGCTCACTAATCGCTTAATATGAGATATTTTTACCTTCACTTTTCTATGTTGCCAGCCATATTTTCAAATTGTGCAGCATGAAACTTTGAAACAGTACACTGAAGATTACAAATGATGCCAGCCTGAAAAAGTTTGAGACAATATTTCATGAATCTGACATATGCGCCATGAACAAAATTAGAAATTGCCAAGAGAAGTGGCAATCTTTTATCTTTTATGTTCTTGTTTGCTTGTTGATAAATTAGTACTTTCTGATTAACATTGACATCTCTCTCATCTCTGCACTCAATAATTTACACTAAACAAAACATATTAAACATACTCAAAAATCACATATTGACTTAATTAAAACTGAACACCCAAAAGATTCAATGATTTCCAAAATATAAAAGTATTTTATGAGAACACAGAGGTTGTGAAGAACCAATTTAATGGATGTTGTGTCATACATGATCTACAACAAGGAGCAAAAACACATGATATTAGCTCTTGGAGCTATTATAAGAGAAGCATAACCATAACATTTGATGGTAAAGTTATTTTCTGATTAAAGAGATTAAATTGGTTTACATAATTTGAATACAAAATCAGAAGTAAGAGAACTAAAAATAAACAAGTTGTTAATTCAGTAATCCTGCCACATGTTTCAGCCGGTTTTATTATAGTTACGTTTCAATACAATTGTGTTTTTAAAAATCAACAACAAAAAATACCAGAAGAGTGATGCTCTCGGATGCAGAAAAACAAAGTAATTTTTCATTACTTCCAATTGTCTACCTCTTAATCATGTAAAATGAACCATAATATTTAACACATGGTAAAAAAATCAAAAGTCCATTTTTTTCTTTGCTCTCTAATAGCTTAAATTATGATATTTTTACCTTCAGTTTTATATTTTGCCAGCCATATTTTCAAATTGTGCATCATGAAACTTTGAAACAGCACACTAAAGATTAAAATTATGTCAGCCTAAAAATGTTTGAGCCAGTATTTCATGAATTTGACATATGTACCATGAACAAAACTAGAAATTGCCAAGAGAATTAACAATTTTCAATCTCTTATCTTCTTGTTTGCTTGTTGATAAACTAGTAATTTACTAATTTCTAATTAACATAGCCAGCTGTCATCTCTTCACTCAACTATTTACACTAAGCAAAACAAAATTATATATACTAAACTAATTCAAAAACCAAATATTGAGTTGTTAAAAACTGAATACCCAAAAGATTTAATGATTTACAAACGTACCATTATTTTTAAGGTAATGGAAGCATTATATGTAAGAGACAACTTATCTGTTAGACTACGTACAAGCTCTTTAACATATGTGGTTAGCTTGCTTGTGTTGATCTCATGAAAAGGGTCATCTGTTTTTTTATTTTTCTTGACAAAAAAGCAATATATTTATTTTTTTTAGTCATGAGAAAGAAATAGTCTGTGAAATACAATATCAAATCCAACTCACAGGTTTGAAACTCTCCAATTACCTTGTAAACAATAGGCTCAACTTTGAGTATGTTATTCACATACCATAATAAATCTTTACCAAGAAAATCCAAACTATATAAATAAAAAAATTCAAACTATACACATATGAAGGAAAAGAAAAATGTGTGAGTACTATTATTATAAATCTTTTGCCTATGATTAAACACACATAAAATATACATAATTAAAATTAATTACATTTTTTATTTTGTTTGTGGGAATACACTCCAAATGTCGAACTTTGAGTTTGCAACAATCAATGGTCTCCCCAAATCATCCTAAAAATCTAAAAATGAAAATAAAAACTTGAGATTTTCATGGGTTAGCTTTTAACATTAATATGATTGTATATTTGTTCTTCTCATTTACAACTTGCAAAAAGTATATTTTAATATCCAGCTTTAAATATCAAATTATAACCTAAATAAGAACAAATCACAATATATCTCTTGCAAACATCCTTAAAGGAAAAATTATTTGTGTAAATTGTATTTATGCTTTTATTTGGTGCTACATACAAAAGAAATTTTGTTAATAAACAACAAACTTTGAGATGATCAAAGAATATAACCAAAGAGAGAAAAAACAAACAAAATAGTTTTAAATTTTGTGCATATTAGAATGTATTTCTCTCCATCTCAAGCTTTTTTAGCATGATGAGTTTGTCAAAACTCATTTCCTCAACATACTCAAAATATAAGAGTATTTTCTGAGAACATAGTAGTTGTGAAGAACCAATTTAATGGATACTGTGTCATACATGATCTATAACAAGGAGTAAAAACACATGATATTACCTCTTGAAGCTATTATCATAGAAGCAGAACCATAACATTTGGAAGGTAAAGTTGTTTTTCTGATTAAAAAGATTAAATTGGTTAACATAATTTGAATACAAACAAGAAGTAAGAGCACTAAAAATAAACAAGTTGTTAATCCACTAATCCTGCCACATTTTTCAGCCGGTTTTATTATAGTTACGTTTCAAAATAATTGTGTTTTTTAAAATAAAAAAAAAATTATACTAGAAGATTGATGCTCTTAGATGCAGAAAACAAAGTAATTTTTCATTACTTCTAATTGTCTACCTCTTAATCATGTAAAATGTACCATAATATTTAAGAATTGTTAAAAAAACCAAAATTTACATGACAAAAAAACAACATAAAACAACAATGTAGTCAAAAGTCTGTTTTTTCTTTGCTCTCTAATCGCTTAAAATGAGGTATTTTTACCTTGAGTTTTTAATTTTGCCAGCCATATTATAACACCCCGACCGCCCCTACCGGCGAGTCACCCATCCCTCCGTCGGGCTCGTGGGCCCCGCCCCTGTCCGACGGTCGTTGCTTTATTTTTCCCGGACCCCAACCGACTGATTTACTTGTCCCTGCAATCACCACGTGACTTTTTCCCGTGTTTTGATCTCACTCACACGGTTCGGCAGAGGACTTCCCAGAAGGTCACTGATAGATTCCGTGGTAGAGCACCAAGCCAAACATCTTCGGACGATTTGGAGGATGACGAGCAGCATGTACCGGAGCAGCTCATGGACGGTACAAGTGAGGTTCAACAAGGAGAAACCAGCATTGGCCGCGAACATGTTCAGTCCGACACAGCCGTGTTCCGCTTTGATCCAACATTGTCCGGGAATAATCTCTGAAGGGAGCTCCGTCCTGAAGAACGAGTCACTCGACCAACTCGTGACCACTCTAGAAATCGGATTGTCCAAGTCAAGCATCCGATCATCGAGCCAAGTTCCTACAATAAGTACATGTCCGACCCATTCGACTTTTCTTCCGGTCAAAAGCTTTCTACTCGAGCCAAAGGATTAATGGAAGAGATTGAACGTGAGATAACTCAGTTTGACCAAGCTGATTACAACATGGCCGAAAATGCTTATGTTTGTTCCATTCGGTACAAGGCAGACTTCTGAAATGTTCGGCAGACTTCTGAAACGTGCAGCAGACTTCTGGATGGGAAGCATAAAGCAGCCGAAGGGTTAACTTAAGCATTGGGCGTGAATTCAAAGGTTTTGACCAAGACATAAATTCTAGTCTTTGTTTTCATTTTCTATGTTTAGAAAATCCACAAAACTTAATTTCTCTTTTCTTTTTCTGTGTTGAGAATTCTATAAGTATTTGTAAGATTCATTCTAATAAAATATCGAACTTTTTATCTTCTTCTTTTGAGAGAAATCTCTTTGTTCATCTTGAACATTTCGTTGAGTTTGGCAAGGGTTACTTCCAAATGCAGCAAACCTCCTAAGATCCATGGTTAAGGGTTACTTCCTCGGTTACGTGGAGTGGAGAATATCAAGAGACTTCTGCATCTCTTGACGGTCTCATTCGATCCCCCATCTATCCAATCTATCTGATCTATCCGATCGATCCAACGCGCCAACAAAGAGCATAATCCATCCAAGGGTTCCATTAGTCACCCATCCTAGTGCTACTCCAACATAAGCACGCTTAATTCTGGAGTTCTCTTAGGATAAGTGAACGGAAAAGGTAAGTGCACTTTGATGACATAGGTATCCAAATCAATCCATTTAAACTTATTCAAATGGGCCGGATCCGGGTCGTTACAATTCTCCCTCACTTAACGGGAATTCGTCCTCGAATTCTGATCCCGCTAGTGTGAAGCCGTAACCCCCAAACCCCAAAACATCTCCTGGGACGGAACCAGTTTGACTTCCCTTGTCTATGATACCACTTGTAACACTCCGACCGCCCCAACCGGCGAGTCACCCATCACTCCGTCTGGCTCGTGGGCCCCGCCCCTGTCCGACGGTCGGTGCATTATTTTTCCCGGACCCCAACCGACTGATTTACTTGTCCCTGCAATCACCACGTGATATTTTCCTGTGTTTTGACCTCACTCACACGGTTCCGCAGAGTACTTCCCGGAAGGTCACCCATCCTAGTACTACTCCAACATAAGCACGCTTAACTCTAGAGTTCTCTTAGGGTAAGTGAACGGAAAAGGTAAGTGCACTTTGATGACATAGGGTAGCCAAATCAATCCATTTAAACTTATTCAAATGGGTCAGACCCGAGTCGTTACACATATTTTCAAATTGTACCGCATGAATCATTGAAACAGCACACTGAAGATTACAAATTATGCCAGCCTGAAAAAGTTTGAGGCAATATTTCATGACTCTGGCATATGGGCCATGAACAAAACTAGAAATTTCCAAAAGAATTAACAATCTTTAATCTCTTACCTTCTTGTAACTAATAAAATATATTTAAAAAGTATAGGCATAGAGAATAAATTATTCTGATTTTATTTACAATTTAAATGAAGCATAAAAAGTCTTAAACCAACATCGTAAAGTTTAAAAGAGAATATTACAGCGGAAGACACTTTTCTGAACTTTGATAACCAAAAAAAAACACACTTACAAATACTAAAACACTTTGAATGTTAAAAAGATCTTATTGTTTTCTCTTGGTTTTTTTTTTTTTTTTTTACTAAAAATATATTATAATAATAGTAAGAAGTTAGAGAAATAAAAACAAAATTCAAATTATTAAAGTTTGCCCCAATAAGCATTCTAAAAACACCAAATACTTCTTAATCGTGTTCTTCTCCTCCTCCTTCACAACGGTGGACCTCCATTCATCAAACTTTCCCAAATCCACGTAGCTTTTATTTATACATTACACATCTCTGCAGTGCAAGCCTCATTCCTTGCTAACATTACGTCTAGGTAATCACCATGCAATATTTTAATGGTAGAGAAGAAGTCAATAACTCCAGCGATTACCAAAAGAATCTTCTTCTTCTTAAGTGCACTAAAAATCGCTTTCTCAATGAGTAATAAGTCAGTACGATCAGTTTGTCTTATCATTCTTTCTATGTTGAGACGCTCATTAGATACAATCAAACGTTGACACACACCTTGACACCATGATATAACATGGTTTTTACCCGTTTTTAGACCATGATATAAGTGTTTTTATAGAGTCTTTTATTAGTTTTAGAGTCCTAGTAGAGTCTTTATAGGTTGGACTACGTCTGGAGCTTAAAAGGAGATTCTGAAGCTTTTTGGAACATTTTGTAGAAGCAGCCGAAGTGATGAAGTCGAGAGAGTGGATTTACACGCACGGTGTCGATCGACACCAGACGAGACCGACGCGTTGTTCGAACTTCCATTGGAAATAGGAAATTGCCCAAGTTTTAAAGAATTACAAGATTGCCCCTGGACGAAAATCCTCTTCTATAAATAGATTTCAGACATTGTTTAGCCTCATTACCTTTTGAATACCTTTTCATAATTTATTGTTTTTGAGACTTAGAGAGAGATTTTTAGAGAGATTTTAGAGAGAAGAATTTGTCTCCTTCAGAGCAAATTCGGAACTCCTTTGTTTCTATTGATTTCTTTTAAGCAATCTTGTTTATTCATGATGTTTTCTTCATTCACCATGTCTGAGTAGTTTGCTAGTTAGGTTTAGGGTTTTTCAAGGGTGATTAATGAATTGTTAGGTCGAATTAAATTGTTAGGATAAATTCATTAGAGTTCTTCATCTGGATTTGTGTTTAATGCTTATTCTAGCTTCCCAACCTAGAATCTGATCTTAGGTTGATTAATAGATGCGAGAGTATTATTCATTGCCTGAACTAATGTTAGATGAGCAAAATACCTATTCGCAAAGAGATTTGGTTTAGGGTTTTGTGAACAATTGAACCTGATATTAATGCTTGTTTGAATTGATAGGATTTGCAAAGAGATTTGGAATTCTAGGGTTTAGACATAGATAATCTTCGCAGCGAGAGTTGGTTGATTTTACATTAGTGTTTCGAGTTCTAGAACAGTGCTTAATAATCCCTAACATTCTGTGTAGACCTGCAATTTACATCACCTGAGAATTTCCCTGAACCTAGCGTTTCGTCTCCTGAACTTACACCGCATTCAATCCTGTTCTTGATTTATTTAGTTGCTTTATTTACTTTTAACCTATTTGACCTAGCATAATCTGAATTTAGAAACCTTAGCGTAGCATCTACTTCCCTTGGGATTTCGATACCTCTTATACTACGATTGCATTTGCTGTGCACTTGCAGTAGTTTTATTAGGGTAAAACATTACCCCTATCACACCAACTGTTATCAACTGTAAATGTTTAGAATCTGATACAAGGACAGAGGTCAATCCTAGTACGTTTAGCTCCTTCTCGACCAACCGTGATTGTCCCCTTTTGTTATTATTCTATTCTAGAAAATATTTTATTTCTTATAGTAAATAAAGTTTTGCCGTCAATCACAATTTTCTCCCGATTGTTTTTGTCAATTGCAAAATTGTTTTCCTTCTTCGTTTCCAATCCTCTAAAATCACTAATCGCCCACATCCTTCTCCTTCTCGATTTCCAATCCTCTAAAATCACTAATCCCCAAATATCCTCCATCTCTATCCTTTCCACCTTACAAGATTTATCAGGATCTATGTTTATCGGAAAAATCCTTAGATCCCCTTCTCAAAAAAGCGCCGTCTTGGGTTTCATCAATTTTGGTCAATTTTTCTAAAAAACCCTAATTCGACACGGACACGACCTAATCTCTCACTCCCGGTCCGATTACTTCGACACCACCTTCTTGATCAGTGATAAATTCTTCGATAACCCTAAGACCTATGCAAAAAAACCTATCGTAGTGGACACGAAATTGTGGACGACAAGATACTCGATGAAAGGAGAAAAGGAGATAATACATTATGTTAATAGTGTCCATGATCTCGGTTGACAATGCTTGGAGTTGTGGACACGTGAACACAGTTTTTGTTGATGAACCATATGTACCAAACCCGTGGATACAATTTTTTAGATGAACCATATGTACCAAATCCGTGAACACAGTTTAAAAATCTAGACATGTATCTGATGGATGTTGTGACATCATATCTATATGGATCAGTTGATGTGACATATATATGAAAATTCGTGAAAGATTTGAAATGCCTGAAGCATTAAGATCAAAAACTAAAGAGATATAAGCGATCAATTAACATATAAAAACAATCCGGGCGCATGTGGTATAATCGCTTAAATGAATATTTGTGGAGAAAAGGCTATGCCAATAATGTGATATGCCTTTGTGTTTTTATTAAGAAATATTTATTTGGTTTGTGATCATTGCTGTTTTTGTTGATGACCTAACATAATCGTAACTTAAAAAGAGACTTTGATGATGCAAGAACTCATATAAAAGAAGAGTTTAAAATGAAAGATCTTGGACAAACAAAATTTTGTCTTGAACTCCAGATTGATCATTTTCGAGACGAAATATTTGTACATCAATCAAATTATAAGAAAAGAATCTTAAAATGCTTTAATATGGATAAAGCGACTTCTATGAGTACTCTGATGGTCAATAGATCATTTGATCTTAATAAAGATATGTTTCGACTTTATCAGGATAGCAAAGAAATATTAGGTCCTGAAATACCTTATATGAGCGCTATCGGTGGGCTTACGTATCTTGCAAATTGTACCCGAACAGATATAGCTTTCGCTACTAATCTACTTGCAAGATATAGATCATCCCCTCACTCGCCCACATTGGAACATAATAAAACATATATTTAATTACATACAAGGTACAATTAATTTTGGCTTATTTTTTTCTAGAAACCTCAAGGTTGGTCTTGTTGGTTTTGCAGATGCAAGATATTTATCAGATCCGCATAAGGCACGATCGCAAACCGGATACGTTTTCACAATTGGAGAAACTGTGATCTCTTAGCGTTCCCAAAAGCAGGCTTTTGTTGCAACTTCTTCAAATTATGTAGAAACTATTGCATTACATGAAACTTGTAGAGAATGTGTATGGCTCAAATTTATGATTCAACACATAAAAGAAACAAGCGGAATATAGACAATGAAGGAGCCAACAAAAGTGTTTGAAGATTATAATGTATGAGTCGTACAACTCAAAGAAAGTTATATTAAGAGTGATTGAACGAAGCATATCGCTCCAGTATTTTCTCCGACACACGAGACCTTAAGAAGAATCAAGAAGTGGACATTCAATATGTTTGTTCATGTGACAATGCAGCCGAACTATTTACGAATGCGTTTTCTACTACAACATTCAGAACGCACATTCAAAGTATTAGAATGTGTCATCTAAGAGATCTATGAAGAGAAGATGATATCCATTATTTTCAGGGGAAGATTAAGTCATTGTACTCTTTTTCCTTTGTTATGGTTTTTATCTCACTGAGTTTTTCTATGATAAAGTTTTTAACGAGACAGTACGTAATACGTTAATGATAATGGATATTTAAGAGGGAGTATTAAGAAAATATAAATATCCATCATATTTTATTATTTACTTGAAGATAAAGTTAAGTTATCGACTTACTTTTTTTATATATAGGAGTCACTCCTTGTAAGAAATATTTTTGAGAAGTAATAAGAAGAAGTGAATCACATCAATTTCCCTCTCATCCATTTCTACTCTCTCTCTCTAATTTAATTACCACACACATACAAATAATAATATATTAATATAATATATACAAATACACACACATATATATATATATATATATAAAAGAGTGAGTTGGGTAAAAATACTGAGTTGACTGATTTATTAGGTGGATGGTGTAATAAATCAGAAATTAAATCTCATACCTCAATTTGTGTAATAATGGATGAAACAATCCCTACTACATCCGAGGCAAAAGAAGCGGGAACGTAGGAGAGAGAAATTGTATCTTCAGGTGGCATTTAATGTTTGCAAAATCTGGAAGATTTTTTTCCGTAGATACGCCCATAACCAAAAATTTGCTGGGATATTCTTACATTTTTGTGAATAAAAAAATAGTGGTTGTCGGGAGAACTAACGCTTTGAAGAGTTGATAGACTCATAATTTAGCTTGTTTTAGCACTTATTTAGAATAGTTTTGTATTCACTTATGCATTTATTTAGTCACTTTTGTTCTCATTTACACTCATAATTAGAGCTTAGTGAGTCTTACATTAGGTTGTTGCATACATGTGTATTTGGAGTGTTTGCCAGGTGATTTGGAGGCTAAATGGACTGTTGGGAGCTTCAAGGGCGAGAAAGGAGGAAATGTGAGCTGAAAAGATGGAGTTAGAAGTTGTCTGGCTGCACATCGGGAAACACATCGGCTGTGGCTGCCCGATGTGGAGTAGACAGGACGAAGGGCCAGTTCTTACAAGCCACATCGGGCAAAGCCGCACGATGTGCTCCCCAACAGAGAATTTGTGGAGTTCGGCAGAACCAGCTGAGCGAGAAGAAGACAACACATTGGCCTATTGCATCGGCCAGTGCAGCCCGATGCGGAGGAACAGAGTTTTTAAAACCACATCGGGCTGGCCATCGGCCTAAGCAGCCCGATGCGACACTCTGATTAGTGAGTAATTTCTCTAGGATCTAGGGATTAATCTTGATGTCTATGCTTTGATCTTGTCATTTTCCTGCTTGTTTAGTGATCCTAATGCTAGTTTAGCCATGATCAAGTTTAAAACTAGGTCTTAGAGAATTTCCCTCCCATTATCCTTAACTTGTCATATGCATGTTAGAACATGAAAAATACTATTTAATCTAATAATATTCTCATGTTTTGCTCGAGTCAAAACACGATACAAAAATTGTTTACGATACCATCTAGTTTGAAGTTTTTCCAGTCAGTCAATACAAAAAACATCAGGCCCATTATGACACCATCATTTCTCTTTGAATTCAATGGTCAATTTCTATTAAGCAGAACATTGAAGTTCAGAACCATTGTATTTAAAAGTGTTCAAACTCTTTCAAAATAACTAATTATGTAATGTCCTATCGCTATTTAAACTATCACAAACTAAAAAAAGCTTATGTGATGTCATTTAAGTAAAATGTGATTTTGTTTGTCTGAGGGTTGAAAGTGGATCCTCCAAAAGCCGGATCAATAACCAATTCCAAATCCTCTGCAAAAAGAACATATCCAATCAAGTCTACATATCCAGACGGTTCTTAATTATTTCCTGACAAAATAATATCTGCATTCTCTGATTCATCCTGATAATCATCCTTGCCTAGCGTTTTCATCTCCTGAACTTTAATCCACATTCAATCTTGTTCCTGATTTACTTAGTAGTTTTATTTACTTTAAAATAATTGATCTAGCATAATCTGAAATTAGAAACCTTAGCGTAGCATCTACTTCTCTTGGGATNTTAATCCACATTCAATCTTGTTCCTGATTTACTTAGTAGTTTTATTTACTTTAAAATAATTGATCTAGCATAATCTGAAATTAGAAACCTTAGCGTAGCATCTACTTCTCTTGGGATCCGATACCCCTTATACTACAATTGCAATTTGCTGTGCACTTGCAGTAGTTTTATTAGGGTAAAACCTGAACCCTATCAAGTTTTTGGCGCCGTTGCCGGGAAAGTAATAGCTGCTTACGAAATCTAGTATTAGGATTTTGACTAGGTTTTATTTTTATTTTTGTCACTGATTTAGTTTCTTATTTTTGGTTGCAGGTGCATGCCCAGTACTAGAAGCAATAAGGACAAGGAACTAATCGCATTAAACCAAGAACTAGGTCGTCTCGAACGCAAGAACCGAGCATCTACACGAGTGTTGATCGACACCAACATCATCGATCGACACCCTGCGCAGGATACGATGGCTGATCTTATGGTTCTAATCCGAGACGCTGAAGGCAACTTGGTTGATGCAGAAGGGCGCCGAAGGAATGCCCAAGGACAGAGACTTGATTAAGTTGGCGCTGTCATCATTGAGGCACCAGTACAAGCTGGTCATGCAGAAGCTGGACGCGGAAGAACGCTTGGTGAATACAACCGACCATACCAGTTCTATGCTAATAGAACTGCGATCCGTCCTCCTGCATTCCAGATGAATGATTTTGAGCTGAAGCCTGCTTACTTCACGCTCGTAGCTCAACATCCCTTCCTTGGTCTTCCCAATGAACATCCTATGGACCATATAGAGAGATTCGAGGACTTGGCATCAAGCATCAAGGCCAATGGAGTTACATATGATTATCTCTTCTTCAATCTTTTCCCTTACTCGCTTGCTGGAGATGCATCATACTGGCTGAAGCAATTAAAACCAGGATCCTTGAGGACTTGGGAAGAGACAAAGAATGCATTCTTATGAAACTTCTTTGATGACGCTAGGTCCAAAGAGCTGAGGACAAAGATCACTGCATTCTCCCAAGGACATACTGAAGCATTCAAGGCTTCTTGGGTAAGATTCAAAGCTTACCAAAGGGACTGCCCACACCACGGTTTCAGCGAGCCGCAGCTTCTCGGTATCTTCTACCGAGGAATCGATTGGAGGTATCAGATGGCTTTGGATGCTGCAAGCAATGACAACTTCAACACCAGATATCCAGACGGCGCGATGGTGTTAATAGAGAATTTGGCCTCTTGCAACAGCACCAAGAACGCAGATTTGGAGAGAAGACAACACGCTGGTGTAAATGGAGGAAGCCAAATTGCGGAGGTCAACAGGAAGCTGGACCTATTGGTGGGGAAGAAGCAAGTCCATTTTGAAAATGAAGTGGAGACATTCGAGCCTAATGATGAATGAGAAGAAGAAGATGTCAACTACATGAAAGCCAGAGGTTTGGGAATCAACAAGGGAATAGAAGCTCCAATGGGAATTATCAGAAGAGCTCCTTTAGAGGAAATCAAAACTCTTCTGGCTATATACTCAAAAGCTCCAATTCCAGAACAACAATTACCAAAGGAGCTATGGAAACTCCTTTTACCAAAAGCCTCCTGCGCAAGACAACAAAATGGAGGCTATGCTAGAGCAAATCTTGGAAGGACAGCAGAAGTTGACAGTGAATTTCAATGGCANACCGAGCATCTACACGAGTGTTGATCGACACCAACATCATCGATCGACACCCTGCGCAGGATACGATGGCTGATCTTATGGTTCTAATCCGAGACGCTGAAGGCAACTTGGTTGATGCAGAAGGGCGCCGAAGGAATGCCCAAGGACAGAGACTTGATTAAGTTGGCGCTGTCATCATTGAGGCACCAGTACAAGCTGGTCATGCAGAAGCTGGACGCGGAAGAACGCTTGGTGAATACAACCGACCATACCAGTTCTATGCTAATAGAACTGCGATCCGTCCTCCTGCATTCCAGATGAATGATTTTGAGCTGAAGCCTGCTTACTTCACGCTCGTAGCTCAACATCCCTTCCTTGGTCTTCCCAATGAACATCCTATGGACCATATAGAGAGATTCGAGGACTTGGCATCAAGCATCAAGGCCAATGGAGTTACATATGATTATCTCTTCTTCAATCTTTTCCCTTACTCGCTTGCTGGAGATGCATCATACTGGCTGAAGCAATTAAAACCAGGATCCTTGAGGACTTGGGAAGAGACAAAGAATGCATTCTTATGAAACTTCTTTGATGACGCTAGGTCCAAAGAGCTGAGGACAAAGATCACTGCATTCTCCCAAGGACATACTGAAGCATTCAAGGCTTCTTGGGTAAGATTCAAAGCTTACCAAAGGGACTGCCCACACCACGGTTTCAGCGAGCCGCAGCTTCTCGGTATCTTCTACCGAGGAATCGATTGGAGGTATCAGATGGCTTTGGATGCTGCAAGCAATGACAACTTCAACACCAGATATCCAGACGGCGCGATGGTGTTAATAGAGAATTTGGCCTCTTGCAACAGCACCAAGAACGCAGATTTGGAGAGAAGACAACACGCTGGTGTAAATGGAGGAAGCCAAATTGCGGAGGTCAACAGGAAGCTGGACCTATTGGTGGGGAAGAAGCAAGTCCATTTTGAAAATGAAGTGGAGACATTCGAGCCTAATGATGAATGAGAAGAAGAAGATGTCAACTACATGAAAGCCAGAGGTTTGGGAATCAACAAGGGAATAGAAGCTCCAATGGGAATTATCAGAAGAGCTCCTTTAGAGGAAATCAAAACTCTTCTGGCTATATACTCAAAAGCTCCAATTCCAGAACAACAATTACCAAAGGAGCTATGGAAACTCCTTTTACCAAAAGCCTCCTGCGCAAGACAACAAAATGGAGGCTATGCTAGAGCAAATCTTGGAAGGACAGCAGAAGTTGACAGTGAATTTCAATGGCAAGACTGATTCACTGTATCAAGACCTGAATGGAAAGATTGAGAGCATAATCTCTCACATGAAGAAGCTGGATGTTCAAGTTGCTCAAACCGCAGAAGCTGTTAACAGGCAAGAAGGATTCCTTCCAGGGAAGACAGATACCAATCCCAAACGCCATGTGAATGCTGTCACATTGAGGAGTGGGAAGAACCTTCAACCTGTGCAGAAAAGAAGGCTTAGTACTGAAGATTTTAAAGAGCTTGAAGATGTAGAGGATGCTGCGGAGTTGTGTCGATCGACACCCATGAAGATTCACGACAAATCAGACGAACTCGTCGCGAAGGACTCGACACCAAAGGCAAGTGTCGATCGACACCAGGAGGGTGTCGATCGACGCTCTACGCGGACTACACCCGATCAGCTCATAACAACAAAGGTTGCAGAAGAACGGGTCTACAAACCAAATATTTCTTTCCCCTTGATACCAAAGAAGTCTAAGAAGGAGCTACTTGATGCCATATGCAAGGCTATCACAGATAGACTAGTGGTTGAAATTCCCTTGATGGATGCCATTAGAACTACTCCAGTGATAAAGAGATACTTGAAGTGGATGATGACCAAGAACATGGATATGGAGGAAGGAGTGATGATGATATCAGAGCAAGTTAGTGCTGTCATTCAGAACAGACCACCAGAAAAACTCTCCGATCCGGGAAGCTTTGTTCTTGACTGCTCCATCTTTTCAGACAAGTTTGGGAGGTCTCTCTGCGATTTAGGATCAAGTGTCAACTTGATGCCTCTTTCAGTTGCTCTGAGGCTCGATATGACGGATTTTTAAGCTACAAAGATCTTCTTGGTACTTGATGATCGCTCTATAAGAATCGCTGAAGGTGTCTTGGAAGATGTTCCTATCAAAGTGGGAGATTGTTTGATTCCCACAAACTTTGTGGTATTAGCCTATGATAAGGAACCCAAAGATCCTCTCATTCTTGGAAGACCATTCCTAGCTACAACTGGAGCTATCATTGATGTGAGAAAGGGAAGGATCGCGCTGAACATTGGTGATTTGGTGATGAATTTCGACATGGAGAAGCTGATGAAGAGACCCACGATTGATGGACAGACCTTCTATGTCGATTCACTCACCAACCTTGCTGAAGAAATTTTCCAAGAGGACCATTCTTTAGACCCTTTGGGAAGAGCCTTGACAACTTCGACAACAAATGCTGAGGATTTAGACGATGCTGTCGCAGGCTGAATAAAGATGATGGATGTTAGTGAGCAAGTGTTGCAGCTGATCGCACAAGAGGAGCTCGATACTTTCCAGTGTCGATCGACACCATGTAGTGTCGATCGACACTCTGCACAGACCGTGACCCTAGGCGACTGGAGTGAGGATAAGGCACCAAAAGTTGAGCTTAAACAGCTCCCTACCGGGCTAAGGTACGCATTTCTTGGTCCTAATTCAACTTATCATGTTATTGTGAATGCTTCCTTGAACAATGCAGAGCTCACTTTGTTGCTAAGCAAGCTGCGAAAATTTCGCAAAGCTCTTGGCTATTCTCTTGATGACATTTCAGGTGTCTCACCAGACTTGTGCATGCATCGGATTCACCTTGAGGATGAGACAAAGTCATCTATTGAACATCAAAGGAGGCTGAATCCGAACCTGATGGAAGTAGTCAAAAAGGAGATCATGAAGCTCTTGGAAGCTGGGATCATCTATCCCATTTCGGACAGTGCTTGGGTCAGTCCAGTTCACGTGGTTCCTAAGAAAGGAGGAGTCACAATAGTGAAGAACGAGCTGATTCCTACAAGGACTGTGACCGGAAACAGGATGTGCATAGACTACAGGAGGCTGAATGCCAAGGATCACTTTCCTTTGCCCTTCATTGATCAGATGCTGGAGAGATTGGCAAATCATCCCTACTACTGTTTCTTGGATGGCTATTCAGGATTATTCCAGATTCCAATCCACCTAGATGATCAGGAGAAGACCACGTTTACATGTCCTCATGGTACATTTCCATATCACAGAATGCCATTCGGACTTTGTAATGCTCCTGCCACCTTTCAGCGATGCATGATGTCAATCTTCACGGATATGATTGAGAAGTTTATGGAGGTCTTCATTGATGACTTTTCAGTTTATGGGTCATCTTTTAAAGACTGCCTGGACAACTTATGCGCAGTGTTGCATCGATGTGCAGAGAAACACTTAGTCCTGAACTGGGAAAAGTGTCATTTCATGGTCACAGATGGGATTGTACTTGGACACAGAGTTTCAGAAGAAGGGATCACAGTAGACCGCGCTAAGATAGAGGTAATGACGACTTTGCAAGCACCAGATTATGTGAAATCAGTGAGGAGTTTTCTAGGACATGTTGGGTTCTACAGAAGATTCATCAAGGACTTCAGCAAGATTGCAAGGTCACTCACTGCTCTTATGTGCAAAGATGTGAAATTCGAGTTCACTGCAGAATGCCATTCAGCCTTTGAACAGATCAAGCAAGCCTTGGTGAGTGTTCCGATTGTTCAACCTCCAGACTGGGATTTACCTTTCGAGGTAATGTGTGATGCCAGCGATTTCGCAGTAGGAGCTGTTTTGCGACAGAAGAAGGATGAAGCTTCATGCCATCTACTATGCCAGCAGAACATTGGATGATTCTCAGAAGAACTATGCAACTACAGAGAAGGAATTGCTAGCTGTGGTCTTTGCCTTTAAGAAATTTTGGCAGTACCTTGTTGGCTCTAAGGTGATTGTTCATACTGATCATTCTACATTGAAGTACTTGATGCAGAAGAAGGATGCAAAGCCAAGATTGCTGAGATGGATTCTACTTCTTCAATAGTTTGATATAGAAGTCAAAGACAAGAAAGGAGTTGAAAATAGAGTAGCTGACCATCTCTCAAGAATCAGGATCGAAGATGACGTCCCAATTGATGATTTTCTGCCAGAAGAGAATGTCTACTACATCAAGACTCGTTTTCAATCCTTGAAATCAGAGGAACGAACCTAGTGTCGATCGACACTCCGTCCGAAAAATTGAAGATTGGCAACTCCCGAGTGTCGATCGACACCATCTGTGTCGATCGACACCCGATGCAAGCTTCACTTCGCAGGATCTTGGACGACGTATTTCGACAACCTATTGAAACAAGAGTTTTTACTCTTGCAAGCAATTCCTCAATTGCTCATATCATTGCAATATATTGAGGTATCAATCCATCTTGGGAGATGATGCAATAAGAATACAAAGTTAAGTCTAAGCTAAGCTAGAATGATAAAAGCAAGTCACAACAAGTATTGAAAGCTAAACACAAACTAAAAGAGATACTACTAGAGCAATATTATGAAACTAAGCCTTAATCACTACTAATCAAGATACTAAGCAAGGATTACTACTAAGCAAGATTATCAATTGACTAAATCGAAACCTAGGGATGGAATCATTGATTTGGGAAACTAAATGGACAACCTTGCAATCATTTAAGCAACTAATCAAGCTAACTCTATACCTAGAACACTTAATTTAGATTAGACCATGATGTGTGGCTCAAATCCCTTTGTTAATCATCCTAATGAACTAATGATGTTTTAGCATTAAGATAATCAACAAGCATTAATAACAAGTCTAAATGGTATGATAAACACTCTAGACATCTAATGTCTTAGGCTAGAAATGTAAATCTCTTATTAAGTTGGTTCAAGCATTTCATCAAACACTTGGTGGGTGTATGAAATGCTTATGATCCAAAATAGCAAAGATTAGCTATTTGGCATTAGGAATCACTTAATAAGAAGAGAGAATGAAAGAATCTATCCTAGATTGCAAGATTAATCCATTAGAAAACCCTAAATCTAACCCATCCCCAAGTTTCTAAGGAACTACTCACTAACCATACTTAAACCCATCAAATCAAAGATTAGAGAAAGGTTAAACATGATTAGAGAAAGATAAAACAAGAAATCTAAGAAAGATAATGCATTAAACTCAAAAGATTCAAGCTTAAACAAAGTATTTGCCCAAAGTGGCTAAAAGTTTAAGCTAAGAACAAGAGAATAAAAGTTGGGATAAAAAATTAGGTCTAAAGAGTATTTATAGGAGGGACCCAAAGGGTAGACAAAGAAGATTCGTCTGGGAGAATTTCGACGAGGTTCGTCGAACATACTCGTCGAAACTTCACCCTGGAGGAAAGTTTCGACGAAGCTTCGTCGAACAGAGTCGTCGAACGGGTCTTCAAGCGTCGATCATCTTCACGCGTCTGGATAAGTTTCGACGAGGTTCACCGAAACTACTCGTCGAAACTTCACCCTGGAGGAAAGTTTCGGCCAGCTACGTCGAAACTTCTGGTCGAAACATCGTCCTGGAGAGAAGTTTCGGTCAGCTACGTCGAAACTTCTCGTCGAAACTTCTTCAGGATTCTTCTTCTCCATCTTTTTGGCAACTTCTTGCTCTTCCAAGTGATGTGCCATTCCTCTCCAACTCCATTGTTGCCTCCACAGCATCCATGTTACCTGATCAAGACTCCAAATGCACCAAAACATGCAAGGACTATGCAAAGACACTCTAGGACTCTAAATGATACAATGCAACACAATGATGCTATATTAGATCCCTAAATGGTGAGAAACTTATACTAAATGGATGCTAAAATGATGCAAAATATAGACATATCAACTCCCCCAAACTTGCCTTTTGCTTGTCCCCAAGCAAATGAAACACAAGCTAAGGAGAGAGGTTTGAAAGTGGGGACTCAAATCCAAAGGTGTTAAGCAAAAGAATCAATTCAATGGTCCTAGTTAGTAGTTCTAGGATGCTCTTTATGCAAATTTCTACTCCAAAAGGTCTAGCCATACCCATACTCATTCAAGTGAACCCAAGCCTCAACTTACACAAGCATTCATTTTCACCAACTCTTTAACATTCATTAAGTAGTAACCATGGATCATGAATCATACAATGCTAGAAAACTTGTTTGGTTTTTGGGTAAGGTTTTGAGATGATAATGATCTCAACTTCATGGGGTTCCAATGCAAGGGATCTCTCAATGAACAAGTGAACTTTGGCAAAATGCTAAGAGTAAAAAGCAACCTATGCATACAAGGACAAACTTCCATCTACCCTTTGTAACACAAATGCTTTCACTCTCATTCTCTTTTTAGCTCACTCACCAAGCCCAACCTAAGTTACCCATTGCAAGGCAATTCGCCAAACCCAATAGAAACTCAAACACCTTCTTCTTTTCCTTTTCTCTTTTAAGCACTTAGGGGAACATCTTCTACAACCACAAGTGTTGGCACACTTTTACTTCAAGCTCTTTCTCTTTTCATTCACAAATTGCTATCCTCTTTCTTATAACATCTTAGCCATATTTTTTTCTTTTTCTTGGCTCTTTTACTTTTCACTTCTAGAGGATTTTTTTCTTCTTTTCTTAACACTTAGAGCACTATACAAAGCCAACACTTGTTCCAAATATTTTCGTTTTCCCCTTTTCACCATCTCAACTTCGCCAAATTACTTGCTCCATATTCAAATATCAAGCCAAAATTCCCACCCAAGAATCCTATCCTATCATCTAGCTCATTGTTCTCGAGCTAGCTACATGGAAGCCTATCCTTGTCGCTCTAAACTCAACACTTTTTGCTAAGTTCACAAGATGAAAAAGGCCTAATGCACTCAATAAGGAAGAGGTTTCAAAGGAAGCTTAGTTTGGGAATTCGTTTTCAACCGCTCTAAAGATGAGAGTCGGCTATTTGGGTTAACAAGAGTGGTAAAAGGAAAGAAGATAACCCAAATATGTATATGGTATCCACAAGTTCTCTAGCAATGCATAACCATGATAATTACTTATTCAAATTAGGTTCAAGTTCAAGAGAGTTGGTTTCTATTCAAAGCTTGCTTCAATTAAAACTTGAATATCAAATGGTGAGGTCCAAGTAGGGTTCAACTTTAACTTTCAAAATTTGCACACAAAGCATCAAACAACTATTAACTAGGGCCTTGAACTAATTCATGAGTTTAACACCTTACAAGGAAAAATCATCATTGTCCCCTATGCATGAATGCAATCCTATATGAAAGTTAGACTCAATCCTACTTATATAACAAATGCAAATGCAACTACATGCTATTTTTTTGAAATTTTCGAAATTTTTCCAATTTTTTTGGTTTTTTCTATGCCATAGATGTATGCATGAGACTCAAGAATGCATGAGAAAGAAAAATAAGATCACAAAACACAAGATCAAATACACCATACTCCCCCAAACTTAAATTACACAGTCTCTTGTGTAATCCAAGCTTGGAGAAGATTTCAATATGCAAAAATAAAAGACTAGATGGTATTTACAATGGAGTTTGGAGTGTTACCTCTAGAATTGGATTGAGGAGGAGGATGATTCCCCCATCGAGTATGATTGATTGCTTGACTCCGGTGTTGGGGAACGCATTGGTTTCCTCTTCCTTTGGCGAGTCTCATAGGAGGAGGATCGTGGTGGTTCCTCATGGGAAGTGTTCCTCCCTTGCTCGTGGAAGGAGTGTCTCCTATCAAGCTCCATGGCACTCTCTCCTATGTCTTCTTCCTCATGTGCAGCCTCGCGAGCTCTTGAAGATGATGAAGCGCCCCCAAGTTTGTTCTTTAAGCCCTTGATTTCCTTTGCCATCCCCTTGATGGTTTTGACCATCTTCCTAATGGTCTTATCTTGGTACTTGTTCCACCTTTGGAGGAGGTTGATGCGATGATGTGCTTCTCTAAGGGGTTGGGAAGGAACTGCTAGCTCATAAGCATCAAAGAAGTAGCGCTCACTCCCAACTTTCGGACTCATAGGCTCCTCTTGGTTTTCCTCGGGGTCAGTCTCGGCGCTTGCTTGACTCGTGGAGCCCATTGCCTTCTTCCCGGTCTCAAGTGGAGGATCAACTGAAGGGTTGTAGAGATCATCACTGGAGGGGCAGAAACGGATGTTACTCCTCTCGCTGAAACTAGTCAAATGGGGGCATGGGAGTCGGATCCTTGCTTCCGTTCTTTCGCCATAAGCAAACTTGTAGACATATCTACCTCCCGATGTTCCACTAAGGAACCTTGTCTTGCGAAGGTATGAAATATCCAGCCATTCCATATCATGTGTAACCTCCCCAAGATCCGCTCCACAAGCCTCGAGAATGGGTGTCACTATACCTCCCACGCTGAGTTGTGGTGCAAAGTCCTTAGTTGTAGCAGCCCACTCTTTATAGCTCAACAGCTTCTTCAGAAGGAGAGTGATCAAGCCTATCCCGGAGCTATCCCCATGCAAAGTTATCACCTTATTCCCAATTCTTATGGTCTTAAGGATGTTCTTAAATCCCATGTCCAAAAGCTCAAGCTCATCTTCAGTCACATAACCGCACTCCTTTCTTGAAAAGAAGGTATGAGCTAGGGCTTTGTGCGCATACCTCACTGCGGGATGTGTGATGGAGCCACTCTTGCTTGCACCAGCCTTGAAGTTGCCAACCGCGATATACTTCCACAGACTTGTAAGCTCATCCCGTCGAAACTCCAAAAGTTTTCCTCTTCTCCATCCTTCTTCAAACCCAAACACTTCATTAAGCTCCTTGAAAGACATCCTATGGTGTTTGCGGCCTGCCTTGAAGGTTATATATCCATGCCCATCTAGCTCCTCTTCTTCAGTTGGGTCCTCACAAAGGGGGTAAAATTTCACCTTGAGAGTAGAGAGGAATTGGCAAAGTGGAGCCTTATGGGTTGGGTGAGCCATTTGGAAGAACTTCCTCAACCCCATTTGTGTGTAGAGCTCTAGCACATCATCAAACAAGCCAAGTTCCCTAAGAGTCTCCATGTGAGGGAACCTTGTCCCTTTGTGCTCCATGTCCATGAGAATCTTATAAACCTCACTTGCAGTGGCTTCTTTCCCGTCGGTTTCCTTCGCACGTGAGGATGCGCGTTTGCTTCCCTCACCATGAACCATTTCTCTCTTCCCTTTTCTCCTATCCTCTCTTTGTTGATCCGTTTCTCCATCATATGGCCCTCTAACTTTCACCATTTGTACCTATGAATAGGAAACACTTGAGAGAGAGTTAAGTACTTATTATTGCCGTCAACAAGATTAGAATTTAGAGACAATAACAAGAGAAAACCACATAACAAAAATTTCCATACTTAGAGAAAATTTTGGCATGAACTAAAAAAAATCAATTTGGTCAAAACTCAAATTCAAGATGGGCTATGCTTAATCGTGGGTAATGCATCTAATTACAAGCAAAAGCCCCAAATTTTAACCACATTTAGAGCACCAATTTGCAATTTTCGGAATTTTTCTATCACTAGAACCCTAAATGCCAAAAATTTCCAAATTTCTCAAAGTATGCACGTTTTTGCCCACCAAATCAACAAGATTATCATTCCCAAGTATAACCCAAGCTTCTAGCAACCAATTTCGATTCCAATTTACCAATTTCCTCAAGTTCTCCAAAAAGGGAAAATCATGGATATGGAGAGAAATAGAAAAAAAAATACCTTGTTCCTTGCACAAGAGGGTGGCCCGAAATTGGAATAGAAACAGTTAGACAATAGAATTCCAAGCAAGTGGGTTCTTGAATCACCAAATTTGAGTGAAAATTGAGAGAGTTATGCTAAAAATAGTGAAACAAAGGGAGAATGGAGGAAAAAACGAGTTTGGGGAAGAAGAAGAGACTAAACCAAGCAAAATTCTGTGAAAATTGGTTTAGAAAAGGCTTGGTTTACTCAAATTGAACCGGTCAAAGGGAGAAAGGAAGGAGTTGACTTACCTTTTGGGGCTGCATCGGTTTGGCAAACCGATGTGCCGCTAACCGATGAACTCTCGGGAAGCTTGGCCTCGGTTTGCTTGTCCGATGCAGCCAGACCGAGGCTTTCTCTGCCATGGTCACCTCGGTTTGGCAAACCGAGGTGCTGCAAACCGATGCAGCCTAAAACTTTTTCTTTTCATGCTTTCCATCAAAGTTCACTTCATATGGCTCAAACCTAACAATCACCAACACTCAAAAACATAATATTAGAAATGAAAAACAAGAATATATACAAGGATACCATGGGAATGCCTCCCAAGTGCGCTTGTTTAAAGTCACTAAGCTTGACTTCTCAAACCCTTAGGCGTGTGGAGGATCTTGAAGAGGGCATGAGTTTGCCTCTTCCTTAGACTCATTTACCAAGAATGGCTTGACCCTATGACCATTGACTGTGAAATCTTCACCATTCTTTCCAATCAAGGTGATGGCTCCATATGGCAACACTTCTTTAATCTCAAAAGGGCCTCCCCACCTTGACTTGAGCTTACCCGGGAACAACTTCAATCTTGAATTGTAGAGAAGAACCTTGTCACCAACACTTAGCTCCTTCTTCACAATCCTCTTGTCATGAAAAGCCTTGGTCCTCTCCTTGTAGATCCTTGAGCTTTCATAAGACTCAAGCCTAATCTCCTCAAGCTCTTGGAGTTGAACCAATCTCTTTTCTTGGGCAGTTTTTATGTTGTAGTTGAGAAGCTTCACAGCCCATAAAGCCTTGTGCTCAATCTCCACAGGTAGATGACAAGCTTTTCCATACACAAGGTTGAAAGGAGACCTTCCAATTGGTGTCTTGAAAGCTGTCCTATAGGCCCACAAAGCATCATCAAGCTTGATTGACCAATCTTTTCTTGTTAGACCCACAGTTTTCTCCAAAATAGCTTTAATCTCACGGTTTGAGACTTCCACTTGACCACTAGTTTGAGGGTGGTAAGGAGTAGCTACCTTATGCTTTACACCATGCTTGTTCAATAACCCTTCAAAGACCTTGTTGATGAAGTGGCTTCCCCCATCACTAATCACAACCTTTGGAACACCAAACCTTGGGAAGATTATGCTCTTGAACATCTTAAGCACGACTTTGGAGTCATTAGTAGGACTTGCTATGGCTTCAACCCACTTTGACACATAATCAACAGCCACTAGGATGTATTGGTTACCAAAAGAAGAAGGGAAAGGTCCCATGAAGTCTATTCCCCAAACATCAAATAATTCTACTTCCAAGATAGGGTTTTGGGGCATCTCATCTCTCTTACTTATGTTCCCCTTCCTTTGACAAGGCTCACATCTCTTGATGTACTCATGAGTGTCCTTGAACAATGTAGGCCACCAAAACCCACTTTGAAGCACCTTTGTAGCTGTCTTGAATGTGGCGAAATGCCCTCCATATTTAGACCCATGGCAATGAAAGATCACACTCTCTACCTCTTCTTGTGCCAAGCATCTCCTATATATCCCATCAGCACATCTCTTGTAGAGGTAAGGCTCATCCCAATAGAAGTGTGACACATCTCTCAAAAACTTCTTTTTGTGATAGGTATTGAGATGAGTGGGCTCTTCATTGCATACCAAGTAGTTAACAAAATCAGCATACCAAGGCTCACTCTTTGCTTCCATGCCTTGAATCTCATGAAGCATCTTGCCAATTCCATGTACACTAGCAACACTCTTGATCATCATCAATTGCTCTTCCGGGAGTGAATCATTTAGTGGCAAGGCATCCTCAATCCTCAACCTTGACAAATTATCAGCTACACCATTTTCCACCCCCTTCTTGTCAACTATCTCCATGTCAAACTCTTGGAGAAGCAAAATCCATCTAAGGAGCCTTGGCTTGGTCTCCTTCTTGGCATAGATGTGGCGCAATGCAGCATGATCGGTGTACACTATCACCTTTGATCCCACCAAGTAAGATCTAAACTTCTCAAAAGCAAATACCACAGCCAAGAGTTCCTTTTCAGTTGTAGCATACTTGGTTTGAGCTTCATCAAGTGTCCTACTTGCATAATAGATCACATGAAGCTTCTTGTCCTTCCTTTGCCCAAGCACAGCTCCCACAGCATAATCACTAGCATCAGCCATGATCTCAAATGGTAGACTCCAATCCGGTGCTTGCACGATAGGGGCACTCACAAGTGCTTTCTTGATTGTCTCAAAGGCTTGCAAGCATTCTTCATCAAACTGAAAATCCACCTCCTTGCAAAGGAGTCTTGTCAAAGGTCTAGCAATCTTTGAGAAGTCCTTTATGAACCTCCTATAAAACCCAGCATGCCCAAGGAAACTCCTTATGCCTTTCACATTTGATGGTGGCGCCAAGTTGATCATCACATCTATCTTGGCCTTGTCTACTTCTATACCATCTTCAGAAATCTTATGACCCAACACAATCCCTTGGTTTACCATGAAGTGACACTTTTCCCAATTGAGCACCAAGTGAGACTCCTCACATCTTTGTAGAACCCTGCAAAGATTAGAAAGACATGCAGAAAAAGAGGCACCATACACAGAAAAGTCATCCATAAACACCTCTACCATTTCCTCAATAAGATCGGAGAAGATACTCATCATGCACCTTTGAAAGGTGGCTGGAGCATTACATAACCCAAATGGCATCCTTCGATATGCAAAGGTACCATAAGGGCATGTGAAAGTAGTCTTCTCTTGATCATTAGGATGAATGGGTATTTGGAAGAACCCACTATATCCATCAAGGAAACAATAGAAGGGATGGTTAGCCAATCTCTCAAGCATTTGATCAATAAAAGGAAGAGGGAAATGATCTTTCCTAGTAGAAGCATTGAGTTTTCGATAATCAATACACATCCTATGGCCGGTGATGGTTCTAGTTGGTATTAATTCATCCTTATCATTCTTAATCACAGTGATTCCACCCTTCTTAGGGACAACATGCACGGGAGACACCCAAGTGCTATCACTAATAGGGTAAATCACATTAGCTTCCAAAAGTTTTAAAATTTCCTTCTTCACCACCTCCTTAAGGTTTGGGTTTAATCTTCTTTGGTGTTCAATTGAGGAAGTGTTTTCATTTTCAAGGTGAATCCTATGAGTACAAAGCATAGGAGATATGCCTTTGATATCACTCAAAGAGTAACCAATAGCTCTCCTATACTTTCTCAACTCATTAAGGAGAGAGTTGAGCTCATCATCACTCAAGCAATCATTCACAATTACGGGGTAAGTAGAGTTAGGGCCTAAGAAAGCATACCTTAGTCCAATGGGAAGTGGTTTGAGGTCCACCTTTGGGGCCTTAAGTTCGCTCCAATCCTCATCAAGGTCCTTAGCCCATTCGCTATCCTCAAGCTCCTCTAGCTTTTCCTCTTGCCCTTGACTTGAAACCTCAACTTCCATGGACCTCTTGTCTTGGTCACATTCCACTTCACCCTCACATGAAGCTACCAATCGTGTAAAAACTTCCTCCCCATCTAGAGCCTTGCGCGAATCAAGCATTTGCATGTATGCTTGTGTTTCCTCATCCAAGTACCCATTCTCTCCATGTGGTTTGGTGAGAGCAACACCAAGATGGTCCTCTTGAGCTAGTTCCTCTAGCAACTCATCGGCTAGCTCATCCATAGTCTCAATGTAGAATACTTGACCATCAATGGTGGGCTTCCTCAAAGTCTTCTTTATGTCAAACTTCAACTCAATCCCTTTTCCAAGATGTAAGCCAATCTTTCCATGCTTAACATCTATAATAGCACCAGCTGTAGCTAGGAAGGGTCTTCCCAAAATCAAAGGATCCTTTGGCTCTTCATCCATCTTGAGCACCATGAAATCCGTGGGGATGATGAAGTTACTAACCTTGATAGGCAAATCTTCAAGAACTCCAATAGGTAACCTCACACTTCTATCCGCAAGTATCAAGGAGATTCCACACTCTTTGTACTTGGTGAAACCAAGCTTCTTTGCAATTGAATAGGGCATAAGGTTGATGCTAGCTCCAAGATCACACAAGCAATTTTCAAAACTAAGAGGACCTAGGGCGCATGGTATTGTGAAAGATCCGGGGTCTCCTAGCTTCTTTGGTATCACATTGCTTTGGATTATGGCACTACACTCTTGAGAAACTAGCATAACTCCTTGGATATCCCTTGCTCTTTGTGCCACGGTATCCTTCAAGAACTTAGCATATTGTGGAATCATCATAAAGGCATCCACCAAAGGCATCTTGAGCTCAATGTCTTTGATTTGCTTGTCAAACATAGCCTTGTATTTCTCCACCAATTGTTTCTTAAACCTCCCGGGAAAAGGAAGCTTAGGCTTGTAGGGTGGAGGAACAAATCTTGACTCCTTCTTGTGCAAATCCTCCTTTGGCTTCTCCTTTACCACTTCCTTACTCTTCTTTGCAATATATACATCATCAAAAGTTATAGCATCTTGAGCTTTTTCAAAGCTATCCTCCCCATCTTGAATTTCAATGTCCTCATTGATCAAAGGACTTGACCTTGGAGGCAACTCCTTTCCACTTCTCAAAGTAATGGCATTGATGTACTCCTTGGGATTTGCTTCACACTTTCCCGGTAGAGTACCTTGAGAGTTGGAGCTAGAAGCCTTGCCTTTCTCTAGCTGCTTGAACTTTTGTTGAAGACCCCCAATTTGAGTAGCAAGCTCATTGAGTGAGGAGTCCATCCTTGTGTTGATTTCAGCAATCTTCTTTCCCATATTAGCATCACTATTGGCTTGACCTTGTAGGATTTGTTGAAGCATAAGCTGAACATTGTCTTGTGGTGGACCTTGTGAAGCTTGATTAAAACCCGGTGGAGCATTGCCTTGGTTGAACCTTTGCCCACCAAAGTTGCCTTGGTTTCCTCCTTGGTAGTTAGACCTTGGTGCATAACCTTTTTGTTGATTGTTGTAGGGCACAAAAGGCTTTCCTTGAGTAGCTTGTGGAGGGTAAACTTGGTCTTGGGGGTTAGCCACATTAGTACTCCTATAAGAGAGGTTGTTGTTCCCCTTATAGTTGTTGTTATAGTTGTTGTTGTATCCTCCTTGGCCTCCCACGAAATTTACCACCTCTTGACCCTCTTGGTATTCAACTTGATCATCACAATCCTCCACATTATCTTCAACAAAATGTACATGCCTTTGGTTTGAGGACATGAGCTTGTCCATCTTGTCATGTAGAGACTTCATTTCCCTCTTGTGAGCATCAAAATCACCTCCCCTTGGAGCTCTATCATAGTCTTCATTGTAATTACCATCACTCAAGGCAAGATTCTCTACAAGCTCCAAACCATCTTCAACATCTTTGCCCAAGAAATTCCCATTGCTTGCGGTATCAAGAAGCATTCTTATCTTTGGTAGAACACCTCTATAGATTGTGCTTAGTAGAGACTCTTGTGTGAAGCCATGATGAGGACATTGCATTGTGTAGCCCTTGAATCTTTCCCATGCTTCATTGAAAGACTCATTGCTCTTTTGAGTGAAGCTAGAGATCTCATTCCTCAACTTGGCGGTCCTAGAGTTGGAGAAGAACTTAGATAGAAAGGCTTTCTTACACTCATCCCATGTAGTGATAGTACCTTGAGGCAAAGTTTTCTCCCATTGCCTTGCTCTATCCCCAAGAGAGAAGGGAAAGAGTCTTAGTTTGAAGGCATCTTCACTCACACCATTCATCTTGAATAAGCCACAAACTCTATCAAAGTTGTCCAAGTGATCTAGAGGATCCTCCATTGGCAACCCATGGAACTTGTCTTGTTGAACCATAGAGATGAAAGCTGGCTTCACTTCAAAAGTATTGTTTTGAACCGGTGGAGGATTGATACCATAGCGATTTTGATGTGTATTTGGAGCATCTCCAGCCCCAATAGTCCTCCCTAGTCTTGGCGCATGTAAGGGGTTTCCATTCCCCCTTGGTGCTTGCGCCAAGTTCATTGGAGGAGCTTGATCTCTTTGTTGTTCTTCCATTCTCAACCTCTCTAACCTTGCAGCTTCCCTTCTTGCAATCCTTGCAACCCTTTCCAATTGATCAATGTCTTGAAAACCTTGGAAGTTGTTGTCTCCTTGTGATCTCAAATGCATTCAAGGAAAAACTGAAATCTAGAAAAGTAGATGGTCAATAAGCAAAAAGATCACTTAGTCTCAAACAAAACTCAAATCTTAATGATCAATCAATCCCAATATGGCAACGGCGCCAAATTGAAACAAGCGTTTTTACACTTGCAAGCAATTCCTCAATTGCTCATATCATTGCAATATATTGAGGTATCAATCCATCTTGGGAGATGATGCAATAAGAATACAAAGTTAAGTCTAAGCTAAGCTAAAATGATAAAAGCAAGTCACAAACAAGTATTGAAAGCTAAACACAAACTAAAAGAGGTACTACTAGAGCAATACTATGAAACTAAGCCTTAATCACTACTAATCAAGATACTAAGCAAGGATTACTACTAAGCAAGATTATCAATTGACTAAATCGAAACCTAGGGATGGAATCATTGATTTGGGAAACTAAATGGACAACCTTGCAATCATTTAAGCAACTAATCAAGCTAACTCTATACCTAGAACACTTAATTTAGATTAGACCATGATGTGTGGCTCAAATCCCTTTGTTAATCATCCTAATGAACTAATGATGTTTTAGCATTAAGATAATCAACAAGCATTAATAACAAGTCTAAATGGTATGATAAACACTCTAGACATCTAATGTCTTAGGCTAGAAATGTAAATCTCTTATTAAGTTGGTTCAAGCATTTCATCAAACACTTGGTGGGTGTATGAAATGCTTATGATCCAAAATAGCAAAGATTAGCTATTTGGCATTAGGAATCACTTAATAAGAAGAGAGAATGAAAGAATCTATCCTAGATTGCAAGATTAATCCATTAGAAAACCCTAAATCTAACCCATCCCCAAGTTTCTAAGGAACTACTCACTAACCATACTTAAACCCATCAAATCAAAGATTAGAGAAAGGTTAAACATGATTAGAGAAAGATAAAACAAGAAATCTAAGAAAGATAATGCATTAAACTCAAAAGATTCAAGCTTAAACAAAGTATTTGCCCAAGGTGGCTAAAAGTTTAAGCTAAGAACAAGAGAATAAAAGTTGGGATAAAAAATTAGGTCTAAAGAGTATTTATAGGAGGGACCCAAAGGGTAGACAAAGAAGATTCGTCTGGGAGAATTTCGACGAGGTTCGTCGAACATACTCGTCGAAACTTCACCCTGGAGGAAAGTTTCGACGAAGCTTCGTCGAACAGAGTCGTCGAACGGGTCTTCAAGCGTCGATCATCTTCACGCATCTGGATAAGTTTCGACGAGGTTCACCGAAACTACACGTCGAAATTTCACCCTGGAAGAAAGTTTCGGCCGGCTACGTCGAAACTTCTGGTCGAAACATCGTCCTGGAGAGAAGTTTCGGTCAGCTACGTCGAAACTTCTGGTCGAAACTTCTTCAGGATTCTTCTTCTCCATCTTTTTGGCAACTTCTTGCTCTTCAAAGTGATGTGCCATTCCTCTCCAACTCCATTGTTGCCTCCACATCATCCATGTTACCTGATCAAGACTCCAAATGCACCAAAACGTGCAAGGATTATGCAAAGACACTCTAGGACTCTAAATGATACAATGCAACACAATGATGCTATATTAGACTCCTAAATGATGAGAAACCTATACTAAATGGATGCTAAAAGGATGCAGAATATAGACATATCACCTATCTTTGCCATTAATGATGCGAATCGACCTTGGTAAGCTGACATTGTGAATTTCCTTGCTGCTGACATTGAGCCTAAACATCTCAAAGATTATGAGAAGAAGAAGTTCATGAGAGAACATAGAAGGTACTATTGGGATGAGCCACACTTGTACAAGCATTGTTCAGACAATGTGTACCGGAAATGCATCACAGAGAGTGAAGTTCGAGATGTGTTATTCCATTGTCATGGTTCTGAGTATGCTGGACACTTTGCTACTTTCAAGACAGTGTCCAAGGTTCTTCAAGCAGGCTTTTGGTGGCCTACTATGTTCAAGGATGCGCACCTATTCATCACTCAATGTGATGTTTGTCAAAGAAGGGGGAAAATCAGCAAGAGACATGAGATGCCACAGAACTTCATCCTTGAAGTTGAAGTCTTTGATTGTTGGGGTATTGATTTCATGGGACCTTTCCCTCCATCCTTCGGAATACAATACATCTTGGTTGCAGTGGATTATGTGTCTAAGTGGGTGGAAGCAATTGCTTCTAAGACCAATGATTCTGCAGTGGTTCTCAAGCTGTTTCAAACCATTATTTTTCCAAGATTCGGAGTGCCTCGGATTGTTATAAGTGATGGTGGTTCTCACTTCATCAACAAGGTATTCAACAAGCTACTGAAGAAGCATGGTGTTCAACATCGTGTATCTAATCCGTATCACCCCCAAACGAGTGGACAACTCGAAGTCTACAACAGACAGATCAAGAAAATCTTGGAGAAGACAGTGGGCAAGACAAGGAAAGATTGGGCTGAGAAACTGGATGATGCACTTTGGACATACAGGACTGCCTACAAAACGCCGCTCGGAACTACACCTTTCCAGCTGCTCTATGGCAAAGCTTGCTATCTTCCGGTGGAGTTGGAACACAAAGCGCATTGGGCTATCAAGAAGATGAATTTCGAGTTGAAGCCTCCTGCAGAACGGCGCCTAATACAGCTCAACGAGTTAGATGAACTTCGCTATCATGCTTATGAGAATTCAAAGGTCTACAAAGAAAGAACTAAAGCATATCATGATAAGAAGATCATCTCCAGACAATTTGAACCAAATGATCAGGTACTTCTGTATAACTCTCGTTTGCAATTGTTTCCTGGTAAATTACGTTCACGTTGGTCAGGTCCTTTCACCATCAAAGA
>JAHZTW010000002.1:92369408-92420652 GCA_020283515.1 Alliaria petiolata
AGAAACAAACAAGAACTATCAAGAACAAGCAAGAACAATCAAGAACAAGAGAAATCTTATAAGATAAAAAGACTTGATTAAAAACTGAATGATTATTACAAGCACACACACACTCCTTATATAGAGTTTTAAACATGGCTCTTGGCCTTAAAATAGAGGTCAAGGGGCAAGGGACAAGGGGCAAGGGACAAGGGGCAAGGGACAAGGGACCTCTCTAATCCCACTTTTACTAAAGCATAAACACTTTTTTGGAGCACTTGCAAGTGGTATCTTTAGGTTCGGGTACATGGATTGATCGATCTGTATCTTTTGCGCTACTGCACCGTTTGACTTGAAATCACAACCAAATTAAAGCTAACTCAATTTCCTAAAACTCTCATGAAGACTGTCGAGGCTAAATCGCAATGAAAAACCCTTCATCCGAGCTGATCGTTCAGTTAACGAAATTGGTCGCCAAACTTCCAGACGGACATGTTGTTACTTAAATAGTCGTATCTTCTGAACCACTGACCATAATGACTTGAAATAACCTCTGAACGAAAGGTAACTCAATTTGCTATGAGTTTTATGAAGATTGCGGAGGCTGAATCAGAATGGAAAGTCTTTGTAGAGTCTGATCTTTAAGTCGCTTTAGGTGGCATGGATTTGAATCGGTTGCAACGTCTCGGTACAGCAAGTCAGATGACATCAATTTGCTCTCTACTTGTTCCTAGCTCATCATCTTATGTTTCCAGCTTCCACATTGTCGCCAAATCCATAGAATAACCTGAAATGATGCATATATACAAAAGAAAATGCAAATGTTCTAAATCCTATAAATGATCAAATACTATGATTATACTTAGCTATAAATGAAATATGGATGAAAACTTATTCTAAATGCATGATAAATATGCGAAATATATGAGTATATCAAGCATCTACTTCTCTTGGGATTCGATAACCCCTTATACTACGATTGCTTTTGCTGTGCACTTGCAGTAGTTTTATTAGGGTAAAACCTGACCCCTATCAAATTCAGATCCCCTTATAAGAACTAGGTATGCGCAGAACTTGATTCCTCTTTCAGTCTGAACAAATAGAAAATTGCAATCTCTCCTTGATCTTCCCTTGAGAAAATAAAAGAAAGAAAAAGAGTCTAAGTTTGGGAATAGTGAAAAGAACCTCATGAGCATGTCTCCTCACAAGGAACAATATTAGTGAGTGCTCTTGAACCCGTCTCCTCACAAGGAACACAAGTAGAGAGTAGCACTATTTCCCGAGATTTCAAAAGAATAAGAAGAGTCAATGAAAAGATCTTAGAACACCCTGAAAATGGGCAGCAATTGACTAAGGGAGAAGAAAATAGGAGAGTTTTATGAAGAGAATCTTGTTCAGGCACTAAGGAAGGGAAAAAAATCAGTAAAATTATGTGGTAATACCACTGTTAGAGTTCAAAATTTTAACAAAAGGAAAGGATCTGGATTCAAACTGGGAGATTGCTAAGCTTGTGGTAAGTACACTGAATTTTCCTAAGGTTGGCTCTACTGCATGTGGATTCAAGAGTGTTAACGAGTTGTGGCGTTCTAAAGGATAGCTGGAAGTTTCTGTTTTTAAACCTCTACTTCATTCTAAGTTTCTGTTTTGCTTGAGGGCAAGCAAAAGCCAAGTCTGGGGGAGTTGATATATCATGGTTTTTACCCGTTTTTGGACCATGATATAAGTATTTTTATAGACTCTTTTGTTAGTTTTACAGTCCTATTAGAGTCTTTACAGGATGGAGAGCATTTGGAGCTTAATGAGAGATTCTGGAACATTTTGGAGCATTTTCGAGAAGCAGCCTAAGTGATGAACTCTCTCTGCCCCGACGAAAATTCTCTTCTTTAAATCGTGTACAGGCATTGTTTAGCCTAATACCTTTTCATAATTTTCTATTTTTGAGACTTAGAGAGAGATTGATCTTGAACTTTTGGAGAGACAATTCTATCTCATCTGAGCCAGATTTCGAACCCCTGTATCATTCTCTATTATTTTTATGCAATTTATTTCAGTCATGATTTGCGTTTTCATCTCTATGTCTGAGTAGTTTGCTAGTTAGGTTATGGTGATTTAGGGTTGATGATGAGTTTGTAGAATTATTATCTTGTTAGGAAAATCACTTGGATCTTCTTCTTGATTTGTGCTTAACTTGATTTCTGAAACTGATCACTTAGAAATCAAACCCTAGGTTGTTTAATAGATGCGAGAGCATTATTGATAATTTGACCTAATCATAGATGAGCAAAATATCTATTCGCAAAGAGAATTGGTTTAGGTATTTTGTGGAACAAATCGAACCTGAACATTAATGCTTGTCTGAATTGTTTGAACTCGCCAAGAGATTTGGTTTTCTAGAATTTAGGCATAGATAACTTCTGCAACGAGAGTTGATTGGTTTTAAATTAGCGTTTCGAGTTCCAGACGGTTCTTAATTATTTCCTGACAAAATAATATCTGCATTCTCTGATTCATCCTGATAATCATCCTTGCCTAGTGTTTTCGTCTCCTGAACTTTAATCCACATTCAATCTTGTTCCTGATTTACTTAGTAGTTTTATTTACTTTAAAATAATTGATCTAGCATAATCTGAAATTAGAAACCTTAGCGTAGCATCTACTTCTCTTGGGATTCGATACCCCTTATACTACAATTGCAATTTGCTGTGCACTTGTAGTAGTTTTATTAGGGTAAAACCTGAGTCCTATCAAAGGGGTTGTGAAGAACCAATTTAATGGATGTTGTGTCATACATGATCTACAACAAGGAGCAAAAACACATGATATTAGCTCTTGGAGCTATTATAAGAGAAGCATAACCATAACATTTGATGGTAAAGTTGTTTTCTGATTAAAGAGATTAAATCGGTTTACATAATTTGAATACAAAATCAGAAGTAAGAGAACTAAAAATAAACAAGTTGTTAATCCAGTAAATCATGCCACATGTTTCAGCCGGTTTTATTATAGTTACGTTTCAACACAATTGTGTTTTTAAAAATCAACAACAAAAATACCAGAAGATTGATGCTCTCGGATGCAGAAAAACAAAGTAATTTTTCATTACTTCCAATTGTCTACCTCTTAATCATGTAAAATGTACCATAATATTTAACACATGGTAAAAAAAAACAAAAGTCCATTTTTCTCTTTGCTCTCTAATAGCTTAAATTGTGATAGTTTTACCTTGAGTTTTATATTTTGCCAGCCATATTTTCAAATTGTGCAGCATGAAACTTTGAAACAGCACACTGAAGATTAAAATTATGTCAGCCTAAAAATGTCTGAGCCAGTATTTCATTAATCTGACATATGTACCATGAACAAAACTAGAAATTGCCAAGAGAATTAACAATTTTCAATCTCTTATCTTCTTGTTTGCTTGTTGATAAACAAGTAATTTCTAATTAACATAGCCATATGTCATCTCTTCACTTAACTATTTACACTAAGCAAAACAAAATTATATATACTAAACTAATTCAAAAACCAAATATTGAGTTGATTAAAACTGAATACCCAAAAGATTTAATGATTTACAAACGTACCATTATTTTTAAGGTAATGGAAGCATTATATGTAAGAGACAACTTATCTGTTAGACTACGTACAAGCTCTTTAACATATGTGGTTAGCTTGCTTGTGTTGATCTCATGAAAAGGGTCATCTGTTTTTTTATTTTTCTTGACAAAAAAGCAATATATTTATTTGGTTTAGTCATGAGAAAGAAATAGTCTGTGAAATACAATATCAAATCCAACTCACAGGTTTGAAACTCTCCAATTACCTTGTAAACAAAAGGCTCAACTTTGAGAATGTTATTCACATACCATAATAAATCTTCACCAAGAAAATCCAAACTATATAAATAAAAAAATTCAAACTATACACATATGAAGGAAAAGAAAAATGTGTGAGTACTATTATTATAAATCTTTTGCCTATGATTAAACACACATAAAACATACATAATTAAAATTATTTGCATTTTTTATTTTGTTTGTGGAAATACACTCCAAATGTCGAACTTTGAGTTTGCAACAAACAATGGTCTCCCCACATCATTCTAAAAATCTAAAAATGAAACAAAAAAACTTGAGATTTTCATGGGTTAGCTTTTAACATTAATATGATTGTATATTTGTTCTTCTCATTTACAACTTGCAAAAAGTATATTCTCATATCCAGCTTTAAATGTCAACTTATCAACTAGATAAGAACAAATCATAATATATCTCTTGCAAACATCCTTAAAGGAAAAATTATTTGTATAAACTGTATTTATGCTCTTTATTTGGTGCTACATACAAAAGAAATTTTGTTAATAAACAACAAACTTTGAGATGATCAAAGAATATAACCAAAGAGAGAGAAAAAAAACAAAATAGTTTTAGATTTTGTGCATATTAGAATGTATTTCTCTCCATCTCAAGCTTTTTCAGCATGATGAGTTTGTCAAAACTCATTTCCTCAACATACTTAAAATATGAGAATATTTTATGAGAACATAGTGGTTGTGAAGAACCAATTTAATGGATGTTGTGTCATACATGATCTATAACAAGGAGTAAAAACACATGATATTACCTCTTGAAGCTATTATCAGAGAAGCAGAACCATAACATTTGGAAGGTAAAGTTTTGTGATTAAAAAGATTAAATCGGTTAACATAATTTGAATACAAAACCAGAAGTAAGAGCACTAAAAATAAACAAGTTGTTAATCCACTAATCCTGCCACATTTTTCAGCCGGTTTTATTATAGTTACGTTTCAAAATAATTGTGTTTTTAAAATCAACAAAAAAATATTATACTAGATGATTGATGCTCTTGGATGCAGAAAACAAAGTAATTTTTCATTACTTCTAATTGTCTACCTCTTAATCATGTAAAATGTACCATAATATTTAAGAAATGTTAAAAAAACCAAAATTTACATGACAAAAAAACAACATAAAACAACAATGTAGTCAAAAGTCTGTTTTTCTCTTTGCTTTCTAATCGCTTAAAATGATGTATTTTTACCTTGAGTTTTCTATTTTGCCAGCCGTATTTTCAAATTGTACCGCATGAATCATTGAAACAGCACACTGAAGATTACAAATTATGCCAGCCTGAAAAAGTTTGAGGCAATATTTCATGAATCTGACATATGGGCCATGAACAAAACTAGAAATTGTCAAAAGAATTAACAATCTTTAATCTCTTACCTTCTTGTAACTAATAAAATATATTAAAAAAGTATAGGCATAGAGAATAAATTATTCTGATTTTATTTATAATTTAAATGAAGAATGAAAAGTCTTAAACCAACATCGTAAAGTTTAAAAGAGAATATTACAGCAGAAGACACTTTTCTGAACTTTGATAACCAAAAAAAAAAAACACACTTACAAATACTAAAACACTTTGAATGTTAAAAAGATCTTATTGTCTTCTCTTGTTTTTTTTTTTCTTTTTTTTTTACTGAAAATATATTATAATAATAGTAAGAAGTTAGAGAAATAAAAACAAAGTTCAAATTATTAAAGTTTGACCCAATAAACATTTTAAAAACACCAAATACTTCTTAACCGTATTCTTCTCCTCCTCCTTCACAACGGTGGACCTCCATTCATCAAACTTTCCCAAATCCACGTAGCTTTTATTTCTACATTACGCATCTCTGCAGTGCAAGCCTTATTCCTTGCTAACATTACCTCAAGATAATCACCATGCAATATTTTAATGGTAGAGAAGAAGTCAATATCTCCAGCGATTACCAAATTAATCTTCTTCTTCTTCTTAATTGCACTAAAAATCGCTTTCTCAATGCGTAATAAGTCAATTCGATCAGTTTGTCTCATCATTCTTTCTATGTTGAGACGTTCATTAAATACAATCAAACGTTGACACACACCTTGGCACCAACTGTTATCAACTGTAAATGTTTAGAATCTGATACAAGGACAGAGGCCAATCCTAGTACGTTTACCTCTTTCTCGACCAACCGTGATTGTCCCCTTTTGTTATTATTCTTTTATAGAAAATATTTTATTTCTTATAATAAATAAAGTTTTGCCGTCAATCACAATTTTCTCCCGATTGTTTTTGTCATTTGCAAAATTGTTTTCCTTCTTCGTTTCCAATCCTCTAAAATCATTAATCGCCCACATCCTTCTCTTTCTCCATTTCCAATCCTCTAAAATCACTAATCCCCAAATCTCCTCCATCTCTATCCTTTCCACCTTACAAGATTTATCAGGATCTATGTTTATCGGAAAAATCCTTAGATCCCCTTCTCACAAAAGCGCCGTCTTGGGTTTCAACAATTTTGGTCAATTTTTCTAAAAAACCCTAATTTGACACGGACATGACCTAATCACTCACTCCCGGTCCGATTACTTCGACACCACCTTCTTGATCAATGATAAATTCTTCGATAACCCTAAAGACCTATGCAAAAAAACCTATCGTAGTGGACATGAAATTGTGGACGACAAGATACTCGATGAAAGGAGAAAATGAGATAATACATTATGTTAATAGTGTCCATGATCTCGGTTGACAATGCTTGGAGTTGTGGACACGTGAACACAGTTTTTGTGGATGAACCATATGTACCAAATCCGTGGATACAATTTTTTAGATGAACCATATGTACCAAATCCGTGAACACAATTTTGGGGATATCTTAGTACTACAAATATTTGTAATGTCCTATATTGACGTAGGACACATGGACAAGTACTACTACAAATATCTACATATAAAAATTGATGTAGTTTCGTGGACAAAATGGATGTAAAACTGGATAACAATATTACATAATTCATGGACAGTATCGGCGAATTTGAAACCAACTAGTCATGTGGATGGAAATTCGTGGACAATATCGACGAGTTGTGGACATATTTTTGTCGATAAGTTGCAAATTGAAAAGATATGCTCGACAAACTCTGTCCATAGAGTTTCATCCACATCCACATCCCCACTAGTTCTACGTGGAGGATCATATTTATAATTCACTGTTTACAATCCACAAAATCTTAAATTATAGTAATAAAATCTCGATTTGGTGAGTTGGTTCATTATGTGCATCTTTGGTACAACTCATTACTCGGCTATCAGTAGTCAGAGTTGGGAATGAATCATCATAAATTTTAGAACGAATAAATGGTGATATATGTGGACCGATCCATCCATAATGCAGGCCGTTTCGATATTATATGGTATTAATTGACACATCTCTATTGTTTACGGTGCGTTTTGCTGATTGCCATTAAATGAAGATAAATGTGAAAATATGGCTGGTGATATGTTTACGTTGCGTTTTGCTGATTGCCACTAAATGAAGATAAATTTTCAGCGTTATGGGTAGGAATTAAAGAAAGTTCAAAAGATGTTACATGGTGCACAACGTTTTTACTGCACCTTGATCCTCCTACAAATGCGTTCACATATACAACAAGGGTGACAAGGTCATATATCCCTGTTGCGAATGTTTCATCAAGAATTATTGTTCCTGAAGAACAAATTGATGGGTGATACAAGATTTTTTTGTCTTGCAAGCAATTCCTCAATTGCTCATGTCATTGCAATACTTGAGGTTATCAATCCATCTTGGGAGTTTGATGCAAAATGAATACAAAGTTCAGTCTAAGCTAAGCCAAATTCGAAATTGAGGAGGCAAGGAACTAATAAAAGCAAGCTACTAGCTAAAGGAGACACTACAAGACTAATTATATGATCTAAAACCTTAATTATCACTAATCAAGCACTAATCAAACAATTAACTACTAATCAAGATTACTAATTAGCTAAAAATGAAACCTAGGGATGGAATCATTGATTTGGATATTCAAATAGCCAACCTTGCAATCATTTAAGCAATCAAACAAGTTATCTCTATGCCTAGAACACTAATAAAGACTAATCCATGATGTGTGGTACTAATCCCTTTTCTAATCACCTTAATGAACTAATGATGTGTTAGCATTAAAATGATTAGCAAGCATTAAGCATAAGTCTAATTGGCATGATAAACACCCTAGACAACTAATGATGTGTTAGGCTAGGAATGTAAATCTCTTAAAAAAGTGGTTCAAGCATTTCATCAAACACTTGGTGGGTGTGTGAAATGCTTATGATCCAAAATAGCAAAGATTAGCTATTTGGCATTAGGAACACCTTAATAAGAAGAGAGATGAAAGAATCTATCCTAGATTGCAAGATTAAACCATTAGAAAACCCTAAATCTATCCCATCCCTAAGTTCCTAAGAGACTACTCACTAAACATAGCTAAACCAACAAATCTAAGGGATGAAATGCTAGTAAACATAATTAGAGAAGATAAAGATGAAAGATTAGAATAAACAAGATTCAAATTGCATTCAAGTTAAAAGAAATCTCAAAATCTTCTCAAAACCCCAAAGGGGCGTTTTTTCTGTTTATGCCCAAGAGAAGATACATAAAAATTAGGTTTTTAAGTATTTATAGGGAAGGAGGTCAAACCGGGTCAACCCGGAACAAACCGGGTTTTGACCCGGGTAGCAGTCTTGCGGAAATCGCCATATCTCCCTAACCACAGCTCGTAATGAGATGAAACCACTTCTAGATGAAAGATGATTCAATTATCTACAACTTTGATGAAGAGCTCGAAGGCTGAATCGGAACGGAAAGTCTTCGTGTGATCTGATTTGTACCCGGAAAAACATCTGTGTTCGGATCGACCAGGCTCGTCGATCCAACTGGTCGATCCGAACCTCTGGTTATCTGGATCGACCACCTTCGTCGATCTAGCTGGTCGATCCGTGCTCCTGGATTTTTGGTTCGAGCAGCTCGTCGATCCAACACGTCGATCCGAACAAAAATCGATGTAACTTTCTAACCACAGGTCCGAATGACTTGATTCCAACGGCGCTAGAAAGCTCACTGGATCCTCTACAATTCTTAAGAAGGCTTCGGAGTCTGAATCTCAGTGCAAGGCCTTCTTTCGGACACATACATTTTTCGCCTCCAAATGCTCGATATGCTTCTAAAAGACTTTTGCTTCTCATTTGGCTGCTTTTCTTCCTCCTCTTGATCATTCATGAGACTCCATATTGTCCTCCAAGCCTCCAAAATACCTAATAAGGACTCAATATGTACAAATATGCAACAACCTAAGCTAACACTCACTAAACTCTAATATGTATGCAAATGGGACTAAAAGTGGCTAAATGAATGCAAAAGTACATTCAAAACTATCTAATATGGATGCTAAAAATATTCTAAATTATGAGTCTATCAATGGGAACATAGAAAATGAACATATAGTTCAGTTGAAAAGGGAGAGACCGATGGGTTCTACAGATAAAAATCCCCGAAAAAAATAGAATATGGGAAAACAAAGTAAAACTGTTCCACAAGAACCAATTAAAGAAAATGTCAAGAAGACATAAATGAAAAAGTTCCAAAAGAACCACATATATAAGAAAGTCTAGAAGATGAAAATGAAACAAAAAAATATTAGATATCCATCAACTATGCCCAAAATGGAGAATTATGGATCAAATATAAAATAAAAGATATTGATGGAATATTCTCTTTTTCTGTATCTAAAGAGTTTGATCATGAAAGTGATGTTCCAGATCAAAGGTCCATACCAGAATGTCAGAAAACACATGATTGAGATAAATAGAAGATGGCAATAGAAACATAATGAACCGTAATAAAAAAAAATGTTTTTGAACATATTGTCACAACACCAGAACATGTAATGCCAGTCGGATCAAATGGGTTTTTGTGAGAAAGAGAAATGAGAACAATGAGATCACAAGATGTAAATCCCGACTTGTTGCAAAGGTTTTTCTCAAAGACCGGAAATAAATTATGAAGAAACATATTCTCCGGTAATGGATACAAACACATTAAGATTCTTAATAAGTCTAGCAGCATCTAAAAATCTAGACATGTATCTGATGGATGTTGTGACATCATATCTATATGGATCAGACGATAATGACATATATTTGAAAATTCGTGAAAGATTTGAAATGCCTGAAGGATTAAGATCAAAAACTAAAGATATATAAGCGATCAAATTACAGCGATCAATTAACATATAAAAACAATCCGGGCGCATGTGGTATTATCGCTTAAATGAATATTTGTGGAGAAAAGGCTATGCCAATAATGTGATATGCCCTTGTGTTTTTATTAAGAAATCTTTATTTGATTTGTGATCATTGCTGTTTTTGTTGATGACCTAAACATAATCGCAACTTAAAAAGAGACTTTGATGATGTAAGAACTCATATAAAAGAAGAGTTTAAAATGAAAGATCTTGGACAAACAAAATTTTGTCTTGAACTCTAGATTGATCATTTTCGAGACGAAATATTTGTACATCAATCAAATTATAAGAAAAGAATCTTAAAATGCTTTAATATAGATAAAGCGACTTCTATGAGTACTCTGATGGTCAATAGATCGTTTGATGTTAATAAAGATATGTTTCGACTTTATCAGGATAGCGAAGAAATATTAGGTCCTGAAATACCTTATATGAGCGCTATCGGTGGGCTTACGTATCTTGCAAATTGTACCCGAACAGATATAGCTTTCGCTACTAATCTACTTGCAAGATATAAATCATCCCCTCACTCGCCCACATTGGAACATAATAAAACATATATTTAATTACATACAAGGTACAATTAACTTTGGTCTTGCTGGTTTTGCAGATGCAAGATATTTATCAGATCCGCATAAGGAACGATCGCAAACCGGTCTTGTTGGTTTTGCAGATACAAGATATTTTCACAATTGGAGAAACTGCGATCTCTTGGCGTTCCCAAAAGCAGGCTTTTGTTGCAACTTCTTCAAATTATGTAGAAACTATTGCATTACATGAAACTTGTAGAGAATGTGTATGGCTCAAATTTATGATTCAACACATAAAAGAAACAAGCGGAATATAGACAAAGAAAGAGCCAACAAAAGTGTTTGAAGATAAAAATGAAAGAGTCGTACAACTCAAAGAAAGTTATATTAAGAGTGATTGAACGAAGCATATCCCTCCAGTATTTTCTCCGACACACGAGACCTTAAGAAGAATCAAGAAGTGGACATTCAATATGTTCGTTCATGTGACAATGCAGCCGAACTATTTACGAATGCGTTTTCTACTACAACATTCAGAACGCACATTCAAAGTATTAGAATGTGTCATCTAAGAGATCTATGAAGAGAAGATGATATCCATTATTTCCAGGGGGAGATTAAGTCACTGTACTCTTTTTCCTTTGTCATGGTTTTTATCTCACTGAGTTTTTCTATGATAAAGTTTTTAACGACACAGTAGGTAATACGTTAATGATAATGGATATTTAAGGGGGAGTATTAAGAAAATATAAATATCCATCATATTTTATTATTTACTAATAACACTCATATTTTACCCATTTTTACTATCATAAGTGAGTGCTTTAATAAGCATTTCACTAAGGTTTAGATGCATAAACACTAGATTTCGAGTATTTGGTTGTTCAAGACTCTTTTCAGGAAATCTTAGCAAAAGACGCATATTTTGGAGTAAAATGGACAATTCCGGAAACAGTGCCCGAGGACAGAAGTTCAACACCAAACGAAGGCCTTCCCACCACAAGATCAAGCTCATATTTGGAGACAAGGAAGCCTTATCAGCTATCTTTCACCACGAAGTGATTTGAGAGCAATCCCACGGTTGGATCTCAAGTTATGAAGGAAGCAAGAAGGTCCGTCAGGCATCCGGAAGGACAGGCTGGCCGCGCCACGGCCGACCCAGACGACCAGTGGCCGCGCCACGGCCGGTCGCTCGTGCGGCCAGGCCATTTGCGTTTCCTGAGCCCATTTGAAGCCCAACTCAAACCCGAAGCCGTCTTATGCAAGCCAAGACCTAATCCACGACCTAGAGCACTTGAAGACCTATATATACTCGTTGTTTAGGGTTTTTTAGAAGGGAGACGAAAAACACAAAGTGATAGATTTCTTTCGGTGGCCGCGAGTCTCTGGTTCGCGGTTTGCCTTTGTTCTTTGAGGGAGATTGATTTGTTCTTGAACCCTCTTTTATTGCAATCGATTAATACAAGTTATGCATTCATCAATCACGTTTTCTACTTCTTCTATTATGTCTGAGTAGTTTACTTTCGTTGGGTGTTCTTTAAGGGGATCTATGGGGAATTTCATTAACTGTTGTTGAACCGATTGTTTAGGCCGAAGATTAGGATTTTCTGTCTCACCTTATTCGTTCTTATTGCATGAGTCTAGCGTCATGAACTATATTCTGATCGCAGGGTCTTGAGAACGGCTAACGTCCTGAATCTCAGATCCAGACCAAAATAGGGTAGAGAGCATCCTTTAAAAGATGTCTGAATGCTTATCGTCCTGATCTTATTGCGTGTTCGTCTAGTACGTAGGATACGAAAGTATACCTATGGAATAGAAGTTTGCAGATCGACCTAGTTTGATAAAATAGGTTGTTAAAACCAGTGAATCAGTTTGGGGAAAATCGCCTAGTCTCGCTTGCTTAACTTTTGTGTGCTTTGATTTCTAGTTAGAACCCCATAGATTTCCCGAGAAGATTCCCAACGTGTTCGCCCACTTGCTTTTAAATCGAGATTTACGCACTTCCATACTTTACTTTTCCTGCACTGCTTGCCTGATTTCCTTTTTACAAATCCTTTAGTTTATTTTCCTTTTCCCGTTGGTTATAGAAAAGGCTGACAACCTTCTCTATATAAGGCGTGGTACTGCTTTATTTATTTTCTGCAAGATTCGTGACACTCATTCCTAAACCCCCAATTCTCTGCGTCTTTGGTTGCCCTGATTTTCTGTTTTGCAGTTGACCTCCTCCCTGTGGTTCGACACCTTAAGTACTACAACGCACGCTGTGCACTTGCAGTTTAGGGTCCTACAAATTCAAAAGCTTGACGAGTCCCCAAAGAAATCCTCCAAACTCGGACGACTATTTAGACCCCATCAAGCTTTTTGGCGCCGTTGCCGGGGAGGCTGCGTTTCGCTGTCCAAGACAAAGGTCAGGATCACAACTCAAAGACATTCTTTTCTCTAACTTCTAGATTTCTTTCTAAGAGTTTCAGGAAACCTATAACCGTGGAGGTCCCCACGAACCAAGAACAACACGAGCCTGGACCCCCGGAGGCTGATATCGCTTCCGAAGCTCGCACCCCACGACCACCTACAGACCACTCCATACCACCTGCGCAGAACGAGGACGAGAGTTCACGCCGCCAGACCTCTGTCCTCAGCCATCACAACCAAAAGTTCCCGCCCTCCTTCCTGCATCAGCGACTGCACCAGCTTACAGGATTGGCGCAGATCCTCACGAATCGCGTAGCCGAATCAGAAAAAACCTTCCACTCTCGGATCAGTTCAATGCAAGCCGAAACATCCTACAAAGTGCAGGAGATTACGGGGCAGATTAAGAGACTTGGGGCTGAAGTTTCAAAAGACGGAAACGAACTCCTAAAGGTGGAAGAAAAGCTAGGATGCCACAATTACAATCTAGGCCAGATCGCACGAAGAACCCGAGGGTACAGCTGCGAGCTTGAAGAAACCAAGGAAGCCATCGATGAGATCAAGGATCATCTTGGTAGGTACATCAAAGAAGTGCAGGAAGGCAGCTTGGCAGTTAAGGGCCACTTCAGCAGCAATAAAAGGGCAATCGAGGGCATTGCCTTAGAGCTAGAAAGAAGCGGGGACGAGATCGAGAGACTTGCCCAGGACCAGCACGAGCTTACCGACGTGCTACACTCATCCAAGAGAGTCACAAGTTTCCCCGCTGGAGTACGCAAGGAGATCCCCGATTCCGCAAGCGAGGAAGGCGTCACGCCAAGCGAACGGTTGGGCAAAAAGCTCAAGCAAGTGATCATTGCACCTTGCAATGTCATCACTCGCCTCGGAGCAAAAAGAAGCCCCATACTTAGGGCAAGGTGTGTCCCGAACAGGTTCATCTTCTCGAACCATCGACCGCCTCAAACTTCAGCGATTCCAATGCATGGAATGGCACCCCTAGAGCCACTATTGGATAAAGTCCTAGCTTGCCGATCAAACGACAAGAGGGTGCAGGAAAATCACGATTTAGGGATCGCATCAAAAGAGAAAAACTCATCGAGTTCCATAAGAAGGCAAAGAAGATCCCGATATATGTCGGTTTCGAAGAGGCTCTAGAAAAGAAAGGTCTGAAGGAGTACTTCAAAGATAGCAGCGAAGACGCGAGCATAATCAAAAGTCACTTCATGCAAGCAAGGTTCGACGCCACCACGCCGAGAATCATGGACGTTCATAGGTATAAGAAGGTTGGGAACACTCGCGACCTGATCAGCAAGGAAGACCTTGCGGAATTCGACAAGGTAGTGGAGAGCCTCCCTCCTGCGATCACCTTCACCACGGCATGGAGGGAGCATTTGATTGGATACTACTTCCACGAGAGCGATGAAACTAAGCAAGAAATACAACACCTCTATGAATTCGCGAGGGCTCGGAAGAAAGCTCGAAGCTCAAGGGAAACCCGGTGCGAGAAACACCTTCTTGAGAAGGATGAAGATGCCATCATGGAAAGACTCGAGGAGCCTTTAGCAGAAGAGGGCGCAAAAAAGGCAAAAAGACCTTGCCTAAGGTCGAACTCCACCTCCAACTAAGCTCCCAAACTACCAAAGTCTAGCTAAAAGACTTTAAACAAGAGCGGTTCAATGGGAGGCAAAACATTTTAGGTATTCTCTTTCTCATCTCTTTAACCATACTAATTTTTATTTTTGGTTTCTTCTTAGTTTACAGCATTTTCATAATCCCTAAAAGCACAAAAAAATGAGAAAAACCCAAAAAGATCAAAAATATGAAGAAGGAGCTTCGAAGAACACTCACCGGGCGACGAACCGCCCGTGGGCCGGCCAGAAGGAGCCTGGCCGCGCCACGAGCCACGATGGCGCGGAGGCGAGATGCCTGGCCGCGGCCGCGACAACCCGTCGCGCGGCCGGCCTTCGTCTGAAACATTCCCCATCCCGACCTCACCAAACCGGACCTCCTTCAACCTGTTTCAAGCCTTTCAAGTATCCTCCTTGATTCAATGGCCTGAACACGACCTAAAGACCGCAAGACCAACTTCCACAACAGAAACTTGCCGCAGAAACTTCAAACAGAATTGCTGTTACATCAAAGATGGCGAGACAAGACAAGACTCCATCCAAGATAAGTTAAGCCAATGACCTATCTCTCTACTCACTTCTTCCAGCACGTTCAACGGACCTGTATCCACGAAGACGAAGAAGAACACCAAGGTTCCAGAGGATGAAAACCGCAGTGCAAGCTCCAGAAGGAAGAAGATGCAACTTCCTTCACCAAACCGCGAAGAGGAAAGTTCCCGAAGACTAGCTTCTCTCTTCCGCGACCGAGACCTTTACCGAAGCCAAGTAAGGATTTCATATGGCATTGAAGTTCATACTAGCAACACCTGTCTTCTGGGATCCCGAACAGATCACTGGATAGGCCAGCATAGACCCAAACTTCAAGTCAGGTTTCTGAGGGGACGTAATCTTCAAGACGCAAGGAAGGAAGATTTTCCATCTCTCATTCACGGTGTTATCAAAGGTCAAGGAACCGAGACGAGTACTCAACAACCGGAGTACCTGTTCTTCTCAACAAAGGCATGCCCCAATAATCACCATCACCAGCCGCCAACATCACCACCACACGCCCACCACCACCATCCGAAGCAAGGAAGCTCAAGCGCGCAACACGTTTCCTTCCGAGCTAAGTTTTCGATTTCTTTTGTTCAATCAAATCGATTCTAAGCAGGGACATAAGGATAATGATCAAGTTCTTAGCTCAATCATACCACACGCCCATACCAAACCCAATGCCACTTTCAAGTAAGTCTTCACAAGCTTGTACTTGAATTTACCTATCTTTTTCACCTCACTCGATTTAAACAAACTGGGGACAGTTTGATTTAAGTCTGGGGGGGTTTCTTATATTACTAATCATACTTTTATTTGATGAGTCTTATGCATACTTGCATCATTTATCGAGTCGTTTTATAGAGTCAAAACTTTTTTTTCTTTTAGTCGGAAACTATGAACTTTGCTAGGTATAAGTCACTTCGAAACAAGGAACCTTAATGACCATTCTCACGGATTTGGAAGCAAGGTTTACTAAGTCGAACACGGCGAGTGGATCATTCCAGCGGAGAAAGTTCTAATCTCTAGAGTACTCGAAGGATCTTGCGTTGACTCCGCACCTAATGAATCAAAACTTCTCGTCAAGGGGCTTGAGGTACTTCGATCTGTGCCCCTCTTTTAGACTCTAGCGTGACTAAGTAGATGCAATGCAACCTCTCCTTGATCTTCCCTTGTTATAGAAAAGAAAAAAAAGAAAAAAATAGAAAGAAAAGTTTTAGTTTGAGAATGGCAACCAGAGTTCCTTAAAGGACAATGACGGTTCGCATCAATCATGTAAACTTCAAAGAAGTGATCATTCTCAAGATAAGAAGAAAAGAAAAAAAAAATGGAATAAGAAAGTCGATAGAAAAAATAAAATGATACCCTAGAAAAGTAGGGAGAAATCGACTAAGGGAAGAGAAAATAGGAGAGTTGTGTCTGAAATGTCTATGTCTAGATGTTTGGAAGAGAAAGTATAGTGTCTCGTCGACCAATACTCCCTCGACAGAGACCGCACGCCTAAATGAATAAAGGAGTCAACAAGGGAAAGCTCGAAATACTCAAAGAGACCGTGAAGCGTATACGGGAAGGGTGAAAAGCTCAAGGTAACTAGACCCAAACGCCTTGAAGCTGAATTCCGAGTTATGTGGCTCAACAGGTCGATTGCTAGACTTGATTGGTTCCCAAGTTTTGGTGAGTTTCCACGTTTTCAAACCTCTTTTCCTTACTTAGATTTTTGTTTTGTTTGAGGACAAACAAAGTTTAAGTCTGGGGGAGTTGATAACACTCATATTTTACCCATTTTTATTATCATAAGTGAGTGCTTTAATAAGCATTTCACTAAGGTTTTGATGCATAAACACTAGATTTCGAGTATTTGGTTGTTCAAAACTCTTTTCAGGAAATCTTAGCAAAAGACGCATATTTTGGAGCAAAATGGATAATTCCGGAAACAGTGCCCGAGGACAGAAGTTCAACACCAAACGAAGGCCTTCCCACGACGAGATCAAGCTCATATTTGGAGACAAGGAAGCCTTATCAGCTATCTTTCACCACGAAGTGATTTGAGAGCAATCCCACGGTTGGATCTCAAGTTATGAAGGAAGCAAGAAGGTCCGTCAGGCATCCGGAAGGACAGGCTGGCCGCGCCACGGCCGACCCAGACGACCAGTGGCCGCGCCACGGCCGGTCGCTCGTGCGGCCAGGCCATTTGCGTTTCCTGAGCCCATTTGAAGCCCAACTCAAACCCGAAGCCGTCTTATGCAAGCCAAGACCTAATCCACGACCTAGAGCACTTGAAGACCTATATATACTCGTTGTTTAGGGTTTTTTAGAAGAGAGACGAAAAACACAAAGTGATAGATTTCTTTCGGTGGCCGCGAGTCTCTGGTTCGCGGTTTGCCTTTGTTCTTTGAGGGAGATTGATTTGTTCTTGAACCCTCTTTTATTGCAATCGATTAATACAAGTTATGCATTCATCAATCACGTTTTCTACTTCTTCTATTATGTCTGAGTAGTTTACTTTCGTTGGGTGTTCTTTAAGGGGATCTATGGGGAATTTCATTAACTGTTGTTGAACCGATTGTTTAGGCCGAAGATTAGGATTTTCTGTCTCACCTTATTCGTTCTTATTGCATGAGTCTAGCGTCATGAACTATATTCTGATCGCAGGGTCTTGAGAACGGCTAACGTCCTGAATCTCAGATCCAGACCAAAATAGGGTAGAGAGCATCCTTTAAAAGATGTCTGAATGCTTATCGTCCTGATCTTATTGCGTGTTCGTCTAGTACGTAGGATACGAAAGTATACCTATGGAATAGAAGTTTGCAGATCGACCTAGTTTGATAAAATAGGTTGTTAAAACCAGTGAATCAGTTTGGGGAAAATCGCCTAGTCTCGCTTGCTTAACTTTTGTGTGCTTTGATTTCTAGTTAGAACCCCATAGATTTCCCGAGAAGATTCCCAACGTGTTCGCCCACTTGCTTTTAAATCGAGATTTACGCACTTCCATACTTTACTTTTCCTGCACTGCTTGCCTGATTTCCTTTTTACAAATCCTTTAGTTTATTTTCCTTTTCCCGTTGGTTATAGAAAAGGCTGACAACCTTCTCTATATAAGGCGTGGTACTGCTTTATTTATTTTCTGCAAGATTCGTGACACTCATTCCTAAACCCCCAATTCTCTGCGTCTTTGGTTGCCCTGATTTTCTGTTTTGCAGTTGACCTCCTCCCTGTGGTTCGACACCTTAAGTACTACAACGCACGCTGTGCACTTGCAGTTTAGGGTCCTACAGATTCAAAAGCTCGACGAGTCCCCAAAGAAATCCTCCAAACTCGGACGACTATTTAGACCCCATCATAACCAAAGATTTGCTGGGATATTCTTAGATTTTTGTGAATAAAAAAATAATGGCTATCGGGAGAACTAACACCTTGAGGAGTTGATAGGCTCATAATTTAGCTTGTTTTAGCACTCATTTATAATAGTTTTGTATTCACTTATGCATTTATTTAGTCACTTTTGATCTCATTTGCACTCATAATTAGAGCTTAGTGAGTCTTACCTTAGGTTGTTGCATACATGTGCATTTGGAGTGTTTGCCAGGTGATTTGGAGGCTAAATGGACTGTTGGGAGCTTCAAGGGCGAGAAAGGAGGAGTCTAAACTGCTCCCTCCTAAGCTACCCTTTCTTTTGGCATTTCGCCTTATACCCGTTATTACTCCTCGATATTACCTTTCCTGGTCATTTTCGGGGGACTTCTTCTTTGTTGGAGATCAGTTTCGGCTTTCTGCCTTCTTTGTTGCGTTCCTTGCGTTTCACCATTGGTGTTACTGGCCTGGTTTGGACTTTGTTGATTTGCCTTCTTTTGCTCCCTTTTGGAATCGCCTCTTCTTCTTTTGTTTTCGAGGCTTTTTGATGCTGCCATCTCCCTTATACTTGTCCCCGTCTGACTCAGTAGTTTCCTTCCTTTCCCCCTTCTCTCAATGTATAATCAATCGGAACCCAACCCCTCTTCCTAGTCTAACCAGCAATATCGGCTCCTAATTTCGGTATCAAGCCGTTTCAGTATCTACACCACCAAACCTAGTGTGAGCCAACGTCTACATGGAAATCCAACCTTGTCGGTCTAAACCCAACACTTTTTGCCTAAGAAGATTTGAAAATGGTGCAAAGGCCTCACATGCTCTCACAAAAGTGTTTAAGGTTTAAAACAAAGGTTTAGGTTTCGGGTGTGGTTTGGTACTTGGACTAGCAGAAGAGTGGTAAAAAGGGAAAGAGAGTCCAAGTGAAATCTATGAGTTATTTGACAGATATGAACAAAATAATTAAATTTTCAGTTTTATGGTTCAAGTTCATTAGGAAAATGGTTCAAATCACAATGCATTAGCTACAACCGAATTTCACAAGACGAATTCCAAATGTGGTGCTGCCTTATGCTCAGTCTAACTCAAGATGGATCAAACAAACAAGAACTAAGGCATTGAATTCATGACTTAAAAATGGCTATTTACGAGGATTCATCATACTTAACACCTTATGCAAATGCTTATAAATCCTAAATGAATGCATCTAGACTCAATCCTAGAATATAAATGCAACTACATGAATCTTTTTGTGGGATAATTTTTCAAAAATTTTCAATTTTTTGTGTTTTTCTATGCAGATGTCTAATCTATGTGTACTACGTACTCCCCCAAAATTAAATCACACAGTCCCTGTGTGATAGAAGGAAGGAAGAATACGGTCCTAAAAAAATGCAAAATATTAAAGCAAAATGCAAAGGTGAAAAAGAAGAAATCCTTATGTACAATGGTTCTGGAGTGGTACCTCATTGTTCGGTGTCGTGTGAGGATGTGGTGTCCTCACTAATCGAGAAAGAGGGGTTGTCCAATTCCGGTACCGGGGACTGACTCGCACGTCTCTTCCTCAAGATGCTCTCTTCTTGGTAGGAATACCTTCCTGGCGCACTTAGCTCATGCTCCCTTGGCAGAAACGAGAAAGAGTGCCTCTCTTGGGGCGCTTGACTGTCCGCTTCATCAGACTCTTCCTCTTCTTCTTCTTCTGGTTCTCCCGGAGACATATCGGCTTCATGTCGTGGTGATGATGTCGACCCTTTCAGTTTCGAGGTGAGGGACTTGATTTGGCCCTTCAGGCCCTTCACATGTCCCTTGACCCCCTTCACCGTGGAGACTAGCTTCTTAATCGAGCGATCTTGCCATTTGCAGTACCGCTGGAGTACGTTGATCCGGTCGTGAGCCGTCTAGAGGGTTCGGTGTGTCGCACTTGTGATCGGGTCGAAATGGTAACGATCTGCTCCATAGAGAGGGAAACCATACTCATCCGTAGGATCCTCATAGCCGGCTTCATTCTCTTCTTCTTCTTCAGCGACTATATCGGCCTCCTCCCGATATTCTTCCTCGTAGTCCCCATAAAAGCCAGTTCCATAGGGGAAGAGGTGTTCCTCTTGCGGCTCGAAATCCAGATGCTGAGGTTCCCTTATCGTGGTCAGGTACGGGTTGGGCAGAACATCACGGCTGCTCTCTCGGAAGGAAGGGTGAACTGATATCTGTGTCCATGCCGATATGGCTTCCCGAGAAACTGGCACTTCTTCAAGTACCCGATATCTATCCAACGGATTCCGTGTGTTGACTCCTCAAGATCGACACCAGCTCCCTTCAGGATGGCAAATACAACTCCTCCACAGCCTACTTGAGGCCTTTCGCTTGGCGTGGAAATCATCCATGACTTGTAGTGGAGGAGCTCCTTGAGCAAAATTGTGATCAGCCCGGTGCTCTTTCTGCTTCCCTTCAGCTCGGTCCCATTTCGGGTTTCTTGGATGATCTCTACTAGACCGTCATCCATTATCTCCAGCTCCTTGGTCAGGACAGGTCCACATTCTTTCCTTGCAAAGAAGGTATGTGCAATGGCTCTTTGCACATATCTCAAGGCTGGGTGCCTTATCCTGGTGCTCTTGTTCACTCCGGGCTTGTAAGTGCCCACTCCAATGTCCCCCCATAGTGCCTCCAGCTCCTCCCTTTCGATGTTGAGGGTCATTTCGCGCATATCACCTTAGCTGAATCTGAATATCGACTCGAGCTCCCGGAATGACATCCAGTGAGTCTCGCTTCCATACTTGAAGCGGATATAGCCATCTCCATCTTCCTCTGGAGTCTCCTCTCCCAAGGCATAGAAGATCACTTCCAGTGTTGCTAGGTTGCCTCGTCAAGAGATGCATAGGCATTCTCCATGAAACGCCTTAGACCCATTGCGTTGAAAAGGATCTGGCAGTCTTCGTAGATGACCAGCTCGATCATTGTTTCCTCGTGGGGGTAGCGAGTGGCCTTGAACTCCATTCACCTGAATGCTGCACGCATATCGGCCAATGTGAGTCGGGAACTCGTATTCCTCCTTCCCGACGCACGTGTGGGTGAGCGAACTGTTACAGCTCGGCTGGAACTTCCCACTGGTCTTTTTCCATCTCTCTTCTCCGTTTGGTAATCCCTTGATCTTCCAAGAACTGCCCCGCCTCTTGTTGCTCCTACCATTGTACCTGGACGGCCATATCGGATTGACCCCAATATGGTATAAGTGACGGTTTGGATATCGGCTTGTTCCCGATATATGCCCCTAGTAAGGATTGTCTAGCTTGGGCTTCGTTCTATATCGACTTCACACCGTTGTGCCTACTCGACATAGAATGCCCAGGGATGATATCACGGTGTCAAACCGATATTGCATCCTGTTGCCATGCTAGTCAATCCTTACATTGGCTTTTGTTCCTCTTTGCGTGCAAGTGACCCCGCCTTATCTCTCATGGGATCCTGAAAACATTAAACTTAAACTAGAAAAAGCATTAATATGTACATGGATAACCTTGGGGTGCCTCCCAAGAGCGCTATGTTTTGAGTCACTTAGCTTGACTTTTCTTGATCCTTTTTCAGTGTGAAAGGGGGAAATGAGCACCCCTCGATCCTGTGGGAGAATCCTTACTTTACTTAACCACCGAGATGAATTCAGCCATATATACATTGGAGGTTCCCTCTTTGCTTACCTTAAAACCCTCTTGATCGGCCAAGTCGGTGTCTTTTATCACCTTAAGGTAAGTAAAGGGTCTAACCCTTCCTTTGCATTTTGGCTTGTATATCATCTCACCGCCAGCAGAGAGAACAGGTTTGAGAGTCATACCTTCCAGAAGATCACCGAGGGTTGGTCCTTGCACATAGGACTTCTTGCAAGTGATCACCTCTTTTTGTTCTTCTTAGACTTCTTCTGGTTTTCCCTTGAACATTGCATTGAGAGAAACTCCATCAAACCTAGCTCCGTCGTAGCATATCTCCAAGGATGGGTCTTTGATCTTCTCAATCGCCTTCTTGAGCTCAAGGGAGTATGCATGCTCCTTTTCTGTGATCCTCTTCCCTTTTGTGTCAAAATGCATTACCAAGCTCCCGGTTAGTCTCAGCTCTACCTTGCCCCTTCTACAATCAAACATGCAACCGGCAGACGCTAGGAAAGGTCTTCCCAACAGGAGGATTTCCTTGACATCCTGGTCCATTTCTATTACCAGGAAGTCACTTGGCAGTAGCACATTTCTAATCATGAGAGGCAAGTCCAGCAACTTCCCAACTGTCTTTATTTCACTTCCACCGGCCAGTCATAACGGCTTCTTACAGTCGGTATAAGTGTCATAGCCGAGACGCTTAGCCGTGACTAGACTTATAACGTTGATGCTTGCACCGAGATCACACAAACAGTTGTCAATGGTGATCCCTCCGAGTGTGCATGGAAGAGTAAATGATCATGGATCCTCGAGCTTCTTCACTACTAAAGTTTCTTCCTTATGTTTCTCTTCACGAGCAGCTGCATTCCTTCCTATGCTTGCCATTGCATCAGCATAGAGCTTGTGCTTCAAAGTTACTAGGAAAGCTGGAATAGGCTTTGTTTTGTCCCCATATTGAATATATCTTCAACCTTTTTCAAGGTTTCAATCAATTCGGCCTCTTGTTCCTCTGTGAGACGCTTCTTATGCTTCTGGGGATATGGCATTGGCGGTTTGTAGACGCGCAGGAATGGTGCTTTTGGTGGATTAGTTGCTGTTTTCTCTTCAGGGGCTTCCAAATTTTTCGAGCTCCCTCCCCTTCTTAGAATGTCGATGTCCTCATCGACTTGAGCCTGATTTGGTGAGCTGATTTCGGGTAGGTCCCGTTTTTTTTCCTCGAAAGTGGTTATCATTTGGCAATACTCCTTTGGATTCATTACGGATTTCCCAGGAAGGTTGCTTGGCAGGCTTGTTGATGCAATGCCTTTGTTGTTTTCAAGCGTCTTGACACGAGTTGCCAAGGCTTCAATCTTCCCGGATAGTTCCGTGTTGATACCATAAATCTTGTTATGCACTTTAGCAAAACGTTTGTGTATATCCGCCTAGATATGTGTCTGACCTTGGAGTAGTTGCTTCAGGATGCCTTCCAAGTCAAAACCAGCTTGAGCAGGTGGGTTTCCTTGTTGTTGTTGGAAACCAGGAGGTGCACCGGCTTGATGTCGTGGCGGGTTGCCACCTTGAAATGGGAATCGTGGTACAAAGCCTTGTTGATTTCGTATAAGTCACGAATTGTTTTACTCCTCCTCCTTGCTGTTGAGGGTAGGTCTGGTCCTGTGGATTTGCGACGTTTGTGCTCCGGTAAGAAAGGTTGTTGTTGGGTCTCCAAGTGTTGTACCCTCCTTGAGTGTTGATGTAGTTAACATCTTCATACTGAACATCCTCCACTTCTTGGAATTGAGTGAGTTCTTCCACGAAATGGACTTCTTTTTGAGTTTAGACAAGTAGTAACTTGTTGATAGGGCTCAGGTTTTACCCTAATAAAACTACTGCAAGTGCACAGCAAAAGCAATCATAGTATAAGGGGTATCGAAATCCCAAGGGAAGTAGATGCTACACTAAGGTTTCTAAATTCAGATTATGCTAGATCAATTATTGAATTTAAATAAACTAAACAATGCAAAATAAGTAAACAAAATTAATGCGGTGTAAGTTCAAGAGACGAAGGCGCTAGGAAAGCATAATTATCAGGATGAATCAGAGAATGCAGATATTATTTTGTCAGGAAATAATTAAGAAAAATCTAGAAATCGAAACGCTAATTTAAAACTAATCAACTCTCGTTGCAGAAGTTATCTATGCCTAAATTCCAGAAAACCAAATCTCTTTGCGAGTTCAAACAATTCAGACGAGGATTAATTTTCATGTTCGATTTTGTTCACAAAATACCTAAACCAAACCTCTTTGCGAATAAATATTTTGCTCATCTATGATTAGGTCAGATTATCAATAATGCTCTCACATCTATTAAACAACCTAAGGTTTGATTTCTAAGTGATCAGTTTCAGAAATCCAGTTAAGCAAAAATCAAGATGAAGATCCAAGTAATTTTCCTAACAATAATAATAATTCTACAAACTCATCATCAACCCTAAATCACCCTAACGTAACTAGCAAACTACTCATACATAGACATGAAAACACAAATCATGATTGAAATAAATTTCATTAAAGAAAAGAGAATGATACTGGGGTTCAAAAACTTCTCGGAAGAGTACATAATTATCTCCCCAAAAGCTCTGGATCTCTCTCTCTCTCTCTAAGTCTCAAAAACACAAAATTATGAAAAGGTATCAGGCTAAACAATGCCTGTAAACTATTTATAGAAGGTGATTTTTCGTCCAGGGGCAGACTTGTAATTTCTTCAAACTTGCTCTCTTTCCTTTTTCCAATGGAAGTCGGCAAAATTTGGCGGTCTCGTCTGGTGTCGATCGACACAGATGGTGTCGATCGACACTCTGCACGTGAATATACTCTTTCGACTTCATCACTTCAGCTGCTTCTCCATAATGCTCCAAAAAGTGGCAGAATCTCTCATTAAGCTCCAAGTGCTCTCCATCCTGTAAAGGCTTAAATAGGACTCGAATACTAACAAAAGACTCTATAAAAACATTTATATCATGGTCTAAAAACGGGTAAAAACCATGATATATCAACTCCCCCAGACTTAGCTTTTACTTGCCCTCAAGCAAAACAGAAACTTAGAATGAAGTAAAGGTTTGAAAACAGAAACTTCCAGCTATCTTTTAGAACGTCACAACTTGTTAACACTCTTGAATCCACATGCAGTAGAGCCAACCTTAGGAAAGTTCAGTGTACTTACCACAAGCTTAGCAATCTCCCAGTTCGAATCCAGATCCTTTCCTTGGTAAAATTTCGAACTCTAACAGTGGTATTGCTACATAATTTTTCTGATTCTTTCCCTTCCTTAGTGCCTGAACAAGATTCTCTTTTGTACAGCTCTCCTATTTTCTCTTCCCTTAGTCAACTGCTGCCCATTTTCAGGGTGTTCTAAGATCTTTTCATTGACTCTTCTTACTCTTTTGAAGTCGCGGGAAATAGTGCTACTCTCTACTTGTGTTCCTTGTGAGGAGACAGGTTCAAGAGCACTCACTAGTATTGTTCCTTGTGAGGAGATAGGCTCATGAGGTTCATTGCACAATTCCCAGACTTAGACTCTTTTCTTTCTTTTCTTTTCTCAAGGGAAGATCAAGGAGAGACTGTAATTTTTCTATTTGTTCTGACTGAAAGAGGAATCAAGTTCTGCGCATACCTAGTTCTTATAAGGGGACCTAGACTCTCTCTGTTAGATTGATCCACTTGCAGCTTTCTACTTAGTAAGACCTGCAATCAACTGCTATAGCAATGGTCCCTCAAGTGTCAACAATCTGCGGTTAAGTTCCTAGAAAAAAACTGAAAGTTCCAACTGGTTTTGACTCAATAAAATTTTTTTTGACCGACTCAAAAGAAAACACAATGTTAGCAACCACCTCCCCCAGACTTGAATAACACTGCCCCCAGTGTTACTAAGCATGAGTTCAGATAGAAAAAATATGTGTTAAACCTTGATAGATCAAAGAGAAATCGGATTACCTGACTCTGCGTGCAGCGTCGATCGACAGAGATGGTGTCGATCGCTGCTGTGTATGATCATGGTGTCGATCGACACAGATGGTGTCGATCAACACTCTGTCCGTAGACAGCCACTAGAACATGAATGTTGCTAAGTCAGATTGTTGTTAGAGTCATCCTAGCTGTTAGAAAACTCAAACAAACTGTTAAAAGCACAAGATAATCCAATAAACTTAATGAGTTCAACAAGTTGGAAACAAAGTACTGAAGCAAATGGAAGCAAAATGCAGACTCAAGAGAAAAATAAAACTGACTCAAAATACTAAACAGGAATAGTGAAATCACTCGTCGTCATCGAAATGTGGTGGAGAAGAACGTGGTGGTGTGGGAGGACGGACACAGCTGCAGCTAGACACAGTAGCGATGGCATTCCAGATGGCCTGGAAACTTTGAACCACATATCTCTGAAATGCAGCTTGCTCCATAGGAATCTCAGGAGCATCCGGAAGATGATGAGGACCAATAGGCAACAGAGCTCTGCTGCACCTCGAACATGAAGGGCGTGTGGGATCCTCAGCTGGTCGGGAGGATGCGCATCTGCGTCTGGCAATGGGAGCAGTTCGGAGCTTGCTCGGACTGGGATGAAATGCGAGGCGACCTGGATCGGTAGTGATGTGAGTGAGGTCTCTGTCAGGTAACAGCACCATACGCTGCACTCTGTGCTCATCGCTGAAAACCCATAGCCTCTCTGGCCTCACCCAATGAGCTCTCCGCAAGTAATCCATATCAACCCAAGCACGCGATGTGTCAATGGTGCAGCTAGAAGTGTCTATCCCGCAGTGCTGGAAGATAGGAGTCAGAAGACTTCCTACAGTCTCAGGCTCGGTCTTTGTACCACTGAAAGGCTTCGTCTTCAAGGAAGCCAAATGATGAGCAAATACCGTGCCAAGGTTCGCGCTTTCTGGCGCGTCAGACTCCTCATAAATCTCAGACCAAAGGGCGCGATACAGCAATACCAACTCAGACACGTGCAACTTCCCTGGCTCATGCTTACACAGAAGTGTAGTGGCTAATATGCGGACCAAGTAGCGAAGGGTAGGATGGCTCCAAATCTGGGTGGAAGTCTTAGAGTCATACCTCCCATTTCCGAAGTGTGACCAGAAATCCTAGTTGTCCGGAAGCTGCGTCTGAAGAGAGACTCCTGTAGCATGCTCATCTGCGAACCCATAGATCCCGCAATGGTCTGGAAGTGAAATGCGGTAGCGGATCCCGCGGATTAGGAAGATCAGTGTCCCTTCCAACGCATTGCGGACTATCTCGTTTCTGTAGTAGACCCGAGCTGTAGCGATGAACTGACAGAAAAGGTCCGAATATAAGTCATACTGCCGCGTCAAAATAGTGCCCATCACAATCCTGTTCAACAGCTGCAGAATATCATCTTTGATGCCTAACTCCTGCATCGTCTTCTCACATGCAAACGGAGTCGGAGCAATTTCCACTTTCAGCCATGCATTGTAGAACAAGGTGTCGTAGTCGTCCCAAGCTTCGTCGATGCCTCGAAGAGTACACAGGTCCTCTGCGACCTCTTTAGCTGGTGGGTCTTCCCAATTTCGCTCAATCCGAATCTTTTCACATTCACGTTTTGGCCAAGGAGGAAGAGAGGGGATTGCTGCATCATTAACAGTTCCTGAGGCAGATGCTTCAACTTCCCGTGGTCTCTTAGTCCTAAGAGAGGGGATTGTTGCATCAAGTTTTTGGCGACATCAAATCATGATCCGAAACTCAATGGTACATCAAATAGCTTTGCAAACAATCTCAATATCATTAAACGACCTAGTCTAAACCATGAAACCCAAGAAAAACTCCAAAATTTGCAACATGCATCATAAATCTCCAAATTTTCGAAAATTTCAAATTGTGCAAATTAGAGTATAAAAATCAGTTGGGCAATGATCTAAATCATGATAAACACACTAAATGAGCATCATTTAAACAAGAAATCAAGGTAAATAGGCCGAATTCGAAATTTTTCACCTTAGGGTCGAAAATGAAATTGGGAGATTTGAAGAACATATCTTGGTAGATCGAATGAATGGACAATGGATTATGAAAGAGGGATGAAATCCGCACGGATTAGAGCAAAGAATCACTCAATTTGGTGAAGAATTGAGAAAGTTGGGATTTGGGGGAGAATTGGTTCTAAGGCTCGAGTGTTTGAAATATATGAGGAAGAAGAGAAAGTGTCGCGTTTTAAGTACTTACATGCGTCCCTCATGGGTGTCGATCGACACTTGGTCTGGTCGAGCGTCCTCTTTTTTTTTTATATATATAAAAGCCAAAATAATTAGTAAAACCAAAAGCTAAAATGAGAAATAAACTAAATACCTACCAGTGGGTTGCCTCCCACTAAGCGGTCGTTTAACGTCAATAGCTTGAATGTTCATGTGTTTAGGCGGTTGGTGCATCATCCAGAGACACAATGTGTCCTTCTGGAATCTCGGCTTGAGCCCAATAATTTTTCACCCTCTGTCCGTTCACAATGAACTCCTCTCCTTTGGAGTTTGTCAAGACGATTGCTCCATATGGTCTGACCTCTTTGATGGTAAAAGGACCTGACCAACGTGAACGCAATTTACCAGGAAACAATTGTAAACGCGAGTTGTATAGAAGTACCTGGTCATTTGGTTCGAAATGTCTGGAGACAATCTTTTTGTCATGATATGCCTTTGTCCTTTCCTTGTAGAGTTTCGAGTTCTCATAAGCGTGATAGCGCAGTTCGTCGAGCTCATTGAGTTGCACTAGGCGCCTTTCTGCAGCTGGCTTCAAGTCAAAGTTCATCTTCTTGATAGCCCAATGCGCCTTGTATTCCAATTCCACTGGAAGATGGCAAGCTTTGCCATAAAGTAGCTGGAATGGTATAGTCCCAAGCGGCGTCTTATAGGCAGTTCTATAAGCCCAAAGTGCATCATCCAACTTCGCAGCCCAATCTTTTCTCGTCTTGCCCACTGTCTTTTCCAGAATTTGCTTGATCTGTCTGTTGGAGACTTCGACTTGTCCACTCGTTTGGGGGTGATACGGAGTAGCCACACGATGTTGAACACCATGCTTCTTCAGCAGCTTGTTGAATACCTTGTTGACGAAGTGAGAACCACCATCACTTATAACAATCCGAGGCACTCCGAATCTAGGGAAAATGATGGTCTGGAACAGCTTAAGAACCACAGCAGAATCATTGGTCTTAGAAGCAACTGCTTCCACCCACTTAGAGACATAGTCTACAGCCACCAAGATGTATTACATTCCAAAGGATGGAGGAAAAGGGCCCATGAAGTCAATACCCCAACAATCAAAGACTTCAACTTCAAGGATGAAGTTCTGTGGCATCTCGTGTTGCTTGCTGATCTTTCCTCTCCTTTGACAAACATCACATTGCGTGATGAACAGCTGCGCATCCTTGAACATAGTAGGCCACCAAAAACCTGCTTGAAGAACCTTGGATACTGTCTTGAAGGTTGCAAAGTGTCCAACATCAAGGGAGTTCACTATGTCAGCATACCATGGTCGATTCGCATCATTAATGGCAAAGATTGGCTGTGGAAACACGCCATCTAAGATCCTGCGAAGTGAAGATCACGTCGGGTGTCAATCGACACATGTCCGTGAAGATTGACATCATGCACCGCTGGAAGGTCGCATGAGCGTTACAAAGTCCAAATGGCATTCTGCAATATGCAAACTTACCATAAGGACATGTAAACATGGTCTTCTCCTGATCATCTGGGTGGATTGGAATCTAGAAGAATCCTGAATAACCATCCAAGAAACAGTAGTAGGGATGATTCGCCAATCTCTCCAGCATTTGATCAATGAAAGGCAAAGGAAAGTGATCCTTTCTGGTCGCGGCGTTCAGCTTCCTGTAGTCTATGCACATCCTGTGTCCAGTCACAATTCTTGTAGGAATCAGCTCGTTCTTCTCGTTCTTCACTACTGTGACTCCTCCTTTCTTAGGAACCACATGGACTGGACTGACCCAATCACTATCCGAAATGGGATAGATGATTCCAGCTTCCAAGAGCTTCATGATTTCCTTCTTGACCACTTCCTTTAGGTTTGGATTCAGCCTCCTTTGATGTTCAATTGATGACTTCGTCTCATCTTCAAGGTGAATCCGATGCATGCACAAGTCTGGTGAGATACCTGAAATGTCATCAAGAGAATAGCCAAGAGCCTTGCGAAATTTTCGCAGCTTGATTAGCAACAAAGTGAGCTCTGCATTTTTAAGGAAGCATTCACTATAACAGGATAAGTTGAATTAGGACCAAGAAATGTGTACCTTAGCCCGGCAGGGAGCTGTTTAAGCTCAACTTTTGGTGCCTTAACCTCGCTCCAATCACCTGATGTCGAGGTCTGTGCAGAGTGTCGATCGACACAGATGGTGTCGATCGACACCTTGGGTGTATCGAGCTCCTCTTGTGCGAACAGCTGCAGCACTTTCTCACTAGCATCCATCATCTTTATGTATCCTACAGCAGCATCGTCTAAGTCTTCTGCATCATCGTCTAAGTCTTCAGCATCCTTTGTCAAAGTTGTCAAAGCTCGCTCCAAAGGATCTGTAGGATGATCTTCTTGGAAAATTTCTTCAGCAAGATTGGTGAGTGAATCGACATAGAAGGTCTGTCCATCAATCGTGGGTCTCTTCATCAACTTCTCCATGTCGAAATTCATCACCAAATCACCAATATTCAGCGCAATCCTTCCCTTTCTCACATCAATGATAGCTCCAGCTGTGGCTAGGAATGGTCTTCCAAGAATGAGAGGGTCTTTGGGTTCCTTATCATAGGCTAACACCACAAAGTCTGTGGGAATCAAGCAATCTCCCACTTTGATAGGAACATCTTCCAAGACACCCTCTGTAATCCTAATGGATCGATCAGCAAGAACCAAAGAGATCCTTGTAGCTTTCAAAATCCGTCATATCCAGCCTTAGAGCCACTGAAAGAGGCATGAAATTGACACTTGACCCCAAATCGCAGAGAGACCTCCCAAACTTGTCTGAGAAGATTGAACAATCAAGAACAAAGATTCCTGGATAGGAGAGTTTTTCTGGTAGTCTGTTCTGAATGACAGCACTAACTTGCTCTGATATCATCCTCACTCCTTCCTCCATATCCATGTTCTTGGTCATCATCCACTTCAAATATCTCTTTATCACCGGAGTAGTTCTAATGGCATCCATTAAGGGAATTTCAACCACAAGTCTATCAATGATAGCCTTGTATCTGGCATCAAGTAGCTCCTTCTTAGACTTCTTTGGTATCAAGGGAAAAGGAATCTTCGGCTTGTAGACCCGTTCTTCTGCAACCTTTGTTGTTGTGAGCTGATCTGGTGTTGTCCGTGCGGGGTGTCGATCGACACCCTCCTGGTGTCAATCGACACTTGCCTTTGGCGTCGATTCCTTCGTGTCGAGCTTGCTCGATTCGTCTGGCTTCTCCTTGGGTGTCGATCGACACTGGCTCCTCAGCGTCTTCTACATATTCGAGCTCCTCGAATTCTTCAGTGCTTAGCCTTCTGTTCTGCACAGGTTGAAGGTTCTTCCCACTCCTCAATGTGACAACATTCACATGGCGTTTGGGATTGGTATTTGTCTTCCCTGGAAGGAATCCTTCTTGCCTGTTTACAGCTTCTGCGGTTTGAGCAACTTGAACATCCAGCTTCTTCATGTGAGAGTTTATGCTCTCAATCTTTCCATTCATGTCTTGATACAATGAATCAATCTTGCCATTGAAATTCACTGTCAACTTCTACTGTCCCTCTAAAAGTTGCTCTAACATAGCCTCCATTTTGTTGTCTTGCGCAGGAGGCTTTTGGTAAGAGGAGTTTCCATAGCTCCTTTAGTAATTGTTGTTCTGGAATGGGAGCTTTTGAGTATAACCAGAAGAGTTTTGATTCCCTGTAAAGGAGCTCTTCTGATAATTCCCATTGAAACTCATATTCCCCTGCTGATTCCCAAACCTTTGGCTTTGAAAGCCACCTCCATTGATGTAGTTGACATTTTCTTCTTCGCATCCTTCATCTGGTTCGAATGTCTCCACTTCATTAGCAAAGTGGACTTGCTTCTTCCCCACCAAGAGATCCAGCTTCCTGTTTACCTCAGCAATTTGGCTTTCTCCAGTTACTCTGGCGTGTTGTCTTCTTACGAAGTCTGCGTTCTTGGTGCTGTTGCAAGAGGCCAAATTCTCTATAAGCATGATATTCTCACATATTTCACATATTTAGCATGCATTTAGAATAGGTTTTCATGCATACATCATTCATAATAGGCTAGGTTGCATCATTTATCTCATTTTAAGTCCTAGAACACTTTGCATTAGCATTTGCATGGTTTCTTGCATGTTTGCATCATTTTCAGGTTGTTTAGAGTACTTGGAGCTGAGATGGATGCTGAGCATTGCCAAAAAGATGAAACAAGAGCCTAGGAGTTGGCAGGAATCAAAGGAAAAACTCGGACAAAAGCAAATCACCCAAGATCGAGAGGCAGATCGAGCACCATGACACGATCTAAGGCCTATCGAGAGGCAGATCAAGCACCATGACACGATCTAAGGCCGATCGAGAGGCAGATCGAGCAGCATGACTCGATCACTTGGCAGAACGACTGAAAGATCGATTGGCCAACCCGATCACAGAACAGATCGAGTGCACGATCGACTGACCAACCCGATCACAGAGCAGATCGACCAGACGATCGACCAGAATGGCTCGATCAGCCAGTCCATGCGCACAGCCTCTTCTATAAACACTGTGATTGTCTTCTTCTGAGGGGACCACCTTGGCATGAAAGTCTCCTAAGAGACAAGCAGCCCTTGTTTTAGGGAAAGGGTGGAGAATTTTCTAATGTTTTCACCTTATGACAAAGGGGAGAAAGACTTTCTTACACACTTATCACCAATTATCATTTTCTAGACAATCACTTTTGTAATATTGTAAGTTAGGCGTGAGAGAGAGTTCTTACTTTGTTCTTGAGTGTTCTTCACTTGTTCTTGATTGTTCTTGCTTGTTCATCATAGTTCTTGTTTGTTTCTTGTTCGTTTCCTTTGTTAAAACTCTTGTATTTTGTATAAGATTCAAGTATCTTTATCCTTCTAAAGTCAAATCTTTCTTCTTGTTAAAAACCGCTTATGTTCATCAGCTCTAAACTTGTGTTTAAGAGAGGTATGAACATGGCTTGTGAGTAAACCACCAAGGTTTGGGGTTGGGATGATTTAAGGGGGTTGAAAACTAGATTTTGGGTATTTACTTGTTCTTCATCTAATTCTCTTCTTGGATTTGGGGTTTTTAAGGTCTAGAGATTCTCAATGGAGATCTCTTTAATCTAGGGATTTCCTTATCTCAAAAAGACTTAGGAAATCCCTTAAAACCAAATCCAAGAGACTAGCTCATCCTTTCCCATACACCATGGATGTTTAGGGAGCTAGTTAAGCCACTTTTTAAGATCCATGCTTAATGTTCTTCACCTATTCTTTCCACCAAATATCATGGGTTAGGAGAAAAAGGTGAAGAAAGGATTTATACCATACACCATGGATAGATCTAGTTTGATTTCTTAAGACTTAGAGATAGCATCAAAAAGTGTAGAAAAATATGTTTTCAAAACCAAAGTTCGAATTTTCAACCTCCCTAAGAATGAATCCCAACCTTGAATCTGTTTTTAATATTTGAAACAAAAAAAAATCATTTTCTCCCTGTTCAAAGTTAATTGTTTTCTCTAAAAATATTTAAATTAGCTTAATTATGAAATAGAGTTTTTATAAATTTGTAAAATCGTTTTTGCACTTGTTTTAATATTTTAAAATTTGTCTAGAGTCTTGCTTTATGTCTGGTATTAATTTGGTAACCGTTTGAATTTTAGAAGTAGTTTTCGAAAATCTTGCCACTTAGCATATATTTGTCTAGATAATCCGGTTTTAAGTTTTGATTTTGTAAAATTAGGAGATTGGTTGTTTTATTGTTTAGAAGTCATCTAGAAGTAGTATAACCCTTCAGTGGAATTTGTAAAATTGTTTTCGTATCTATTTAAATACTGCAAGCAATTGTTTTAGAATTCTTACCCAATTAAACCGAATTTTGCGTAGCTTCATAAATTTCTTGTATTCCTAGTATCTTTCACCCAAGGTTGGATTGACATCCTAAAGTATTACAATTACATGACTATGCTTAGGATTTGATAATCACAGAAAAAGCTAGTTATCAAATGGCGTCGTTGCCAAACTTGGGTTAAAATTGAAAGTATTAGGATTTGGAGATTAGTGGAGTCTAAGTTTTTCTTTTCTATTTGGTTACTAATTTTGGTGCTATTGTGCTTGTGTTTTCAGGTACATGAACCTGAGGTCTAGAGGTAACAACAACCTGCTCACGCCACTAGACAACATCCAACAACTAGGAAGCGCAAGGCATAGGAGAGAAAGGCTACTCCTAGAAATTGAAGAGTACCATCAAGAAGTGATGGCTGACCACGATCAAGTGGAGGACCCGCCCCAACATGCTGCTGCTGGCAGAGGCATGGGATACCCTCACCACCTACAAAGAGGACAAAGAATCATTGGTGCGGGTGATGCACCGAACACCCACATAAACCGCTTTGGTATAACGCCACCACCGGTGCAAAACAACAATTTTGAGATCAAGCCTGAATTTATATCTATGGTCCAGAACAGCAAGTTCCATGGCCTGGCTATGGAAGACCCCTTGGAGCACTTGGACAACTTCGAACAAGTGTGTGGAATGATAAAAATCAATGGCATCTCGGAGGATAGCTTCAAGCTACGGCTTTTCCCTTTCTCTCTTGGGGACAAAGCTCGGCATTGGGAGAAGACCTTACCTCAAGGCACCATCACGTCCTGGGTTGAATGCAAGAAGGTCTTCCTCTCAAAGTTTTTCTCAAGCACAAGGACGGCTCGGCTGAGCAGTGAGATCAACGGTTTCACGCAAAGGCACAATGAGACATTTAGTGAAGCAATGGAGCGCTTCAAGGATTACACAATCCAGTGTCCACACCATGGCTTCACTGAGGAGACCCTCCTCAGCACAATATACCATGGAGCATTACCAAAAATCCGCATGCTATTAGACACGGCAAGCAGAGGCAATTTCCTTGGACAAGATGTCCACCCGCGAATGGAGCTCATTGACAATTTAGCATTGAGTGATGGAAACTATTGTGAGGACTATGACCGTGCACCAAGAGGCCACGACCTAGAGGCACACAAGAAGGAGATAAAGTCACTCCATGAAAAGATTGACAAGCTGATGATTGCTGGACAAAAACATGTCCACTTTGTTGGAGAAGCCGCGGTTTTGTTCCAAGAGAGGAATGAGGAGGAGTTCCAAGAGGCGCATTGGGTTGGTGGCCAAGACTATCCTAAGCCACAAGGATATACTCCAAGGTATCAAGGCAACAACAACAACAACAACAACTTGTCTTATAGAAGCCCAAACGTGGAGACTCCAAAAGATCAAGTGTACCCTCCCCAACAAGCAAATCAAGGTAAACCGTTTGTACCATACAACAAAGGTGGATTCCAACAAAACGGTGGGTATCAAGGGCAAAGACAAGCACCCTACCAAGGACACCAACAGCAAGGGAACAAACCGTACCCTCCTGGTTTCATCCCACAGCAACAACAACCTCAACCGCCAACTCAAGATTCGGTACAAGCTATGTTCCAACAACTCCTAAAAGGCCAGGCATCTAACAACTAAAAATTTGTTGATATCAACAATCGGCTAGACTCCTCTCTTACCGAGGTCTCTACACAGATAAGCAACATCAACAACAAAATTCGCCAGCTAGAGAAAGGCAAAGCTAGTACAAGCGGACAAGGTACTTTACCCGGCCAATGTGAGACAAATCCCAAGGAGTATGCAAACGTGATCACTCTAAGGAGTGGAAAGGAAGTACAACCACGGTCTACAGCAAAAGACAATGAGGACATTGTGGTCCAAGAGGGGGAGAGTGATCTTTCAAATGATCAAGAGATCACCTTTGACAATGTCTACATTGAAAGGGCGAGAAAAGGCAAAGAAGCGGTTTTGGAAAAAGAAGTGGGGGAAACAAGCAAAGAAAAAAATATTTTCGTGCCTCCACCTTACAAACCAAAGCTACCCTTCCCTGGACGCTTCAAGAAGCAGCTGGTTGAGAAGCACAGAGCCTTGTTTGAAAAACATTTGAGAAATGTTGAGCTCAAATTGCCGTTGCTTGATTGCTTAGCCATGGTGCCGAAATATACAAAGTTCCTGAAGAACACGCTTGCCAAGACAGCTAAAGGTTATCAAGAGGTCATGGTGTTGAGTCAAGAGTGCAGTGCAATCATCCACAAGGAGATAACACCAAAGAAGCTAGGAGATCCAGGCTCATTCACCATACCTTGTGCGCTAGGGCCATTGAAGTTTAACAACTGTTTGTGCGACTTAGGGGCAAGCATTAACTTAATGCCCTACTCCATTGCAAAGAAGCTAGGCTTCACCAAGTTCAAGGAATGCAGGATATCATTGATCTTAGCAGACAAAAGCGTAAGACTCCCAGTAAGAGTGCTTAAAGACCTACCGGTGAGGATAAGCAATGTGAGTGTCCCCACGGACTTTGTTGTTCTTGAAATGGATGAAGAACCGAAGGATCCCTTAATCCTTGGAAGACCGTTTTTGGCTACTGCTGGAGCCATAATAGACGTCAAGAATGGCAAGATTTCACTACACTTGGGCAAGGACATCAAGCTTAACTTCGATATCAATGAGGTTTTGAAAAAACCAACGATTGATGGACAAGTCTTCTACATAGAAGCTATGGATCTTTTGGCTGATGAATTGCTAGAGGAATTAAGCCAAGAGGATCATCTACTGCTGGCGCTAACAAAGGAGTGTGGAGAGTATGGCTACCTAAGTGATCAAACCCAAGAATACATTCGCATCCTTGATTCTCGCAAAACTGTCAAGGAGATCGACCGAAAGATCGAGCCACTCACTCGATTTGAAGACAAGATCGACTGCCAGATCAAGCCACTCACTCGATCCGAACCACAGATCGATAGACCGATCGAGCAATCTACTCGATCCAATGAAGTAATCGACTCACTTACCCGATCTCCTGCCCAATCCAGTGAAGAACGACCAAGAGGATCGAGCAAGACCACTCGATCAGGGCAAGATCGAGTGGTAGATCGACCAATCCACTCGATCTCAGCGGGGCAGACGCTTGAAGAAGAAAGTATGGAGGCTCATGACTCAGGGTCTAAGGAAGCAAATGAGTAGAGCAATCTCAACAAGAACCAAGAGGAGGACTGGAGTGAGCTGCTAGCCCCAAAGGTGGACCTCAAACAGCTACCAACTGGTCTAAGGTACGCTTTCTTAGGATCGAATGAGACTTACCCGGTCATTGTTAAAGACAATCTGAATGATGATGAGTTAGACTTACTCCTTAGGGAATTGAGAAAGTATAGGAAGGCCATTGGGTACTCTCTTAGTGACATCAAAGGTCTTTCNGCTTGTATGGTGGAGGAACAAATCTTGGCTCTTTCTTGTGCACATCCTCCTTTGGCTTTTCCTTTACCACTTCCTTGCTCTTCTTTGCAATATACACATCATCAAAAGTTATAGCATCTTGAGCTTTTTCAAAGCTATCCTCCCCATCTTTAACTTCAATGTCCTCATTGATCAAAGGTCTTGACCTTGGATGCAACTCCTTTCCACTTCTCAAAGTAATGGCATTGATGTACTCCTTGGGATTATCTTCACACTTCCCCGGTAAAGTACCTTGAGAATTGGAGCTAGAAGCCTTGCCTTTTTCTAGTTGCTTGAACTTTTGTTGAAGACCTCCAATTTGAGTAGCAAGCTCATTGAGTGAATAATCCATCCTTGTGTTAATTTCAGCAATCTTCTTGCCCATATTAGCATCACTATTGGCTTGACCTTGTAGGATTTGTTGAATCATAAGCTGAACATTATCTTTTGGTGGACCTTGTGAAGCTTGACTAAAACCCGGTGGAGCATTGCCTTGGTTGAACTTTTGCCCAGCAAAGTTGCCTTGGTGTCCTCCTTGGTAGTTAGACCTTGGTGCATAACCTTTTTGTTGATTGTTGTATGGCACAAAAGGCTTTCCTTGAGTAGCTTGTTGAGGATAGACTTGGTCTTGTGGGTTAGCCACATTAGTACTCCTATAAGAGAGGTTGTTGTTCCCCTTATAGTTGTTGTTATAGTTGTTGTTGTATCCTCCTTGACCTTCCACGAAATTGACCACCTCTTGACCCTCTTGGTACTCAACTTGATCATCACAATCTTCCACATTCTCTTCAACAAAATGGACATGCCTTTGGTTGGAGGACATGAGCTTGTCCATCTTATCATGTAGAGACTTCATTTCCCTCTTGTGAGCATCAAAATCACCTCCCCTTGGAGCTCTATCATAGTCCTCATTATAATTTCCATCACTCAAGGCAAGATTCTCTACAAGCTCCAATCCATCTTCAACATCTTTGCCCTAGAAGTTCTCATTGCTTGCGGTATTAAGAAGCATTCTTATCTTTGGGAGAACACCTCTATAGATGGTGCTTAGTAGAGACTCTTGTGTGAAGCCATGATGAGGGCATTGCATTGTGTAGCCCTTGAATCTTTCCCATGCTTCATTGAAGGACTCATTGTTCTTTTGAGTGAAGCTAGAGATCTCATTCCTCAACTTGGCGGTCCTAGAGTTGGAGAAGAACTTGGATAAAAAGGCTTTCTTGCACTCATCCCATGTAGTGATAGTACCTTGAGGCAAAGTTTTCTCCCATTTCCTTGCTCTATCCCCAAGAGAGAAGGGAAATAATCTTAACTTGAAGGCATCTTCACTCACACCATTCATCTTGAATAAACCACAAACTCTATCAAAGTTGTCCAAGTGATCTAGAGGATCCTCCATTGGCAACCCATGGAACTTGTCTTGTTGAACCATAGAGATGAAAGTTGGCTTCACTTCAAAAGTATTGTTTTGAACCTGTGGAGGATTGATACCATAGCGATTTTGATGTGTATTTGGAGCATCTCCAGCCCCAATAGTCCTCCCTAGTCTTGGCGCATGTAAGGGGTTTCCATTGCCCCTTGGTGCTTGCTCATATCCATTATGAGGTGGTGCATGCGCCATGTTCCTAGGAGGAGCTTGATCTCCTTGTTGTTCTTCCATTCTCAACCTCTCTAACCTTGCAGCTTCCCTTCTTGCAATCCTTGCAACCCTTTCCAATTGATCAATGTCTTGAAAGCCTTGGAAGTTGTTGTCTCCTTGTGATCTCAAATGCATTCAAGGAAAAACTGAAATCTAGAAAAGTAGATGGTCAATAAGCAAAAAGATCACTTAGTCTCAAACCAAACTCAAATCTTAATGATCAATCAATCCCAATATGGCAACGGCGCCAAATTGAAACAAGAGTTTTTACTCTTGCAAGCAATTCCTCAATTGCTCATATCATTGCAATATATTGAGGTATCAATCCATCTTGGGAGATGATGCAATAAGAATACAAAGTTAAGTCTAAGCTAAGCTAAAATGATAAAAGCAAGTCACAAACAAGTATTGAAAGCTAAACACAAACTAAAAGAGATACTACTAGAGCAATACTATGAAACTAAGCCTTAATCACTACTAATCAAGATACTAAGCAAGGATTACTACTAAGCAAGATTATCAATTGACTAAATCGAAACCTAGGGATGGAATCATTGATTTGGGAAACTAAATGGACAACCTTGCAATCATTTAAGCAACTAATCAAGCTAACTCTATACCTAGAACACTTAATTTAGATTAGACCATGATGTGTGGCTCAAATCCCTTTGTTAATCATCCTAATGAACTAATGATGTTTTAGCATTAAGATAATCAACAAGCATTAATAACAAGTCTAAATGGTATGATAAACACTCTAGACATCTAATGTCTTAGGCTAGAAATGTAAATCTCTTATTAAGTTGGTTCAAGCATTTCATCAAACACTTGGTGGGTGGATGAAATGCCTATGATCCAAAATAGCAAAGATTAGCTATTTGGCATGAAGAACTACTTAATAAGAAGAGAAAAGGAAGAATCTATCCTAGATTGCAAGTTTGAACCATAAGAAATCCCTAAATCTAACCCATCCCTAAGTTCCTAAGGAAACTACTCACTAATCATGCTTAAACCCATCAAATCAAAGATTAGAGAAAGGTTAAACATGATTAGAGAAAGATAAAACAAGTAATCTAAGAAAGATATTGCATTAAACTCAAATCCAAAGCATAAACAAAGTATTTGCCCAAAGTGGCCAAAAGTTTAATCTAAGAACAAGAGAATAAAAGTTGTTTAGAAAAATTAGGTCTAAAGAGTATTTATAGGGGGACCCATGAAAAGCAAGAAAAAAGAATTCGTCTGTTGTCGGATCGACGAGTTCATCGATCCAAGTCGTCGATCCGACCCTCTTTAAAAACGGATCGACGACTCATCGATCCACTTCGTCGATCCTTGCTCAAAGTCTTGGCTTCTGGTCCGGCGTGGTACGTCGATCTGGTACGTCGATCCGACTCCCTGGAATTTTAGATCGACGAGACTACGTCGATCCATCTCATCGATCCATGCCCCTGGAAATCTGGATCGGCGTGGCTCGTCGATCCGTTTCGTCGATACGTTTCCCTGGAAATCTGGATCGGTGAGCTTCGTCGATCTGGTACGTCGATCTGTTGCGAGAAATCCTCTTCTTCATCCTTTTTGCGTCTTCTTGTCCCTCCAAGTGGTGTGCATCATTCTCCAGCTCCATCCTCATCTCCATAGCGTCCTTTTCACCTGATTAAGGTTCCAAATGCAACAAACTATGCAAAGAACCATGCAAAACACTCTAGGACTCTAAATGGTACAATGTAACACTATGATGCTATTTTAGACTCCTAAATGATGATTAACTTGCACTAAATGGATGCTAAAATGATGCAAAATATAGACATATCAGCAACCTTCCTGGAAAATTCATCATGAATCCAAAGGAATATTGCCAAATGATCACCACTTTTGACGAAGAAAAACGGGATCTGCCCGAAATCACTTCTCCAAAAAATGGACCAAGGTGTCAAGAAAACTCTCCTGTTGGGAAGACCTTTCCTATCCTCTGCCGGTTGCATGTTTGATTGCAAAAGCGGCAAGGTAGAGCTGAGACTAACTGAGAGCTTGGTAATGCACTTTGACACCAAAGGAAAGAGAATCAATGAGAAGGAACATGCATACTCCCTTGTGCTCAAGAAGACGATTGAGAAGACCAAAGATCCATCCTTGGAAATATGCTATGATGGGGCTAGCTTTGATGGGGTCTGCCTCAATGCAATATTCGAGGGGCAACCAGAAGAAGTCCAAGAAGAACCAAAAGCGGTGATCACTTGCAAGAAGTCCTATGTGAAAGGACCAACCCTCAGTGATCTTCTGGAAGGTATGACTCTGAAACCTGTTCTCTCTGCTGGTGGTGAGATGAGATACAAGCTGAATTTCAAGGGAAAGGTTAGACCCTTTGTTTGCCTTAAGGTGATAAAAGACACCGTTGACCAATCAAAAGGGTTCTAAGGCAAGCAAAGAGGGAACTTCCAATGTATCTCTGGCTGATTTCATCTCGATGATCAAGGAAAGTAAGGATCCTCCCACACGATCGAGGGGTGTTCGTTTCCCCCTTTCCCACTAAAAAGATGATCAAGAAAAGTCAAGCTAAGTGACTTAAAACAAAGCGCTCTTGGGAGGCACCCCAAGCTTATCCATGTACATATTAATGCTTTTTCTAGTTTAGTTTAATGATTTCAGGATCCGATGAAAGATAGGGTGGGGGACACTTGCACACAAGAGGAGCTAAAAACTTATGAGAAGTTGTCTAGCACAGCAACGGGATGTAATATCGGGTTAACACCACAATATTATCTTTGGGCATTCTCTGTCGAGCAGGCACAACGGTGTGTAGCCGATATAGAATGAAGCCCAAGCTAGGCAACCTTCAGCGGGGTAATATATCGGGAACCAGCCGATATCCGAAACGTTAATCATACCATATCGGAGTCAACCTGATATGGCCGTCCAGGTAATAGGGTATTTGGACTTGCCCAATCCGAGAAAAGCGTTCAAATTTATGGCCCACTTTTCCGGATAAGGCAAGAATACTTGGTTGGGGTTAACCGACAACTATTCCCCAAACCAAGAAACCCTAGTCAAACCCTTCTCTTCCCCACATCTCCTCTTTATAAAAGCTATCACCTCTCTCGTTTTCATTCCCCCATCACTCTCAACTCCAGAAAATTGTCCAAAGCTTTTAATTTCGCAATTCAATTCCGTGCATCCTTCCAAGTGTTTTTGCAGATATCATGGTAAGGTAAAAATCTGCTATAGAACGATATGATTGAGTATTGCTTAGAATTGTTCGAATTCGCTGCATTAGGAATTTGAGAGTTGATGGAGGAATATTTGGTAGATAGTTTTTGCATAAAACTTAGGGTTTTTTGTAGGATTTTCTAGAATTTTGGCATTTCTATTTTTGAAGAATAGCTTCACGGCTAAACTCTTTTGAAATGTTAAGATTCTGAAGATCCCCTTTTTCCACCTTTTGTTTAACACATGCTTTTCTAAATTTTGAATCTATGAGAAACAACTTATAAGAAACATTATTTATCTTTCTCAATTTAGGATTTTTCCCGATCTAGTAATAATTGGAATAAGTTTGCTTAGGTCTCTTTAGTCATGAATAGACTTACCTTAAGCTTAAGCATATATGCAAGATAATCTTTGCTCTTAGTGTTTTTCCGTGTGTTTACACACTTTCGAGTGTTTTTGATTGTTAGGTACAATGGTAGGAGCGACAAGAAGCGAAGCTATTCTTGGGAGATCGAGGGAATACCAGACGGAAAAGAAACAAGGAAAGAGACCAGTGGGAAGTTCAAGCCGAGCTGACACAATTCGCTCGCCAACACGCACGTCGGGAAGAAGAAGTGCTGGATCCCGACCCACACTGGCCGATATGCGTGCAGCATTCAGGCGAATGGAGTTCAAGGCCACGCGCTACCCCCATGAGGAAACAATGGCCGAGCTGGACATTTATTAAGACTGCCAAATCCTCTTCAACTCGATGGGTCTGAGGAAATTCATGGAGAACGCCTATGCGTCTCATGACGAGGCAACTTTCCAGTTCCTGGCAACGCTGGAAGTGACCTTCTACGCCTTTAGAGAGGAGACTCCAGAAGAAGATGGTGACGGGTACATCCGTTTCAAATATGGAAGCGAGACACACCGAATGTCATTTTGGGATCTCGAGTCGATATTCGGATTCAGCCAGGGCGATATGCGAGAAATGACCCTCAACATAGAAAGGGAGGAGCTGGATGCACTGTGGGGGCACATTGGGGTAGGCACTTATAAGCCCGGAGTGAACAAGAGTACCAGGATAAGGCACCCAGCCTTGAGTATGTGCAAAGAGCCATTGCACATACGTTTTTTGCAAGAAAGGAATGTGGAGCTGTCCTGACCAAGGAGCTGGAAATAATGGATGACAGTCTGGTAGAAATTATTCAAGAGACCCGAAATGGGAGGGAGCTGAAAGGAAGCAGACGGAGCACCGGCTTGATCACGATGTTGCTCAAAGAGCTTCTCCACTACAAGTCGTGGATGATCTCCACGCCAAGTGAAAGACCTCAAATAGGCTGTGAAGGAGTCGTATCTGCCATCCCAAAGGGAGCTGGTGCCGATCTCGAGTAGCCAACGCACGAGATTCGCTGGATAAACATCGACTATTTGAAGAAGTGTCAATTTCTTGGGAAGCCATATCGGCATGGACACCGATATCAGTTCACCCTTCCTTCAAACAGAGCGGCCGTGATGTTCCTGCCCAACCCATACCTGACAACGATAAGGAAACCTCAGCATCTTGATTTCGAGCCGCAGGACGAGCATCTGTTTCCCTATGGAGCTGACTTCTATGGAGACTACGAGGAAGAATATCGGGAGGAAGCTGATATAGTCGCTCCAGAGGAAGAAGGAGATGAGGACCCTACAGACAAATACGGTTTCTGTGGCGATCCAACCCGATAATCCTAACCAGGTCGGCCGTCCCGAGTCTAACTCTAACCAAATTCCATACTTAGCATATTTTTCAGATTTTTCTTAAACTTAAACAACAGATATGATTAATAAAAAGCCCATTCTCATTGCATAATTATTCCAATCCAGATATAACAAAGGTTCATAAAACATAAGCTAACTTAGCCAAATTCGTTCTAAGTCATAACAGAATGCAAAGCCAATTATCCAGAAAAACTCATGATAAATAAACCCCCAAACCCAGTCCTAATCCACTTCTTTCTTCACTGCCTTCAAGTCCGCCTTCAAGACTAAACGTCCCGGATAACATCTTTACCTGCACACTCCACACATAAGAGAGGCATTAGAATTATCATAAATGCTTAGTGAGTACGGTCATCCCGTACCACCAGCCAATACCAGAAACGCAATCAAGCAACAGTTATACAATTCGCATTATCACTTAGCAAGCAAGCACAGAATCAACAGAATCACGGTTCTGTGATCATCTCAACTACTTGTGAATTTCCTCACGGACTCGGTTCTACTCCAAGTGAGAATCACACATCCCCTTGAGCTAGCAACTCGATCCGGACATTCACACAGCTAGTTAAACACCACGTATAAACCACGGTATCCAATACCAATCACAGAAACACATTGACCTTGCTAATCATACACTAACTTACACAAGCAATCAATGAAATCAGATAACCTAGCAATCCTACAGTTCCATATACCAGCTACAGTCACGCACTCACCTTAGACACAAAGGCAAACGTTTCAGTCGGAAGAAACTCAGTGTTTTCTCGGTCATAAACAGAGATAGTCGGACGCACTTGCGTTCTCTCGGCTATCGCTACAGCCAAATCCGCGAGATCCAATCTCCTCTCGGCTATCTCCCAAAACGCTCACTTTTCCTCGAGCAATAATCTGTATTCCCTCGGAAACAGACCAAAACATGAGGATTAACTCGATGTTACTCGGCAGAAACTCAATAAAACTCGTGATCTCTCATCACTTATTGAAATCTCTCGGACAGATTCTCCTTCCCTCGGATGACTCTCGATCCGATCGAACAACCCTCGGATAACTCTCGGATTTCTCGGCTAACACACGCCTACAATCAGATAACTTGATTATCTCTAGGTGAAAACCGATCAGAACTCAATACTCACGGTGAAATCGCAACAAAACAGAATTCTCTCGGTGATAATCAGCTTACCTTGATTATCTCTCGGATGCTTCGCGATCCGATAGAGATTCCTCGCGATAAACAAACTTTCTCTCGGCAAACCGGCCCTTCCAAGTCGTTTCTCTCGAACGAAATCCTCAGAAATTCGACGGCTCGGACGATCTCTCGACGGCTTCACTTTTCTCTCGGGTGAAAAATCTCCTCTAGGGTTTCTCTCGAGAAAAATATCGTTTCTCTCACGCGGCCACGAGAGAAAAGCATATATATAGGGTGAAAACCCTAGCTTGACCGTCCAACCACGGTTTACTCACACGGTTTACTTTTGCTCTCGATCCGATTTAAGTTTTCTCGGCCAACCAGCCTACTTTCCTTTTTTTCTCTCGGCCAAACCTCACACCGTTCGACCTTTCAGGGGATAAATCCTTTTTCACTAAGGATAAACCGATTGCCCTCGAGAAATCTCTCGGCCCACGGCCTAGCAGCCTTATCTACCAACACTTAGGCAATTTCCACACAAAAATATATACTCGGTCCAACCATGGTACGGTACTTAACCTCACAGACGCAGACACGGTACAGTCCTTGACCTCACAGACATACCACGGTACAGTCCTTGACCTCACAGACGTACCACTGTACATACTTATTTACAGAAACAGACGAACCTCCATCATACCAGAACATATATACAACGGCCATCCCATGACCCGCACGACCGTACTTAGGATTTCTGGTCACGGATGCCACAGTTTCCCTCTCTACGGAGCGGATCGTTACCATTTCGATCCAATCACGAGTGCAACGCACCGAACTCTCAAGACGGCTCACGATCGGATCAACGTACTCCAGCGGTATTGCAAATGGCAAGATCGCTCTATCAGAAAATTGGTCTCCACAGTGAAGGGGATTAAAGGACACGTGAAGGGTCTAAAGGGCCAGATCAAGTCGCTCACCTCGAAGCAGAAGGGGTCGACGTTATCGCCACGGCTTGAAGCCGATATGTCATCCGAAGAACCAAGAGAAGAAGGAGAAGAAGAGTCTGACAAACCATACAGCCAAATGCTTCAAGAGAGGCATTCCTTCTCGTTCTTGCCGCGGGAGCACGAGCTAAGTGATCCAGAAAGGCATTTCTGCCAGGAAGAAGGCATATCGAGGAAGAGACGTGCGAGCCAGTCCCCGATATCGGAATCGGACAACCCTTCATTCTCAACCTGTGAGGACACCACGTCCTCACATCACACTGAGCAATGAGGTACCACTCCAAACTACTGTACATAAGCATTTTTTTTTTCTTTGCATTTTGCATTTTGCTTGAATTTTTGCATTATCGTAGGACCGTATTCTTCCTCTCTTCTATCACACAGGGACTGTGTGATTTAAGTTTGGGGGAGTATGTAGTACATGCACTCACATAGATTAAACATCATGCATTCATCAAATTTGCATAGAAAAACACAAAAAAAAAAATTGAAAAAGTTTGAAAATTTATCGCACAAAAAGATTCATGTAGTTGCATTTCCATATTAGGATTGAGTCTAGATGCATTCATTTAGGATTCATAAACATTCGCATAGGGTGTTAAGTATGATGAATCCTTGTAAATAGCCATTTTTAAGCCATGAATTCAATGCCTTAGTTCTTGTTTGTTTGATGCATTTGGAATTAGACTGAGCTTAAGGCAGCATCACATTTGGAATTTGTCTTGTGAAATTCGTTTTTAACTTGATGCATTGCGATTTGAACCATTTACCTAATGAACTTAAACCGTTAAAATGAAAATCTAATTATCTCATTCTTGTTTGTCGATCAACTCATAGATTTCACTTGGACTCTCTTTCCCTTTTTACCTCTCTTCTGCTAGTCCAAGTACCAGACCGCACCCTAAACCCAAACCTTTGTTTTAATCCATAAACACTTTTGTGAGAGCATGTGAGGCCTTTGCACCATTTTTGAATCTTCTTAGGCAAAAAGTGCTGGGTTTAGATCGACAAGGTTAGATCTCCATTGTAGACGTTGGCTCGCATCTTGAGTTAACACTAGGTTAGGTGGTGTAGACACTGATAACGGCTTGGTACCGAAATTTGAGGCCGATATTACTAGGTAGACTAGGAAAAGGGGGGGTGTATTCCGATTGAACATGCATTTAAAGGAAAGGAGAAAGCCACTAAGTCAGACGGGGACACGAATAAAGAGATGGCGGCAACAAATGAGGCTCGAAACCAAAAGAAGAAAAAGGCGATTCCAAGAGAAAGCAAAAGAAGGCCAATACAAAGTCTAAATCCGGTCAACAACACCAAAGGTGAAAAGCAAGGAACGCAATAAGGAGCCAGAAAGCCAAAACCGAACTCTAACAAAGAAGAAGTCCCCCGAAGATGACCAGGAAAGGTAATATCGAGGAGTAATATCGGGTATAAGGCGAAATGCCAAAACAAAGGGTAGCTTAGGAGGGAGCAGTTTAGATTAGGGTAGGAAACAAAATAGATGTTCTGGGTAGATGGAAGTCTAGCCTTGTATGCATCCATTGGTTTTTACCCTTAGCATTTTGCACTAAGAAGGTTCCTTTCATGAGCGATCCCATTTAAAACACTTAACCTGTTCGCACTACGAGTTCACATTTAGCTCGTGACCTTACCCTGAACCAAGTGAGTTGATTGACAGGTATGAATGAGATCCACGTTTTAAATTTCCTAATGAATGTGAATGGGAATTGGGAATTTGAATGTGCATCTAAGTTAGGATTGATTTTGCTCGATTTTGCGATGAATGTGGTTAAGGCTTTTTGGATAGGTAGAATTCGACTTGCATCCTAGAAACCTCACCCCTCCGGTTGGCGTTTGCTTGAGGACAAGCAAAAAGGCAAGTTTGGGGGCATTGATATCTCTGTAAATTGAATGATTTTAACACATATTTCATGCTAGTTAGGACTTCATTCTTGCACTTTCATCTTAGGTTTCATCACATTTTCACCCATGATAGGATTAGATGCATTTGGTTAGGTTTCTGCATAGTCTTGCATGTTTGGAGTGTGTTCTCAGGTGCTTAGGATGGTCCGAAGAAGAAACCAAGGAGGGAGATCACAAATGGAGGACAAGCCGGTAATATCGAGCATGGATCATGATATATCGTGGTTTTTACCCACTTTTAGGCCATGATATAAGTGTTTTTATAGAGTCTTTTGTTAGTTTTCGAGTCCTTTCTGAGTCTTTATAGGTTGGACTACCTTTGGAGCATAAATGGAGATTCTGAAGCTTTTTGCAGCATTCTGCAAGAAGCTGCGAAGTGATGAAGTCAGAAGAGCAGAATTACGCACAAGGTGTCGATCAGTGTCGATCGACACCAGACAAGGACGTCCAAAGTTTCCCAATTCCATCAGAAAAATAAATTGCCCAAGCTTTAAAGAATTACAAGATTGCCCCTGGACGAAAATCCTCCCTTATAAATATAGTTTTCCAACCATTGTTTACGCTACACTTTATTTTACCAATAATTTAGAGAGAGATTTATAGAGAGTTTTTGGAGAGAAGAATTTGTCTCCTTATAGCAAATTTGGAACTCCCTTTATTTATTCTATTGACTTCTTTCATGCTTTTTATTAAAGTTATGATTTCTGTTTCATTGATCATGTCTGAGTAGTTTACTAGTTAGGTTTAGGGTTTTTCAAAGGTGATCAATGAATTGTTAGGTCAAATTATATTGTTAGGATAAAATCATTAGAGTTCTTCATCTGGATTTGTGTTTAATGCTTATTCTAGCTTCGCGACCTAGAATCTGATCTTAGGTTAATTAATAGATGCGAGAGTATTATTAATTGTCTGAACTAATGTTAGATGAGCAAAATACCTATTCGCAAAGAGAGTTGGTTTAGGGTTTTGTGAACAATTGAACCTGAAATTAATGCTTGTTTGAATCGATAGGATTTGCAAAGAGATTTGGAATACTAGGGTTTAGACATAGATAATCTTCGCAGCGAGAGTTGGTTGATTTTACATTAGTGTTTCAAGTTTAAGAACAGAGCTTCATATTTCCTAACATTCACCTAGACCTAGAATTTAGATCACCTGAGAATTTCCCTGAACCTAGCGTTTCGTCTCCTGAACTTACATCGTTTTTAATTGCTTTCTGTCTTTACTTTTATTATTTTTCCTAGCTTAATTCGAAATTGGAAAACTGCTGTGTGACTATCCCTTCTCTGTGGATTCGATCCCTAAGTACTACAACTGATCTCTTAATTTAAGAGTAGTTCTAGGGTAAATTTGACCCCTATCAAATTTTGGCGCCGTTGCCGGGGAAGGAGATTAGTTACCTACAGATTTCTAGTATTAGAATTTTGTCTAGGTTTTTATTTTTGTTTTTGTTACTGATTTGTTTCTTATCTTTGGTTTCAGGTGCATGTCCAGTACCAGAAGCAACAAGGAAGAGGAACTAATCCCATTGAACCAGGAGCTCGGTCATCTCGAACGCACAAACCGAGCATCTGCACGAGCGTCGATCGACACATCTAGCATCGATCGACACCATCACTTAGTGTCGATCGACACCAAGTGCATCGATCGACACCTTGCGCGGACAGAGATGGCAGAACGTTTGGTTATGATACGCGACGCAGATGGCAACTTAACCGACCTACAGGGCAACAGAAGGAACGCCCAAGGTCAGCGACTTGATGAGGCTGGCGCCGTCATAGTCGAACCAGCGATGCAAATCGCACCTGCTGGACGTGGAAGAACACTTGGCGAATACAACCGCCCAGACCAGTTCTATGCTAATAGAGCTGCGATCCGTCCTCCTGCATTCCAAAGGAATGACTTCGAGCTGAAGCCTGCCTACTTTCAGCTCGTAGCTCAGAATCCCTTCCATGGTCTTCCCAACGAGCACCCCATGGATCATATAGAGAGATTCGAGGATTTGGCCTCAAGCATCAAGGCCAACGGAGTTACATATGATTATCTCTTCTGCAAGCTTTTCCCTTACTCGCTTGCTGGAGATGCATCATACTGGCTGAAGCAGTTACCACCAGGATCTTTGACCACATGGGAAGATACAAAGAATGCATTCCTTTACAATTTCTTTGATGATGCGAGATCCGAGGAGCTGAGGATGAAGATCACCACATTCTCTCAAGGACCCACTGAAGCATTCAAGGCTTCTTGGGTGAGGTTCAGATCTTATCAGAGGGACTGCCCACATCATGGATTCAGCGAGCCGCAACTTATCGGTATCTTTTACCGAGGGATCGATTGGAGGTACCAGATGGCCCTAGATGCTGCGAGCAATGGCAACTTCAACACCAGATTTCCAGAAGGTGCGATAGAGCTTATAGAGAATTTGGCCTCTAGTAATAGCACCAAGAACGCAGACTTCGAGAGAAGGCAAAACGCAGGAGTAGCTGGAGGAAACCAAATTGCTGAAGTCAACAAGAAGCTGGACATCTTGATGGGAAAGAAGCAGGTCCATTTTGCTAATGAAGTAGAGACCTTTGAGCGAGAGCAAGAAGAGGTCAACTACATCAATGGTGCTGGTTTTCAAGGACAGAGGTTCAACAATCAGCAAGGCTATAGTTCTTCTTACCATAAGCCTTTTCAGAACAACAACTTCCAGAGAAGCTATGGTTCTTCTTCTTACCAGAAGCCTCCTGCACAAGACAATAAGATGGAATCTATGATAGAACAGCTTCTAGAAGGGCAACAGAAGATGACAGTGGCCTTTAATGGGAAGATTGACACATTATATCAAGATGTGACTGGAAAGATGGACGCCATGTACCAAGACTTGAATGGGAAATTCGAATCTCTGAACAACCATGTCAAGAAATTGGATGTT
>JAHZTW010000002.1:92426114-92478132 GCA_020283515.1 Alliaria petiolata
AAGGACTTGATCATTATCCTTATGTCCCTGCTTAGAATCGATTTGATTGAACAAAAGAAATCGAAAACTTAGCTCGAAAGGAAATGTGTTGCGCGGTTGAGCTTCCTTGCTTCGGATGGTGGTGGTGGGCGTGTGTGGGTGATGGATGAGGATGGTGATAGGCGTTTCGTGGTGATGATTGGCTCGCCTTTGATGTGAAGAATAGGTACTCCGGTTGTTGAGTACTCGTCTTGGTTCCTTGACCTTTGATAACACCGTGAATGAGAGATGGAAAATCTTCCGTCCTTGCGTCTTGAAGATTGCGTCACCTCAGAAACTTGACTTGAACTTTGGGTCTATGCTGGCCTATCCAGTGATCTGTTCGGGATCCCGGAAGACATGTGTTGCTAGTATGACTTTCAATGCCATATGAAATCCTTACTTGGCTTCGGTAAAGGTCTTGGTTGCGGAAGAGAGAAGCTAGTCTTCGAGAACTTTCCTCTTCGCGGTTTGGTGAAGGAAGTTGCATCTTCTTCCTTCTGGAGCTTGCACTACGGTTTTCATCCTCTGGAATCGTGGTGTTCTTCTTCGTTTTCGTGGATACAGGTCCGTTGAACGTGCTTGACGAAGAAAGTAGAGAGATGGATCATTAACTTTACTTGACTTGGATGGAGTCTTGTCTTGTCTCGCCATCTTTGATGGAACAGCAATGTGCCGCGGTTGTGGAAGTGATCTTTGCGGTCTTTAGGTCGTGTTCAGGCCATTGAATCAAGGAGGATACTTGAAAGGCTTGAAACAGGTTGAAGGAGGTCCGGTTTGGTGAGGTCGGGACGGAAACGTCTTCAGACGAAGGTTGTCGCGGCCGCGGCCGAGCATCCTTCGTCCGTGCCATCGTGGCTCGTGGCGCGGCCAGGCTGCTTCTGGCCGGCCGACGGGCGGTTCGTCGCCCGGTGAGTGTTCTTCGGGTTTCTTTCTTCATTTTTTTTGGTCTTTTCTGGGTTTTCTGATTTTTTTGTGCTTTTGGGGTTTATGAAAATGCTGCAAATTAAGAAGAAACCAAAACTAAAAATTAGTATGGTTAAAGAGATGAGAAAGAGAATACCTAAAATGGGTTGTCTCCCATTGAGCCGCTCTTGTTTAGAGTCTTTTAGCTAGACTTTGGTAGTTTGGGAGCTTAGTTGGAGGTGGAGTTCGACCTTAGGCAAGGTCTTTTTGCCTTCTGTGCGGCCTCTTCTGCTAAAGGCTCCTCGAGTCGCTCCATGATGGCATCTTCATCCTTCTCAAGAAGGTGTTTCTCCATGGTGTAAGGTACCGCAGGATATAACTTTTTTCCGTCGATATTGGCAAATGAGACTCGTCTGTTTGGCCAATCCATGATGGTTCCTACAGTGGCTAAGAACGGCCATCCCAAGATGAGAGGTGCAGCTTCTTCTTGGCGTGTCTTGACTATGTAGAAGTCTACCGGGATTCTACAATCGCCAATGATGACCGGGAGATCATAAATGACTCCTCTCGGGCAGCGAAGGATTGGTCCGCCAGTCCAATCCTGATGTCAGTGGGGAAAACGCATTTCACGCCGAGTTTCCGTGCTACACCGGCTGGCATAATGTTTATGCATGACCCCGAATCGCATAGGGCGTTCTTGAAAATGTCACCTCGGATGCTGCAAGTTGTGAGGTATTGCTCGTGGCCCTGGATCTTGTGGAGGTTTCTAATAGGCTTTCCGGTTCTGGCGAGGTTGAAAAGGCCTTGAATGTCCGACACTGTCTCCCTACTTTCGCAGAAGAAATGTCCGATAAGGTGATCTCTCCATGCTTCCACGAAATCCGTCTCAGGAGGGAGTTCTCGCACCACTTTGTTAAACTTCTCGAGTGCCAACGGCTCGACTCGGTTCTGGTGCCAATCATGATTCTTCGTTGGGGGCATCCTGATAGCATCCTTGTCGGCTGAATGTCTTTCCTGATTAAAGTAGACTTCAATATCACTCTTATTCTCCAAGCTATCTTGAAAGAAGTCGGCCAAACCCTGATTTTTCCAGGCGTCTTCGGACGTCATTCCTGTGGGGAGTTCCTTAACTTTGGCATTGAACTTCATAAGCATCTCCCTTTGAATGTGCATCGTGATTGGCCTTGCGTGGCTGGCTGATATCTCTGTAATTTGCATGATTTTAGTACATGTTTCATGATAGTTAGGACTTCATTCTTGCACTTTAGTAATAGCTTGCGTCACATTTTCACCCATGTTAGGATTAGATGCATTAGGTTAGGTTTCTGCATAGTCTTGCATGTTTGGAGTGTGTTCTCAGGTGCTTAGGATGATCCGAAGAAGAGACCGAGGAGAGAGGTCACAAGTGGGGAATGAGCCAGCGATATCGAGGATGGATCACGACACGAGGGCGATTTGGACGAGTAGCAGCGGCTTAATCCCGAAAGGAGAACCTCGATATGAAGATCCAGCAAGATGATGCCCAAAGGACGGATATCGGAACAAGGCAACGGGAAAAGCCCGATTCAAGTACCAAGGAAGGGAAGCCTTCACGACATGACCCCGAAATCCTTACCCGATATGCAGCCTGCCCGAAGAATCAGAAGAGTTAGCGTTTCGGCTAGTCCATAACAACGTGAGCACGAAACGCTAAAAGCCAAAAATGTACCATTTCGGGAAAGTGGTCCCAACGTTTATGTTTTTCCCTTTTTGTGTATAAATACCTACTCCCTCACTCTTATCTCTTCATCACGCTTTCTACTTTTATTTTCTGTCTTCTCTTTCAAGAACCGAAACTCTGTATTTTTCCACCATTGAAGCTTGTTTAAAGCTTTGATTTTTATGCAATCTTGAAGTTTTAAGTCTTATAGCTTAGTGTTATTTTCTTAAAGCTTCTTCCTTTTCTTGTCTTTGATTATCTCACGGCTTATGAGTTACTCTCTCATCCTTATGGATCTTGAGGTTTCTCAAATGGCTTGTGAGTAGTCTTTTTAGGACCTTGATGGGTTAAAAGGACCAAGGGACTCTCGGATTTATATTTCTTGCTTAGCTAAAACATAAAGTTAGATTCTTTCTTGTTTATCATTCCCAAAGCTTAGTCTAGTTTGGCCATCTAGGCTAAAGTCCTTAGGCGGCTTGACACGAACATCACGTGCTTGCTTAGCCGGATCTATGAACAAGAGTTTGATCTCTTAGGCTAAGACTAACCATCTGTCTAAGAATCTTACGGTTCAATAGGGACGTTGTAGATGCTTGTTTCTTCTATTGTACCGCTATGCGAGAGCTAGTCTATGGTGATAGAGATTCAAAGAGTTTAGACCCAAACATCATGGGCTAAACGATTTGAGGATCCCTTTACCTAAGAATCACCATCAAAAGACCAAGTCTTGATGTGATCCAAAAGCTTTAGCTTGATAAGCCGAACCGAGAGTTACCTAGTTCATGATACTCATCAAGATCCTTCCTTTATCTTGAAAGTTTATCTTTTTACCGTTTAAATATCTATTTCTTGCTTAGCGTCTTTAAAGTTTTCTTATTTATGGTCTTGAGTGACACAAGATCAATCCTTTAGTAGTTTTTAGTAGTAAAGTCTTAGTCTTTACCCGATTTGAACTTGACTTATAACACCGATATGACCGTTATGTTCACTAACGCTCCCAAAATGGTTTGATACCCCATACGCTGTACTACTTCGGTTGATAGCAGTTGGGACATTGCTAAAAGGGTGAAAAACCTGTTTGTCAATTGGCGCCGTTGCCGATTTGGGAGATAGTTTAGTCATTTCGGTATTAGGTCGTTATAAGGACAAGTTTTTATTTTTCAGATTTTTAACACTCTACTCGTACATCTGTGTTGAAACAGGTACATGAACCTACGTTCACACGGTACAACAAACCTTGTTCCCCCAATAGACGATATCCACCTGCTCGAAAGATCAGCTAGACGAAATCGGGAACAAGCCGAAACAGTTAACCGTGTGACGATGGAAAACCAACAAGGTGCTCAAGGAGCTGCGGGCGCAGCTGGTGCACAAGGACCACAAGGTCCACAAGGTCCACAAGGAGTTCAAGGACAGCCTGGTGTTGCAGCTGCTCCACGAGCTGTGAGGCAAATCGGTGCCGGAGATGCACCGATATCGACTGCAAGCCGACACGGTATCCAGCCACCACCAGTGCAGAACAACAACTTCGAGATCAAAAGTGGTCTTATCTCCATGGTGCAGAACAACCGATTCTTCGGTCTGCCCTTGGAAGACCCACTTGACCATCTCGACCAGTTCGACCGTGTGTGCGCCATGACCAAGATCAACGGCGTAAGCGAAGATGGATTCAAGCTGCGTTTGTTTCCCTTCTCACTGGGAGACAAAGCACACGCATGGGAAAAGACACTGCCACACGGATCAATTACCTCGTGGGCAGATTGCAAGAAAGCTTTCCTGACAAAGTTTTTCTCCACATCGAGGACAGCCCGATTGAGGAACGAAATAAGTGGTTTCACTCAAAAATCCAACATGACTTTTGGTGAAGCTTGGGAGAGATTCAAGGGTTACACCACTCAGTGCCCTCACCATGGATTCAGCCAAGAATCACTGCTCAGTACACTATATCGGGTGTCATTTCCGAGATTCGGATGCTGCTCGATACGGAGAGCAATGGAAATTTCCTAGCTAAAGACGTTGAAGACGGTCTTGAGTTAGTTGAAAACTTAGCTCAGAGTAACTCTTCTTACCACGAAGACTATGACAGATCCAACCGTGGTTCCAAAGAAGAAGTGGAAGGAAGCCGGAAGGTGATCAAAGAGCTCAATGAGAAACTCGACAAGTTACTACTTGTCCAAACTCAAAAGGAGGTCCATTTCGTGGAAGAACTCACTCAAGTCAAAGAAGGGGAGGACATTCAGTATGAAGATGTCAATTACATCAACGCTCAAGGAGGGTATAACAATTGGAGACCAAATAACAACCTTTCCTACCGGAGCACGAACGTCGCAAATCCTCAGGACCAGACCTACCCACAGCAACAAGGAGGAGGAGCAAAACAATTCGTGACCTACACGAATCCACAAGGCTTTGTACCACGGTTCCAAAACCAAAACGGCTATCCGCCACGACATCAAGCCGGTGCACCTCCTGGATTCCCACAACAACAAGGAAACCCAAATGCTCAAGCTGGCTTTGACTTGGAGGGAACTCTGAAGCAACTTCTACAAGGTCAAACACATATCCAGGCGGATATGCACAAACGTTTTGCTGAAGTACATAACAAGATTGATGGTGTCCACACGGAACTATCCGGGAAGATTGAAGACTTGACCGCTCGTGTCAAGACACTTGAAAACAACAAAGGGATTGCATCTACAAGCCAAGCAAGCAACCTTCCTGGAAAATCCGTTACGAATCCAAAGGAGTATTGCCAAATGATCACCACTTTCGACGAGGAAAAACGGGATCCTCCCGATATCACTTCTCCAAAACAGGCTCAAGTCGATGCGGACATCGACATTCTAAGAAGGGGAGGGAGTTCTAAAAATTTGGCAACCCCTGAAGAGAAAGCACCATTCCTGCGAGTCTATAAACCGCCAATGCCATACCCCCAGAGGCATAAGAAACGTCTCATAGAGGAACAAGAAGCCGAATTAATTGAAACATTGAAGAAAGTTGAAGATCTCTTCAACAATACTGACGAGACCAAGCCTATTCCAGATTTCCTAGTAGCCTTGAAGGATAAGCTCTATGCTGATGCAATGGCAACAATAGGGAGGAATGCAGCAGCTCGTGTGGAGAAACCTAAGGAGGAACCCTTAGTAGTTAAGAAGCTCGAAGACCCAGGATCATTCACCTTGCCATGCACACTCGGAGGAATTACCTTTGAAAACTGTCTGTGTGACCTCGGGGCAAGCATCAACGTGATGAGCCGAGCCACAGCTGAACGTCTCGGGTATGACACCTATACCGACTGCAAGAAGCCGTTATCACTGGCCGATGGAAGTGAAAGGAAAACTGTTGGGAAGCTGCTGGACCTACCCCTCATGATTGGGAACGTGCTACTGCCAAGCGACTTCCTGGTGATAGAGATGGACCAAGATGTCAAGGAAACTCTCCTGTTGGGAAGACCTTTCCTAGCCTCTGCCGGTTGCATGTTTGATTGCAAAAGCGGCAAGGTAGAGCTGAGACTAACTGGAAGCTTGGTAATGCACTTTGACACCAAAGGGAAGAAAATCAATGAGAAGGAACACGCATATTCCCTTGAGCTCAAGAAGACAATTGAGAAGACCAAAGATCCATCCTTGGAAATATGTTATGATGGAGCCAGCTTTGATGGGGTATGTCTCAATGCAATGTTCGAAGGGCAACCAGGAGAAAACCAAGAAGAAACAAAAGAGGTGATCACTTGCAAGAAGTCCTACGTGAAAGGACCGACTCTCGGTGATCTTCTGGAAGGTATGACTCTCAAACATGTTCTCTCTGCTGATGGTGAGATGAGATACAAGTTGAGATGCAAGGGAAAAGTTAGACCCTTTGCTTACCTTAAGGTGATAAAAGACACCGATTTGACCAATAAAAAAGGGTTCTAAGGCAAGCAAAGAGGGAACTTCCAATGTATCCCTGGCCGATTTCATCTCGATGATCAAGGAAAGTAAGGATCCTCCCACAGGATCGAGGGGTGTTCATTTCCCTCTTTCGCACTAAAAGATGACCAAGAAAAGTCAAGCTAAGTGACTCAAAACAAAGCGCTCTTGGGAGGCACCTCAAGCTTATCTATGTACATATTAATGCTTTTTCTAGTCTAGTTTACTGTTTTCAGGATCACATGAAGAATAGGTGAGGAGACTTACACACATGAGGAGCTAAAACCAAAAGAGAAGCTGTCCGGCTCAATAACGGGATGTAATATCGGGAGAACACCCTGATATTGTCCCTAGGCATTTTCTGTCGGGCAAGCACAACGGCGTGTATCCGATATGGGACGAAGCCCAAGCTAGACAACCATCACGGTGGTCAAATATCGGGAACACGCCGATATCCGTTACGCTGATCACACCATATCGGGGTCAACCCGATATGTCCGTCCAGGTAAAAGGGTGGCTAGGCTTGGCCAATCCGAAAAAAGCGCTCAAATTATGGCCCACTTTTTCGGATAAGGCAAAAATATTTGATTGGGGTTAACCGACAATTATTCCCCAAACCAAGAAACCCTAGTCAACTATTCCTTTCCCCATGTCTCCTTTTTCTTTATAAAAACCCTCGCCTCTCTCGTTTTCATTCCCCATCACTCTCAATCCTAGAAAATTGCTTTTGAGTTTTTATTTCGCAAAGTCGAGTTTGAGCATTCATCCGAGGATTTTCGCATATCGATCTATGGTAAAATGCTAATATATCACGATACGATTGATAATCTCTTAGGATTGTTCAGATTCGCTGCATTAGAGATTGAGAGTAGATGGAGGAACGTTTTTGTGGGCAGATTTCGCGTAAAGACTTAGGTTTTTTGTTTTGGTTTTTCTGAATTTCGGCACATCTATTGTGAGAATAGCTTAATGGCTCATCTCTTTTGAAGTGTCGAGATTCCAAAAGACCCCTTTTCCACCTTTTTGTTTACACGCAAGTTTGTCTAAAATCTGGATTTGTGAAGAACAACACTATTTATTCTTCACGATTTAGACTCTTCCCCGATATGCTAATACTCAAATTTGTTTGCTTGGGCCTCTTTAGTCATGAAAAGAGTTGTCTTAGGTTTAAACATACATGCAAAACAGTCTCTGTCCTTAGAGCTTTTCCTTGTACTTACACACTTCCGAGTGATTTTGATTGATAGGTACAATGGTAGGAGCAACAAGAAGAGGATCAATTATGGGGAGATCAAGGGAATACCAAACGGAGAAGAGAGAAGGAAAGAGACCAGTTGGAGAATCCAACCGAGCGGCGATTGTACGTTCACCCACACGTGCATCGGGAAGAAGAAGTACAGGATCCCGACATACCCTGGCCGAAATGCGTGCAGCATTCAGGCGAATGGAGTTCAAGGCCACGCGCTATCCCCACGAGGACACAATGGCCAAGCTAGGCATCTACGAGGACTGCCAGATCCTCTTCAACGCAATGGGCCTGAAGAAATTCATGGAAAACGCTTATGCGTCCCATGACGAAGCGACCTTCCAGTTCCTTGCAACACTGGAAGTAACGTTCTACGCGTTTGGAGAGATCACTCAGGAGGAAGTCGGAGATGGGCACATTCGTTTCAAGTATGGAAACGATACTCACCGAATGACATTTCGGGAGCTGGAGTCGATATTCGGGTTCAGCCAAGGCGATATGCGTGAAATGTCCCTGAATATAGAAAGGGAGGAGCTGGAGGCACTGTGGATGCACATTCCGGTAGGGACGTACAAGCAAGGAGTGAACAAGAGCACCAGGATAAGGCACCCAGCCTTGAGGTATGTGCAAAGAGCTATTGCACATACTTTCTTTGCAAGAAAGGAATGCGGAGCTGTCCTAACAAAGGAGCGGGAGATAATGGACGACCGCCTGGTGGAAATCATTCAAGAGACGCGGACTGAGTTTGAACTGAAGGGAAGCAGAAGGAGCACCGGGTTGATCACGTTATTGATGAAGGAGCTTCTCCACTACAAATCGTGGATGATATCCACGCCAAGCGACAGGCCTCAGATAGGCTGTGGAGGAGTTGTGTCTGCTATCCTGAAAGGGGCTGGCATTGATCTCGAGGAGCCAACTCACGGAATCCGGTGGATAGACATTGCATATCTAAAGAAGTGCCAGTTTCTCGGGAAGCCATATCGACATGGACACCGATATCAGTTCACCCGAGCATCAGGACAAGCTGCAGTACTGTTCCTGCCAAACCCGTGGTTGACCACGATAAGGGAGCCAAGGAATTTGGATTTCGACTCCCAGGATGAGCATCTCTTCCCATATGGAGCTGACTTCGATGAGGGTTACGAGGAAAAATATCGGGAAGAAGTCGATGCAGCTGCTGAAGAAGAAGATGAGGATGAAGACGCCTATGATGACCCTACTGACGAGTTTGGATTTCCTCTCTATGGGGCGGATCGCTATCATTTTGATCCAATCACCAGTGGACCACACCGAAATCTCAAGGCGGTGCACGATAGGATCAATGTGCTCCAGCGGTACTGCAAGTGGCAAGACCGTTCGATCAGAAAGCTAGTCTCCACGGTGAAGGGAATCAAGGATCACGTGAAAGGCCTGAAGGGGCAAATCAAGTCGCTCACCTCAAAACTGAAGGGATCGACACCATCACCACGGTATGAAGCCGATATGTCTCCGGAGGAAGCCGAAGGAGATGAAGACGAGGAGTCCGATGAAGCAGACAGTCAAATGCTTCAAAGGAGGCATTCCTTCTCGTTCGAACTAAGGGAGCGCGAGCTGAATGATCCAGGAAGGCATTCCTGCCAAGAGGATAGCATATCGGGGAAGAGACGTGCGAGCCAGTCCCCGATACCGGAATCAGACAACCCCTCCTTCTCCACCAGTAAGGACACCACGTCCTCACATCACACTGAGCAGTAAGGTACCACTCCAAACTCTTGTACATAAGCATTTTTCTTTATCATTTTCATTTTCATTTTGCTTGATCTTTTGCGTTATCATAGGACCATATTCTTCCTCTCTTCTATCACACAGAGACTGTGTGATTTAAGTTTGGGGGAGTATGTAGTACTTGTATTCATAATATTTGCATAGAACAACAAAAAAAAAATTGAAAAATTTATAAAAATGTTCCCACAAAAAGAACTCATGTAGTTGCATTTCCATGTTAGGATTGAGTCTAGATGCATTCATATAGATTTCATAAGCATTTGCATAAGATGTTAGGTATTATGAATCCTTGTAAATAGCCATTTTTAAGTCATGAACTCAATGCCTTAGTTCTTGTTTGTCTAATGCATTTCGAATTAGACTGAGCTTAAGGCAGCACCACGTTTGGAATTTGTCCTGTGAAATTCAGTTTTGACTTGATGCATTGCGATTTGAACCATTTCCCTAATAAACTCGAACCGTTAATTTGAAAATCTAATTGTCTCGTTCGTATCTGTCAAATAGCTCATGGATTTCACTTGGACTTTCTTTTCCCTTTTTACTACCCTCTCGCTAGTCCAAGTACCAGTCCCCACCCTAAACCGAAACCATTGTTTTTAAACCAATAAACACTTTTGTGAGAGCATGTGAGGCCTTTGCACCATTTTCGAATCTTCTTAGGCAAAAAGTGTTGGGTTTAGATCAACAAGGTTAGATTTCCATGTAGACGTTGGCTCACATCTCGGGTCAACACTAGGTTAAGTGGTTTGGTTACTGAAACGGTTTGACACCAAAATCGGAGGCCGATATTGCTGGGTAGACTAGGAAAAAGGGGTTATATTCCAACTTGATCATGCGTTAACAGAAGGAAAAGAAAAGAAACCAAGGAGTCAAACGGGGACACGAATAAAAGAGATGGCGGCAACAAATGGAGCTCGAAACCAAAAGAAGAAAAAGGCGATTCCAAAAAAAAGGCGATTCCAAGAAAAAGCAAAAGAAGGCCAAACAACAAAGTATAAATCCGGCCAACAACACTAAAGGTGAAACACAAGGAACGCAACAAAGGAGCCAGAAAGCTGAAACCGATCTCCAACAAAAAAAGAAGTCCCCCGAAGATGACCAGGAAAGGTAATATCGAGGAATGATATCGGGATAACGACGAAATGCCGGGAGAAAGGGTAGCTTAGGAGGGAGAAATTTAGACTCGGGTAGGAAACGAAATAGATGTTCTGGGTAGATGGTTTTCTAGCCTTGTATGCATCCATTGGTTTTTACCCTTAGCATTTTGCATTAAGAAGGTTCCTTTCATGAGTGATCCCATATAAACACTTAACCCGTTCGCGCTACGAGTTCATAGTTGTCAGGCATGAATGAGACCCACGTTTTAAATTTCTTAATGAATGTGAAAGGGATTTGGGAATTTGAATGTGCATCTAAGTTAGGACTGATTTCGCTTGATTATTGTGATGAATGTGGCTAAGGCTTTCTGGATAGGTAGAATTCGACTTGCATCCTAGAAACCTGAACTCATACATTGAGTTGACTTCCTTTAAATGGCGTTTTGGATTCGAACTTACATCTTTTACTTTAAAACCTCACCCTTCCGGTTGGCTTTTGCTTGAGGACAAGCAAAAAGGCAAGTTTGGGGGTGTTGATATCTCTGTAATTTGCATGATTTAAGTACATGTTTCATGATAGTTAGGACTTCATTCTTGCACTTTAGTAATAGCTTGCGTCACATTTTCACCCATGTTAGGATTAGATGCATTAGGTTAGGTTTCTGCATAGTCTTGCATGTTTGGAGTGTGTTCTCAGGTGCTTAGGATGATCCGAAGAAGAGACCGAGGAGAGAGGTCACAATTGGGGAATGAGCCAGCTATATCGAGGATGGATCACGACACGAGGGCGATTTGGACGAGTAGCAGCGGCTTAATTTCGAAAGGAGAACCTCGATATGAAGATCCAGCAAGATGATGCCCAAAGGACGGATATCTGAACAAGGCAACGGGAATTGCCCGATTCAAGTACCAAGGAAGTGAAGCCTTCACGACATGACCCCGAAATCCTTTCTCGATATGTAGCCTGCCCGAAGAATCAGAAGAGTTAGCGTTTCGGCTTGTCCATAACTACGTTAGCTTGAAACGCTAAAAGCCAAAATTGTACCATTTCGGGAAAGTGGTCTCAACGTTTATGTTTTTCCCTTTTTGTGTATAAATACCTACTCCCTCACTCTTATCTCTTCATCACGCTTTCTACTTTTATTTTCTGTCTTCTCTTTCAAGAACCGAAACTCTGTATTTTTCCACCATTGAAGCTTGTTTAAAGCTTTGATTTTTATGCAATCTTGAAGTTTTAAGTCTTATAGCTTAGTGTTATTTTCTTAAAGCTTCTTCCTTTTCTTGTCTTTGATTATCTCACGGCTTATGAGTTACTCTCTCATCCTTATGGATCTTGAGGTTTCTCAAATGGCTTGTGAGTAGTCTTTTTAGGACCTTGATGGGTTAAAAGGACCAAGGGACTCTCGGATTTATATTTCTTGCTTAGCTAAAACATAAAGTTAGATTCTTTCTTGTTTATCATTCCCAAAGCTTAGTCTAGTTTGGCCATCTAGGCTAAAGTCCTTAGGCGGCTTGACACGAACATCACGTGCTTGCTTAGCCGGATCTATGAACAAGAGTTTGATCTCTTAGGCTAAGACTAACCATCTGTCTAAGAATCTTACGGTTCAATAGGGACGTTGTAGATGCTTGTTTCTTCTATTGTACCGCTATGCGAGAGCTAGTCTATGGTGATAGAGATTCAAAGAGTTTAGACCCAAACATCATGGGCTAAACGATTTGAGGATCCCTTTACCTAAGAATCACCATCAAAAGACCAAGTCTTGATGTGATCCAAAAGCTTTAGCTTGATAAGCCGAACCGAGAGTTACCTAGTTCATGATACTCATCAAGATCCTTCCTTTATCTTGAAAGTTTATCTTTTTACCGTTTAAATATCTATTTCTTGCTTAGCGTCTTTAAAGTTTTCTTATTTATGGTCTTGAGTGACACAAGATCAATCCTTTAGTAGTTTTTAGTAGTAAAGTCTTAGTCTTTACCCGATTTGAACTTGACTTATCACACCGATATGACCGTTATGTTCACTAACGCTCCCAAAATGGTTTGATTCCCCATACGCTGTACTACTTCGGTTGATAGCAGTTGGGACATTGCTAAAAAGGCTAAAAACCTGTTTGTCACTGGCCTTGTTCCCTGCTGCCGAGCAGACGGAGGTCTCTTCCTTGAGGATCTCTCGAGACGAATACCTCGATGACTCGGTCGAGTATGCCTCTCCAAAATCGTAGTTTGAATCACTCGAGCAACTGGCAGTGAAGCTCGTTTCAGGACTTGAGAATCTCGTTTCGGTGATGGGTTCCACTGCATTGCACGGTGCGAACGGGCTGGGTTTGGGCCTCGGTCTGGTGCTCTTGGCATGCCTCTCCGGGTTGCTCGGTGGGTTGACATTTCGGAAACCTCTTTGGTCGCTTCCTCAAGGAGGCATGTAGCTTTCTCGGTTCCGCCAATGCCCATTGCAGAGACTATATTGCCAAGTCTCTGTTGTTCCTTGCTTAGCTTCTCTATTGTCGTCGTCTTCTTTTTCAGGCAATTTAAGATGCTTTCGAGCTTATTGTCGGTCTCTTCCGCTTTGTCCTCAGATTGCCTTTGGTCCTCTATGAGTTGAAGGATGTCAGCTTTGGCTTGATCTCTATTGACATAGACAGAGTCGTTGGTATTCTTAAGCTTTTCATTCAAGGTGCGGATGTCTCTCACGCTCTGCTCGAGGATAGGTCTGCGATACTCGAGCGCATCAGAGATCTTCTTCAGTTGGACCGTGTTGCTGGCCGCTTGCTCCTTATGCAGCCTCATCTCCTCGGATAGAGCTTCAATCTTAGCGAGAAGTTCGGCTTGAACCTTGTCTATATGCCCATATACAGCTTCAGTGCAATCCGCCTGGTATACTTTCATATCCTGCGTCCTAGACGAACACGCAATAGGATCGGGACAATAAACATTCAGACATCTTTTAAAGGATGCTCTCTACCCTATTTTGGTCTAGATCTGAGATTCAGGACATTCGTCGTTCTCAAGACCCTGCGATCAGAATATAGTTCATGACGCCATACTCAAGCAATAAGAACGAATAAGGTGAGACAGAAAATCATAATCTTCGGCCTAAACAATCGGTTTAACAACAGTTAATTAAATTCCCCATAGATCCCCTTAAAGAACACCCAACGAAAGTAAACTACTCAGACATAAACGAGCAAGTAGAAAACGTGATTGATGAATGCATAACTTGTATACATCGATTGAAATAAAAGAGGGATCAAGAACAAATCAATATCCCTCAAAGAACAAAGTGGAAACCACGAATCAAAGATTCGCGGCCACCAAAAGGAAGTTGTAACAAGAGAATTTCGTGATGGTAAGTGGTGATGCTAAGTGGTGATGCCGTAAAAAACCCTAAAGGTCGAGTATATATAGGTCTTCAAGTGCCCTAGGTCGTGGATTAGGTCTTGGCTTGCATAAGACGGCTGCGGGTTTAAGTTGGGCTTCAATTTGTCTCGGGAATCCGTTAGTGTCCTGTCCGCGCTAGCGTCTGGCCGTGGCGCGGCCACTGGTCGTCTGGTTTGGCCGTGGCGCGGCCATCTCGTCCTTCCGGGTGCTTGACTGACCTTCTTTCTTCCTTCATAACTTGAGATCCAACCGTGGGATTGTTCTCAAACTACTTCGAGGTGAAAGACAGCTGATAAGGCTACCTTTTCTCCAAATATGAGCTTGATCTCGTGGTGGTAAGGCCTTCATTTGGTGTTGAACTTCTTTCTTCGGGCACTGTTTCCGGAATTGTCCATTTTGCTTCAAAATATGCTTCTTTTGCTAAGATTACCTGAAAAGAGTCTTGAACAACCAAATACTCGAAATCTAGTGTTTATGCATCAAAACCTTAGTGAAATGCTTATTAAAGCACTCACTTAGGATAGTAAAAACGGGTAAAATATGCATGTTATCAGAGCTCGAAACGCTAAAATCCAAAATAGTACCATTTCGGGAAAGTGGTCCCAACATTTTATGTTTTTCCTTTTTTGTGTATAAATACCTACTCCCCCACTCTTATCTCTTCATCACGCTATCTACTTTTTGTTTTCTGTTTTCTCTTTCAAACCGAGAATTTTGTATTTTCCACCATTGAAGCTTGTTAAAAGCTTTGATTTTTATGCAATCTTGAAGTTTTTAACTATTATTGCTTAGTTTATTTCAAGAAAGTTTCTTCCTTTTCTTTTTCTTGACTATCTTGCAACCGATGAGTTACTCTCTCATCCTTATGGATTTTGAGGTTTCTCAATGGCTTGTGAGTAGTCTTTTTAGGACTTTGATGGGTTGAAAGGACCAAGGGACTCTAGGATTTATATTTCTTGCTTAGCTAAAACATAAAGTTAGATTCTTTCTTTTTTATCATTCCCAAAGCTTAGTCTAGTTTGGCCATCTAGCCTAAAGTCCACAGGCGGCTTGACACGAACGCCACGTGCTTGCTTAGCCGGATCCATGAACAAGAGTTCGATTTTTTAGGCTAAGACTAACCATATGTCTAAGGATCTTACGGTTCAATAGGGACGTTGTAGATGCTTGTTTCTTCTATTGTACCACTATGCGAGAGCTAGTCTATGGTGATAGAGATTCAAAGAGTTTAGACCCAAACGCCATGGGCTAAACGATTTGAGGATCCCTTTACCTAAGAATCACCATCAAAAGACCAAGTCTTGATGTGATCCAAAAGCTTTAGCTTGTTAAGTCAAACCGAGAGTCACCTAGTCCATGATACTCATCAAGATCCTTCTTTTATCTTGAAAGTTTATCTTTTTACCGCTTAAATATCTATTTCCTGCTTAGAGTCTTTAAAGTTTTCTTATTTATGGTCTTGAGTGACACAAGATCAATCATTTAGTCGTTTTTGGTAGTAAAGTCTTAACCTTTATCTATTTTTAGCATGACTTATAACACCGATATGACCGATTTGTTTAACTAACGCTCCCAAAATGGTTCGATACCCCATACGCTGTACTACTTTTGGTTGATAGTTTGGGACATTGCTAAAAAGGCTGAAAAACCTTATTTGTCAATTGGCGTCGTTGCCGTTTGGGAGAAAGTTTAGTCATTTCGGTACTAGGTCGTTATAAGGACAAGTTTCAATTTTACAGTCTTTTAACATTTTACTCGTACATCTCAGTGTTAAAACAGGTACATGAACCTACGTTCACACGGTCCAACAAACCTTGTTCCCCCAATAGACAATATTCACCTGCTCGAAAGATCAGCTAGACGAAATCGGGAACAAGTCGAAACAGTTAACCGTGTGACGATGGAAAATCAACAAGGTGCTCAAGGAGCTGCGGGCGCAGCTGGTGCACAAGGACAACAAGGCAACTAGGGACCACAAGGTCCACAAGGCGTACAAGGCTTTCAAGGACAGCCTGGTGTTGCAGCTGCTTCAAGAGCTGTGAGGCAAATCGGTGCGGGAGATGCACCAATATCGACTGCAAGCCGACACGGTATCCAGCCACCACCAGTGCAGAACAACAACTTCGAGATCAAAAGTGGTCTCATCTCCATGGTGTAGAACAATCGGTTCTTCAGTCTGCCCTTGGAAGACCCACTTGACCATCTCGACCAGTTCGACCGTGTGTGCGCCAAGACCAAGATCAATGGAGTTAGCGAAGATGGATTCAAGCTGCGTTTGTTTCCCTTCTCACTGGGAGACACACACACGCATGGGAAAAGACCTTGCCACACAGATCCATTACCTCGTGGGCAGATTGCAAGAAGGCATTCCTGACGAAGTTCTTCTCCACATCGAGGACAGCCCGATTGAGAAACGAAATCAGTGGTTTCACTCAAAAATCCAACGAGAATTTTGGTGAAGCATGGGAGAGATTTAAAGGTTACACCACTCAGTGCCCTCACCATGGATTCAGCCAAGAATCACTCCTCAGTACACTATATCGAGGTGTCATTCCCAAGATTCGGATGCTGCTCGATACGGCGAGCAATGGAAATTTTCTAGCTAAAGACGTTGAAGACGGTCTCGAGTTAGTTGAAAACTTAGCTCAGAGTGACTCCTCTTACCACGAAGACTATGATAGATCCAACCGTGGCTCCAAAGAAGAAGTGTATACAAGCCAGAAGGTGATCAAAGAGCTCAATGAGAAACTTGACAAGCTACTACTTGTCCAAAATCAAAAGGAAGTCCATTTCGTGGAAGAACTCACTCAAGTTCCAGAAGGGGAGGACATTCAGTATGAAGATGTCAACTACATCAACGCTCAAGGAGGGTATAACAATTGGAAACCAAACAACAACCTTTCCTACCGAAGCACGAACATCGCAAATCCCCAGGACCAGACCTACCCTCAGCAACAAGGAGGAGGAGCAAAACAATTCGTGACCTACACGAATCAACAAGGCTTTGTACCGCGGTTCCAGAATCAAAACGGCTATCCGCCACGACATCATGCCGGTGCACCTCTTGGCTTCCCACAACAACAACAAGGAAACTCAAATGCTCAAGCTGCCTTTGACTTGGAAGGCACTCTGAAGCAACTTCTCCAAGGTCAAACACACATCCAGGCGGATATGCACAAACGTTTTGCTGAAGTGCATAACAAGATTGATGGTGTCCTCACGGAACTATCCGGGAAGATTGAAGATTTGACCGCTCGTGTTAAGACACTTGAAAACAATAAAGGCATTGCATCCACAAGCCAAACAAGCAACCTTCCTGGAAAATCACCACTTTCGATGAGGAAAAACGGGATCTTCCCGAAATCACTTCTCCAAAATGGGCTCAAGTCGATGAGGACATCGACATCCTAAGAAGGGGAGGGAGTTCTAAAAATTTGGCAACCCCTGAAGAGAAAGCACCATTCCTGCGAGTCTATAAACAGCCAATGCCATTCCTCCAGAAGCATAAGAAGCGTCTCATAGAGGAACAAGAGGCCGAATTAATTGAAACATTGAAGAAAGTTGAAGATCTCTTCAATAATACTGACGAGACCAATCCTATTTCAGATTTCCTAGTAGCTTTTAAGGATAAGCTCTATGCTGATGCAATGGCAACTATAGGGAGGAATGCAGTAGCTCGTGTTGAGAAACCTAAGGATGAATCCTTAGTAGTTAATAATCTCGAAGATCCATGATCATTCACTTTGTCATGCACACTCGGAGGAATTACTTTTGATAACTGTCTGTGTGACCTCGGTGCAAGCATCAATGTGATGAGTTTAGCCACTGCTGATCGTCTCGGTTATTACACTTATTCCGACTGTAAGAAGCCGTTATCACTTGCCGATGGTAGTGAAAGGAATACTGTTGGGAAGCTGCTGGACCTACCTCTCATGATTGTGAACGTGCTACTGCCAAGCGACTTCTTGGTTATAGATATGGACCAAGATTTCAAGTAAACTCTCCTTTTGGGTAGACCTTTCCTAGCCTCTGCCGGTTGCATGTTTGATTGCAAAAGCGGCAAGGTAGAGCTGAGACTAACTGGAAGCTTGGTAATGCACTTTGACACCAAAGGGAAGAAAATCAATGAGAAGGAACACGCATACTCCCTTGTGCTCAAGAAGACGATTCAGAAGACCAAAGATCCATCCTTGGAAATATGCTATGATGGAGCTAGCTTTGATGAGGTCTGTCTCAATGCAATATTCGAGAGGCAACCGGAAGAAGTCCAAGAAAAAACAAAAGAGGTGATAACGTGCAAGAAGTCCTATGTGAGAGGACCGACCCTTGGCGATCTTCTGGAAGGTATGACTTTCAAACCTGTTCTCTCTGCTGGTGGTGAGATGAGATACAAGCTGAGATGCTAAGGAAAAGTTAGACCCTTTGCTTACCTTAAGGTGATAAAGGTAAGCAAAGAGCGAACTTCCAATGTATCTCTGGCTGATTTCACCTCGATGATCAAGGAAAGTAAGGATCCTCCCACAGGATCGAGGGGTGTTCATTTTCCCCTTTTGCACTAAAAGATGACCAAGAAAAGTCAAGCTAAGTGACTCAAAACAAAGCGCTCTTGGGAGGCACCCCCAAGCTTATCCATGTACATATTAATGCTTTTCCTAGTTTAGTTTAATGATTTCAGGATCCCATGAAGGATAGGGTGGGGTGACCTACACATAAGAGGAGCTAAAATCAAAGTGAGAAGTTGTCTAGCTCAGTAACGGGATGTAATATCGGGTTAACACCACGATATTATCCCCGAGTATTCTTTGTCGGGCAGGCACAGCGGTGTGTAGCCGATATGGAACAAAGCCCAAGCTAGGCAACCTTCACCGAGGTAATATATCGGGGACCAGCCGATATCCAAAACATCAGTCACACCATATCGGAGTCAACCCGATATGACCGTCCAGGTAATAGGGTATTTGGACTTGGCCAATCCGAGAAAAGCGCCTAATTTATGGCCCACTTTTCCGGATAAGGCAAGAATGGTTGGTTGGGGTTAGCCGACAATTATTCCCCAAACCAAGAAACCCTAGTAAAACCCTTCTCTTCCCCATATCTCCTCTTTATAAAAACTCTCACCTCTCTCGTTTTCATTCCCCATCACTCTCAAAACCAGAAAATTGTCTAAAGCTTTTAAATTCGCAATTCGATTTCGTGCATTCTTCCAAAAGTTTTTCTGCAAATATCGTGCTAAGGTAAAAATCTTCTTTAGAACGATATGATTAAATATTGTCTAGGATCGTTCGAATTTGCTGCATTAGGGATTTGAGAGTTGATGGAGGAATATTTGGTAGATAGTTTTTGCATGAAAATTAGGGTTTTTTGTAGGATTTTCCAGAATTTTGGCATTTCCATTTTTAAAGAATAGCTTCACGGCTAAATTCTTTTGAAATGATAAGATTCTAGAGATCCCCTTTTTCCACCTTTTGTTTATTGCATGCTTATCTAAAATCCGAGACTGTGAGAAATAAATTATAAAGAACATTTTTTTCATCTTGTCGATTTAAGATTTTTCCCGATCTAGTAATTATTCGAATATGTTTGCTTGGGTCTCTTTAGTCATGAATAGAGTTACCTTAAGTGTAAGCATGTATGCAAGATAATCTTTGCCCTTGTGTTTACACACTTTCAAGTGTTTTTGGTTGTTAGGTACAATGGTAGGAGCAACAAGAAGCGGAGCTATTCTTGGGAGATCAAGGGAATACCAGACGGAAAAGAGGCAAGGAAAGAGACCAGTGGGAAGCTCAAGCCGAGCCGTCACAGTGCGTTCACCTACGCGTGTATCGGGAAGAAGGAGTGCGAGTTCCCGACCCACTTTGGCCGATATGCGTTCAGCATTCAGGCGAATGGAGTTCAAGACCACGCGCTACCCCCACGAGGAGACAATGGCCGAGCTGGGCATCTATGAAGACTGCCAGATCCTTTTCAACGTGATGGGTCTGGGAAGTTCATGGAGAACGCCTATGCGTCTCATGACGAGGCAACCTTCCAGTTCCTTGCAACACTGGAGGTGACCTGCTACGCCTTTGGAGAGGAGACCCCAGAGGAAGATGGCGACGGCTACATTGATACAAGAGTTTTTGCTCTTGCAAGCAATTCCTTAATTGCTCATATCATTGCAATATTTAAGGTATCAATCCATCTTGGGAGATGATTCACTAAGAATGCAAAGTTTTGTTTAAGCTAAGCTAAATTGGCAAATTCAAGTAACAAGTGACAATTTAAAGCAAGCTACAAACTTAAAGAGATACTACTTAAGCAATAACTATGATATTAAACCTTAATTGAAGCTAATCAAGAAACTAAGCAAGGATTACTACTAAGCAAGATTATCAATTATACTAAATCGAAACCTAGGGATGGAATCATTGATTTGGGAATCTAAAGGAACATTCTTGCAATCATTTAAGCTACTAATCAAGCAAACTCTATACCTAGAACACTTAATCAAGATAAGACCATGATGTGTGGCTCAAATCCCTTTGTTAATTACCCTAATGAACTAATGATGTGTTAGCATTAGGATAATCAACAAGCATTAATAACAAGTCTAAATGGTATGATAAACACTCTAAACATCTAATGTCTTAGGCTAGAATATGTAAATCTCTTATTAAGTTGGTTCAAGCATTTCATCAAACACTTGGTGGGTGGATGAAATGCCTAAGATCCCAAAATGGCAAAGATTAGCCATTTGGCATTAAGAACTACTCAATAAGAAGAGATTAGGAAGAATCTATCCTAGATTGCAAGATTGAACCAATAAAATTCCCTAAATCTAACCCATCCCTAAGTTCCTAAGGAAACTACTCACTAATCATGTTTAAGCCCATCAAATCAAAGATTAGAGAAAGACTAAACATAATTAGAGAAGATAAACAAGAAATCTAAGATGGGAATTGCATTAAGATCAAATCCAAAGCATAAACATAGAATTTGCCAAAAGTGGCTCAAAGGTTCTTGACAAGACTAATTAGAAAAAGACTTAGAATAAAAATTAGGTTTTAAGAGTATTTATAGGGGGACTCATGCAAAAGAAGAAAAAGAGTTCGTCTGGGGTTGGATCGACGAGCTCGTCGATCTGCTTCGTCGATCCAACGCCCAAAATAAAACGGATCGATGACTCATCGATCTTCTTCGTCGATCCGTGCTCTTGGTCGTGGCTTCTGGTTCGGCCTGGTACGTCGATCTGGCTCGTCGATCTTGCGTCCTGAGATTTTGGATCGACGAGCCTACGTCGATCCATCTCGTCGATCCGTGCTCCTGACATTATGGATCGACGAGGCAACGTCGATCTGGCTCACCGATCTGTGCTCCTGGAATTATGGATCGACGAGCTTCACCGATCCATCTCGTCGATCTGCTGCCAGAAGCCTTCTTCTTCATCCTTTTGTTGCTTCTTGTCCCTCCAAGTGACATGCATCATTCTCCAAGTGCATCCTCAACTCCCAAGCGTCCTTTTCACCTAATAAGGTCCCAAAACATGCAAAGAACATGCAAAACATGCAAGAACCATGCAAGAACACTCTAGGACTCTAAATGATCAAATGCAACACTATAATGCTATATTAGACTCTAAAATGATGATAAATCTACACTATATGGATGCTAAAATGATGCAAAATATACACTTATCAACTCCCCCAAACTTGCCTTTTGCTTGTCCACAAGCAAATAAAACACAAGCTAGGAGAGAGGTTTGAAAGTGGGGACTCATATCCAAAGGTGTTTAGCAAATGAATCAATTCAATGGTCCTAGTTACTAGTTCTAGGATGCTCTCTATGCAAACTTCTACTCCAAAAGGTCTAGCCATACCCATACTCATTCAAATGAACCCAAGCCTTAACCTACACAAGCATTCATTTTCACCAACTCTTTAACATTCATTAAGTTGTAACCATGGATCATGAATCATACATTGCTAGAAAACTTGTTTTGTTTTTGGGGTATGGTTTTGAGATAAAAATGATCTCAACTTCTTGGGGTTCCATTGCAAGGGATCTCTCTATGAACATGTGAACTTTGGCAAAATGCTAAGAGTAAAAAGCAACCTATGCATACAAGGACAAACTTCCATCTACCCCTTGTAACACAATCATTCTTACTCTCATTTTCTCTTTTAAGCTCACTCACCAAATCCACCCTAAGCTACCCACTACAAGGCAATTTGCCAAACCCATAAGCTCAAACCACTTTCTCCCTTTCCTTCTTTCAAATACTTGGGGAAAACATCTTCTACAACCTCAAGTGTTGGCACACTTTTACTTCAAGCTCTTTCTCTTTTCAATTACAACTTGCTATCCTCTTTTCATAACAACTTAGCCATATTTTTTTCTTTTTCTTGGCTCTCTTACTTAACTTTTCTAGAGGATTTCTTTTCTCTTCTTAATACTTAGAGCATATTATACATTGCCAACACTTGTCCCAAATATTTTCGTTTTTCCCCCTTTCACAACCACAACTTCGCCCAAACTTCTTGTTCTTCATCAAATATCAAACAAATTTCCCACCCAAGAATCCTAACCTATCATCTAGCTCATTGTATGCGAGCTAGCTACATGAAAGCCTATCCTTGTCGCTCTAAACTCAACACTTTTTGCTAAGTTCACAAGATGGAAAAAGGCCTAATGCACTCAATAAGGAAGAGGTTTCAAAGGAAGCTTAGTTTGGGGAATTCGTTTTTAACCGCTCAAGATGCAAGTCGGCTATTTGGGTCAACAAGAGTGGTAAAAGGAAAGAAGATAACCCAAATATGTATGTGGTATCCACAAATTCTCTAGCAATGCATAACCATGATAATTACTTGTCAAAATTAGGTTCAAGTTCAATAGAGTTGGCTGCTATTCAAAGCTTGCTTCAATTAAAACTTAAGTTGCAAATGGTGAGGTCCAAGTAGGGTTCAACTTTAACTTTCAAAGCTTGCACACAAAGCATCAAACAACTAATAACTAGGGCCTTGAACTAATTCATGAGCTAAGCACCTTACAAGGAAAAATCATCATTGTCCCCTATGCAAGAATGCAATCCTATATGAAAGCTAGACTCAATCCTACTTATTTCACATATGCAAATGCAACTACATGCTATTTTTTTTTGAAATTTTCGAAAATTTTGTTCATTTTTTTGGTTTTTCTATGCCTTAGATGTATGCATGAGACTCAAAATGCATGAGAAGGAAAAATAAGATTCACAAAACACAATGTCAAATACCATACTCCCCCAAACTTAAATTACACAGTCTCTTGTGTAATCCAAGCTTGGAGAAGATTTCAACAATGCAAAATGAAAAGGAAATAAAAGCTAGATGGTATATATAATGGTTAGAATGGGTACCTTGTTCAAAAACGCATGGAGGAGGAGGAGGAGGTAGGCAAAACTGGCTTTTGAAACTGGATCGACGAGTCACGTCGATCTAGCTCATCGATCCTTGCTCCTGGATTTCTAGATCGACGAACCTTCGTCGATCCGTGTCGTCGATTCAGTCCCCTGGAAAAATGGATCGACGAGACTCATCGATCCTCGTCGTCGATCCATTTTTAAAAACTTTCTCCACACCCTTTTCTTCAATCTTAAGTCTCCATACTCAACCTACAACTTCCAAAAACTCAAGGAAACATAATCATAGAACTAAAGCAATAATATATACATAAGGATAACCATGGGATTGCCTCCCAAGTGCGCTTGTTTAAAGTCTTTAGCTCGACTTTTCAAACCTTTTTAGGCTAGAGGGGAATCTTGAAGAGGAATTGAGCTTGTCTCTTCCTTTGATTCTTGCACCAAGAATGGCTTTACCCTATGACCGTTGACTGTGAAGTCTTGACCATTCTTTCCTTTCAAGGTGATGGCTCCATATGGCAAGACCTCTTTGATCTCAAAAGGGCCTCCCCACCTTGACTTTAGCTTACCCGGAAACAACTTCAATCTCGAATTGTAAAGAAGGACTTGGTCACCAGCACTTAGCTCCTTCCTCACAATCCTCTTGTCATGAAAAGCCTTGGTCCTTTCCTTGTAGATCTTTGAGCTCTCATAAGACTCAAGCCTAATCTCCTCAAGTTCTTGGAGCTGGACTAACCTCTTCTCTTGTGCAGTTTTTATGTTGTAGTTGAGAAGCTTCACAGCCCACAAAGCCTTGTGTTCGATCTCAACTGGTAAGTGACAAGCTTTCCCATACACAAGGTTGAAGGGAGATCTCCCAATTGGTGTCTTGAAAGCTGTCCTATAGGCCCACAAAGCATCATCAAGCTTGATTGACCAATCTTTTCTTGTTAGACCCACTGTTTTCTCCAAAATAGCCTTAATCTCACGGTTTGAGATTTCCACTTGACCACTAGTTTGAGGATGGTAAGGGGTGGCTACCTTGTGTTTTACACCATGCTTGTGCAATAACCCTTCAAAGACCTTGTTGATGAAGTGGCTTCCCCCATCACTAATCACAACCTTTGGTACACCAAACCTTGGAAAAATTATGCTCTTGAACATCTTGAGAACGACCTTGGAGTCATTAGTAGGACTTGCTATGGCTTCAACCCACTTTGACACATAATCAACAGCCACAAGAATGTATTGGTTACCATAAGAAGAAGGGAAAGGTCCCATGAAGTCTATGCCCCAAACATCAAACAACTCTACCTCCAAGATAGGATTTTGGGGCATCTCATCTCTCTTGCTTATGTTCCCCTTTCTTTGGCAAGGCTCACATCTCTTGATATACTCATGAGTGTCCTTGAACAATGTAGGCCACCAAAACCCACTTTGAAGCACCTTTGTAGCTGTTTTGAATGTGGCAAAATGCCCTCCATATTTAGACCCATGGCAATGAAAGATCACACTCTCAACCTCTTCTTGTGCCAAGCATCTCCTATATATTCCATCAGCACATCTCTTGTAGAGGTAGGGTTCATCCCAAAAGAAGTGTGACACATCTCTCAAGAACTTCTTCTTGTGATAAGTGTTGAGATGAGTGGGTTCTTCATTGCACACCAAGTAGTTAACAAAATCAGCATACCAAGGTTCATTCTTTTCCTCTACACCTTGAATCTCTTGAAGCTTCTTGCCAAATCCATGTGCATAAGCAACGCTCTTGATCATCATAATTTGCTCCTCCGGTAAAGAATCATTGATGGGCAAAGCATCCTCAATCCTCATTCTTGACAAATTATCAGCCACACCGTTCTCTACACCCTTCTTGTCCACTATCTCCATGTCAAACTCTTGGAGAAGCAAAATCCATCTAAGGAGCCTTGGCTTGGTCTCCTTTTTGGCATAAATATGGCGCAATGCAGCATGATCGGTGTACACTATCACCTTTGATCCCACCAAGTAAGACCTAAACTTCTCAAAAGCAAATACCACAGCCAAGAGTTCTTTTTCAGTTGTAGCATACTTGGTTTGAGCTTCATCAAGTGTCCTACTTGCATAATAGATCACATGAAGCTTCTTGTCCTTCCTTTGCCCAAGCACAGCTCCCACAGCATAATCACTAGCATCAGCCATGATCTCAAATGGTAGACTCCAATCCGGTGCTTGCACAATAGGGGCACTCACAAGTGCTTTCTTGATTGTCTCAAAGGCTTGCAAGCACTCTTCATCAAACTGAAAATCCACCTCCTTGCAAAGGAGTCTTGTCAAAGGCCTAGCAATCTTTGAGAAGTCCTTTATGAACCTCCTATAGAACCCAGCATGCCCAAGAAAACTCCTTATGCCTTTCACATTTGATGGTGGCGCCAAGTTGATCATGACATCTATCTTGGCCTTGTCCACTTCTATACCATCTTCAGAAATCTTATGACCCAACACAATGCCTTGATTGACCATGAAGTGGCACTTCTCCCAATTTAGCACCAAGTGAGATTCTTCACATCTTTGTAGTACCTTGCAAAGATTAGAAAGACAAGCAGAAAAAGAGGCACCATACACAGAAAAGTCATCCATAAACACTTCTACCATTTCCTCAATAAGATCCGAGAAGATACTCATCATGCACCTTTGAAAGGTGGCTGGAGCATTACATAACCCAAATGGCATCCTTCGATATGCAAAGGTACCATAAGGGCATGTGAAAGTAGTTTTCTCTTGATCATTAGGATGAATGGGTATTTGGAAGAACCCACTATATCCATCAAGGAAACAATAGAAGGGATGGTTAGCCAATCTCTCAAGCATTTGATCAATAAAAGGAAGAGGAAAATGATCTTTTCTAGTTGAAGCATTAAGTTTTCGATAATCAATACACATCCTATGGCCGGTGATGGTTCTAGTTGGTATTAATTCATCCTTATCATTCTTAATCACGGTGATTCCACCCTTTTTAGGGACAACATGCACGGGAGAAACCCAAGTGCTATCACTAATAGGGTAAATCACTTTAGCTTCTAAAAGTTTTAAAATTTCCTTCTTCACCACCTCCTTAAGGTTTGGGTTTAATCTTCTTTGGTGTTCAATTGAGGAGGTATTTTCATTTTCAAGGTGAATCCTATGAGTACAAAGCATAGGAGATAAGCCCTTGATATCACTCAAAGAGTAACCAATAGCTCTCCTATACTTTCTCAACTCATTTAGGAGAGAGTTGAGCTCATCATCACTTAAGGAATCATTCACTATTACGGGGTAAGTAGAATTAGGGCCTAAGAAAGCATACCTTAGCCCAATGGGAAGTGGTTTGAGGTCCACCTTTGGGGCCTTAAGTTCACTCCAATCCTCATCAAGGTCCTTAGCCAACTCGCTAACCTCAAGCTCCTCTAGCTTTTCCCTTTGTCCTTGACTTGAAACCTCAACCTCCATTGACCTCTTGTCTTGGTCACAGTCCACTTCACCCTCACATGAAGCTACCAATCTTGTAAACCCTTCCTCCCCATCTAGTATCTTGCGCGAGTCAAGCATGTTCATGTAAGCTTGTGTCTCCTCATGCAAGTAGCCATCCTCTCCATGTGGTTTGGTTAGGGCTACACTAAGATGGTCTTCTAGAGCTAGCTCTTCTAGTAACTCATCATCCAACTCATCCATGGTTTCAATGTGGAAGAGTTGACCATCAATGGTTGGTTTCCTCAAGGTCTTCTTGATGTCAAATTTCAACTCAACCCCTTTTCCAAGATGCAAACTAATCTTCCCATTCCTCACATCAATGATAGCACCAGCTGTGGCTAGGAAAGGTCTTCCCAAAATCAAAGGATCCTTTGGCTCCTCATCCATCTCAAGCACCATAAAATCTGTGGGAATGACAAAGTTGCTAACCTTGATAGGTAAATCCTCAAGCACTCCCATGGGCAACCTCACACTCCTATCCGCGAGAATTAGAGAGATTCTACACTCCTTGTACTTGGTGAAACCAAGCTTCTTAGCTATGGAATAGGGCATAAGGTTGATGCTAGCTCCAAGATCACACAAGCAATTGTCAAAACCAAGAGGACCTAGGGCGCATGGTATGGTGAAAGATCCGGGGTCTCCTAGCTTCTTTGGTATCACATTGCTTTGGATGATTGCACTACACTCTTGAGAAAGCATCATAACTCCTTGAATATCCCTTGCTCTTTGTGCCACGGTGTCCTTCAAGAACTTAGCATATTGTGGGATCAACATAAATGCATCCACCAAAGGCATCTTGAGCTCAATGTCTTTGATTTGCTTGTCAAACATATCCTTGTATTTCTCCACCAATTGTTTCTTAAACCTCCCGGGAAATGGAAGCTTAGGCTTGTAAGGTGGAGGAACAAATCTTGGCTCTTTCTTGTGCTCATCCTCCTTTGGTTTTTCCTTTACCACTCCCTTGCTCTTCCTTGCAATATACACATCATCAAAAGTTATAGCATCTTGATCTTTTTCAAGGCTATCCTCCCCACCTTGAACCTCAATGTCCTCATTGATCAAAGGACTTGTCCTTGGAGGCAACTCCTTTCCACTTCTCAAAGTAATGGCATTGATGTACTCCTTGGGATTAGCTTCACACTTACCCGGTAAAGTACCTTGAGAGGTGGAGCTAGAAGCTTTGCCTTTCTCTAGTTGCTTGAACTTTTGTTGAAGACCTCCAATTTGAGTAGCAAGCTCATTGAGTGAGGAGTCCATCCTTGTGTTGATTTCAGCAATCTTCTTTCCCATATTAGCATCACTATTGGCTTGACCTTGTAGGATTTGTTGAAGCATAAGCTGAACATTGTCTTGTGGTGGACCTTGTGAAGCTTGATTAAAACCCGGTGGAGCATTGCCTTGGTTGAACCTTTGCCCACCAAAGTTGCCTTGGTTTCCTCCTTGGTAGTTAGACCTTGGTGCATAACCTTTTTGTTGATTGTTGTAGGGCACAAGAGGCTTTCCTTGAGTAGCTTGGGGAGGGTAAACTTGGTCTTGGGGGTTAGCCACATTAGTACTCCTATAAGAGAGGTTGTTGTTCCCCTTATAGTTGTTGTTATAGTTGTTGTTGTATCCTCCTTGGCCTCCCACGAAATTTACCTCCTCTTGACCCTCTTGGAATTCAACTTGATCATCACAATCCTCCACATTATCTTCAACAAAATGTACATGCCTTTGGTTTGAGGACATGAGCTTGTCCATCTTGTCATGTAGAGACTTCATTTCCCTCTTGTGAGCATCAAAATCACCTCCCCGTGGAGCTCTATCATAGTCTTCATTGTAATTACCATCACTCAATGCAAGATTCTCTACAAGCTCCAAACCATCTTCAACATCTTTGCCCAAGAAATTCCCATTGCTAGCGGTATCAAGAAGCATTCTTATCTTTGGAAGAACACCTCTATAGATTGTGCTTAGTAGAGACTCTTGTGTGAAGCCATGATGAGGGCATTGCATTGTGTAGCCCTTGAATCTTTCCCATGCCTCATTGAAAGACTCATTGCTCTTTTGAGTGAAGCTAGAGATCTCATTCCTCAACTTGGCGGTCCTAGAGTTGGAGAAGAACTTAGATAGAAAGGCTTTCTTACATTCATCCCATGTAGTGATAGTACCTTGAGGTAAAGTTTTCTCCCATTGCCTTGCTCTATCCCCAAGAGAGAAGGGAAAGAGTCTTAGTTTGAAGGCATCTTCACTCACACCATTCATCTTGAATAAACCACAAACTCTATCAAAGTTGTCCAAGTGATCTAGAGGATCCTCCATTGGCAACCCATGAAACTTGTCTTGTTGAACCATAGAGATGAAAGCTGGCTTCACTTCAAAGGTATTGTTTTGAACCGGTGGAGGTTGAATGCCATATCGATTTTGGTGAATGTTTGGAGCATCACCAGCCCCTATAGTCCTCCCTTGTCTAGGCGCATGCAAGGGGTTTCCATTGCCCCTTGGTGCTTGCTCATGCGCCATGTTCATAGGAGGAGCTTGATCTCCTTGTTGTTCTTCCATCCTCAACCTTTCTAGCCTTGTAGTTTCCCTCTTTGCAAGTCTAGCAACCCTTTCCAATTGATCAATCTCTTGAAATCCTTGGAAGTTGTCCCCTTTTGACCTCAAATGCATGCAAGAGAAACTGAAATTTAGAAAAGTGGAAGGTCAATAAACACAAAAGTAATACGTAGTCTAAGACAAAACTCAAATCTTAATGACCAATCAATCCCAATATGGCAACGGCGCCAAATTGATACAAGCGTTTTTATACTTGCAAGCAATTCCTCAATTGCTCATGTCATTGCAATATTTGAGGTATCAATCCATCTTGGGAGATTGGTTGCACTAAGAATACAAAGCTAAGTCTAAGCTAAGCAAAATGGGTAAATTGAAGTCTCAAACAAGTAACAAAAGCAAACTACAACTTAAAAGGATGCTACTAAAGCACTAACTATGAAATTAAACCTTAATTGAAGCTAATCAAGAAACTAAGCAAGGATTACTACTAAGCAAGATTATCAATTATACTAAATCGAAACCTAGGGATGGAATCATTGATTTGGGAATTTAAAGGAACATTCTTGCAATCATTTAAGCTACTAATCAAGCAAACTCTATACCTAGAACTCTTAATCAAGATAAGACCATGATGTGTGGCTCAAATCCCTTTGTTAATTACCCTAATGAACTAATGATGTGTTAGCATTAGGATAATCAACAAGCATTAATAACAAGTCTAAATGGTATGATAAACACTCTAAACATCTAATGTCTTAGGCTAGAATATGTAAATCTCTTATTAAGTTGGTTCAAGCATTTCATCAAACACTTGGTGGGTGGATGAAATGCCTAAGTTCCCAAAATGGCAAAGATTAGCCATTTGGCATTAAGAACTACTTAATAAGAAGAGATTAGAAAGAATCTATCCTAGATTGCAAGATTGAACCAATAAAATTCCCTAAATCTAACCCATCCCTAAGTTCCTAAGGAAACTACTCACTAATCATGTTTAAGCCCATCAAATCAAAGATTAGAGAAAGACTAAACATAATTAGAGAAGATAAACAAGAAATCTAAGATAGATATTGCATTAAAATCAAATCCAAAGCATAAACAAGGTTTTTGCCAAAAATGGCTAAGAGTTAATGCTAAGAACAAGAGATAAAAAGATCCTTAGAAAAATTAGGTCTAAAGAGTATTTATAGGGGGACCCATGAAAAGAAGGAAAAAGAGTTCGTCTGGGGTTGGATCGACGTGTTCGTCGATCTGTTTCGTCGATCCAACACCCAAAATAAATATGGATCGACGACTCATCGATCCTGGACGTCGATCCGGTTCATGGTCTTGGCTTCTGGTTCGGCGTGGTACGTCGATCTGGTACGTCGATCCGACTCCCTGGAATTTTAGATCGACGAGACTACGTCGATCCATCTCATCGATCCATGCCCCTGGAAATCTGGATCGGCGTGGCTCGTCGATCCGTTTCGTCGATACGTGTCCCTGGAAATCTGGATCGGTGAGCTTCGTCGATCTTCTACGTCGATCTGCTGCCAAAAATCTTCTTCTTCATCTCTTTGTTGCTTCTTGTCCCTCCAAGTGGTGTGCATCAATCTCCAAGTCCATCCTCAACTCCCAAGCGTCCTTTTCACCTAATAAGGTCCCAAAACATGCAAAGAACCATGCAAAACATGCAAGAACACTCTAGGACTCTAAATGAACAAATGCAACACTATAATGCTATATTATACTCTAAAATGATGATAAACTTACACTATATGTATGCTAAAATGATGAAAAATATACATATATCATACATCCGTTTCAAATATGGAAGCGAGACACACCGAATGTCATTTCGTGATCTCGAGTCGATATTCGGATTCAGCCAGGGCGATATGCGTGAGATGACCCTCAACATCGAAAGGGAGGAGCTGGAAGCATTATGGGGACACATTGGGGTAGGCACTTACAGGCCCGGGGTAAACAACAACACCAGGATAAGGCACCCATCCTTGAGGTATGTGCAAAGAGCCATTGCACATACGTTCTTCGCAAGAAAGGAATGTGGAGATGTCCTGACCAAGGAGTTGGAGATAATGGATGACGGTCTGGTGGAGATAATTCAGGAGACCCGAAATGGGAGAGAGCTGAAAGGAAGCAGACGGAGCACCGGCTTGATCACGATATTGCTCAAGGAGCTTCTCCACTACAAGTCGTGGATGATCTCCACGCCAAGTAAAAGGCCTCAAGTAGGCTGTGGAGGAGTCGTGTCTGCTATCCTAAAAGGAGTTGGTGCCGATCTCGAGGAGCTGACACACGGGATTCGCTGGATAGACATCGACTATTTGAAGAAGTGTCAGTTTCTCGGGAAGTCATATCGGCATGGCCACCGATATCAGTTCACCCTTCCTTCAAACAGAGCGGCCGTGATGTTCCTGCCCAACCCTTACCTACCCACGATAAGGGAACCTCAGCATCTGGATTTCGAGCCGCAGGACGAGCATCTTTTCCCCTATGGAGCTGACTTCTATGGGGACTATGAGGAGGAATATCGGGAGGAAGCCGATATAGTCGCTCCAGAGGAAGAAGGAGATGAGGACAACTACGAAGACCCTACGGACGAGTATGGTTTCCCTCTCTACGAAGCGGATCGTTACCATTTCGATCCAATCACAAGCGCGACTCATCGAACCCTCAAGACAGCTCACGAACGGATCAACGTACTCCAGCGGTACTGCAAATGGCAGGATCGCTCAATTAAGAAGCTAGTCTCCACGGTGAGGGGAATTAAGGGACACGTGAAGGATCTGAAGGGCCAGATCAAGTCGCTCACCTCGAAGCTGAAGGGGCCGACACCATCGCCACGGCTTGAAGCCGATATGTCATCCGGAGAACAAGGAGGAGAAGAAGAAGAAGAGTCTGACGAAGCAGAGAGCCAAATGCTTCAAGAAAGGCATTCCTTCTCGTTCTTACCAAGGGAGCACGAGCTGAGTGATCCAGGAAGGCATTCCTGCCAAGAAGAAAGCATATCGAGGAATAGACGTGCGAGCCAATCTCCGATACCGGAATCAGACAACCCTTCCTTCTCCACCAGTGAGGACACCACGTCCTCACATCACACTGAGCACTAAGGTATCACTCCAAACTCCTCTACATAAGCATTTTTCTCTACTTTTTTCATTTTGCTCGAATTTTTGCATTATCATAGGACCATATTCTTTCTCTCTTCTATCACACAGGGACTGTGTGATTTAAGTTTGGGGGAGTATGTATTAAACATCATGCATTCATAAAATTTGCATAGAAAAACACAAAAAAATTGAAAAATTTTGAAAATTTATCTCACAAAAAGAATTCATGTAGTTGCATTTCCATGTTAGGATTGAGTCTAGATGCATTCATTTAGGATTCATAAGCATTCGCATAGGGTGTTAGGTATGATGAATCCTTGTAAATAGCCATTTTTAAGTCATGAATTCAATGCCTTGGTTCTTGTTTGTTTGATGCATTTGGAATTTGACTGAGCTTAAGGTAGCACCACATTTTGAATTTGTCTTGTAAAATTTGGTTTTACCTTGATGTATTGCGATTTGAACCATTTCCCTAATGTACTTGAACCGTTAAAATTAAAATTTAATTATCTTGTTCACATTTGTCATTCAACTCATAGATTTCACTTGGACTCTCTTTTCCTTTTAACCACTCTTCTACTAGTCCAAGTATCAGACCTTACCCTAAGCCTGAACCTTTGTTCTAAGCCATAAACACTTTTGTGAGAGCATGTGAGGGCTTTGCACCATTTTCGAATCTTCTTAGGCAAAAAGTGTTGGGTTTAGATCGACAAGGTTAGATTTCCATGTAGACATTGGCTCACATCTCGAGTCAACACTAGGTTAAGTGGTATGGTTACTGAAACGGCTTGACACCGAAATCGGAGGCCGATATTGATGGGTAGACTAGGAAAAAGGGGGGGTTATATTCCGATTGATCATGCATTGACAAAAGGGAAAGGAGGAATACACTGAGTCAGATGGGGACACAAATAAAAGAGATGACGGCAACAAATGAGGCTCAAAACCAAAAGAAGAAAAAGGCGATTCCAAGAGAAAGCAAAAGACGGCCAATCAACAAAGTATAAATCCGGCCAACAACACCAAAGGTGAAGCACAAGGAACGCAACAAAGGAGCCAGAAAGCCGAAACTGATCTCCAACAAAGAAGAAGTTCCCCGAAGATGACCAGGAAAGGTAATATCAAGGAGTAATATCAGGTATAAGGCGAAATGCCAAGCCAACGGGTAGCTTAGGAGGGAACAGTTTAGAATAGGGTAGGAGACGAAATAGATGTTCTGGGTAGATGGAAGTCTAGCTTCGTATGCATCCATTGGTTTTTACCCTTAGCATTTTGCATTACGAAGGTTCCTTTCATGAGTGATCCCACCTAAACATTTAACTCGATCGCGCTACGAGTTCATATTTAGCTCGTTACCTTACCCTGAACCAAGTGAGTTGATTGACAGGTATGAATGAGATCCATATTTTAAATTTCTTAATGAATGTGAAAGGGATTTGGGAATTTGAATTTGCATCTAAGTTGGGATTGATTTTACTTGATTTTGCGAAGGTACCATACGGGCATGTGAATGTGGTTTTCTCTTGGTCGTTCGGGTGTATCGGTATCTGGAAGAAGCCGCTATAGCCATCAAGAAAACAGTAGTATGGATAGTTAGCTAGCATTTCCAGCATTTGGTCTATGAAAGGGAGGGGGAAATGATATTTTCTTGTGGCCAAATTCAACTTTCTATAATCAATACACATTCTATGGCATGTTATGGTTCTTGTGGGTATTAACTCGTCTTTCTCATCCATAACTACGGTGATTCCTCCCTTTTTTGGCACACAATGGACAGGTGAAACCCAAGTGCTATCCGAAATTGGATAGATAACACCCGCATCTAGAAGTTTAAGAATCTCTTTCTTTACAACTTATTTCAAATTAGGGTTTAGTCTCCTTTGATGTTCTACAGAAGTCATAGATTCATCTTCTAGATGTATCCTATGTGTGCAGAGAGAAGGGGATATGCCCTTGATGTCATCCAAGGAATAACCAATTGCTCTCATAAACTTTCTCAACTCACTTAAAAGGGAAGCTAATTCTAATTCATTCAAGTTTTCATTGACAATGACCGGGTAAGACGAGTTAGGACCTAGGAAAGCGTACCTTAGTCCTTCTGGAAGAGGTTTGAGTTCGAGTTTTGGGGCATCAAGTTCGCTCCAATCCCCGCGGGTGCACTGCCCAACCGAGCTCGGTGTGTCTTTATCGGTCTGATCCCGATATTCTCCTTCTTTTGTTCCCCATGCGATCTTATGCCTTCCGTGCTCTAAGTCCTCGGGAAACTCATCATCCCCAGTGGCTTTCCTTGCATCCAGATGCATGACATAGACTTCACTTTCTTCCTCCATATATCCGTGCTGCTTCTTCTCTTTTGTCAAAGCGACTAGCAATGGGTCTTTCAAAGATAGCTCCTCAAAGAGCTCATCGTTCAGCTCATTCATTGCATCCACCCAGAAGACTTTTCCTCCTATAGTAGGTTTCTTCATAACCTCTTTTATGTCGAACTTGAGGACGATGTCCTTTCCAAGATTGAGCTTAATCTTGCCTTTCTTCACATCAATCACTGCCCCTGCCGTGGCTAAAAAGGGCCTCTCAAGGATAAGAGGATCTTGCGGTTCTTCATCTATTTCGAGCACCACAAAATCGGTTGGTACCTCGATATCACCAATCCGGATGGGAACGTCCACGAGTAGCCCTTTCGGCAACTTTACGGATCTGTCTGCCAATATCAGAGATATTCGGTTTGGCTTGTAGGATGTAAAACCAAGTCGTTTGGCTATTGACAGTGGCATGAGGCTCACACTTGCTCCTAAATCACAAAGGCAATTGTTGAATGTGAGTGGGCCTATTGAACACGGGAGAGTGAAGCTTCCCGGATCGTCTAGCTTGTTGGGCACTATCTTCTTTTGGATAATGGCGCTACACTCTTGCGTCATCACCATCATGCCTTGGAGTTCTTTTGTTCTTGCCAAGATAGCATTTTTTATAAAATTTTGGTACGGCGGTACCAATGCCAGAGCATCCATGAGCGGCATGGTAAGTTCCACTTTCTTCAGATGCTCTGCAAACTGAGCTCTGTATTTCTCGAGGAGTTCTTTCTTGAATCTTTCTGGAAAAGGGTAAGGAGGTTTGTATGCAGGGGGAACAAATCGTGGCTCTTTTGGTTTCTCAAAACGGGCAGCAGGTGTCGGTGTCATCCCGATATTTTTTTCTCTGAGTTTGGTGAAGAGATGATCTTCAACACTTTCGTGAACCTCTTCTACCTCGTTGTGAACTTCTGATTTTTTAAAGCTGTCCCCCCCCCACTAGATCTGAAGCGTCCTCGCTGATTTTCGGAGGTTGATCTTTTGGTGCAAGAATCTTTCCGCTTCGTAGAGTTACAGCTTGTACGTAGGCTGGTTGTGTAGTGGTTTCATAGTGCATTGGTTGTTGTATTAGCTTGATATGTTCTTCCTGCTTGTCCAACCGTGAATTGATTGATTTGATATCCTGGTTGCTACTGCAGTGACTCTGAACCAGCTAAGTTAAGAGATTCTTGATGTCAGAATCTTGCGGTTGTTGTGGGTAGAAACCGTAATGTCCGTATGGTGGTGGTGGGTATGGAGCTTGATATTGTTGATGTTGAGAGTAATATTGGGGAGGAGGAGTGAATGCTTGCTGAGTGTAAGCATTTGCATTGTACGGCGGGGCTTGCTCAGGATATGTAACCGAAATTGGAGATTCCCCATATTGTATTTGCTCGTTAGTGGTTGTCGCGTCCCCATATCGGCCAGTTTCTGTGGGGATGACCCCGATACTCGCTACTTTAGCGTTTTGAGCGTATTTGCTTTTTAGTAAAGCGTCCAAACGGGCTTGTAGGTGCATCGTTTTCCCTCTGCTTATTCAGCTCGGTTGTTTCGTTGTCAATGTCGTCCTCGTAATTACTATCACTTGTGGCCATATTTTTGACGAGGTTCATTTCGTCGTCCACGTCTTGGCCGAGGAAGATGTCATTGCTTGCAGTATCCAGCTGATCCCTATATTTCTTTGACACTCCTTTATAGAGGATACTGATTAGTGAGGAGCTTGAGTAGCCATGATGGGGACATTTTAGTGTGTGCCCTTTTAGACGTTCCCAAGCTTCACTGAATCTCATCTTCTAGTTGGGTGAACGTGGAGATTTCCATTCGCAGCTTCGCTGTTCTTGACGGCGAAAAGAATTTCTTGAGGAAGCCTTTTTTGCATTCATCCCACGTTTTTATAGATCCCGGTTTGAGAGTCTTTTCCTATTGGTGAGCTCTGCCTCCCAGGAAAAATGGAAAAAGACGTAGCTTGAATCCGTCTTCCGAGATTCCTTCTTGTTTTGTCAGAGAACAGATCTTCTCAAAATCATCTAGGTGATCAAGGGGGTCTTCCACGGCTTCACCCTGATATTTGTTGTTCCGGACCATGGCAAGCATACTACTCTTTATCTCGTATCCAGCATCACTTGAGGGTGGGGTAATACCGATTCGTGGTCTGTAGTTGGTGGGGGAATCACATTCGCCGATGAGACGTTGATGTCGCGGTATATCGGCTTGTTCCCGTTGTGCGTCATTCATTCCTTCTTGGAGATGGTGCATGTCATCCATCTGAACGTGTTGTTATAGGTACCTGCGAAAAAGTCTAAAGGAGCGATGTTAGAGTCGAAAAAGAAAGTAAAGTCTTAGTCTTGCTAAGAATTGGAAATTCAATACTCAAATTTCTCCCAAATCGGCAACGGCGCCAATTGATAAGTAGATATTTCTATGGGTTCTACTCAGTCAATGACCCACTACTTATAACCGAATGTAGTATAGGTTATGGGTCTTATCAATCCGATGGGAGATTTCAAGGTATTGCATTTATGGAATTCTTTTACAAGCTAAGAGAGATTAAAAGAAAAATGGTGAAATGGTGAGAACCTATCACTTAGATTATAAAAGAACAGGAAAACAGATATTGAAACTAAGAATTGCTAAGGAACTGAGGACGTGATGGTTAAAGATACAAACTTGCAAAAGAAAATAGGAATCGGTTCAAAGGACAAGGGATTTTTCGGGTCTAATACGTTAAAGATCTTTCCTTTGACGACGGATTTACTTCCTATAAGGCTAATCCTTTAGCGTCGAGTTCAAGATCTGGACGAATCCACTGTCGTGGTATAAGTCTCTCTGCTGTCTCACGACCTAACCTCGCTATCACGTAGTGATCCACGAAAGCAGCAAGCTTGAACAGACAACTCTACTAATGCCAAAACGCTCCCTAGGCATCTAATCCCTTAGGCTAGGATGAGCGAATCTCTTATGAGATTGATCCTTGCAAACATTCAAACATGGCGTTTGTTTGAAGAAGCTCGATGGCAAAGTTCAAATAGCGTAGATGACTAAGCATTAATAATATCAAATAAGAAAGGATTAAGATGGATTAAGCATAGATCCGCATCAAAGGTTGGGACTTTAACTTATTTCTCCTACCCTTGCCCCAAAACCGATAAAGACTACTCACAAGCCATTTGAGAAACCTCAAGATCCATAAGGATAAGAAGGTTACTAATGGATTGCAAGATAGTCGAAAATAAGAAAAGGAAGAAACTTTCTTGAAATATACTAAGCAATAATACTTAAAACTTCAAGATTGCATAAAAATCAAAGCTTGAACAAGCTTCAATGGTGGAAAATACAAAAGTAGTTTTCGGTTTTCAAGAGAAGACAAAAAAATAAAAGTAGAAAACGTGATAAAAGGATAGGAGTGGGGGAGAAGTATTTATACACAAAAGAGGGAAAACATAAAACGTTGGGACCACTTTCCCGAAATAGTACTATTTTGGATTTTAGCGTTTCGGACTCAAGTCGTTGTGAGCAAGCCGACATGCTAACTCTTCTGATTATTCGGGCAGTCTCCATATCGGGCAAGTGTTTCGGGATCATGTCGTGAAGGCTCGCCTTCCTTTTTACTTGAATCGGGTACTTCCCGTTGCCTTGCTCCGATATCTGTCTTCATGGCATCCTCTTGCGGGATCTTCGCTCTGAGGTGTTCCTTTCGGGACTAAGTCGCTGTTACTCGTGGAGGTTCGTCGTGCGCTTGTCCATATCGGCTTCGGAGTCGTGATCCATGATCGATATAACCGGCTCGTCCTCCATTTGTGATCTCCCTCCTTGGTTTCTTCTTCGGACCATCCTAAGCACCTGAGAACACACTCCAAACATGCAAGACTATGCAGAAACCTAACCTAATGCATCTAATCCTATCATGGGTGAAAATGTGATGAAAGCTCAGATGAAAGTGCAAGAATGAAGTCCTAACTAGCATGAAATATGTGTTAAAATCATGCAATTTACAGAGATATCAGCGTTACCCGAGAGAAGGAGAATCTGTCCGAGAGATTTCGGTAAGTGATGAGAGATCACGAGTTTTATTGAGTTTCTGCCGAGTAACATCGAGTTAATCCTCATGTTTTAGTCTGTTTCCGAGGGAATACAGATTGTTGCTCGAGGAAAAGTGAGCGGTTCGTGAGATAGCCGAGAGGAGATTGGATCTCGCGAGGGAAGTCCGAGTAATTCTGTTTCTGTCCGAGTTTCTTCCGAGAGAAACAATTCTGAGGTGAGTGCGTGACTGTATCTGGTATCTGGAACCGTAGGATTGCTAGGTTATCTGATTTCATTGATTTCTTGTGTAAGTTAGTGTATGCTTAGCAAGGTCAATGTGTTTATGTGATTGTGATTGATATTGGATACCGTGGTTTATACGTGGTGTCTAACTAGCTGTGTGAATGTCCGGATCGAGTTGCTAGCTCAAGGGGATGTGTGATTCTCGCTTGGAGTAGAACCGAGGCCGTGAGGAAATTCACAAGTAGTTGAGATGATCATAGAACTGTGATTCTCTTGATTCTGTGCTTGCTTGCTACGTGATAATGCAAATTTTATAAATGTTGCTTGATTGCGTTTTTCTGGTATTGGCTGGTGGTACGGGATGACCGTACTCACTAAGCATTTATGATAATGCTTATGACTTTCTTATGTGTGGAGTGTGCAGGTAAAGAAGTTATTCGGGACGTTTAGTCTTGAAGGCGGACTTGAAGGCAGTGAAGAAAGAAGTGGATTAGGACTGGGTTTGGGGGTTTATTTATCATGAGATTTTCTGGATATTTCGCTTTGCATTCTGTTATGACTTAGAACGAATTTGGCTAAGTTAGTTTATGTTTTATGAACCTCTGTTATATCTGGAATTTGGAATAATTATGCAATGAGAATGGGCTTGTTATGAATCGAATCTGTTGTTTAAGTTTAAGAAAAATCTGAAAAATATGCTAAGTATGGAATCTGGTTAGAGTTAGACTCGGGACGGCCGGCCTGGTTAGGATTATCGGGTTGGGTCGCCACAGTTTCACTCTCTACGGAGCGGATCGTTACCATTTCGACCCAATCACAAGCGCGACGCATCGAACCCTCAAGACGACTCACGAACGGATCAACGTACTCCAGCGGTACTGCAAATGGCAAGATCGCTCTATCAAGAAAATAGTCTCCACAGTGAAGGGGATTAAAGGACATGTAAAGGGTCAAGTCGCTCACCTCGAAGCTGAAGGGGTAGACATCATCACCACGGCTTGAAGCCGATATGTCATCCGGAGAACCAGGAGGAGAAGGAGAAGAAGAGTATGACAAAGCAGACAGCCAAATGCTTCAAGAGAGGCATTCCTTCTCGTTCTTGCCAAGGGAGCACGAGCTAAGTGATCCAGGAGGGCATTCCTGCCAAGAAGGAAGCATATCGAGGAAGAGGCATGCGAGCCAGTCCCTGATACCAAAATCGGACAACTCTTCCTTCTCGACCAGTGAGGACACCACGTCCTCACATCACACCGAGCAATGAGGTACCACTCCAGAACCATTGTACATAAGCATTTTCTTTTTCTTTTTTGCCTTTTGCTTAAATTTTTGCATTCTCCTAGGACCGTATTCTTCCTCTCTTCTATCACACAGAGACTGTGTGATTTAAGTTTGGGGGAGTATGTAGTACATGCATTCACTTAGATTAGACATCATGCATTCATCAAATTTACATAGAAAAACACAAAAAAAAATTAAAATTTTTTGAAAATTTATCCCGCAAAAAGATTTATGTAGTTGCATTTTCATGTTAAGATTGAGTCTAGATGCATTCATTTAGGATTCATAAGCATTCAAATAGGGTGTTAAGTATGATGAATCCTTGTAAATAGCCATTTTTAAGTCATGAATTCAATGCCTTAGTTCTTGTTTGTTTGATGCATTTTGAATTAGACTGAGCTTAAGGCAGCACCACATTTGGAATTCGTCTTGTGAGATTTGGTTTTAACTTGATGCATTGTGGCTTGAACCATCTCCCTAATGAACTTGAACCGTTAAAATGAAAATTTAATTATCTCGTTCTTATTTGTATCATCACTTGGACTCTCTTTCCCTTTTGACCACTCTTCTGCTAGTCCAAGTACCAGACCACACCCAAAGCCTAAACCTTTGTTTTAAACCATAAACACTTTTCTGAGAGCATGTGAGGCCTTTGCACCATTTTCGAATCTTCTTAGGCAAAAAGTGTTGGGTTTAGTGATAGGGCTCAGGTTTTACCCAAATAATCAACTACTGCAAGTGCACAGCAATGCAATTGAAGTATAAGGGGTATCGAATCCTCAGGGAAGTTAAAGCTACACTTATGGTTTCTAGGTTTAGATTATGCTAGGCGAATAATTTTAAGTAGTCTAAAGCAATGCAGAAATAAGTAAACGAGTTTATAAAGCGATGTAAGCTCAGAGACAAAGGCGCTAGGCAAGGATAATTATCAGGTTTGAATCCAAGTATGCAGAATCTAAGTTTATTAGGGATTTATTAAGAACCGTCTAGAACTCGAAACTCTAAGTTAAAACCAATCAACTCTCGTTGCAGAAGTTATCTATGCCTAAATCCCTAAATTCCAAATCTCTTTGCGAATTTAAACAATTAAGGCAAGCAATAAGAACAGGTTCGATTTGTTCACAAAATACCTAAACCAAATCTCTTTGCGAATAGATAATTTGCTCACCTATGATTAGTTCAAGTTATTAATAATGCTCTCGCATCTATTAAACAACCTAAGGTTTGATTTCTAAGTGATCAATTCAGAGAATCAAGTTAAGCACAAATCAAGGTGAAGATCCAATCCTGATTGGAAACCGTCAAACTTCGCCGTCCTTGATTGGTGTCGATCAACACTGATGGTGTCGATTGACACTCAGCACGTAAATCCATCCTCTTGACTTCATCACTTCGGGTTCTTCTGCAAAATTCTCCAAAATGTCCCATAATCTCCCATTTAGCTCCAAATGCTCTCCATCCTATAAAGACTCTAAAAAGATTCCAAAACTAGCAAAAGACTCTATAAAAACACTTGTATCATGGCTTAAAAAAGGGTTAAAACCATGATATATCAACTCCCCCAGACTTAGCCTTTGCTTGCCCTCAAGCAAAACAGAAACTTAGACTGAAGTAGAAGTTTGAAAACAGGAACTTCCAAGTACTTCTTCAAAACACCACATTGATTAACGCTTCTTGAATCCACATGATATTAGAGCCAACCTTAGGAAATGTTCAATGTACTTACCACAAGCTTAACAATCTCCCAGTTCAAATCCAGATCCTTTCCTTGGTAAAAGATTCGAACTCTAACATTGGTAATGCCATAGAACTTTTCTGATTCTTTTCCCTTCCTTAGTACCAAAACAAGATATTCTCATGCAGCTCCCCTATTTTCTCTTCCCTTAGTCAACTTCTGCCCATTTTCAGGGTGTTCTAAGATCTTTTCATTGACTTTTTTTATTCTCTTTGGGATCTCTGGAATAGTGCTACTCTCTACTTGTGTTCCTTGTGAGGAGACGTGTTCAAGAGCATCACTAATATTGTTCCTTGTGAGGAGACAGGCTCATGACAAGACACTATTCAAGACTTAGACTCTTTTTCTTTCTTTTCTTTTCTCTTAAGGGAAGATCAAGGAGAGACTGCAATTGCCTATCTTTTCGGACTGAAAGAGGAATCAAGTTCTGCGCATACCTAGTTCTCATAAGGGGATCTGAACCCGCCCTGTTAGACTGATTCCACTTGCAGCTTTCTACTTAGTAAGTCCTGCAATCAACTGTCATAGCAATGGTTCTTCAAGTGTTAACTTTCTGTGGTTAGTTCCTAGAAAAACTGAAAGTTCCAACTAATTTTGACTCAATAAAACAATTTTTTTGAAAACTTTTGACTCAAGACTCAACTGACTCTCAAAACAAAACACAAAATTAGCAACCACCTCCCCCAGACTTGAATAACACTGTCCCCAATGTTACTAAGAATGAGTTTAGATAGAAAAAATTCATACCAACTGTTGCAACAAAGAGAAAAAAAATCGGATTACCTGACTTCTGCGTGTAGCGTCGATCGACACAGATGGTATCGATCGATGTTGTGTCTGAAGTTGGTGTCGATCGACACAGATGGTGTCGATCGACACTCTGCCCGTAGACTAGAACATGATTGTTGCTAAGTCAGATTTGTTGTTGGAGTTAGCCTAGCTGTTAGAAAAACTCAAACAAACGTTAAAAGCACAAGATAATCCAATAATCGCAATGATTTTAACAAGTTCTGAAGCAAAGTACTGAAGCAAATGCAGACTCAAGAGAAAAAGAAAAACTGACTCAAAATACTAAAAAGAAAAAGGATGGGAAAGTCACTCGTCGTCATCAGCATGTGGTGGAGAGGAACGTGGTGGCGTAGGTGGTCGAACGCAGGTAGACACAGAGGCAATGGCGTTCCAGATGGCCTGGAAGCTCTGAACCACATATCGCTGAAATGCAGCCTGCTCCATAGGAATCTCAGGAGCGTCTGGAAGGTGATGCGGTCCAATAGGCTCTAAAGGGGCCTGTGCTCTGCGCCTAGAACAAGAAGGTCGTGGTGCATCCTCAGCTGGTCGGGAGGAAGTGCCTCTGCGTCTGGCAACGGGAGCAGTCCTAATCTTGTTCGGACTGGGGTGAAAGGCGAGGCGCAGAGGATCGCTGGTAATGTGAGTGAGATCCCTGTCAGGTAACTGTACCAAACGCTGCACTCTCTGCTCGTCGCTGAATGCCCACAGTCTCTCTCCGGTCACCCAGTGAGTCCTCTTCAAGTACTCCATATCCACCAAGGCACGCGATGTAACAATGGAGCAGGTAGAAGTGTCTATCCCGCAGTGCTGGAAGATGGGTGTAAGAAGACTCCCTATGGTCTCTGGCTTCAGCTTCGTCCCACTGAAAGGCTTCGTCTTCAAGGAAGCCAAATGATGAGCAAATACCGCGCCAAGGTTCGCGCTAACTGGCGCGTCATCATCCTCATAGATCTCAGACCAGAGACCTCGATAGAGCAGCACCAACTCAGACACTCGCATCTTCCCTGGCTCGTGCTTACACAGAAGTGTAGTGGAGAACAATCGAACCAAATAGCGCAGAGTAGGATGACGAATGTCGGTGTGAGTGGAGGTCTTAGAATCATACCTCCCATTCCCGAAGTGCGACCAGAAGTCCTGGTTATCTGGAAGCTGAGTCTGAAGAGAGACCCCAGTGGCATGCTCGTCGGCGAATCCATAGATCCCACAGAGGTCTGGAAGGGAAATGCGGTATCTGATTCCGCGGATTAGGAAGGTCAATGTGCCTTCCAGAGCATTCCTGTTGATCTCGTTCCAATAGTAGACCCTGGCTGTGGCAATGAACTGGCGGACTAGGTCTGGATAGAGATCGAACTGTTTCGTCGCTATGGTGCCCATCCCAATTCTGCTTATCAAGGAAAGGATGTCATCCTTGATTCCTAGCGCGCTCATCGTCTTCTCACAAGCGAAGCGAGTTGGAGCGATCTCTACTCGCTGCCACGCATTGTAGAACAGCGTGTCGTAATCATCCCATGACTCGCTGATGTCTCTGTAAGTGCATGCGTCCTTTGCCACCTCTGCAGCTGGTGACTCGTCCCAACTTCGCGTAATCCGGATCTTTGCGTTTTCACGCTTTGGCCATGGAGGAAGAGAGGGAATCGCCTCATCATTAGCAGTCCCAGAGGCGGACGCTTCAGTGTGGCGTGGTCTCTTACTCACAGGAGGCATCTGCAATGAAAAGAAAAACCAAAATCAACATCCAAAGTCCAACAAACGAAACGCAATGTTGCTGTAATGGTCGGGTGTCGATCGACACAAAGGGTGTCGATCGACACCAGGTACAGAACCTCAAAATTTTACCAAATCACGAGTTTCAACCCAAATTCAGAAGCAATTGACAGGCTACGCATGCCCAACATCGTGAATCAACCAAGTTCTAACCATAAAACCCAAGAAAAACTCCAAAATTCGCAACATGCATCATTAATTTTCAAAAATTCGAAAATTTCAAATTGTGCAATTTAGAGGGTGAAAAACGGTTGGGTAATGATTCTAATCATGATATACAGCCTAAATGAGCATCATTCAAACAAGAAATCAAGCCAAATAGGGCGGATTCGAAAATTTTCACCTTGGGGTCGAAATCAAAATTGGGAGATTTGAAGAACATACCTTGGCAGATCGAATGAATGGATAATAGAATGTGAAAGAGGGGTAAAATCCGCACGGATTGGAGCAAATAAACGCTCAATTTGGTTAAGAAACGAAGAAGTTGCGATTTTGGGAAAAAGCCTCTCAAACTCACGGTTTTGAAAATATGAGAGAATGAAGAAGAAGTGTCGGGTTTTGAAAACTTACCCGTAACCGTGCTTGGTGTCGATCGACTCAGTGGGTGTCGATCGACACTGAGCGTGGTGATGCCCTCTATTTTTTTTTTTTTTTTATAAAGGCAAAATAAGATAATTAGTAAAACCAAATTCAAAATGTAAAGAAAAACTTACCTAACAGTGGGTTGCCTCCCACTCAGCGCTCGTTTAACGTCAATAGCTTGACTGTGCTTGCGTGATTTAGGCGTTGGGTGCATCATCCAAAGACACAATGTGTCCGTCTGGAATCTCGGCTTGAGCCCAATAGTGTTTCACCCTTTGCCCATTCACAGTGAACTCCTCTCCTTTGGCGTTCGTCAGGACAATTGCTCCATATGGTCTAACTTCTTTGATTGTGAAGGGACCTGACCAACGTGAACGCAATTTACCAGGAAACAATTGCAAACGAGAGTTGTATAGAAGTACCTGGTCATTTGGCTCGAATTGTCTGGAGATGATCTTCTTATCATGATATGCTTTAGTTCTCTCTTTGTAGAGCTTTGAGTTCTCATAAGCATGATAACGAAGTTCATCCAATTCGTGGAGCTGAAGTAGGCGCCTCTCTGCAGCAGGCTTCAAGTCGAAGTTCATCTTCTTGATAGCCCAATGTGCCTTGTGTTCCAACTCAACTGGAAGGTGGCAAGCTTTGCCATAGAGCAGCTGGAAGGGTGTAGTTCCCAAAGGCGTTTTGTATGCAGTCCTGTAGGCCCAAAGTGCATCATCTAACTTTGTTGCCCAATCCTTCCTTGTCTTGCCTACTGTCTTCTCCAGAATTTGCTTGATTTGCCTGTTGGAGACTTCCACTTGTCCACTCGTTTGGGGATGATAAGGGGTCGCGACGCGATGCTGAACACCATGTTTCTTTAGCAGCTTGTCGAACACCTTGTTGATAAAGTGAGATCCACCATCACTAATGACAATCCGAGGCACTCCGAATCTTGGAAAAATGATGGTCTGAAACATCTTGAGAACTACTGCAGCATCATTGGTCTTAGAAGCGATTGCTTCCACCCACTTAGAGACATAATCCACAGCCACCAAGATGTATTGCATTCCGAATGATGGAGGAAAGGGACCCATGAAGTCAATACCCCAACAATCAAAGACCTCAACTTCAAGGATGAAGTTCTGTGGCATCTCATTCCGCTTACTGATCTTTCCTCTTCTTTGACAAACATCACACTGCATGATGAAGAGCTGCGCATCCTTGAACATAGTAGGCCACCAAAAGCCTGCTTGAAGAACCTTGGACACCGTCTTGAATGTAGCAAAGTGTCCAGCATACTCTGAACCATGACAATGGAACAGGACATCACGAACCTCATTCTCTGCAATGCATCTTCTGTAAACATTGTCTGAACAATGCTTATATAAGTGTGGCTCATCCCAATAGTACCTTCTAAGTTCCCTCATGAACTTCTTCTTCTCATATCCTTTGAGATGGTTAGGCTCAATGTCTGCAGCAAGGTAGTTCACAATATCAGCATACCATGGTCGAGTTGTATCTTGAACAGCAAAGATTGGTTGCAGAAACACATCATCTAAGAGCTTGCGAACTGAAGCACGCGTAGGGTGTCGATCGACACAGGTGGTGTCGATCGACACTCGGGCACAGGAGTTGTCGTTCTTCGATTCGGACGGGGTGTCGATCGACACTCCCCTAGTGTCGATCGACACTAAGCGTATCTGGTCCGAGATCATGCCTTTCAAGCGACTCTCAATAAGATATATGTTCTCCTCAGGTAGAAAGTCATCAATGGGCACATCATCTTCAATTCTGATCCTTGAAAGATGATCAGCTACTCCGTTTTCAACTCCTTTCTTGTCTTTGACCTCTATGTCGAACTCTTGAAGAAGTAGAATCCATCTTAGCAACCTTGGCTTTGCATCCTTCTTCTGCATCAAGTACTTCAATGCAGAATGGTCAGTGTGAACAATCACCTTCGAGCCAACAAGGTACTGCCGAAATTTCTCAAAGGCAAATACCACAGCTAACAATTCCTTCTCTGTAGTTGCATAGTTCTTCTGAGCATCATCCAAAGTCCTGCTGGCATAATAGATGGCATGAAGTTTCTTGTCCTTCTTCTGTCCTAATACCGCGCCCACTGCGAAATCACTGGCGTCACACATCACCTCGAAAGGTAAATCCCAGTCCGGAGGTTGCACAATTGGAGCACTCACTAATGCTTGCTTTATCTGTTCAAAGGCTGAAAGACATTCTGCAGTGAACTCGAATTTCACATCTTTGCACAGAAGAGCAGTGAGTGGCCTTGCAATCTTGCTGAAATCTTTGATGAATCTTCTGTAGAATCCAGCATGTCCTAGAAAACTCCTTACTGACTTCACAGAATCTGGTGCCTGTAGTGTTGTCATGACCTCTATCTTGGCGCGATCCACTGCAATGCCTTCTGCTGAAACCTTGTGTCCAAGTACAATCCCATCTGTGACCATGAAGTGACACTTTTCCCAGTTCAGAACCAAGTGCTTCTCTTCACATCGCTGCAACACTGCGCATAGGTTGTCCAGACAGTCTTTGAAGGATGACCCATAAACAGAAAAGTCATCCATAAAGACCTCCATGAACCTCTCAATCATGTCCGTGAAGATCGCCATCATACACCTCTGAAAAGTCGCAGGAGCATTACAAAGTCCAAATGGCATCCTGCGATATGCAAATGTACCATAAGGACATGTAAAGGTGGTCTTCTCCTGATCATCTGGATGGATCGGAATCTGGAAGAATCCTGAATAGCCATCCAAGAAACAGTAGTATGGATGATTTGCCAATCTCTCAAGCATCTGGTCGATGAATGGTAAGGGAAAGTGGTCTTTTCTGGTCGCGGCATTCAGCTTCCTGTAGTCTATGCACATCCTGTGTCCAGTCACAGTCCTTGTTGGAATCAGCTCGTTCCTCTCATTCTTCACCACTGTAACTCCTCCTTTCTTAGGAACCACGTGAACCGGACTGACCCAAGTGCTATCCGAAATGGGATAGATGATTCCTGCTTCCAAGAGCTTCATGATCTCCTTCTTGACAACTTCTTTCAGGTTCGGATTTAGCCTCCTTTGGTGTTCAATTGACGACTTGGTCTCATCCTCAAGGTGAATCCGATGCATGCATAAGTCTGGTGAGATACCTGAAATGTCATCAAGAGAATAGCCAAGAGCTTTGCGATATTTGCGCAGCTTGCTTAGCAACAACGTGAGCTCTGCATTGTTCAAAGAAGCATTAACAATTACAGGATATGTGGAATTAGGACCAAGAAATGCGTACCTTAGCCCGGCAGGGAGCTGTTTAAGCTCGACTTTAGGTGCCTTAGCCTCACTCCAATCGGCGAGTGTGGCTTTTGTTGTTGTGCGCGCATGGTGTCGATCGACACAAGTCCTCAGCAGCGACTACTTGCATCACTTGCTCGCTTGCATCCAACATCTTTTCATATCCAGCAGCTGCATCGTCCAAGCACTCAATGTCCTTTGTTGAAGTGGTCAATGCATGTTCCAGAGGGTCTGTAGGGTGGTCCTCTTGGAAAATTTCATCAGCAAGGTGGGTGAGTGAATCGACATGGAAGGTTTGTCCATCAATTGTTGGTCTCTTCATCAGCTTCTCCATGTCGAAGTTCATCACCAAATCTCCAAGGTTTAGGGCGATCTACCCTTCCTCACGTCAATGATCGCTCCAGCTGTAGCCAAGAATGGTCTACCAAGTATGAGAGGGTCTTTGGGTTCCTCATCATATGCTAAAACCACGAAGTCTGTGGGAATCAAGCAGTCTCCCACTTTGATAGGAACATCTTCCAAAACACCTTCAGGAATTCTGACGGATCAATCAGCAAGTACTAGGGAGATTCTTGTGGCCTTGAAATCTGTCATGTCCAGCCTTAGAGCAACTGAAAGAGGCATCAAATTGACACATGATCCTAAATCACACAAAGATCTCCCGAACTTGTCTGGAAAGATGGAGCAGTCTAGGACAAAGCTTCCCGGATCGGAGAGTTTCTCTGGAAGCCTGTTCTGAATGACAGCACTAACTTGCTCCGATATCATCATTATGCTTTCCTCCATGTCCATGTTATTGGTCATCATCCACTTCAAGTATCTCTTTATCACTGGAGTAGTTCTAATGGCATCCATCAAAGGGATTTCAACCACTAGTCTATCCATGATAGCCTTGCATCTAGCGTCCAGGAGCTCCTTCTTAGACTTCTTTGTTACTAAGGGGAAAGGGATCTTCGGTTTGTAGATCCTTTCTTCAGCAACAATCTTGGTCTTAGCCCGATCTGGTTCAGTCCGTGGTGGGCGTCGATCGACACCCTCCTAGTGTCGATCGATACTCGTCGTAGAAGGTGTTTCCTTCGCTTCTGGTTCAGGTTCAGGATCGTCTTTGTCGTTCATCTCCTTCGGTGTCGATCGACACGTAGGAGTGTCGATCGACGCTGGGTCCGCATCTTCTTCAACATCTTCTAGCTCCTCAAATTCCTCAATGCTAAGCCCTCTCTTCTGGACAGGCTGAAGGTTCTTCCCACTCCTCAATGTGACAGCATTCACTTGGCATTTCGGATTGGTATCCGTCTTCCCTGGAAGGAATCCCTCTTGCCTGCTAACAGCCTCTGCGGTTTGAGCAACTTGAACATCCAACTTCTTCATATGAGAACTTAAGCTCTCAATCTTCCCATTCAGGTCCTGGTACAGCGAATCCATCTTGCCATTGAAATTCACTGTAAGCTTCTGTTGTCCCTCCAAGATCTGCTCTAGCATTGCCTCCATTTTGTTGTCTTGAAGAGGAGGCTTCTGATATGAAGAATTTTCATAGCTTCTAGTGTAGTTGCTGTTCTGAAATGGGGGCTTCGGGTGTAACCAGAAGAGTTTTGATTTCCTGTGAAGGAACTCTTCTGATAATTTCCAGTGAAGTTCCTGTTTCCCTGTTGGTTCCTATAACGTTGGCCCTGAAATCCACCTCTGTTGATGTAGTTCACGTCCTTTTCTTCACAGTCTGGCTCTGGCTCGAATGACTCCACCTCATTGGCAAAATGGACTTGCTTCTTCCCCACCAAGAGATTGTGTACGTTGTCCAGCTTCATGTTGACTTCAGCGATTTGGTTTCCTCCAGCTTTTCCTGCGCTTTGTCTTCTTTCGAAGTCTGCGTTTTTGGTGCTGTTACTAGAAGCCAAATTGTCAATAAGCTCTATCGCATCTTCTGGAATCCTTGTGTTGAAGTTGCCATTGCTTGCAGCGTCTAAGGCCATCTGGTACCTCCAATCAATCCCTCGGTAAAAGATACCGATAAGCTGTGGTTTTCTAAAACCGTGATGTGGGCAGTCCCTCTGGTAAGCCTTGAATCGCACCCATGAGCCCTTGAATGCTTCAGTAGGTCCTTGGGAGAATGTAGTGATCTTCGTCCGCAGCTCCTCGGATCTTGCATCATCAAAGAAATTGCATAAGAATACATTCTTTGTTTCTTCCCAAGTATTCAAGGATCCTGGATCAAGCTGCTTCAGCCAGTAGGACACATCGCCAGCAAGCGAGTAAGGGAAAAGCTTGCAGAAAATATAGTCGTAGGTCACTCCATTGGCCTTGATGCTTGATGCGAGGTCCTCGAATCTTTCAATATGGTCCATAGGGTGCTCACTAGGAAGACCATGAAAGAGATGTTGAGCAACTAAAGTCTAGTAAGCAGGCTTCAGCTCGAAGTCATTCCTCTGAAATCCAGGAGGACGGATCGCAGCTCTATTGGCATAGAACTGGTCTGGGCGGTTGTACTCGCCTAGTGTTCTTCCACGTCCAGCTTCTGTAGCTTCGACGATGATGGCGCCAGCCTCATCAAGTCTTTGTCCTTGGGCGTTCCTTCTGTTGCCCTGCAGGTCAACAAAGTCGCCTGCCTCGTTGCGTATCATGATCACAGGTTCTGCCATCTCTGTCCGCGCAAGGTGTCGATCGATACAGACGGTGTCGATCGATGCTGGTTGTGTGTGTCGATCGACGCTTGTTGTGTCGTTCGACGCTCGTGCAGACTTGCGGTTCGTACGTTCGAGACGGTTAATTTCCTGATTCAAAGTGACTAGTTCTTCTTCCTTGTTGCTCCTGGTACTGGGCATGCACCTGAAACAAAAGAAAGAAAACTAGATCAGTAACAAAATTAAAACAAAAACCTAGACAGAATCCTAATACTAGATCCCGTTAGGTAGCTATTACTTCCCCGGCAACGGCGCCAAAAACTTGATAGGGCTCAGGTTTTACCCAAATAATCAACTACTGCAAGTGCACAGCAATGCAGTTGAAGTATAAGGGGTATCAAATCCCCAGGAAAGTTAAAGCTACACTTATGGTTTCTAGGTTTAGATTATGCTAGGCGATTAATTTTAAGTAGTCTAAAGCAATGCAGAAATAAGTAAACGAGTTTATAAAGCGATGTAAGTTCAGAGACAAAGGCGCTAGGCAAGGATAATTATCAGGTTTGAATCCAAGAATGCAGAATCTAAGTTTATTAGGGATTTATTAAGAACCGTCTAGAACTCGAAACTCTAAGTTAAAATCAATCAACTCTCGTTGCAGAAGTTATCTATGCCTAAATCCCTAAATTCCAAATCTCTTTGCGAATTTAAACAATTAAGGCAAGCAATAAGAACAGGTTCGATTTGTTCACAAAATACCTAAACCAAATCTCTTTGCGAATAGATAATTTGCTCACCTATGATTAGTTCAAGTTATTAATAATGCTCTCGCATCTATTAAACAACCTAAGGTTTGATTTCTAAGTGATCAATTCAGAGAATCAAGTT
>JAHZTW010000002.1:92479379-92493952 GCA_020283515.1 Alliaria petiolata
AGTCTAGCCTTGTATGCATCCATTGGTTTTTACCCTTAGCATTTTGCATTAAGAAGGTTCCTTTCAAGAGTGATCCCACTAAACACTTAACCCGTTCGCGCTACGAGTTCATACTTAGCTCGTGACCTTATCCTGAACCAAGTGAGTTAATTGACAGGCATGAATGAGATCCACGTTTTAAATTTCTTAATGAATGTGAAAGGAAATTGGGAATTTGAATGTGCATCTAAGTTAGGATTTATTTTGCTTGATATTGTGATGAATGTGGCTAAGGCTTTTTGGATAGGTAGAATTCGACTTGCATCCTAGAAACCTGAACTTAGACATTGAGTTGATTTCTTTTAAATGGCGTTTTGGATTCAAACTTACACCTTTTCTTTTAAAACCTCACCCCTCCAGTTGGCTTTTGCTTGAGGACAAGTGATATATTATGGTTTTTACCCATTTTTGGACCATGATATAAGTGTTTTTATTGATTCTTAGTATTATTTTCGAGTCTATTTAGAGTCTATACAGGTTCAGGTACAATTGGAGTTGAACTGGAGGTTTGGATACGTTTTGGAGCATAATGGAATGAAGTCACGAAGTTGGATTGAAGATGCACGATTGGTGTCGATCGACACTAGCTGGTGTCGATCGACACCGAGTTTTCCGGATCAGAAGACGTGAAGATTCCAGAATTTTGAAGAAAAAGGAAATCTCCAAGACTTTTCTTAATCTTCCAGGGAATTAAGGATTCGTGCCTTAGCCTATAAATAGAGCTTTTATGCCATTGTTTAGGCACACAGTTTATAATTTAGAGAGACAAAGAGAGATTTTAGGTTTTTGAGAGTTTAGGGAGATAAATCTGCACTCTGTTCTTGAGAGATTTGGAACCCTTGTATCTCTTTTATTCTTTTTATGCAAATTACTTATTCTACGATGTTTGCTGCATCCATGTCTGAGTAGTTTCATTGTTAGGAAGTGGGGAATTCAAGGGATTGATGATAGGTTGCTAGAATTGGTTTACTATTGGGATTATTTGCTTATTCTTCATCTTTGATTGTTTTAACTTTGAATTTTAGGATTGATCACCTAGATTTTGAAACCATGGTAATTAAACAGATACGAAAGTGTTGTTAAATAACTTAGCGATTGAATCATTATATGAGCATTGAACCTATTCGCAACGACAGTAGGTTTAGGTCTTTGTGAACAATATCGAACCTGAAATTAATGCATGTCTTTGTCTTAGAACTCACAGCGAAAGTTGGTTTTCTAGGTTTAGACATTGATAACATCTGCAGCGAAAGCAGGTTTGTTTGCTTTTCGTGTTTCGAGTTCTAGAACAATTAATCCTAAATAGTAGTCAAACCTTCAACCTAAATCTTCCTGAGATACCTCATTGCCTAGCGCCTTGTCTCCTTGATTTTAAAACCAGAATTTGAACTTGCTTGTTTACTTTATTGCTTTTACTGCTTTTCTACATTACTCTTAGCATAAATCTGAATTAGAATTTGTTTAGTTACATCGATTCTCTGTGGAATTTGACCCCTAAGTACTACAGTGATCTCTTAATTTGAGAGAGTAGCTCAGGGTAATTTGAGCATATCAAATTTTGGCGCCGTTGCCGGGGAATTGATAGTTTTCTAGACAGATTTCTTGTTTATAATTTTTGTCTAAGTTTTAGCTAACTATTTTACTAACTAATTTACTTTCTTTTGTTTCAGGTGTATGCAGAAACGCTCCACCATAAGCAACAAGGAAGCAGAGCTAACTTTACTTAACCTAAAGGCACTAGCGGAACTAGAGCATACGAACCGAAAAGCTGCGAGAGCGTCGATCGACACCAACAGCATCAATCGACACCCTTCGCAGACGTAGATGCCAAACGCTATAGTTTTGATGCAAGATGCCGCAGGTCTGCTACGAGACCGAGAAGGAAACCGGCGCAATGAAGAAGGGGCGCGTCTTGATGACAATGGGGCTGTGATCGTTGAACAAGTCAATGACGCAGAGGATGAGCGCACCCTTGGCGACTACAACAGACCAGATCAGTTCTACGCCAATAGAGCTGCAATCCGCCTACCCACTTTCCAGAGGAATGACTTTGAGCTGAAGCCCGCATACTATACTCTTGTGGCTCATCACCCTTTTCATGGTCTTCCTCATGAGCATCCAATGGATCATCTGGAGAAGTTTGAGGATCTGGCGTCCAGTATCAAGGCACATGGAGTGACTGAAGATTATCTCTACTGCAAGCTCTTCCCATATTCTCTTGGAGGAGATGGTGCGTACTGGCTGAAGTAATTGGAACCTGGTTCTTTGACTACTTGGGAGGAGACCAAAAACGCATTCCTCAACAACTTCTTTGATGATGCAAGGTCCGAGGAGCTGCGAATGAAGATCTCTACTTTTTCTCAAGGACCTAGTGAAGCGTTCAAGGGCTCTTGGATCAGATTCAAGGCATACTAGAGAGATTACCCCCATCATGGATTCACTGATGTTCAGCTGCTGGGAATTTTATTTAGAGGAATAGACTGGAGGTACCAGATGGCTCTAGATGCTGCGAGCAATGGGAACTTCAACACTAGATACCCAGCAGAAGCAGTAAAGCTGATTGAGAACTTGGTATCTAGCAATAGTACCAAGAATGCGGATCTTCAAAGAAAAGCATCAGCTGGAGCAAATAATGGAGGACAAATCGCAGAGATGAAGGCCATGCTAGGATCTATGCACAACCTTTTAGTGGGAAAGAAACAAGTCCAATTTGCTGCAGAAGTGGAGCATTTCGAACCAACTGCTGAGGTTCAGGTGGAAGACTGCAATTTCGTGAATGAAGGTGGCTTTCAGGTGCAGAAGTTTGGGAATCATCAGGGGAACAGGTTCTACAGTGGAAACAATCAGAGAAGCTCTTTCTGTGGAATTCAGAACTCAGGTAGTTATTTTTCAAGATCCCAGTTTCAAAACACCGAGTTTTAGAAGCCTTATCAAAGCACCAATTACACCAGAAACTATGGGTCTTCCTCCTATCAAAACCCACCAGCTCAATCTTCTGCAGATAATGATATGAAGGCAATAATGGAACAGCTTTTAGAAGGACAACAGAAGATGACAGTGAGCTTTAATGGAAAGATGGACGCCATGTACCAAGACTTGAATGGGAAATTCGAATCTCTAAACAACCATGTCAAGAAATTGGATACTCAAGTGGCTCAAACTGCAGAATCTGTGAAAAGGCAAGAAGGATTTCTTCCTGGAAAAACTGATACAAATCCTAGACACCATGTCAATGCCATCACGACAAGGAGCAGAAGCAAGCTGGAAACAGAGCAGAGGAAGGATCTAAGTGCTGAAGACATTGTGGAGTTGGAGGAAATTGAGGAAGAAGCTGATGAAACCTCTGCGGAGCCAGTGTCGATCGACACAGAGGAGTGTCGATCGACACCAGACGAGAATCACGAAGTGGTCGAGACACAAACACCGTGTGTCGATCGACACCATGCGGGTGTCGATCGACGCCACACCCAGACGACTGCAGAAGCACCCAAACCTGCAGAAACTTCAGGGGAACGAGTCTACAAACCCAAAATCCCATATCCCCGAATCCAGAAGAAGACCAAACAGGAGTTAGATGAAGCCAGATGCAAGGCAATCGTGGATAAACTCATATTGGAGATTCCATTGATTGATGCTTTGAAGATTACTCCTGTTCTTAGGAGATATGTGAAGAGAATGGTGACTAAGAACTTGTGGCTTGAAGAAGGAGTTGCTCTAATTTCAGAACAAGTCAGTGCAGTAATTCAGAACAAGTTACCAGAGAAGCTCAATGATCCTGGGAGCTTTGTGTTGGATTGCTCGATTTTTGCAGAAAGATTTGAGAGATCTCTTTGTGATTTGGGGGCTAGTGTCAATCTCATGCCACTCTCAGCTGCTAAAAGTCTTGGGATGACGTCTGATTTTCAACCAACAAAGATCTCTCTCATCCTTGCAGACAGGACCACTCGAATCCCAGAAGGTGTCTTGGAGGATGTTCCAATCAAAGTTGGTGATTGCATGATTCCAACTGATTTTGTGGTGCTGAAGTATGGAAAAGAACCCAAAGATCCTCTTATCTTAGGTAGACCTTTCCTAGCCACAGCAGGAGCAATCATTGACGTCAAGCGAGGCAGCATTGCACTGAATGTGGGCGATCTAGTCATGAGATTCGACATGGACAAGCTAAGGAAGAGGCCAACAATCGATGGGCATACTTTCTTTGTGGATTCACTCACCCATCTAGCTAAAGAGATTTTCCAAGAGATGAGCCCTGAGGATCCTATGGAGAGTAAACTGGCCAACACCACAGCAGAGATACAACATCTAGAAAAAGTTTCTGAGGGGTTCAACAAGATATTGAAAACTAGCAAGCAAGCGCTGCAACTAGTCGCACAAGTGGAGATTGATACGCCCCAGTGTCGATCGACACTATCTGGTGTCGATCGACACCCTGCGAAATCAGCCAAAAATGCAACACTTGGCGATTGGAGTGAGGCTAAGGCACCTAAAGTTGAGCTTAAACAGCTCCCTGTCGGGCTAAGGTACGCATTTCTTGGTCCCAATTCCACTTATCCTGTTATTGTCAATGCTACTTTGAACAATGCATAGCTCACGTTACTGCTAAGCAAGTTGCGCAAATTTCGCAAAGCTCTTGGCTATTCTCTTGATGACATTTCAGGTATAACACCAGACTTGTGTATGCATCGCCTTCATCTTGAGGATGAAACCAAGACATCAGTAGAGCATCAGAGGAGGCTGAATCCGAACTTAAAGGAGGTCGTCAAGAAGGAGATTCTGAAGCTTTTGGCTGCAGTGATCATCTATCCTATCTCGGACAGCGCCGGGATCAGCCCAGTTCATGTGGTTCCTAAGAAAGGAGGAGTCACAGTGGTGAAGAATGAGAAAGAGGAGCTGATTCCTACAAGAACTGTGACTGGACACAGAATGTGCATCGATTACAGGAAGTTGAACGCAGCCACAAGGAAGGACCATTTTCCATTACCTTTCATCGATCAGATGCTGGAAAGGCTGGCGAATCATCCTTACTATTGCTTCCTGGATGGGTATTCTGGCTTCTTTCAGATTCCCATTCACCCTGATGACCAGGAGAAGACCACATTTGCATGTCCTTATGGTACATTTGCATACCGCAGAATGCCATTTGGATTTTGTAATGCTCATGCGACATTCCAGCGCTGCATGATGTCTATTGAAACAAGAGTTTTGTTTTACTCTTGCAAGCAATTTCTCAATTGCTCATATCATTGCAATACTTGAGATATCAATCCATTTTGGGAGATGATTCAATAAGAATACAAAGTCTAATTTAAGCTAAGCTAAATTGACAATTCAAGTGACAAATGATAATTAAAAGCAAAGGACAAACTAAAAGGACCACTACTAGAGCAATAATACCAAATTAAGCCTTAATTACTACTAATCAAGCACTAAACAAGAGATTAACTACTAAGCAAAATTAACAAATTAACTAAAACGAAACCTAGGGATGGAATCATTGATTTGGGAAACTAAATGGACAATCTTACAATCATTTAAGCAACTAATCAAGCTAACTCTATGCCTAGAACACTTAAACAAGATTAAACCATGATGTGTGGCACTAATCCCTTTCTTAATCACCCTAACGAACTAATGATGTTTTAGCATTAGGGTAATCAACAAGCATTAAACTCAAGTCTAAATAGCATGATAAACACTCTAGACAACTAATGTCTTAGGCTAGAAATGAAAATCTCTTATTAAGTTGGTTCAAGCATTTCATCAAACACTTGGTGGGTGTATGAAATGCTTATGATCCAAAATAGCAAAGATTAGCTATTTGGCATTAGGAATCACTTAATAAGAAGAGAGAATGAAAGAATCTATCCTAGATTGCAAGATTAATCCATTAGAAAACCCTAGATCTAGCCCATCCCCAAGTTTCTAAGGAACTACTCACTAACCATACTTAAACCCATCAAATCAAAGATTAGAGAAAGGTTAAACATGATTAGAGAAAGATAAAACAAGAAATCTAAGAAAGATAATGCATTAAACTCAAAGATTCAAGCTTAAACAAAGTATTTGCCCAAAGTGGCTAAAAGTTTAAGCTAAGAACAAGAGAATAAAAGTTAAGGCATAAAAATAGGTCTAAAATGTATTTATAGTGAATAGTGATCGGACCGGGTCAACCCGGAACAAACCGGGTATTGACCCGGTTTTGGCTTGGAAAAGAGACTGCATCGGTTTGCCAAACCGATGGGCTCCAAACCGATGAGTGTTGAAGGACGCGTCCCGGCCTGTCTGTCCGAGGTCGCTTGACCGATGGGAACTCCGGCACGTCCGTCTTTGTTTGCCAGTCCGAGGTGGCCAAACCGATGAAGTCTCTGGAACGTTCGCATCGGTTTGCCAGTCCGAGGTGGCCAAACCGATGAGAGTTCTGGTGGCTCCGTCTCGAGCTGCTCCGCGCGTCCAAACCGATGGAGGCAAACCGATGAAGTCTCTGGCACGTTCATCTCGGTTTGCAGTCCGAGGTGCTCCAATCCGAGGCGATGCCAGACAACTTCTGTCAATCTTTGTTTCGACTCTTCTTTGATCCGAACTCATCCCCAAAGCTCCAAATGGTTTCTTTAGCTCCAAATGTACATGAGGAACACTCCAAATGCAACAAATATGCAAAGACACCTTAGACTCTAAATGATCAAAATGCAACACAATGATGCTTAAATATACTCTTAGATGATGAGAAACTTACACTAAATGGGTGATAATATGATGCAAAATATAGACATATCAACTCCCCCAAACTTGCCTTTTGATTGTCCCCAAGCAAATGAAACACAAGCTAGGGAGAGAGGTTTGAAAGTGGGGACTCAAATCCAAAGGTTTTAAGCAAATAGATCAATTCAATGGTCCTTGTTCTTAATTCTAGGATGCTTTAATGCAAACTCTACTCCAAAAGGTCTAGCCATACCCATACTCATTCAAGTGAACCCAAGCCTCCATCTACACAAGCATTCATTTTCACCAACTCTTTAACATTCATTAAGCAGTAACCATGGATCATGAATCATACAATGCTAGCGAACGTGTTTGGTTTTTGGGTAAGGTTTTGAGATAAAAATGATCTCAACTTCATGGGGTTCCAATGCATGGGATCTCTCAATGAACAAGTGAACTTTGGCAAAATGCTAAGAGTAAAAAGCAACCTATGCATACAAGGACAAACTTCCATCTACCCTTTCTAACTCAATTGTCTTCACTCTCATTTTCTTTTTAAGCTCACTCACCAAGTCCAACCTAAGCTACCCATTACAAGGCAATTCGCCAAACCCATAAACTCAAACCACATTCTCCTTTTCTCTTTTAAGTACTTGGGGAAAACTTCTTCTAAAACCACAAGTGTTGGCAGACTTTTACTTCAAGCTCTTTCTCTTTTCATTCACACATTGCTATCCTCTTTCTTATAACATCTTAGCCATATTTTTTTCTTTTTCTTGGCTCTTTTACTTTTCACTTCTAGAGGATTTCTTTTCTTTTTCTTAACACTTAGAGCAATATACAAAGCCAACACTTGTTCCATTTTTTTTTTGTTTTCCCCCTTTCACTAACTCAGCTTCGCCCAAATTACTTGTTCCACATCAAATATCAAGCCAAAATTCCCACCCAAGAATCCTATCCTATCATCTAGCTCATTGTTTTCGAGCTAGCTACATGGAAGCCTATCCTTGTCGCTCTAAACTCAACACTTTTTGCTAAGTTCACAAGATGAAAAAGGCCTAATGCACTCAATAAGGAAGAGGTTTCAAAGGAAGCTTAGTTAGGGAATTCGTTTTCAACCGCTCTAAAGATGAGAGTCGGCTATTTGGGTTAACAAGAGTGGTAAAGGGAAAGAAGATAACCCAAATATGTATATGGTATCCACAAGTTCTCTAGCAATGCATAACCATGATAATTACTTATTCAAATTAGGTTCAAGTTCAAGAGAGTTGGTTTCTATTCAAAGCTTGCTTCAATTAAAACTTGAATATCAAATGGTGAGGTCCAAGTAGGGTTCAACTTTAACTTTCAAAATTTGCACACAAAGCATCAAACAACTATTAACTAGGGCCTTGAACTAATTCATGAGTTTAACACCTTACAAGGAAAAATCATCATTGTCCCCTATGCATGAATGCAATCCTATATGAAAGCTAGACTCAATCCTACTTATGTAACAAATGCAAATGCAACTACATGCTATTTTTTTTTTTTTTGAAATTTTCGAAATTTTTTCAATTTTTTTTGGTTTTTCTATGCCATAGATGAATGCATGAGACTCAAAGATGCATGAAAAAGGAAAATAAGATCACAAAACACAAGTCAAATCTCTCAACCTCTCCCCCAAACTTAAATTACACAGTCCCTTGTGTAATAAAAGTCCGAGAGAGACCGCAATCAATATGACAAAATGATAGAACAAGGTAAAATAAAAACTAATGGTATATACAATGGAGTTTGGAGTGTTACCTCTAGAATTGGGTTGAGGAGGAAGAGGATTCCCCCATTGAGTATGATTGGTTGCTTGACTCCGGTGTTGGGGAACGCATTGGCTTCCTCTTCCCTCGGCGAGTCTCATAGGAGGAGGATCGTGGTGGTTCCTCATGGGAAGCATTCCTCTCTTGCACGTGGAAAGAGTGTCTCCTATCAAGCTCCATGGCGCTCTCTCCCATTGCTTCTTCCTCATGTGCATCGTGAGCTCTTGATGATGATGAAGCACCCCCAATCTTGTTCTTTAGGCCCTTGATCTCCTTTGTCATTCCCTTGATGGTTTTGACCATCTTTCTAATGGTTTTATCTTGGTACTTGTTCCACCTTTGGAGGAGGTTGATGCGATGATGTGCTTCTCTAAGGGGCTAGGAAGGCACGGCTAGATCATAAGCATCAAAGAAGTAGCGCTCACTCCCAACTTTCAGACTCAAAGGCTCCTCTTGATCTTCCTCTTGGCTAAGCTCGGCGCTTGCTTGGCTCGTGGAGGCTCTTGTCCTCTTTGTGGTCTGAAGTGGAGGATCAACTGAAGGGTTGTAGAGCTCATCATTTAAGGGACGGAAGCTGATGTGACTCCTCTCATTAAAGCTAGTCAAATGAGTGCATGGAAGTCGGATCCTTGCTTCCGTTCTCTCTCCATAAGCGAACTTGTAGACATATTTACCTCCTGCCATCCCACTAAGGAACCTCGTTTTGCGAAGGTATGAAATGTCCATCCACTCCATCTCATGTGTAACCTCCCCAAAATCCGCTCCACAAGCCTCGAGAATGGGTGTCACTATCCCGCCCACGCTGAGTTGTGGTGCAATGTCCTTAGTTGTAGCAGCCCATTCCTTGTAGCTTAGTAGCTTCTTCAAAAGGAAAGAGATCAAGCCTATCTCGGAACCATCTCCATGCAAGGTTATCACCTTATTCCCAATCCTTATGTTCCTTAGGATGTTCTTGAATCCCATGTCCAAAAGCTCGAGCTCATCCTCAACCACATAACCACACTCCTTTCTTGCAAAGAAGGTATGGGCGAGTGCTTTGTGTGCATACCTCACTGCGGGATGTGTGATGGAGCCACTCTTGCTTGTACCAGCCTTGAAGTTGCCAACCACTATATACTTCCACAGATTTGTAAGCTCATCCCGTCGAAATTCCACAACTTTTCCTCTTCTCCATCCTTCTTCAAACCCAAACACTTCATTAAGCTCCTTGAAAGACATCCTATGGTGCTTGCGCCCTACTTTGAAAGTGATAAATCCATGCCCATCTAGCTCTTGTTCCTCACTTGGTTCCTCACAAAGAGGGTAGAATGTCACCTTGAGAGTGGAGAGGAATTGGCAAAGTGGAGCCATATGGGTTGGGTGAGCCATTTGGAAGAACTTCTTCATCCCCATTTGTGTGTAGAGCTCTAGCACATCATCAAACAAGCCAAGCTCCCTAAGAGTCTCCATGTGAGGGAATCTTGTCCCTTTGTGCTCCATGTCCATGAGAATCTTATACACCTCACTTGCTGTGGCTTCTTTTGCACCGACTTCTTTGGCGTGCTTGCTTCCTTCACCATGTACCATTGCTCTCTTCCCTTTTCTCCTATCCTCTCTTTGTTGATCCGTTTCTCCATCATGTGGTCCTCTAACTTTCACCATTTGTACCTATGAATAGGAAACGCTTGGGAGAGAGTTAGCTACTTATTATTGCCATCAACAAGATTAGAATTTAGAGACAATAACAAGAGAAAACCAAATATCAAAAATTTTCATACTTAGAGAAACTTTTTGCCATGAACTCAAAAATTCAATTTGGTCAAAACTCAAATTCAAGAGGGGCTATGCTTAATCGTGGGTAATGCATCTAATTACAAGGAAAAGCCCCAAATTTTAACCACATTTAGAGCACCAATTTGCAATTTTTGGAACTTTTTATCCCTAGAACCCTAAATGCCAAAAAAATTCAAATTTCTCAAAGTATGAACATTTTTGCCTACCAAATCAACAAGATTATCAATCCCAAGCATAACCCAAGCTTCTAGCAACCAATTTCGATTCCAATTTACCAATTTCCTCAAGTTCCTCAAATTCCTCAAATTGGGAAAATCATGGATATGGAGAGAAATAGAGAAAAAATACCTTGTTCTTTGCACAGAGGGGTGGCCCGAAATTGGAATAGAAACAGCTAGACAATAGAATTCCGAGCAAGTAGGTTTTTGAATCACCAAATTTTGAGTGAAAATTGAGAGTTTTATGCTCAAAATAGTGAAACAATGGGAGAATGGAGGAAAAAACGAGTTTGGGGAAGAAGAAGAGACTAAACCAAGCAAAATTCTGTGAAAATTGGTTTAGAAAAGGCTTGGTTTACTCAATTTGAACCGGTCAAAGGGAGAAAGGAAGGGTTGACTTACCTTTTGGGGCTGCATCGGTTTGGCAAACCGATGTGCCGCTAACCGATGAACTCTCGGGAAGCTTGGCCTCGGTTTGCTTGTCCGATGCAGCCAGACCGATGAACTCTCTGTCGAGGCCGTCTCGGTCTGCCAGTCCGATGCATCCCGTCCGAGGGAATCTCTGCCATGGTCACCTCGGTTTGGCAAACCGAGGTGCTGCAAACTGATGCGGCCAAAGATTTCTCCTTTCATGCCTTCCATCAAAGTCCAATTCATATGGCTCAAACCTGACAATCACCAACACTTAAAAACAAGAATATATACAAGGATAACATGGGAATGCCTCCCAAGTGCGCTTGTTTAAAGTCACTAATCTTGACTTTTCAAACCCTTAGGCATGTGGAGGATCTTGAAGAGGACATGAGCTTCCTCCTCCCTTCTCGATGAACATGGTGTTTGCTCCAATGATTGACACCTTCTTCTTCTTCTTAGACCTCCTTCTTGCCCACTTTGGTGGCTCAGCTATATGTTCCCTCACATTGATCCCATCAAACATAACAAGAAGACTCACACCATCAAAGCTTGACCCATCATACTCATTGTGGTCCAAGGTGTCATTACTCTTCAGCATCACACAAGTGAATCCCATCAACTGCTCCTTTTTATATGGTGGTTTTTCATCTATTTCCATGGTAGCACATGTGATTGTGCCACAAAAACCAAAGGTAGAAGGCTTCATGGGATAGAAGACCTTATCATTAACACTCTTGAGAACCACCTTCTTGTTAGTGAAATCAATGCTCGCTCCAACTGTATTGAGGAACGGGGTTCCTAGGAGAAGAGGCAGCGATGTTGCTTTAACCGTGTCCATGACTATAAAGTCAGTTGGGACTAGACACTCACCAATCTTCAAAGGATAATCTTCAACAAGGCCTATTGGTTTCCTTGAGGAAGCATCAACAAAGGTAATAGGTGATGGATACTTCTTTAGGTTTGTAATCCCAAGGCTCTTTGACAATTCAAGGGACATCACATTGACACTTGATCCCGAATCACACAAGGCCTCATCAATCTTCAAATTCCCAAGAGAGCAAGAAATCAAAAAATTTCCGGGATTACCAAGCTTTGGAATAGTCTTAGGCTCATCCTTTGTTGTGCTTGGTGGATCAAGGCTTTCCATCAGCTCTTCTACCTCCTCCCTATTAGCTAACAAGTCTTTGATGAACCTTACTTGATCCTTGACCTGAGACAAACTCTCCCCCTTGGGCAAAGGTGCACCAACTTTCTGCATACTTCCTCTAAAGCTTGAGAGCACTTTCTTTTGTGCCTTAGTCAAAATCCGCTCAGGATATGGGAGTGGTGGCTTATAGATAAGGGGATCACAAGCTCCTACTTCACTCTTCTTAGTCACTTCTCTTACCCTCTCTTCAACTCTTGATTTTGTAGAAGTCTTGGGTTCATCAAACACTTCTTTACCCATTTCAGTAGCAACAACTATAGAATCATTTTCAATGACCACCTCCCCATCTTGAACTTCAATGTCCTCATTGAATGTAGATGTATCATGAGGAGCTTCGAATAGTTGTTCAAACTCTAGCACAACAAGCTCATAGTCATCTTCATCAATAGTGGAGATAGCATTGCAATACTCTTTTGGGTTAGCTTCGGGTTTACCGAGTAAAGTGCCTTGAGAACTGGAGCTAGAAGCCTTGCCTTTCGCAAGTTGCTTGAACTTTTGTTGAAGACCTCCTATTTGAGTTGCAAGCTCATTGAGTGAAGAATCCATCCTTGTATTAATTTCAGCAATTTTCTTTCCCATATTAGCATCATTATGGGCTTCACCTTGAAGTATTTGTTGAAGCATAAGCTGAACATTGTCTTATGGGGGACCTTTTGGAGGGTGAGTAAAACCCGTTGGAGCGTTGCTTTGGTTATACTTTTGCCCACCAAAGTTGCCTTGGTTTCCTCCTTGGTAATTAGACCTTGGTGCATAATCCTTTTGTTGATTGTTGTAGCTCACAAAAGGTTTGCCTTGAGTAGTTTGAGTAGGGTAGACTTGGTCTTCGGGATTGGCCACATTAGTACTCCTATAAGAGAGGTTGTTATTCCCCTTATAGTTGTTGTTATAGTTGTTGTTGTATCCTCCTTGGCCACCCACGAAATTTACCACCTCTTGACCTCTTGGTACTCAACTTGATCACCACATTCCTCTTGATTCTCTTCAACAAAATGTACATGCCTTTGGGAAGAAGACATGAGCTTGTCCATCTTGTCATGTAGAGACTTCATTTCTTTCTTGTGAGCATCATAATCACCTCCCCTTGGAGCTCTATCATAGTCTTCATTGTAATTATCATCACTCAAGGCAAGATTCTCTACAAGCTCCAAACCATCTTCAACTTCTTTGCCTAGGAAATTCCCATTGCTTGCGGTATCAAGAAGCATTCTAATCTTTGGAAGGACCCCTCTATAGATGGTGCTTAGTAGAGACTCTTGTGTGAAGCCATGATGATGGCATTGTATTGTGTAGCCCTTGAACCTATCCCATGCTTCATTAAAACACTCATTATTCTTTTGAGTGAAACTTGAGATGTCATTCCTCAACTTGGCGGTCATAGAGTTGGAGAAGAACTTAGATAAGAATGCCTTCTTGCATTCATCCCAAGAGATGATTGTTCCTTGGGACAAGTTTTTCTCCCATTGCCTTGCTCTATCCCCAAGAGAGAAAGGAAAAAGTCTTAGCTTGAAAGCATCCTCACTCACACCATTCATCTTGAACAACCCACAAACTCTATGAAAGTTATCCAAGTGATCAAGAGGATCCTCCATTGGCAAACCATGGAACTTGTCTTGTTGAACCATGGAAATGAAAGTTGGCTTGACCTCAAATGTGTTGTTGTGAACCGGTGGAGGTTGAATACCATATCTATTTTGATGGATATTTGGAGCATCACCAGCCCCAATAGTCCTCCCTTATCTAGGCGCATGCAAGGGGTTTCCATTGCCCCTTGGTGCTTGCTCATTTCCATTATGAGGGTTTGCACGCGCCATTGGTGGAGGATGTTGTTCTCCTTGTTGTTCTTCCATTCTCAACCTCTCTAACCTTGCAGCTTCCCTTCTTGCAATCCGAGCAACCCTTTCCAATTGATCAATCTCTTGAAAGCCTTGGAAGTTGTTGCCTCCTTGTGATCTCAAATGCATTCAAGGAAAAACTGAAATCTAAAAAATGAGATGGTCAATAAACACAAAAGGACTACTTAGTCTCAAACTAAACTCAAATCTTAATGATCAAACAATCCCAATATGGCAACGGCGCCAAATTGAAACAAGAGTTTTTTTTTACTCTTGCAAGCAATTTCTCAATTGCTCATATCATTGCAATACTTGAGATATCAATCCATTTTGGGAGATGATTCAATAAGAACACAAAGTCTAATTTAAGCTAAGCTAAATTGACAATTCAAGTGACAAATGATAATTAAAAGCAAAGCACAAACTAAAAGGAACACTACTAGAGCAATAATACTAAATTAAGCCTTAATTACTACTAATCAAGCACTAAACAAGAGATTAACTACTAAGCAAAATTAACAAATTAACTAAAACGAAACCTAGGGATGGAATCATTGATTTGGGAAACTAAATGGACAATCTTGCAATCATTTAA
>JAHZTW010000002.1:92496454-92542246 GCA_020283515.1 Alliaria petiolata
TTTTTGGACCATGATATAAGTCTTTTTATAGAGTCTTTTGGTATTTTTAGAGTCCTATTAGAGTCTTTGCAGGTTGAACTACGTTTGGAGCATAATTAGAGATTATGGAACTTTTTGGAGCATTTTGGAGAAGCATCCGAAGTGATGAAGTCATGTGACCCCCAAAGAAATCGGATTTCCATCAGAAAAAGAAAATCAGCTGAAGTTTCCATTATTTACAAGATTGCCCCTGACGCGAGTTTGCCTATAAATATAGATTTTCAAGGCATTGTTTAGCCACCAACTATTATTCTTATTTTCTGTTTTGAGACTTAGCGAGAGATTTTTAGAGAGATTTTGGAGAGAAGAATTAGTCTCCTTCAGAGCAGATTTGGAACTCCTTTGTTTCTATTGATTTTTTTTATGCAATCTTATTTATTCATGATGTTTTCTTCATTCACCATGTCTGAGTAGTTTGCTAGTTAGGTTTAATGTTTTTCAAAGGTGATTGATGAATTGTTAGGTCGAATTAAATTGTTAGGATAAAATCATTATAGTTCTTCATCTGGATTTATGTTTAATGCTTATTCTAACTTCATGACCCAGAATCTGATATTATGTTAATTAATAGATGCGAGAGTATTATTGATTGCCTGAACTAATGTTAGATGAGCAAAATACGTATTCGCAAAGAGATTAGGTTTATGAATTTTGTGAACAATCGAACCTGAACTCTAATGCTTGTTTAAATTGTTAGGATTTGCAAAGAGATTTGAAATTCTAGGGTTTAGATATAGAAAGTCTTCGCAGCGAGAGTTAGTTGATTTTATTGTTGTGTTTCGAGTTCAAGAACGGATCTTCATAATTCCTAACATTTTGTCTAGACCTGCAATTTAGATCATTTGAGAATTTCCCTGAACCTAGCGCCTTAGTCTCCTGATTTTAAGAACCCTAATTCGTGATTGCTCGTTTATTTCCTGCTTGTTTTACTTTCATTCTGATTTGACCTAGCATAATCTGAACTTAGAAACCTTAGTGTAGCATCTACTTCCCTTGGGATTTCGATACCCCTTATACTACGATTGCATTTGCTGTGCACTTGCAGTAGTTTTATTAGGGTAAAACCTGAGCCCTATCAAGAAACATCACCTGGACTACCCCCAATCAGAGGAATAGAGCATCAAATCGACTTAGTTCCAGGAGCACCCCTACCTAATAGAGCTGCCTATAGAGTAAATCCTGAAGAGGCAAGGGAATTGGAGAAACAAGTACAAGATTTGATGTCTAAGGGATATATCAGGGAAAGCTTAAGCCCGTGTGCTGTTCATGTACTGCTGGTACCAAAGAAAGACGGATCATGGAGGATGTGTGTAGACTGCCGAGCAATCAACAACATCACCATCAAGTACTGTCACCCTATCCCACGACTTGATGACATGTTATATGAACTCAATGGAGCTACAATCTTCTCAAAAATCGATATGAGAAGTGGATACCATCAAGTACGGATGAAGGAAGGAGATGAGTGGAAAACCGCGTTTAAGACAAAGAGAGGGCCATACGAATGGCTAGTCATGCCATTTGGTCTTACAAACGCTCCAAGTACATTCACGAGGCTCATGAATCATGTCCTGAGGTCATACATCTGTAAGTTCGTAGTAGGAATGCATACAACTTCTTAATCTAAGCTAGAAATAAAGCTTTGGAATTTAACTAACAACCTAAGTGATCAAACAAACTAAATCTCGCTAATTAACTACTAATCAAGATTATCAAAAGACTAGAAAGAATCCAAGGATGGGGTTATTAATCTAAGGTGTTCCAAGAATCAATCTTTGATGCCAAACAAACACAATATAAGCTAATCCCTAGGCTTAGAACTCAATAGCTAGACTAATCCACTTTCATGGCACTAATCCCTTCATTAATCATCCTAATCAAGAACTAACTTTCATTAGTGAAAAGGAAGCTAACAAGCATTATGATACAGTTCTAAATTAGCAATAAACACCCTAGACAATCACTTCCATGAGCTAGGAATGTAAATCCCTTGTTTAGTTGGTTGGAGAATTTCATCAAACACCTTGTGGATGTGAAATTCCCTAAGGTCTAGTTTTAGCATGATCAAGGCTAAACTAGCATTTAGAACACTAAACAAGGAGGGAAATGGAAGAATCTAGTCCTAGGCATCAAGATTAACCCTTAAAACATCCTAGATCTAACTCATCCTTAAATCCTAATAAAACTACTCACTAATCATGGTTAATCCCATAAATCCTATGAAAGAGATAGAGATAAACATGATTAGAGAGATAGAAGATGAATGATTAAAAGAGATAAATACTAGATTGCATAAACTTTAAGAAATGTCATACAAAATCACTAAGAAACCAAAAGGGAAAGTTTTCTAAGTAAGAACAAGAGATTAAAACATACTTAGGAAAAATTAGGTCTTTTCCTATTTATAGTGAACAGTGGATGACCCGGGTCAACCTGGAACAAACCGGGTATTGACCCAGTTTAAGTCTGAAAATCTGGCAGCGTATCGAGCTTGCTAGGTCGATACGCAGCTAAAAGTTTCCTGAAGGAGTGTGTCGACCTTAGAAGGTCGACACAGATGCCCGATACGTCGTCTTCAAAACTCTGGGTGGCCTATGTATCGAGCTTAGTAGCTCGATACAATCGTCCGATAGGCGCACTCTGTCTTCCTTGCTGAGCTATATCGACACCAAGGTCGATACACTTATAAAATTTGTCTGCTTCATGTTTGGCTCCCTTCTCTTCTTCCTCCTTGTCACCCAACTCTCCAAAGAGGTCCTCCAAGCCTCCAAAGTACCTAATTAAGACTCAATATGCAAAATATCCAACATCCTAAACTAAAACTTGCTAGACTCTAATATGGATGCAATTTGGACTAGAAGTAGCTAAATGAATGCATAAATGAATGCAAAGTTATCTAGAATGGGTGCTAAAACATGCTAATTTATGAGTATATCAACTCCCCCAAACTTGCCTTTTGCTTGCCCTCAAGAAAACAAACATGACAAATCTAAGAGAGAGGTTTGAAGGTGGGAGCTCATCATCCAAAAATGCCAACAAATACAATCAACTCAATGTCCTAGTTCTTAATTCTAAGGTGCATTCGAATTCATCCTACTCCAAAAGAGTTAGCCATGCCCATCTCAACAATCAAATGCACTAAGATTTCGATCTAAATAAGCATCCCTATCAAGTCAACTCTTTAACATTCATTAAGTGCAAACCGTAGATCATGACAATGCAATGTAAGCGAATTCATTTAGCTAAGGGACTAGGTTTTGAGATAAAAATGATCTCAATTCATGGGGCTTCAAATTCGCATAAGGGTTTCACTCAAAAAAGATTAAACTTTATGCATAATGCTAAAGGTAAAAGACAAGTGATGCATACAAGACTAGACTCTCATCTACCCATAATGCTATCAATGGTCATATACCCCTCTCATTCATATTCTTTAAAGCTCACTCAACCCTCTAAAGCTACCATTTTCCCAAGGCCTTTTGTGCCTTGCTAAACCCTTTAATCTCATAAAGATCAAACTCATAGCGAATGGTGTGATCTTTCAACGACCTAGCTCTTCTTTTTATACTTAGGTAGCCCTTTTCTTCTTTCTTTGGCTTATTAGCCTCTTTTGATTCTTCTCTTTTCTTACTAAGGCTAACCAATTTCTTTTTACACTTAGAGCTATACCTTTTCTTTTCAAACACAAGATCCACCATTTCAAACTATGCTTCCCTTATTCTCCTTCTAAGTCTCTTCCATTCCCTTCCGTTCTACTCTTTTCCACAACTCATCATGCTAAAATGCAAGCATATAACCTATTCCACAACACCAAGCAATACCGCGACCCATACCCCAATTCCTAAGCCTAAAACTAGCCTCGATATGTGAGAACTAGAATCTACATGAGAGCCTAAACTTGTGGTCTCAAACCTAACACTTTATGCTAAGTTTAATCAAAAATAGGCCTCACAATCATTATCACTAGAAAAATTGGCTTTTAAGGAGGTAAGGTAAGGTGGGGGTACTACTTGAGCTAGCAAGAGAGTGGTAGAGTGAGTAAGAAAGCTCAAATATGTCTATTATCCATGAATTTACTTTCAATGCAAGGCATGATATTTAATTGTCAAATTTAGGTTCAAGGGAATAGAGTTGGCTATCAATTTCAAGGCCCTATTTCGACCAAAATCTAGTGGTTAGTGAAGTGGTCCAAACATGGTTCTTCCTTACTTTCAAGATTTGCTCAAATGCAACAAAGAACTACTAACTAGGGCATTGAATTGATTACATGAGTTGACATTCTACAAGGATTAGCTCATCATTTCTCCCAATGCATATGAATGCAATTCCTACATGCAATGCAACTAGACTCAATCTTAAAATGCAAATGCAACATCTAAATGACTTTTTTTTTATTTTTATATGCCTTAAATGAATGCATAAGACTCAAAATGCATAAAAGGAAAATAAGACTCACAAAACACAATGTCAAATCTCTCAACCTCTCCCGAAAACTTAAATTACAGTCCCTTGTGTAATAAAAGTCTAGAGGAGACCTCAATCAACATGACATAAAACACAAAATGAAAAGGTAAGCTAAGAACAAGAGAATAAAAGTTAAGGCATAAAATTAGGTCTAAAATGTATTTATAGTGAATAGTGATCGGACCGGGTCAACCCGGAACAAACCGGGTATTGACCCGGTTTTGGCTTGGAAAAGAGACCGCATCGGTTTGCCAAACCGATGGGCTCCAAACCGATGAGTGCTGAAGTACGCGTCCCGGCCTGTCTGTCCGAGGTCGCTTGACCGATGGGAACTCTGGCGCGTCCGTCTTGGTTTGCCAGTTCGAGGTGGCCAAACTGATGAAGTCTCTGGAACGTCCGCATCGGTTTGCCAGTCCGAGGTGGCCAAACCGATGAGAGTTCTGGTGGCTCCGTCTCGAGCTGCTCTGCGCGTCCAAACCGATGGAGGCAAACCGATGAAGTCTCTGGCACGTTCATCTCGGTTTGCAGTCCGAGGTGCTTCAATCCGAGGTGATGCCAGACAACTTCTGTCAATCTTTGTTTCGACTCTTCTTTTATCTGAACTCATCCCCAAAGCTACAAATGGTTTCTTTAGCTCCAAATGTACCTGAGGAATACTCCAAATGCAACAAATATGCAAAGACTATGCAAAGACACCTTAGACTCTAAATGATCAAAATGCAACACAATGATGCTTAGATATACTCTTAGATGATGAGAAACTTACACTAAATGGGTGATAATATGATGCAAAATATAGACATATCATCTATCTTCACAGACATGATTGAAGATTATATGGAAGTCTTTATGGATGATTTCTCTGTCTATGGGTCTTCCTTCAAAGGTTGTCTGGACAATCTCTGCAAAGTGCTAGCTAGATGTGAAGAGAAACACTTGGTTCTGAATTGGGAGAAATGTCACTTCATGGTTCAAGATGGCATTGTACTTGGACATAGAGTTTCAGCTGCTGGGATTGAAGTGGACCGCGCCAAGATCGAGGTGATGACAACTCTGCAGGTGCCAAATTCAGTAAAGGCAGTGAGAAGTTTTCTAGGCCACGCTGGATTTTACAGAAGATTCATCAAGGACTTCAGCAAAATTTCAAGACCTCTTACTGCTTTGCTTTGCAAGGATGTGAAGTTTGAGTTTTCTGCAGAATGTCACTCAGCTTTTGAACAGATTAAGAAGGCTTTGGTGAGCGCCCCAATTGTACAACCACCAGACTGGGATTTACCTTTTGAGGTAATGTGTGATGCCAGTGATTTCGCAGTAGGCACTGTACTTGGGCAGAAGAAGGACAAGAAGCTTCATGCCATCTATTATGCAAGCAGAACACTTGATGAAGCACAGCGAAATTATGCAACAACTGAGAAGGAATTATTAGCTGTGGTGTTCGCTTTTGAGAAATTTCGACCATACCTTGTTGGGTCCAAGGTAGTGGTTTATACTGATCATTTGCACTCAAATACTTGATGCAGAAGAAGGATGCAAAACCCAGATTGCTGAGATGGATTCTGCTCCTTCAAGAGTTTGATATTGAGGTGAAGGACAAGAAAGGAGTTGAAAATGGAGTTGCTGATCATCTATCCAGAATCAAGGTCGAAGATGACGTGCCAATTGATGATTTCTTACCATAGGAGACTATCAATTCAATTGAGATTGGATTGAAAGGAAGAAGTGCAGGAAAATTGCAAATTTCTGCAGAATCGGGACGAGTGTCGATCGACACACATGAGCATCGATCGACACTCCGGTTCGAGGATGACGACCACGACGCAAGACCACGTCGTGGCAAGCACTTCATTAACAAAGTTTTTGAGAAGCTGCTGAAGAAACATGGTGTTCAACATAGAGTGGCTACTCCTTACCATCCTCAGACAAGTGGGCAAGTGGAAGTTTCCAACAGGCAGATTTAGGAGATTCTGGAGAAGACAGTTGGCGCCACAAGGAAAGATTGGGCTGTGAAACTGGATGATGCGCTTTGGGCTTACAGAACAGCTTTCAAAACGCCACTTGGTACTACACCATTTCATCTGCTTTATGGGAAAGCTTGGCATCTTCCAGTGGAGCTCGAATACAAGGCAGCATGGGCAGTGAAATTGCTGAATTTCGACATCAAGTCTGCTGCAGAAAGGCGCCTGATACAGCTGAATGAATTGGATGAACTCATACATCACGCTTATGAGAATTTAAAGTTGTACAAAGAGAGAACTAAGGCCTATCATGACAAGAAGATCATATCCAGGCAATTCGAACCGAATGACCAGGTACTCCTTTATAACTCTCGTTTACAGTTGTTTCCTGGTAAATTGAGTTCTCGTTGGTCAGGTCCTTTCACAATCAAAACTGTCAAGCCATATGGAGCTATAGTCCAGATCGACCCAAATGGCAAGGAGTTTACAGTCAATGGACAAAGGGTGAAACATTATTGGGCACAAGTCGAAATCCCATAAGCACAAACGATGCCTCTGGCTGATGCACTCGTCGCCTGATCACCTGCCAAAGTCGAGCTAATGACTGTAAAAAAGCGCTTAGTGGGAGGCAACCCACTGGTAAGTTAGTTTTGAGTCGGTTTTTCTTTCATTTTTGAGTCAGTTTCAGTTTGATTTGGAACTTTGGTTGAGTTATGAGTTTGGAATAGATATTGGTGCTTTTAACCGTGTTATGTGAGTACTCTAACAGTGAAGGCTTTGGAGGACTCGGATTTACACTTTTATAGGACCCAATTACGATTTTGGGAAGCCAGAATCCGACTACAGACACAGTGTCGATCGACACTAGTCTGTGTCAATCGACACCCCGCGCGAACACATGTAAGTGTTTTCTCCTTGCTCGTTTCATGGTTCCTTTTCATTTATTCTTCCAACTTCAGGCTTAATTAACACTGTGGACAGTGTTGTTCAAGTCTGAGGGAGAAAAATACTAATATATTTTGCTTTATTTTGGTTATTAAGAGTCAGTCTAAACTTTGTTTTATCGAATCAAAATCAGTGAAATTTTTAGCTTTCAGAAGAACTAACCACAGGAGATTGACACTTGAAGGACCATTGTCATAGCAGTTGATTGCAGGTTTTAATAAGTAGAAAGCTGCAAGTGGAATCAGTCTAACAGGGCAAGTTCAGGTCTGCTTATACGAACTAGGTATGCACAGAACTTGATTCCCCCTTTCAGTCCGAACAGATAGTCAATTGCAGTCTCTCCTTGATCTTCCCTTGAGAAAAGAAAGAAAAAGAGTTTAAGTCTGGGAATAGTGCCTTTGTCATGAGCCTGTCTCCTCACAAGGAACAATATTAGTGATGCTCTTGAACATGTCTCCTCACAAGGAACACAAGTAGAGAGTAGCACTATTTCCAGAGATTTCATAAGAAAAAGAAGAGTCAATGAAAAGATCTTAGAACACCTTGAAAATGGGCAGAAGTTGACTAAGGGAAGAGAAAATAGGGGAGCTACATGAGAATGTCTTGTTCAGGCACTAAGGAAGGGAAAAGAATCTCTAAATTTCTGTGGAAATACCACTGTTAGAGTTCAAAATACTACCAAGGAAAGGATCTGGATTCGAACTGGGAGATTGCTAAGCTTGTGGTAAGTACACTGAAATACTACCTAAGGTTGGCTCTATGGTATGTGAATTCAAAAAGTGTTGGTTCAATGTGGCGTTCTGAAGGTTAACTGGATATTTTTGTTTTCAAACCTCGACTCCATTCTAAGTTTATGTTTTGCTTGAGGGCAAGCAAAGTCTAAGTCTGGGGGAGTTGATATATCATGGTTTTTACCCATTTTTGGACCATGATATAAGTGTTTTTATTGAGTCTTAGTATTATTTTCGAGTCTATTTAAAGTCTATACAGGTTCAGGTACAATTGGAGCTGAACTGGAGGTTTGGATACGTTTTGGAGCATAGTGGAATGAAGTCACGAAGTTGGATTGAAGATGCACGATTGGTGTCGATCGACACTAGCTGGTGTCGATCGACACCGAGTTTTCCGGATCAGAAGACGTGAAGATTCCATAATTTTGAAGAAAAAGGAAATCTCCAAGATTTTTCCTAATCTTCCAGGGAATTGAGGATTCGTGTTTTAGCCTATAAATAGAGCTTTTATGCCATTGTTTAGGCACACACTTTATAATTTAGAGAGACAAAGAGAGAGTTTAGGTTTTTGAGAGTTTAGGGAGATAAATCTGCACTCTGTTCTTGAGAGATTTGGAACCCTTGTATCTCTTCTATTCTTTTTATGCAAATTACTTATTCTATGATGTTTGCTGCATCCATGTCTGAGTAGTTTCATTGTTAGGAAGTGGGGAATTCAAGGGATTGATGATAGGTTGCTAGAATTGGTTTACAATTGGGATTATTTGCTTGTTCATCATCTTTGATTGTTTTAACTTTGAATTTTAGGATTGATCACCTAGATTTTGAAACCCTAGGTAATTAAACAGATACGAAAGTGTTGTTAAATAACTTAGCGATTGAATCATTAGATGAGCATTGAACCTATTCGCAACGACAGTTGGTTTAGGTCTTTGTGAACAATATCGAACCTGAAATTAATGCATGTCTTTGTCTTAGAACTCGCAGTGAAAGTTGGTTTTCTAGGTTTAGACATTGATAACATCTACAGCGAAAGCTGGTTTGTTTGCTTTTCGTGTTTCGAGTTCTATAACAATTAATCCTAAATAGTAGTCAAACCTTCAACCTAAATCTTCCTGAGATACCTCACTGCTTAGCGCCTTGTCTCCTTGATTTTAAAACCAGAATTCGAAATTGCTTGTTTACTTTATTGCTTTTACTGCTTTCCTACATTACTCTTAGCATAAATCTGAATTAGAATTTGTCTAGTTACATCGATTCTCTGTGGAATTCGACCCCTAAGTACTACAGTGATCTCTTAATTTGAGAGAGTAGCTCAGGGCTAATTTGAGCATATCAACAAGCAAAAAGGCAAGTTTGGGGGTGTTGATATCTCTGTAAATTACATATTTTTAACACATATTTCATGCTAGTTAGGACTTCATTCTTGCATTTTCATCTTAGTTTTCATCACATCTTCACCCATGATAGGATTAGATGCATTAGGTTAGGTTTCTGCATAGTCTTGCATGTTTGGAGTGTTTTCTCAGGTGCTTAGGATGATCCGGAGAAGAAACCAAGAAGGGAGATCACATATGGAGGATGAGCAGGTGATATCGAGCATGGATCACAACCCCGTAGCCAATATAGACAAGCGCACGATGAACCTCGATGAGTAGCAGCGACTTAGTCCCGAAAGGAACACCTCGGAGCGAAGATCCAGCAAAAGGATTCCATGAAGACGGATATCGGAGCAAGGCAACTGGAAGTACCCGATTCGAGTAACAAGGAAAGCGAGCCTTCACGACATGATCCCGAAACACTTGCCCGACATGGAGACTGCCCGAAGAATCAGAAGAGTTAGCATATCGGCTTGCTCACCACGACTTGAGCCCGAAACGCTAAAGTCCAAAATAGTACCATTTCGGGAAAGTGGTCCCAACGTTTTAGGTTTTTCCTCTTTTATGTATAAATACTTGTCCTCCACTCTTATCTTGTTATCACGCTTTCTAGTTTTATTTTCTGTCTTCTCTTTCAAAAACAGAGAACTACTTTGTATTTTCACCATTGAAGCTTGTTTCAAAACTTTGATTTTTATGCAATCTTGAAGTTTTAAGTATTATCGCTTAGTGTATTTCAAGAAAGCTTCTTCCTTTTCTTATTTTCGACTATCTTGCAACCCATGAGTAACCTTCTTATCCTTATGGATCTTGAGGTTTCTCAAATGGCGCGTGAGTAGTCTCTTTAGGATTTTGATGGGTTGAAAGGACCAAGGGACTCTCGGGTTTATATTTCTTGCTTAGCTAAAACATAAAGTTAGATTCTTTCTTGTTTATCATTCCCAAAGCTTAGTCTAGTCTGGCCATCTAGCCTAAAGTCCACAGGCGGCTTGACACGAACGCCACGTGCTTGCTTAGCCGGATCCATGAACAAGAGTTTGATTTCTTAGGCTAAGACTAACCATCTGTCTAAGAGTCTTACGGTTCAATAGGGACGTTGTAGATGCTTGTTTCTTCTATTGTACCGCTATGCGAGAGCTAGTCTATGGTGATAGAGATTCAAAGAGTTTAGACCCAAACGCCATGGGCCAAACGATTTGAGGATCCTTTTACCTAAGAATCACCATCAAAAGACCAAGTCTTGATGTGATCCAAAAGCTTTAGCTTGATAAAACAAAACCGAGAGTCACCTAGTTCATAAAACCCGTCTTGATCCTTCTTTTACCTTGAAAGCTTATCTTTTTACCGTTTAAATATCTATTTCCTGCTTAATATCCTTAAAGTTCTCTTATTTATGGTCTTGAGTGACACAAGATCTATCCTTTAGTCGTTTTTAGTAGTAAAGTCTCAATCTTTATCTATTTCGAACTTGTCTTATGACACCGATATGACCGATCTGTTTACTAACGCTCCCAAAATGGTTTGATACCCCATACACTATACTGCTTTCGGTTGACAGTGTTGGGACATTGTTAAACAGGACCAAAAAGAAAAGAAAACCTATTTATCAAAAATGCACTTTAGATTTTTTTTTAAAATGCGAAACTGTCTAATAATTGTATCTACATCAATTCATATCCATTATATTCTAATTTAACTCTATTAAAAAGATATTCAAAACAAATTCCCGGTTAAATTAATAAAAAAGATTTCAATTTTTCTTATTTTAATAATATAATGGATTTGCATGAACCAATACATGATTTTCTTTTAGTTTTTATGGGATCCGGTCTTCTAAAAATGGGATATAGTTTTTTTTATAGTTTAGCTAGAGGAGGAGATTATATGAAAAAATTAACCGATTCTTTCATTTACTTGGATCACTGGCCATCCGCCGGGAGTTTCCGGTTTAATACCAATATTTTAGCAACAAATCCAATATATATGTACACAAATATAGAACCAAAAAGCCATTTTATGGTACTCATAGTAAAACATTCTACAAAAGCGAGAAAAAATACACCAACCAAGTTTGAAATTAAAAAACTAAAAAAACTCTAATATAACCCCTACAAAGACAATACTATTTAACAAAAAATAAAACAAAGAACAGCATTTAACACATCACGTCCATATAACTAAAAAACAATTAATAATTAGTAAAAGTCATTATCTACGACGACACACATCTTATAAGACAATACATTACCAAAACTTAAAAATAATTAAAAATAAAAAAACACACAACTCTCACATAACAATATTGCATCCGCGATACATTGCAGAACAAAGTAGTGATGACCATGTCCACAATCCAAGAACTTCATACATATATCACCATTGTCGGGTACTGTTCTGCAATGTATGGTTGCCCACCAAACTTCTCTGTGTCACTTGACATACCGCCGTGTATATTAATAATACAAATAAGACTAAACACTACTCCTACTTAAAAATAGATATAATTTGTTTCAGATTGTAATTCACACTAAACTGAGATTAGTAGTTATTTAATACCATATAATTAAATATAAAAAAATTATATTAACAATCAATTATTAAAACGGTAAGAAAAGTAACAAGTTTTCACCTTATATATGAACTCAAGCTAAAACTTAACATAAACGCAGAGTAATGATTTTAAGCTATGACGATCATCAATAAAGCTCCGAATAGAATGTTGAAACACAATTTTTTTAAAAAAATAATAATAATAATTATCAGTAACCCATAGTTTACGGCAATTGAAAAATAAAATAATATACATTTAATTTGATTATAAAAAATAACGAGAAACTGCACGTGGCGCGGATCAACCCTTAGTAAGTATTAATATGTGTTTATGGTTGATTTTGCATATTATTGCTGTAATTTTAATGTACGAACTCTTTGATCCGATTTCATAAATGGATGAAAACGATGTTAAAAAAAAATATTGCTTTTAAAGAATAAAAATATTTTAACATAAATTATATTAACAATGAACAAGTCATGGGCCGGTCCCATCCCCGTGGGTTTAAGCCCGTTTCAACATCATATTGAGAATCGACGAAAGGAAAAAAAAAAAAATAACGAAGATAGGAATTTTCTAAAGGAAAGAGAAAAGGAAAAAACAAAACTTTCTTCTTTGTTTAAGCTCAAAGATCAACCATGGAATCTACCGCCTTAAGCTCTGCGGCAACCATCGTCTCCTCCTCATCTTCATCGCTCTCCATCTTCTCTCCGAAGAAGAGAACAGACTCATCTTCTCCGAGAATCGTCCGGCTTTCGAAGAGTAAACTTTGATATTTCGTTGCTTCCCGATCATCTCTCGATCCTGTTTTGTTTCGGAACGTCTCTTAACCTTGTTTTGCATCTTCTCTGTTTTGACTCAGAGGACGACAAAGATTACGATCCGAAATCCGAATCGAACTCATCGAGCCTCGTTCCTCTATTCCAAAATCGAATTCTCTCGAATGTAAAATCTCTCTCGCTTGATCTCGTTCGATCTCAATTATCGTTTCTCGTTTGTGGAATTCGAATTGTTGTTTTCTAGAGTATTAGATCATTTCGTGAAATTTCCAATTTGTAGGATGAGGCCATGGGATTGGTCTTGAGCGCAGCCTCGGTTAGAGGCTGGACCACCGGTTCCGGTATGGAAGGGCCGTCTCTTCCGGCCAAGGCCTATGAAGAGACGGTGTCGACGTTTCCATGGTCATTATTCACGAAATCGCCTCGTAGACGTATGCGTGTTGCCTTCACTTGCAACGTTTGTGGCCAGAGAACTACACGAGCCATAAATGCTCATGCTTACACTGACGGCACCGTCTTCGTGCAGGTAACATTTTGCTTTGAAACGATAAAATGACAAATATAATTGAAGGTCATGAGTTCGAGCTTCGGGGTGAGTGGGAAGATTTATTATTATTTTGTCTGGTAATGCAGTGTTGTGGATGCAATGTGTTTCATAAGCTGGTGGATAATCTCAACTTGTTTCATGAGGTGAAGTATTATGTGAGCTCGAGCTTCAACTACAGAGATGCTAAGTGGGATGTTGGGGGATTCAATCTCTTCGATATGGATGATGATAATGATGATGGCGGTGGCGGTGACCGTGACGGCAGCAAAGACCGATTCCCTTTGTAAAGAGGTTTGGACTAGTGATTATTACTTTGTACAATCGTGTGTCATATGTGTATGTATATAGCTAGCTTTATCCTTACCATCTTAGCATGAATAACACGTTTGATCTCTTCTGAAGTATCTCAGTTCGCATTGATAATAAATTGATTATAAAGCCGATGTTCTGAATTTCTTGGAGACTGTTTTCAGCTAGAGAAATCGATTGATAATCAGTAGATGGGAGCTCTAGCTTCTTATGAGGTTTGGCTTAGGATAATAGAACTTACTCGATTAAATTTTGGTCTGGTTCAAGTCTGGTTTATAAAGTCAGATGATGTAATGAGAGCCTTTGTGTAGGCTAGTAATTCGAGATTAGTTTAAATTACAGAGAAATTTTGGTGTTGCATTATAACTTTTTGTTCTAAGGATTTTGAGGGATTTTAATTTGGCATTTTGAGTGTATGCAAAATGGAATGTGTAAATCTGTTTCGGAATGAGCTGAAGTTTTACAGTGTGGTGTAGACATCCGTCTCTAGGGATTAGGATGATGGGTCTTGGAGTCTTAGTGAGCAAAAGTTTTCTTACAACAAGGATTTTAGTTATAGTTTCGGATTGAAGGTTTGTTCACGTAGCTGAAATCTATGTCTAGTTCTACGAGGATAGTGGAAAGAGATTGTTACAAATTACAATCCAAGCATTACCAGTCCGCTCCCTCCATTATATTCCCTATGCCATCACCATTTGAAAGATACACCATTAGATTTATGTTCTGAATGGTGAAGGCATAGGGAATATAAAAGAAGGTTCGGACCAAAAAGAAAGGTAATACAATTGTCATAGATCCACAATCATCTTTCGGTCTGCTTCACTCAGTTATTGTTGCTAGTTGACGAGTCGTTCATCATACTTCTTTTCCATGGATGATCAAAAATTGTCAACGGATATACGTATATACTCGCTAATTCGTTAATAACGATTATTCGAGGAATTTCTAACTTTCACACAATCTAACCAACTTTCTTGAAAATTTCATTCTTTTATTTCCTTTCAAAATAGGGTTAATTTGCTGAATAACCATATTAAGTAGCAAAATCTATATATATAAAGTTATATTTTCTCTCTTCTCATGAAGACACCTCATCATCCACATCAATGCCACATCATATTTTTTAATCTAATTTTTTTAATTCCAAATTTGATAAACAATTTTTGACAAAAATTTAATACACATTTTTAATGAAAATTTAATACACATAATAATTATACATTTTGTTTTAACATTATAAAAAGAATTCCAAAAGACACCATTTATATTCTAAATTAAACCAAAACTTTATATGAATATAATTGAAATAAATAATAAAAAAATTTTTACAAATGGTTATCTTAATATATTTCAACTTTTATAAATATTTAATTAGGTTAAGTTATTTCGCTAATATTATAAAAAAACTACGATATCAAAAAATTCCTAACAATTAAAAATATAAGTTATCCTATAACTAAATTTATAAAGAAAAATATAAGTTTCTAAATCTTAACATCTAATAAAAATCTAAATATGTAAAATCAAGGTATACTTAAAACAACAATTGAAAATATAATACACACTTTTAATGAAAATTTAATATACATACTAATTATATATTTTGTTTTAACATTATAAAAAAAAATTTCAAAAGACACTATTCATATTCTAAATTAATCCAAACATTTATAAGAATATAATTCAAATAAATAATAAAACGTTTTTTAAAAATGGTTATCCTAATATATTTCAACTTTTATAAATATTTAATTAAGTTAACTGGTATCGCTAATATTATAAAAAAACTACGATATAAAAAAAATTCTAACAATTAAAAATATAAGTTATCCTAGAACTAAATTTATAAAGAAAAATATAAGTTTATAAATCTTAACATCTAATAAAAAGATAAATAAGTAAAATTAATGTATAAATGAGTAAAATTAAGTTGTTAAAAATACCATACTTTAATAAAAATATGTATAGAATGAAACGTAAAATTAGCATAATTTATGTATGATTAGTTAATTTTTAACAAAATAATTCAAAAAAATAAAATTTAGTAATCATGCTTATTATTCTCCACTTCTCCTTGCACCTCATCCTCTTATATTTTACCACACATAATTGGGATAAATTTTAATACCAACCTCACTCTGCCCAATTTAAATCACTATGACTTCTTCTTCCGTCGTAATCTCCGCTTCCTTCTACAGCCATGGAAGCCCTTCTCGATAGCATCATGGTGCCGCCATGTAATATTTATATAAGTTGTCATCTGAAATCCTTTTTCTCAAATTCATAGACTATTAATTACTTTTAATTTTCAGATCTTGCAAATATGCAGGAGAAAAGAGAAATTTGACTACAAATGTTGCTGAACACAAAATTAACTCCAGAAGATAGCACAACCTGATATAGGTCCCTTCTTCAAGTGATTAAATACATTTCAAGTATAGTTATATAAGGATAGGGCAATTGAAAATTGGTTGGGGATAAGAGAGTTGATTTAGAAGTTGAGAAGTTGACGGTTGCGAAGTTGTATCCATTGATTATCATCACGAGCGGCGTGAAGCGGAGGACCGTCTTGGTGGTCTTCATTTGCTTCTCGCTCGGTCTCTGAGAATTGAATTCAACTCATTGGGTCGAAATTCATGTTCTTTTCAGGCAATTACGAGCCCAAACAAAACCGGATTCAAATAATGACCACTTGTTGGATTTCTTGCGCTATTGGACTAGATAAGGGGCTATGACCATAAAACAAGAAACATGACCGGTTATTAATTTTAAAAATTACTCACGCATTACAATGATTGCCCTTTAGAAGAAAGGGAAAACAAAATTAATACAAACACTCTTCAATTGTCCGCTTCAAAATTAACACGAACTCTACTATATGCAAATTCATTTTCATATAATTTAAGTAACACAACACAATGAGTCACAAAATAAATCAAAACATGGCCATAACATCAAACACATACGAATATTCGAGAATTACCAAGTATTAAATAACATTAAAAAAACAAAAAATAAATAATATATATATATATAAAAATCCTGCTGCAAAATGAAAGTAAGAAACCATAGATAAAGATTTCACGTGAGCAAATATTATAAGAACTAAAAGATATATCCAAAGAATAGAGAATGTATAATGAACCAACACAATAGTAGAATAATTATACTATGAAAAAAATACAACTAATGATTAATGACAAAAAACTTCCGCGCGAAGCGCGGACCAACCACTAGTAAAGAATATAGTCATAGTGTTCAAATAATTTGTTGAATAACCACGGCCCACTATGCAATGTCGAAACTGACTTTTTCGTTTAGGCGGGAAATTAAAGAGGAAGAGATTTGACTGACGTCAAAGACCTATATGCGAATAGCGTTTTCTTGTTTTGTCAACCTAAGCAGTCATATCTATACTATGACCAATCTATCTATAATAACAATCTGAATAAATGTCAATTGCTTTTCAATAAGTTGTCTTTTCAAAATTGTTATTCGTATTTTTTAATAAATTTTAATTTTAATTCAAGAAATATCATTTGTGGTTGTGTCTTTTCAATTATCAAAAATTGTTTCTTTTCAATTATCAAAAATTGCTTCCTTTCACTTATGTCTTTTGAAAAGCACATAAAAAGGATTATTTGATTCTTTATTGTTATATTCATTTATTTTATCGGGATCGGTAAGAATGATAAACAATGCCATTATTATTGCTAAAAATTTAACTTTATCTCCAGAATATAGTCCAAAGAATCTGCTTCAATTCTTTTTTTCCCTTCGAGGTTCACCTATTGTTGCAGAAGTTAATCAGCAAAATAATCAAATTTTAGCCGAAATTTTGCATCGACTCAGCAAAATAAATATTATTTGTTATTGCGTCTTTTCAATTATCAAAAATTACTTCTTTTCACTTATGTCTTTTGAAGATTATTTATATTGCAAAACCACAAAAAAAGTTAATTTGATAATGATTCATGCTATAATGGTGAATCAAAAAAAGAGATTTCTTAATCCATCTATCTGATTTCTTCATCAAAAAAACTTATATATGTTGAATTATTTGTTTTTGTAAAGTTATATCTACAAGATAAGTTAGAACACGTCACAAATAACTTTTACAAGGTTTGTTTTTAGTCTTTGAAAGAGTTTTTTCACATAAATTTTCTTATTTTGGTATTTTTTTTGATTGAGTAAACTTGAATTTTTAACTTTCTATTAGTATGAATTATCGGTCTTACTTCATAAATCTTTCAAATATGTGGAAATTTGGTCTACAAGACTACACATGGTTTTTTTGTTTGCATCCAGCGGTTTGTTAACAATGTTATTGATAGATTTTTTGTTTAAGAAAAAATAATTATAATCCAACCATTGTAGTTAATCCTTCCATTAATCCAACATGTGTCATTTATTCTCATTAACTATTTCCACTAAACCAAACGTTTTATCCTTTCTCAATTGATACCCTTCTTAAGCATCGTCTATTTTCTTTATACTTTTTGCTTGCGCTTGTTCCATTTCATTAATAGAAAGAAAATGTGAATTTTTATCCTATATCAGTTCTCAAAAATGGCTTCTCTCCCTCTCATTTTTTATTTTTATTGTTTCGACTGTAGTTACTGATGATTGATCAATTTTTTTTGGTATGTTCTGCTTCGTTATTTTTTATTATAAATTTTCGTGTTACTTAACTTCATTTACGATCTTGGTTTTGATCGTCAAACGATCATATTACTTTACTCGACTTTATTCTTTTCCTTATCCAAACTCGTTCTCGATATTCATTATTTTATTTTTTTGTTTTGATAACCTCGAAGATTAGGCCTAATATGCTTGGTTCGGAGTCATCATTTAGTTTTTTTCTTATAAATATTCTTTAGTTTACATTATTGCGCAACCCATTGATCAAATGTTTGTGTTTTTTAATTTTGAGGATAATATCGCTTTATCTAAGTCTCTTAATTTTGAGTATTTGTATCGCTCCCTCTATCTATAATAACAATCTGAATAAATGCCAATTGTCTTTCAATAAGTTGTATCTTTTCAAAATTATTATTCGCATTTTTTTATAAAGTCCAATTTTAATTCAAGAAATGTCATTTGTGGTAGCGTCTTTTCAATTATCAAAAATTGCTTCTTTTCAATTATCAAAAGTTGCTTCTTTTCACTTATGTCTTTTGAAAACCACATAAAAAGGATCATTTGATTCTTTATAAAATGAATTGTTATATTCATTTATTTTAGGAAGATCATATCTCTTTATTTCTTTTTTTAAGAATTATGATTTTCTGAATATTTACGTATTTTTATCATTTTTATGTATTTTTACTTATAATAATTTTAAATAATTTGTTTATTTACGTTTTAATATACGACAAATACCCCCGCGAAGCGGGGGTTCTATTCCTAGTTGTAAATAATGACAACGGCGATGATACTATTCATTCAAACATCATTTCTATTCTATTTTTTAATATCGCACTACAAAAAAAGGGGTAAATTGTATCACTTAAATTGTATCACAAAACTAATTGATACTATTTTGAATTAGTTATTTATAAATGAAACAAATATACATGGCTTAACATCAACTATGATAATTGATGTTATAATTAACTAGTTTGACATTAATTCAATAAAAGTGATACAAATTTTATTAGTTTGTATCACTTTAAAAAAATTGATATTAAAATATAATGTTACATCAATTAGGTGATCGATGTATTTATTAATTTTTGTTAACATCACTTCTAACAATGATGCAAAATTAGCATCAATAAAAACTGATTCTAATAAAAATTACACTAATAATATATACATAATTATGTGAATTAGCTTCAATTATTAAAAATGATGTAACTGTTTCGTTCTTTAGCATCATTATAACAAAATCGATACAAAATTATAAATTTACATCAGCTAAATAATCGATGTAACTAATGATTTTGGTTAACATCATTTAGAAAAATGATATAAAATTTATATCAGTTAAAAGTGATGTAACTAACGTTTTTTACTTTATCCCACATTGCTAATAGATGAAGAAGTTAAAGAGAAACCATCTCTATATATACTGAAACTTAAATATCTAATATTCATATTTATTGGTGAATAAAATTAATTTTTTTATTTGGTTTTAACCAATAAGTTTAATTTTCTTTTTGGTTTTAACCAATAAGATTTATTATATAAAAATAAATAACATAATTATTACAATCAATTATGATATCTCGCATAAATTTAACATCAATTATATACAAGTGATAGTAATATTTTAAATCATATATTTTAAATGATACAAATATTAAGTCAGTTATTATAAATGATACTACTATTAAAATCACTTATTAAAATTGACGTTAATTTTAACATCAATTATTATAATCGTCACAAATACTAACATCACTTTTAAAAATTGATGTAAAAGATAACATCAGTTTTTTTGTAATTGACTATTGAAATCAATTATAACAATCGATGCAAAAATAAAAAATATTTTCATCGGTTGATAACTAATTGATGTTAATTATTTGCATCACCACAAACAGAGTCACTTTTTTAAGTGATGTAAGATTCATTTGCATCAATTATAAGTAATGCAAAAATATATAATAAATGATACAATTCACCTTCTTTTTTGTAGTGTCGGTTCATACTATGTTATGAATTACATGTTTGTGTAGAATATAGTTTACGTCATAAGCTTTCATTCGCGTAAACTATATAAAGCAACCGTCATTACTGTGCTATATATCAATTTTTGAGAATAGTTTTGTTTCAAATAGTGAAGGACTATCAATATCGGTTCATACTATTTATGGGTTACTATTATCCGTAGAAAATAATTTATGAGGAATACATTTTATTGTGTGAGTCAAAGGCCGTTCGACAGCGTTCTATACCAAAACTATAATGAATACATTTGACAACGTACTATACTACAACAATTAGAACAAGAGTTTTTACAGTTTCACAATCTACGAGATTAACGTTATCCCGTTCTCACTCGTACATTTAAAATTAAGGATATTTTGATATATATTGTAGAATATACAAAAAATATTCTAACCAGAGTTTTCTTATGGTTACTTCATATATTTTTATTTTTCTTACGGTTAATTCACCTAATTTCCCTTCAAAATATCAGATTGTTTTGGTTTTGGTTGCAACTAAAATTTAAGATATATAGTATATTTTTACAGCATAAAATCAATAAATATTTATGATACAAATATAGGACCATCTTGAACTTTAACCTTGAATGACGAGCCTAAACATGCTATTGAACAAAAATCAAACATCTTATGTATCTATAACCTGTGCATTTGGTTTCATTATGAAATCCATGGTCTTGAACTAACTAGAGCTATGGAGATCCCATATCTGACATTGGAGTTGTTGCTCTGATCATGACGCTTTGGATAAAGGCTATTGTCTACAAAAAAAAAAAAAAAACAAAAAGCAAATATTACTACCCACGGTTAGTAATCAAAATTCAGTAAATTTCAATGGAAAATGCAGAAAGGTAAGAGTTTATTTACCATAGTAAACCCCGCGCACATAATACTGAACCCTGGGAAATTAAATGGGGCTTTTTGTGACAGAAACCAGTCTAGAAGAAACAAAACAAGTACTTATGTTAGTTTTGTCTATTATTCGATGAAAAAAAAATATTCTTGTATTTTTGTTTCATTTCAGTAAATAGTGAACCTGTTAGAGGTGAAAATGCCAGCGGAGAAATGACGTTTGCAAGAGAACATATACTTGAAATAATCCCTTGGGCCTTCCCCTGATTAGGTTACAGAGCGATGTGTTTTGAATAGGCTGTTTATGTAAAAGTGACTCCAAACTAAGCTCACAAAACAACTTAATAATGTTCGATTTCATGTAAATCCCAGTTCTACTTTTGTCATAGAAATAAGTTCTTCTTATCCATCTTACACCAAGAATGCTTATGGTTTAGATTACGCTCAATGCAAATGTATTATGACCATTTTTTCAAATAATATGTGGAATATTATGACCATGTTTTTCTAGTCATTTTTTTATTTCACCTATTTTTATTGTCTTTTGGCCTAATTCCCCTAACAATATTTTGGTTTCGGTGCTATTTACCAAATTAGACGTCCACGCATCGCCATTTATTTAATTTGTTTTCATTTTTTTGTCATTTATCAAATTAACTAAAAAACTAATAAAGTTTCTTATAAGCCAATAGTTAGTTACCTGTTCATGTGGTGCTACTTGTTTGGAGACAATGCTCCGCATCTGCAAAGTTGAATTACTAAATTACAAAAAGAAATTCAAGATATAGTTGAATAAATAAGTCAAAGAAAATAATACAAAAAATGAAAACTTACACACGTCTGAGGAAATATAGAGACAATTGAAAACATGGCCGCCATATATGGAACCTGAGTTTCAAATTCTTTAGCCAGTAAATTGATCTTACCCATACTCTAGAGGCACTTCTCATAAATACCCAGTAATATGAAAAAATTAAACAATGGAACCATCGAAAAAGCAAAAATGAAAAACTTTTTCTTATAAGGTTAGACTTAATACCCACGAGGACCATGCCACACTGAGGAAGAACATCTGCACAATTAGAGATTGAAACAAATGATCAATAAGGAGAGAACCCAAAAAAAAAAAAAAAACCAAAAGTACTGTTAACTCTCATAGATTTTTTATTCATAACTAATTAGCAAAGTTTATATCCCTCGTCTATTTGAGATCATAACGAGTCAAGAAAACAGACTGAAGAAAATATAAAGACAGTATATACGAGATGCTGCTTACATGGGCACAACCAAAGAAAAGACCAATTGAGAGCAGTTTTTCCTCTTTTAAAACAGGAATTAGAATGGGCATGAAGAGCAACTGCAAAATGGATATTTTTTTTAAGTTAAATAATTGGAAAATATTTGAAGGTTCCATAAACTTCTAAAAAAGTAAGCATACTAGTTGTCTCTTACCTGTGAAACAGACCCGGCAACGCCAAATATGATCATCAAGTCTGCAAACTGGTCCTTGTTAAAGTGAAATTTGGCCTTTAAATAGTACTACATTAAATTGACAAAACGCAAATATGTTCAGTTTTCTAGAAACTATTTTGAGAAATAGGCCATGCATAATCTAAAACAAGAGATTTGTACTAATCATAGTTTCCTAGTGTTACATCATACAACAATATCATCAAACTATTGTCCCTTTAGCATTTCAAGTTACAAATGAAAAAACATGTTTCAGAGTTCTGGATATATATATTTATGTGAATAGAAACTCGTGAACCTATAATAGTTATCTATTAGAGTATATTTAGTTATAGTGAATATAACATTTCGGTACTTTATTTGCATAGAACCTCAGATAGGTATTTTTTTTTTTTGGATTAACCGTGGGAATTCCGGATCTTCGCAAAGGGGGTTTGAACCCGGATCACAAGTAAACTAACCTCTTGTACTATCACTAGACCACCACCTCAAATGGGTGAATTTTTCGCGCAAGTTTTTATAAAACAAGTTCCATGTTATTTATACGATAACATGCTCTTTTACATTATATTACGATAATATTATGTTTTTATAGAAAAAAAAACTGCTGATAAAATGTGCATATTAACAAATGGTCATCCACCTTAAAAAACTTATTTTTTATGCATCACGTAGTAAAAGCGTACCATAGATGAAGCTTGTAGACCTGCCTCACCAAGACTACTGAAGAACGACACCATCGCAACTTGAAAAAGTGGAACGCTGGAAAATAAACCCAAGCCTGTTGTCTTAAACTAATTAAGATCAATCAATCAACCTTATTCAGAGTCTCCTAGTTCATTCGCTATATATTAGAACAAACTAAAAGTAAGTAGCGTAGTAACACACCTGCTCCTCATAAAAGAGGCTATTTCACGCACATAACGAATTGTTCTTGATATTTGATTTTTGTGTCCAGGATAATCTTCAAGTAAAGCAGAATTCAATTTCTCACTTGAAACGTTGGGAGCACCCATGCTATTGTCTCGGATCGAATCCGGTAGGAAAAGCCTCATGTACATCGTTGATAAAATCGCCATTGTTGTCGCGACCTAAAGACCAGAGAAATCAAAAATCAGATCTTTAGTGAAAGAAATCCATTACTAACTATACATAAACATGTTTACATAACATATCTAAATAGAAAATATACTTGAAATATGGCGGTAGTAGATAAAAATCGAGCGCAGAGAGTGGCGCATACAAATGCGCAAGATCCAATCCCGGTAAGTATTCCAAATGCAGAAGCTCGTTGCCCTTCTGATACATTATCAGCCTGAAAGTTTGCCAGAAAACTTCTAATAATTTTTTTTACAAACTTTTTAATATAAACTAGGGTAGTATTCGCGCATTGAGATGATTATTAAATAAAATTTGTATAATTTCAGTTAAATTTTAAATTTATTTACATGTAAATATATATATATATATATATATATATATTTAATTATTATTATTGAATATAGTTTTTATTTAGATTTATTGTTATAAAAAATTTAGTTAGCTTAAATAGTGTTTGGCAATTAGTTTTAACATAGATTAGGAAATATAATGTTTGGCAATTAGTTTAGTATAATAATTTAAACAGATTAAAAAATAAAATAAAAACTAAAAAAATTGTGATATTAACACATGAGCAAAAATAGTCTCCTTTAATATCCAGTAGATGTTTTGACATCTTCACACCAATTTATTAAGAAACAAGCCAATTTAAAAATAATACTGGCTCTTGATTCTATTATATTTACACATCTTATAGTATATTTAGCAGGGATAACAATTAAAAATAGATATTTTCTTAATAATTATTAAAAAAAAAATTTAATAGAGTATTTAGCTAGTAAATGATGTTTTCACTTCTTTTTTAAAATGGCATTATTGTTAAGTACGTTTTCTATAGGACGAAAATTCAGTTATTAATTTCATCAACCTATTTATTAATTAACAGATTAGCAACAAAAGTTTACGACGAAAAAACTCGTCAAATATTTCACGGCAAACATGCAAATTAATGATTGATTAAATTAACAATGCCTGATTAACAAAGAATATTTTTTAAACTAGTTTTGCTTCGAGAAATGTGGTTAACTTAGCATCGCTACACACATATTTTCTTGTAATGTAAAATGAATATTATGTAACTTTGAGGTAAAACTTGATAAGCACATACGCATTGCTATCAATTAGTATCGTCGTTTACTAATACTGAAAGAGCTATTCATATTAAAAAAAAGTTAGGATTTACTGTAAGAGCTTTCCTCTCTTTAAAAGATTGTTTGTATTAACGTTTTAACAGTTTGATGGTACTCCTTGTAGATTCCATTAATCTTTTATGGTACTTCTTGTAGATTCCATTAATCTTTTAGTAGCCTCTTACTTGAATTATGTCTTCTTTTTTTGAAACGGTCCTACTTGGATTATGTTTTTTTCTGTCGACACTTGGATTATGTTTACCGCTTAATAAAAATTAGATGATAATCCGCGCCCTGCGCGGAGTGAGAAATTTATATTTTTTCTGCTAAGTGAATTAGAATTTAAAATATAATAATTTCTAAATATTTTAATAAAAAAATTTCATTAAATTCTTATTAATAAACGTGATTAATAAAATAATATTTAGTTTTGTTTAACTGAAGTTGAATTTATTTATTATTTAGTTTTGTATAATTGAAAAATTAAACAATAGTAAAATATTTTAGTCTAGTTTTTTATATAATAAATTGTTATGTTGAAAATATAGTAGGAAAAAGATTCAAATTTATTTTCGATAATCCTAAGTACGGTAGGTCTTATTAATGAGAGTCATTAATTATGGTGCTTCTTTAAGAAATATCGGGTTATACTTAAAAGATTTTTTGTGTACCATACATCACTTTTCCTTTCTTTGTTAAAACACCATATATCCCTTATATGTTTTTGCAATTTATTCAAACCATATAATTTAAGAAAGAAATCAATTGATTGATTAAAATTTATGTTTTATTTTTAGACCATTTGGTTTTCTTAATCGTACTCAATACATTTAATTACATATAATTGGTTTGAGGTATATCATTTTAATCAATCAAGGTATACATTTGGTTTCATTTCTTTGTTAAAACACCATATATCCTATATATTTTGTGAACTAAATATTATTATTGTAACTAATATTATAAATTTTACATTTTTCGATTTTCGAAAACCTAACTAGTATTATAATTTTTACATTTTTCGATTTTTTGATTTTTTATTAAAATCACACATATCATAGTTTTTTTATTGTAACCTAGAAAATATGTTTTAATTTGTTATAATTTCTTAACTTTTTTCTATTGAAATCACACATATCTAAGTCTTTTTTATTGTAAAAAAGTATTGTGTATATTATAAATTATGTATAAATTATATTTCATAATATCAAAAATTATCACATAACATAAAATTCGATTTTAATGAATTCAAAAATTAGAACATAATTTTCTGGTTATATTAAAAATAGTTAAAAGTAATAAATGGATAAATACATATAATGTATTAGTTTAATGAAAAAAAGAAATTTGTATTAAAAAATGGGAAAATAAGTGTGGTGTTGACAGATCAATAAAATGGCACCACCGTAAATATTTCAAAAAATAAAGTTATTCTCAAAAAATGTTTTTCAATTAATATATAAGAAATATATAGGTGATGTTTTGACGAGATAAAAAAAAAAAAGAAAAAAAAGGAAGGGACAAACCACGTAAGCAAGCGCAAGACAGAGAACACTTCCTTCACAAACGATGGAAGTGAAAGTCCTCAGCACATAGTAGATGTAGAAGGTGGTCGTCCCTCTACTATATGCTAATGTAGCTGTAATTATTGAATATTTTTCTTTCAGCAAAATAATAATGACCACACAAAAAGGACCATTCTTTTTTTGTTTTCTTTTCCAGAAACACTAATAAGGACCTTCCATTGATGTTTTTCAGTTGGAATGAAAATCTCAAGATATACTCGACTTTCACTGGTCAAAAAAAATTAATATCTCAATAAAAAATATTCCAACATTTTCTAAATTTGAATTCACATAACTAATTGCAATTTTCCTTATATTTCAAAAGCAAATAAAAGTAGAATATTTGCACTGAATGAAAAAAAGCTGAGTAGTATTTGATAAATAACAGTGAGGGCAGTGCCGTGCTCAGAGATTCAGAGACTTAAGGCAAACCGAAAAATGTGGCCTTTTAAATTTATTAATGAATAATTAAATAAATTATTTATAATTTTGATATAAAATTATTTAAGTATCCTAGAAAATAATAAGACATCTTTCTGTTGTGAACATATAATATGATAATTTTTAAATATTTAAAACATTTTTTAAAATAATATAGAAGAGTTAACATCTTAAATAACAAACAAAAATAGAAAACCAAAAGCTTAAAAAGAATATAGAGAAAAAACAAGTCATAGACTAATTGCTCAAGTTCAAACCTTAGATGATGTTTACAAAAAGAATTGAACTTATGAAGATTTTCCAAAAATGTGGCCTAAAAGTCCACTAATTATCAATTACTTGTCTTCCATTTTTTATTTTCTTACACAGTTTCCCAAATTGTCTCGTGAAAGTATGTGAAACATCATATAATATGTTCGTATGTTGCTTTTGCTTTGAAGCAAGGCGTATTAGACGTGAATTGAAAGCTTATGTAAGGATCAAAGTGGGGACCATGAGGAAACGTACCAAGAGGCAGAATATTGAGTGTCATTGGAAGTGTGAGTAAACTTTTTCTTCCATGCTTATCCGACAAGCTTCCCACCAATGGCATCATCATCAACGACCCCACACCCGTAATCTAATAACCGTTATATTAAAGAGCGATATATGGAAAATATAACTCCTTCTCGTTTTAAATTATATCATATATTTTGGTATATGTAACGAAAAATTACAAATGACAGAATCTTAATTAGCATTGGAAAAAAACTATAACTTAACAAACTAAACCGAAAATAGATTAAGAAATCCAATTAGGGTTCGGTTGAACTAAAAAACGTATATGTTAATATTTTTAGAAGGTTCTCAACTTTAGTTTGATTTTGCAATTTTTAACCGCAAAACCAAATGGGTTTTTGAATTGGTTCAACTAAATTTGAATATTTTCATTCATTTATAGTTAGCAGAATCTATTTGAATATTTTGAGTTTTACCAAACTTCATTTTATGAAATCTTCACTATGATCTCAATTTTTGTTTTTAGAATGAAATTCCTCAGTTTATTCTTCTTGTGAATCTGTGAAATCGTCTTTCACTCGTTTTAGTCGAACCAGACACGACGCAAAAAAATTGGGTCATATGGTTAAATCAATAATAAACGGGTTATGTGCCTATTTTAAAGAACATTTGGCTCCTAAAGAGCCAAGTAAAACTCAAAAAATAAAAATCTAGGACCCAGTGCAAAAGCACACTTCAACTCCAGAACCGGGCCTTGGTCGAACCAATTTTCTGGAATCTTCCACATATCCTTAGTTACAGCCTTAAGTCAATATATAAATTTCAATTTTGCTATTTTACATATTTAAAAAGGACATATAATTGATATAATGGTAAGATAAACACTATTAAATTATTTGTTGATGTCATAGTTTGTGTACATTGACATATACGGACTCTTAGAACATAAATAAATCACAATCCAAAGGGGTTAATTAGATATGCTAGCTTAAATAATATTGAAAAATATCTATGTTTGTGTACATCGACTAACTAAAATGATGTCTTTGCACATATTATAGGGAAAAATTAAAATGAACTAGAGTCAGCATCCGTGCGTGAGCGGACAAAGTACTTTTGTAAAAATCTTAAAAATTTGTAAAAATGGTGGAGTGGAATGTGATCTGAAATTTTTATTGTTATCTTTTGTAAAAACAAACATGATGATGACATGTAAGTGGTTTCTATTAATCTATTGTGCGCTTGTCTATGTGTGTTTGTATGTTCCATTCGAATTATACATGAAAAACATAAATGAGTCTCGGGTATATACATGAACATAAATGGGTCTCGAGTAGTTTTTTAATATGTTGAGTTGGTCCATTATTGTTCAAATCTATTTGGCATCAGGTGCAAACGATTTTATGTAACTGAGTTGAATCAGTTGGACGGTCCATTAATGCAGATTAATATAAAAATCTGTTTGGCAACAGGTTTTATCAAGTTAAAAACGTTTTTTTCTCCCTAAACTACCCTTAATGAATTAAATTTTTCTGTTTAATGACCAATGACACAATCCGTAATATAACACGGTACCAAATGTTTTTTTTTAAGTGTCAAAAAAGTGATCCTCTTTTAATAATATAGATGTTTTGGAAAAGGCAACCGAAAAACCGTAAGCAATCCAAGAACCATCCACCGAATTATATTTTGTTTTTATATAAAAACTGATCAACTAAACCAAATTTTATACGTTGAAAAACCAAACAAATTATTAACCAAAACCAAACCGTAATTAGAAATGCCCACTTCTACTTTTATTGTTTAACAATTAACGATTCAGATAAAAAAACAATTAACGATAAAATATATATAAATATGAACTAAGCCAAAATTTATTGTAAGAAAAAAAAATCATCGCTTATTTCGAAAAATAATACTGCAAAAGTATTATTGAAAACAAAAGTAAAAATTTTAATTGGTAGATAATTGTTGTAATGTTGACAAAAAAAAAACTGTTATAATTTAATACGTACAACTTGTTGAAGGCCGGAGAGATAAATGGCGAGGGAACATTCGTCTTTTCCGGGACATAGCGCCCCCATGCTAACGTCTGTAATCACCGGAGCCACAATGAACGCCGAAAATCCGTACAAGAAGATCGTCATGAAGAGGTGTCCTAGCCCCTGAAACGTTGTTGGTTCCTCCATTGTTAAGAGAGGTGCTGTAAGCAAGTGAAGAAAATGTGTGAGTTGATAAAAAGAATCACGAGAGGGATTATTATAAAGAATGAGTAAAGAGAGGTTGCTTCTTTAGACTTCCCATTCGCTTTCAATTTTTACCTTTTATGCTCTTACTTCTTGTTGGAGCAACGGCAAAGGCAAGCATATCACATCTTATAACATTTATCTTTATTTATATATATAATTACCTGCGCATATCCGCGCATACGCGCAAGTTACTTTTTTATATAGTTTTTTTTTGTAATTTGAATGTCATATATAAATTAGTATGTTGTGTAATACACAAAACAAACGATGTTTCTTGTCGGTGAAAATTGGAACACTGTGTTGGAGAAAGACGCATTCGAAGTTACTAAGTTAGAATTACCAATCAATTACTAAGTTAGAAGTACCAATCAAAAGCAGTTCCATTTTGCAATACCATCAAAAAGAAGCTTTAGGGCATGTTCGTTTCTCCATCCAAATGGATCATCTGAATGGAGATAAGTGTTGATAAAACGAACAACACCAAAAAAAAAATTGGATCATCTTCATCCAAATGATTAATTTGGATGATTTTATAAAATTTACTCTAATTTTTTTAACTCATCTGGATGGAGCAAATTGGATTATCTGGGTGGAGATGATCCAGCCTAAAATACCCTTATATAAATAAAGGTTATAATTATGTTAAAAAAAAACAAAAAACGTGTTTTTTCGCCAAAACCACACAACTGCAAAATCGAAATTTCCTGCTAAAACCGCAAAAACGCGTTTTCCGCCAAAACCGCAAAATCCGCGAAAACACGTTTTCTCGCCAAAACCGCAAAACCGCAAAATCGTGTTTTCCTGCCAATACTTTGAAATCACGTTTTCTCGGCAAAATCCTGAAAGTGAGTTTTTCCGCAATAACCGAGAAATCGAGTTTTTCCGTCAAAACCGCAAAATCATATTTTTCCGTCAAAACCGCAAAATCATATTTTTCCGTCAAAATCGCGAAATCACGTTTTCCCGTCAAAACCGCAAAATCACATTTTTCCGTCAAGTGAAATCACGTTTTTCCGTAATTTTTTTTTTTGCAAATATTTACAGTATGTTCAGCAACTAATTTGAAATAGTGAAACACCCAGTCTCAATAGCAAATGTAGAAATGATGCATTTTACCTCCTAATATTTTTTTTTCCATTGACTAAGCTAATACATGCAATTATCATCTTTCCTTTTAACATCCTCCTCAGTAACGTTGCAAGCAATTGATGTCTTGTATAGCAGCTATTTTCTTGATTTCAGCCTCTGAAAGCATTTCTTCAGATTCATTAGTACGCCTCAATAATTCAACACTAACCTGGCTAAAATTTGGCTGCCCACTAATCAGTCAAGTCTCATTAAGTAGATAAATTAAGAGACAAGCAACTGTTAGTTCAGATGGCTAAAGTTAAACTTCTGACAGTGTAAGACTCATATGCTAAGTACATCGAGAACAATAAGAGTAAACAACATAAGAAAATTTTATGAAAATTAGTCGGAAATAAAAGCCTCAATCTTCTTAAGGCCATAGATGACAACGATACAATTTGTCCTCCAAAATAAATTTGCTTTCATTGAGATTATAGGTTGGTTCATTCCTTGAGAACACTCCAATTAATATGAATTTCTACATTTCAATTTGAAACTGATCAAAACAATACAATCCCAAAAGAAAAAAAAAAACCGGTGGTGAGGGAAAAACCTGAATCAGAGACTCAAGTTTCGGCAGCAGTTTTCATTTCCTCTATGTGGTTAATTTCAGAGCAGAAGAAAGACTCCATAACCACATGAGCTGATCGTTGAATTCTTGCCACTCCATTATCTTCACATCGACCCGGCTTCGTTCCTTTTCTCTTCCCATCAACAATTGTTTCGGAAACCACTCAACGCAAGTTCTAGCATCAAGTTTGCAGGAGAAGATCCAGATCTTTTCATATCACGCTTCTATTTTTTATGAAACTGAAGAATCTGAGCAGAACAATTTAAAACCCTAAATGTAATTGATCAGAATAAGAAAAACCACTAAAGGAAGGCATTAAGAAGCTTATATGGCTGTTTCCTTCCTCCCGCATAATTTAAAGCACAATAAACATGGAAGCAGAGAGCACATACTGAACTTGTGTTCCTCCTTAGAATCTTAAAATCGAGAAGGAAATAATTACTATGGAGAGGCGGTCCATGGTCTCGTGAGGGTACAATGGCAAGGGAGAAGACGAGAGACACATAATAAATTATTAATTGCACTGAAACTAAAACGTATGCGTAAAAAATTATTTGAAGGAGAAAATTTAATCCGCTAGGGAAGATGGATCGTAAGTCGAAACGTTTGGAGGAGGGATTTTTTTGTTTTTCAAACATTTTTTCTTTGGACACATGGGAGTTTCCTTATGCTTTCATATACAGTAGAAACTCTATAAATTAATAATATTGCGACTTTAATATTTTATTAATTTATATAGTTATTAATTTATCGGTTTTACATAAAATAAAATATTTATTAATAAATAATTAAAAATAATATTTTCTTTAAAGTTTATCATATTTTTCATTTTTCATTTAAAAATTAGAGATAAATTATAAAAATATTTCAATTTTAATAAATAAAAACAACAATATACTCATATTTTAGTAAATTATCATATTTATATATTTGTATAAGATTATTTTTATGGTAATTATTAATTTATGATATTAATGGGACTATATATTTACATAGATTTCTTTAAAAATTATTATCTTATTATTATATCGATTTATGCTATATTTTGAACCGGCCCAACTCGGGACCGGAGAAATTTATTAATTTACATAGTTTATTAATTTATCGAATATTAATTTATAGAGTTTCTATTGTAGTAGATTAGAAAACTCTACCAAAACATCCTAAAATCACTTCAAATCGTTTTATGCTTAAAATATTTTCAATAACAGTGGATTTAATGACACATTTTCAAATCACTAATTTAATAACAATAGATTTTTAATAATTTTTTAAAATTAATGTTTCAATAACATATGATTTGTGATTTTAATACAAATTAATTCAAATTCTACTTTGAATACACCCGCATTCTTTGAAAAACGTCGTTTGTCCTTTAGTTGATTTCACTCATAAATGTATTTATTTTTTGGTTTATATATGGTCGTTCATATAGTGGTTTTTTTAGTTTTAACACGCCTTGTGTGGATATTTACCATGACTTATTGTAAATATATTATTCGTTGCTATTGTATATAAGATACTAGGATATAATTCGTTGCGGGTTACATAATATAATTTAGATATATGAAAAATACACGTTTATTATTGTAATAATTTTTTTATATTGTTGTATGTTTAATTTATTTAATGTTTGGGTTTGTTTAGTTTGAATATAATCTATTTTAGTGTGCGGGTTACATGTTTATTTAAAATTATAAAATTTTAAAATTTAAATGTATGAAAATTTTAATTTGAATTTTTTTTGTATGATAATTTTATTTATTGTTTGGATTTGTTTAGTTTCAGTACATTATATTGTCTGGATTTTTATCATATTTTTCCAAAAACTTCGTATATATTTCGATTAACAATTATTATACAGTTTATGAATTTATGCTATATTTAGGATGTAATATATAATCAATAGTGCTTATTCAAGATTTTTTTTTTTTTTTTGGGTCAAACATCGAAACAATGAGATTTTTTAAACAATAATGCTTCTTCAACCTTTTCCCCTTCTTCCACTACTTCATTCATCTCGGTTTTCCTCACCTTGCTCGTCTTCCATTCCTCACAGCTTCTCTTCTCCGTCTCACTCTCTCTCCTCTCTTCTCCGACCCCAGATTCTCTTCTCTCCCCACTCCAATTCGCTCTCGGCCTACTCTGTCACCTCTCAGATCTGGAGTTCTGCCGCCGTGCTCACATATCCTTGCGCATCGCGCTCTTCGTCTCCGCCATTTCCCTCGGTGGATTCTGCTCGGCGGGTGTTTTCTTCTTGTCCAGTGATTCGTTCTTAGCGATTGTAATAATAGGGTTTAGGGGATTTGTGAATTGTGACTGGATTACCAGCAGTTTCTCTCTGAATCTCTCTTGGGAAGTGACTCACCATATACACCAGGTTAGTTGAATTGACTTTGTTGATCTGCATATTCCTTTCTGTCGATAGATGTAATTGGTTGGTGATGTAACGACATGCATTTATCAGTTGCTTGACTTCAACTGGTTTTTTTCATCTTTTGGTTTCCAGATTTAGAGTCTAAGTAAGCGATATTGATTTTGATTGCTTCATGTTTTTCATCAAAGTTCTTATATACATCCCGAGTAGGATATTCTTTAATTTGTGAAATCTCTAAATTATATTGAATCAGAGCTCTTCGATTCACAAACTTCTTAGCATTTGATTACATTTTTTGGATCTCTTCAAAAAAAACAAAAGAATATTTTATTGTGTTTCAATAATTTTAAATATCAAGCAGTGATTTGTGTGAAAGCTTCAACAGAGAAACTCTCTCAGGCCCGAGTCTCTAGACGGTTTTTAGCTACCCGGTTTTCCCCCCTTTTTACCGCCTTTTTGAATATATCTACCCGGTTTTTGCTAAAATAGCAAGGCCCTGTATTAATATACCACCTCGGGTTTCCCCCCCACCGTGGTTCAGCCCCTACCTCCAGGTCGGTGGGTCCGCCAGAACACCGCTAAGGTATCCCCCTCTCCCTGCAAGCTTGTTTGGTGGTTTTTGTTCCATTGGATAAGGAAGCTATTCTGTTTTGCCTTTTCTCAAGCTGGTGTTTGACATGAAAAGCTGTTAGACTTCGGTCCAATCTTGCTCTACAGTTTGGAACTGGTTAGTAGAGGCTCTGTGATTCCAGGATTTCACATTCTAGTGGTACCTTTGCGGATATTATCCGGCTAAACCTATTTCGTCAAAGCAAGATGCAACATAGACTTTCTTTTGAAGAAAAAGGGAAAGGTCCAGCCTTTCCTTCAGAACCCCCACGAACTGTCAGAGTTAGAGTGCCACATTTTGACAACTCTGACCTAATCCGCAAGCACTCACTCACTTTGGTTGAAAGGGTTACAAATCCAAGGATATAGAGAGTCTAGAACATCCTATCTTTCTTCACTGAGTTCTGGAAAGTCTCCACTCAGCCAATTGGAGCAGATCTAGGTCAAGGACTTTTCCAGTTTCAATTTTCGTCAGAGGAGGATGTGCAGAAAGTTCTAGACAATAGACCCTACCATTTTGCTCGGTGGATGGTTATCATTCAGAGATGGGAACCCACGACTTTATCTTCTTTCCCATCGCTCATACCCTTCTGGATTCAAGTACAAGGCATCCCCATACATCGCTACTCTCCTAAGTATAGCAAGGGACACTAGACACTTTGAGGCTTTGGAAATCACAGATACAGTAGCTAGAATGAGAGTTCAGATCAATGGACTCAAACCTCTAATCAAGGAGACATTAGTTGAGTTCGCTAATGGAGACGAAGTCCGGGCCTCCTTGGTATATGAAAACCTTGAAAGACATTGCTCTCACTGCTCCTGCCTAGACCATGATATAAAAGAATGTCCAGTTTCCAGTTCAAAAGCTAAAACTCCGACTCCGGTGGCAGATCCCATGTCCTTCCCGGTCTCTTAGGACCCTTTACCGGACTCTGTAAGGATAACTAAAGCACTGAATTCATCTCAGGATCACTCAGCTTGGTCGATATAGAGAAGGCTCTCATCATTCACACCAGTCCCACTTTTCAAGATCTGAGTTTTCCTACGAGGATAGAAGACATCAGCAGGGCCCTACTACCAAAAAGTGGGTGGAACGGGAGAGTTAAGGTGACTCTCTTAGACGGACAGCTTCCCCTACCAAAGAGGCTTCCAGCTCCGCAAGACAGAGGAGACCCCCCCTTGATAGAGACCCCTCTCCCCCTCCCCGAGATGTAAGCTTACCCAATGAAGCAATGAATGCGGCGCTAGGGGAGCTAAGAGAGGTCATGATCCAGTACTCAAGTTGTGCTGATCCCTTAGAGAGTTGCGCCGACCTCACAACCAGACGAGATGACCGTCACCGCGGCGCGACGAGCTGGAACTTCGGGAGATAGCCTCGACTCAGAACAAGATCCAGACCTGGCTGAGGAAGAGGAGAATCTTCAGAGGGTCGAGCAGGCGTACTATCAAGATGAGCCCCGACTAACGAACCAAGGCAGGCTCACCGAGCAAAACTCAACGACCCGAGGTGGCGCTCTCGACCAGATCCGAGCTGACTTGGCCCGAACAAACGCCAAGGTGAGAGCGATCCGATCACAAGTGCACAAGGCGACGAGCGCGACACCCGAGATCGACCTGATGCTCGAAGAAGCCCAGATGATGCCGTTCACAGCGTGCATTACCGAAGCCAGAGTATCAGATCCCAGAAAAATCCGCCTCCCGACTTACGAGGGGACTGCTGACCCGAAGGAACATATCAAGGCATTTCGCACGGCTATGGCATGATATAACCTCAGGGAGAGCGAGCGAGATGCAGGCTACTGCCTTCTGTTCGTCGAAAACCTCCGAGGACCAGCACTCGAATGGTTTTCCAGACTTGAACGGAACTCGATCGGCAACTTCAAAGACCTCTGCATGGAATTCATGAAGCAGTACTCAATGTTCATGAACCGAGGTGTATCTGATATATCATGGTTTTTACCCACTTTTAGGCCATGATATAAGTGTTTTTATAGAGTCTTTTGTTAGTTTTCGAGTCCTTTCTGAGTCTTTATAGGTTGGACTACGTTTGGAGCATAATTGGAGATTCTGAAGCTTTTTGGAGCATTCTGCAAGAAGCTGCGAAGTGATGAANTCTGAGTCTTTATAGGTTGGACTACGTTTGGAGCATAATTGGAGATTCTGAAGCTTTTTGGAGCATTCTGCAAGAAGCTGCGAAGTGATGAAGTCAGAAGAGCAGAATTACGCACAGGGTGTCGATCGACACCAGATAAGGACGGTCAAAGTTTCCCAATTCCATCAGAAAAAGAAATTGCCCAAGCTTTGAAGAATTACAAGATTGGCCCTGGACGAAAATCTTCCCTTATAAATATAGTTTTTCAGCCATTGTTTAGGCTACACTTTATTTTACCAATAATTTAGAGAGAGATTTATAGAGAGTTTTTGGAGAGAAAAATTTGTCTCCTTAGAGCAAATTTAGAACTCCCTTTATTTATTCTATTGATTTCTTTCATGCTTTCTATTCAAGTTATGATTTCTGTTTCATTGATCATGTCTGAGTAGTTTGCTAGTTAGGTTTAGGGTTTTTCAAAGGTGATCAATGAATTGTTAGGTCAAATTATATTGTTAGGATAAAATGATTAGAGTTCTTCATCTGGATTTGTGTTTAATGCTTTTTCTAGCTTCGCGACCTAGAATCTGATCTTAGGTTAATTAATAGATGCGAGAGTATTATTAATTGTCTGAACTAATATTAGATGAGCAAAATACCTATTCGTAAAGAGATTTTGTTTAGGGTTTTGTGAACAATTGAACCTGAAATTAATGCTTGTTTGAATCGATAGGATTTGCAAAGAGATTTGGAATTCTAGGGTTTAGACATAGATAATCTTCGCAGCGAGAGTTGGTTGATTTTACATTAGTGTTTCAAGTTTAAGAACAGAGCTTCATATATCCTAACATTCGCCTAGACCTAGAATTTACACCGTTTTTAATTGCTTTATGTGTTTTAAATTCCATCTTTCTACTTAGCTTAATTCGAAATTAGAAGTTCGTTGTGTGACTATCCCTTCTCTGTGGATTCGATCCCTAAGTACTACAACTGATCTCTTAATTTGAGAGAGTAGTTCTAGGGTAAATTTGACCCTTATCAGTATTCGACGCCGACCTCTGGACACTATCTCAGGAACGACCGAGCCGCTAAGGGCTTTTATGGGACGCTTCAAGGCAGTGACGTCAAAAGTTGGAGAAGTAAGTGACAAAGGAGCGCTCCAAGCATTGAAAAAAATCCTTGTGGTACAAATCGGAGTTCCAGGAAGAAATTTGGCACAACAAACCTCAGACGATTCAAGACGCCATGCATAGAGCATCAGATTTCATACTCGAGGAGGTAGAATTCCAAATCCTGGATCAGCGTTTCAGACCAACAAAATCAACGAGCAAGAATCAAGTGACGACGAACCAGCCGAGCCATTCAAGGAATCGCCCGAATAGCACCTATGTTCACCACGAGGGACCGAACTTCAGCAGAGCGCACAACTATCAGATCGGCGTCGAGCAAGGAGCTGGGCGAGGCCGAGGCAGAACGAGCGGGAACACGTGGACTAAGAACTCGAGTTCGTACGACGAAAAGGCCTACTGCGAAATCCACAAGACATACGGACATCTAACGGCCAACTGTCGAATCCTAGGCGATAGACTCAGAGCAAAATTCTTGGCCGGAGAGCTCGGCAATTCGATCAGTCTAAAGGACCTCGAGCAGGAAAGGCCCGCCGATGCCGATCAGGATGATCAACCTGAGCCGGAAGCCCCACCAGGTGGACCGCCGAAGCGAGGAAGAAGAAACAGTAGCACATCGGAATCAGGTGGACCTCGCCAAAGAATAAACATGATTATAGGAGGATCAGAGTACTGCAGAGACACGGTATTCGCGATCAAAGCCTTTCAGCAAAAAGCCGAAGCCATCATCAATTGGTCTGCGCCGAGCAGAAATCCCAATGATATCATCACATTCGAAGAAAAGGAAACGACATGCATAGACAGACCGCACAACGACCCCCTGGTGATCGAACTCATTGTGAAGGATCACGAAGTGGCTCGAATCTTGATCGATACCCGAAGCTCGGTGGACGTCATTTTCCGCGAGACCCTTGCAAAAATGGGAATCGATATGTCCGAAATAACGCCGATCCCGAGCCCGTTGACTGGTTTTTCCAGAGAGACGACTATGACAATTGGAACGATCAGACTACCAGTCTTAGCAGAAGACGTAACTAAGATCGTTAATTTCTCAGTAACCGAAGGCCCCCCGGTGTACAAAATCATCATGGGAACGCCATGGATCAACTGGATGAGGGCCGTAGTCTCAACTTACCACCTCTGTTTGAAATTCCCCGGGACCAACGGAATCCAAACGATTTGGGGAAATCAGAAATAGTCCCGGATATGCTTCATGACCGAGCACAAACTTAGGAATCCCAAAACCGAGGCGAAGGGAGAAACCGTTCATAAAAAAGTAAAAACTGATCGAGAAGCCAATCAGCCACAGTGCATCCCGGTGATATCAGTGTGTTTAGATGCCAAAATTCCGAAAAGATGCGCAGCGATGGGAACCTCAATACCACGATCATAACCAAAACGTCCTGCCAGAAGCAGACAAATTCGTCAAGAATCCGACAGATGTCACAAAAAACACGAACTACGGGGCGGTTTGATCCTCGAAAGGGGTACGTAGGTAGCTCGTCTCACGACGAGTTCAACTGCTCTCCCCCATAAAAAGAGGTGGAGGAGTGGGGTACGTATATTCATTCATATACTCCCACGCTATTTAAACCCAAAATGTTCTAGAATAAAAGTTTACTTAGTTCTTTCTTTCAACTCCCGTCATTTCGTTTGCTGTTGGCCACAGTAAATGAACACCCACATCCCGAATGGGATCTCAACCTTCACATTCGATACGAATCATAAGGTTCCCCACATCCTCTACGGATTTAAGTGCGCTATATAAATTTAAGTCGAGTTTACCTCGGTCCAATCTCTATCGGGTATATCCCGAGAAAGATTCTAACGGCTCTTCTTGAAACGAGCACACGAGTCCCCACATAAAAGAACACCTAAACCCCAACTCTTGCGTAACGTTGGTCGTCAACATCTCGAGAACATTGTACCGCTCTAACATTTAACACCTAGGTACGAGATAACTAAACATGTTCGACTAAAACTCGATAAACGCTTCGACACTGAGCCGACTTCGATCTAAATCAGGGCTTAGGTAAGGACCGATTCGCTTTGACCTAAGCAATCATCCATCTGTAACAAACATGCCCGAACCACCAAATCCCATGTAACGGGGATTACGATAAACAAATATGATCAAAACAGCGGCTAACTTGCAGCTTGCACCTAAGCAACAACGACCTAGGCGCTAAATATTTCACTTCGCATATGCCTCCGTTACCTCAAACGGCTCATCACTTAGCGAAGCTATCAATCTCGGCAAGCTACGATCGCATCACCAATGACTCGTTTACTAGTCATAATTACTTAAACCAAAAGCGCGAAACTATACATATCCAAAAAGCATTGCTTAAAGCATAAAAGCAAAAAGTTTATAAAGGCAGGACTCATGTAAATAGCGTTTTTGGATAAAGCCGTCCAGGCGCGTTGTTCAAAAACAAAAAACAAAAAAAGGGGGGGGAAGTCAAGTGCAATAACGAACGAAATCCTCAAACGACAGAGAGACTCGGCTCGGCGACCTCGCTTGCAGCATTCTTCGAGGAGAGAGCGTCGGTCCTTCTCTCAGAGAGCATCTCATCCACTCGAGGGGTGTAGAGATTCGACCCAGAAGGACATATAACCCCGGCCTTGGAAGCAAGGACTTCCAAATTTTCCCCTCCCGGAAGGCTCGGCAACGTGTCCGACGACACAGGCGAAGGCACCAGTTCTCCACGGAGATCCGTCGCGAGTCGCTCGAAATCCTCGAAAGCACCCACAAGCTTCGCTTAAGTTCGGTCAACCTCACTTTTTCGTCCTCCAGAGCAGGGGGATCGAGACCTTCAAGAACGTTGATGAATTGAAGATTTGCCTCAATTTCAGCCAGGTCGGCCACCTTATCCCGAGCATCCCCTTTAAGCAAGTCGACTTTGGCTTCGGCGTGCAATACCCTATCTTGGTATTTGCTTGCAAGCTCACGTTTCGCCTCTTTCCGAGCCTGATCGAGGTTCGCCTCGATCATTTCCCGTTCTGAAAGAACCTGATGATGCAAGGAAGCCAGGTCTGCTTCCAGCCGAACCTTCTAATCCGACAAATTGGTGGCCTGCTTTTCTGCCGCATCACGCTTGCGCTTAAGGTTATCCCTCTCAATCTCTAGGGCCTTGTAGCGTGCTGCAAATTCCTCGACTTTCTGAGCGTGATCAGCCACCTCATCCTCAAGCCTCGTCTTCAGAGAGTCAGCGGCTTGACGAGCATGTTCAACGCGCCTCTGGTCATCTCGGGTGTCCATCTCATACCCGCGAGTAACCTCGTTAGCCGCTGCGACAAACTAAGAAGAAAATAAGAGGTGTAAGCACAAAACACAAGGTGAAATGCAAAGAAAGTATTTAAATTGAGTAAACTTCACCTTGGTCCCTTTGAGAGCCATCTGCTCGTATTTTTTCTGCTTCACGAGCGTGTCCGGAGGAGGAAAAAGACTGCCCGGAACAAGAATCTTGGAGAAAAGCGTAGCTGCGGCCTCATGATCATTGTACGATGCCTCCACAGTCTTAGGATCGGCCTCAGGAACGCCGGCCTGCTTATCACTCGCCAAGGGCATTTTCGTTGTTTTAGATTTCTTTGCCTCAGGCACCTCGGTAACGGGCCTTTTCCCGGACGTCTTATCCTTTTTGGGCGCGATCTTATCGCCACCCTGATGCTCGGAAAGAATCGACTCCTTGGGCCTCGTCCCAGATCTAAGACCAACCACTATCCGCTTGGCCTCGCTCGGAGTCTCCGTCCCACGTCCAGACACCGCCACCGGAGTCGGATCTCTAGAAGCCCCTCTTTTCTCCTCGGAGATTCTCTCTTTGTTTTTCGACTCGGGAGTCTTCTCCCCAATCTTCTCATGGACGGGCCCCCGGGACTTAGAACCTGTTTTCTCCTTCTCCTCGGCAGCCCTCTTTGCCTCCAAATTTTGTCGTTCGCGAAGAGTCAGTCTCTGTGTCATCTGTATCCTAGAGTCCTCGGACGCGCTGGAAGGTTCGGAATCTCCCAATTGATAGCCGCTAAGATAGAAAGCGCGGACACGTTCAACTCGCTGAAAAGAAAACGTTTTCTCCTAACGAACCCTTTTTCGATTAAAAATCTCTGTGACCTCGCGGACGTTTTCTGGACACCGAAGCAAAAGCTGGCGAACTGCAAAACAAAAGAAAAAAAAACTATTAGCTTATTCGGACCAAGTTTTGATATACGAAAATAATCCCTAGGGTCCACTGCGGCCATTTACCAATTTGACCCCATTCCGTCCTAGTTTTCCCGATCCAATCCTCCGACACAGACGCATCGTTGTAAAACACTTCGGTATTCGGTTTACGACGGATATCTAGGAGATTTTCCAGATGATCGAGGGAAAGCTCGATTCTGCACTCATAACTCAGAGTCAGCAGCCCCACAAGGTACCGTAGAGCCCGAGGCGTCAGTTGGGCTAAGGCGAGGCCTCGCGCCCATAAGTACTCCGAAATGAGCGGAGGAATCGGGAACCATAACCAGCAAGCATTGAGAAAAACCTCGTATATGGTGAAATAGCCGGGAGGAGGATTGTCAGCTCGGTCCGCCGAAGAAGGAAGCCTAAACTCCACTCCCTCACTGATTCCGAAGCGAGTACGAATGTCCGCCAAGGAGACGGCCGTTGAAAGAGAAGAACCAGGCGGATCGGCAATGATCTTCTTCTTCCGACGCTTGGGAGTTTTCCCCTTCTGAAGCGACATCAGTTGATCCAGTTCCCGCCTCGCTGCAACTGGATCCCAGCCCCAATCTTCACCCTCGGGCTTCACATCAACAAGCCTCGAACTACTCGCCTCGGCGCAACGGATCGGCTCCGAATCATTCGTATCAGCTAGATTCGCTAAGGAAGTCCCATCCGAACGTTCGGCAGACGATGGAACAATCCTCCGCCCTAGTAAGGTCAGAGAAGTTGCCGAACCAACGGAGTCCCCCATGACGGATTCACCTCGGTCGCAGGAGGAAATCTTCGGCTCAGGATCACCTTGGGGAGAAGATACGCAAATACCCGGCTCACCTCGAGAGGTAACGGAATCGGTATTCGAACCCGGATCACCGCTGGAATTGTTCAACGATTCCTCGGGAATCACCTCGATTCTGAATGAAGAAGGAGAAGACATCGTGTTCACCTCGGTAGATTATCAAGCAAGGAGATCGGTCGGAGAACTCGAAGAACAGTCGGAAAACTTGAAGATCAATCGGAAAACTAGGGCGGATGGCGGCGTCTCGGCAAAAATTCGAAGAACCCTAACCAAAATCTAAACATAAACAAGAGAGAAAGATAGGGAAAGACAGAGAGCGAACCTTTGGGAATTTTCGGAGGAATGAAGGTAATGAGAAAGCTGGTGGAAACCTCATTACTTATAGAAAAGCTCGCGCGTCGAGGCGCGTCTCCTCGAAAACACGCAAGACGTTTCCGCTTCCAAGATAGACCGACTCTTCGCAAAACTATAATGGGCCCTCAGGGAACGAGCACATTCCCAAACGGAAGTTACTGTCGACCCAAATCATCAATCCGACATAACAAAAATGAAACATTTTCCTAATTGTCGCCAAGCGTGTAAAATGCCGAAGTGGAAGTAGTGTCCCGCGAGTAGCGTCGAGGCGAAAAATCAGGCGCAAACAGGAGCACCCTACTAAAACGGCTCTGAGAACGCCTCGGTACAAAGCTTTGCACCTCGGCACGTTAAAAAATAATAATAATAAAAAAAAAATGCTCACCTCGGCACTTTAGCAGAAAACACTTCAATACCAAGCAAAACACCTCGGCACTTGATAAAAAGAGTTCGGTGCCGAACGGAACGCTTCGGCACTTGATAACGAAACACCTCGGCACAGGACTGAACACTTCAGTAGCGAGGTGAAAACGCCCCGGAACATTGATCTTGCCTATCTGTGTAACTCGTCACCCTCATCTCTAAGACTAACGAGCTGGGGGGCTAACTGTTGGGGTCGGTTTTCACCCAGACAAGATCAATCAAAGAAATAACCAAGTATGGAGGCTAATCTCTGAACCGTGCAGAATCGAGGTGAAGAGTTTCCAGTACACGAACCGAGAACAAACCGAGGTGAACCATCTCGCGCGTAAACTGAGGTGAACCGTTCAAGGTTTGTGTCTAAACCACTCCGGTGCACAAACCAAGCACAAACCGAAGTGAACCACTTCGTGCGTAAACCGTGCACGAACCGAAGTGAACCACTTCGTGCATAAGCCGTGCATAATCCGAACCGAACCGGAGTGAGCATAAACCGAACCAGTCTCTTCCTTTGACGGGCCGAACATCAGATCCATGAAATATTCCGAGCTCAGAACAACGTATGAGGACAGGCCCAAGACGAATCATCATATAAGCTGCCGAGCCCAAGCCCATGATAAAGACCGAAAGGATTTTTGCCCTAGAGGGATAAAGTTCGTGGAAAAAGGCGCGCCGTCGAGGAAAAAAGGAAGGAAAATCTACGAGAAGATTTTCCGAGATATTCGCTTAGATTCTAGGAAGAGATGTATAAATAGGATTCTTAGTTCATTTGTAACGACTTGTACCCTAAAAAACTTGTACCCTAAAAAACTTATCATAGCAACTCTAATAAAAACACTATCTTTGGATCTCCGTTTCGGTTTTAACTTAGAATCTTTGCGTCCTCTTTTATAATTCTTAACAGGAAATCTATTGTGCGAAATCCAGCACGCACAGATACACTCGCCAAGACAGCTAAGGGTTGCCAAGAGGTCATGGTGTTGAGCCAAGAATGCAGCGCAATCATCCACAAGGAGATAGCACCAAAAAAGCTAGGAGATCCAGGCTCGTTCACAATACCTTATGCGCTAGGGCCGTTGAGGTTTGGCAGCTGTTTGTGCGACTTAGGGGCAAGCATTAATCTAATGCCCTACTCCATAGCAAAGAAGCTAGGCTTCACCAAGTTTAAGGAGTGCAGAATCTCGTTGATCTTGGCTGACCGAAGTGTAAGGCTCCCGGTAGGAATGCTTGAAGACTTACCGGTGAGGATAAGCAATGTGAGTGTCCCCACAGACTATGTTGTTTTTGAAATGGATGAAGAACCTAAGGATCCTATAATCCTTGGAAGACCGTTTTTGGCGACTGCTGGAGCTATAATTGACGTCAAGAATGGCAAAATTTCATTGCACTTGGGCAAAGACGTCAAGCTCAACTTTGATATTAATGAGGTTTTGAAGAAACCGACAATCGATGGACAAGTCTTCTACATAGAAGCTATGGATCTTTTAGCTGATGAATTGCTAGAAGAATTGGGTCAAGAAGATCATCTACTAGTGGCGCTGACAAAGGAGTGTGGAGAGTACGGTTACCTAAGTAATCAGACCCAAGAATACATTCGCATCCTTGACTCTCGCAAAACTGTCAAGGAGATCGACCAAGAGATCGAGCCACTCACTCGATCTAACGACAAGATCGACAGGCTGATCGACCAATCTACACGATCCATGCAAGAGATCTACCAACCGACACGATCTCCAACCCGATCGAAGGAAGATCAACTGAGCCAATCGAGGGAAACAAGACGATCCGCAGCAGATCGACTAGCCGATCGACCCATCAACTCGATCACAGCGGGGAATAAGCTCGAAGAAGCAAGTATGGAAGCTCATGACTCGTGGTCTAATGAAGCGGATGAGGACAGCGATCTAAAGCAAGATCAAGAGGAGGACTGGAGCGAGCTGCTAGCCCCAAAGGTGGACCTCAAGCAGCTACCAATTGGTCTAAGGTACGCTTTCTTAGGATCAAATGAGACTTACCCGGTCATAGTTAATGACAACCTGAATGATGATGAGTTAGACTCTCTCCTTAGGGAATTAAGGAAGTATAGGAAAGCCATTGGTTACTCTCTAAGTGACATCAAAGGCCTTTCACCATTACTTTGCACTCATAGGATTCATTTAGATGATGAGAACACTTCTTCAATTGAACATCAAAGGCGCTTGAACCCGAATTTGAAAGAAGTAGTTAAAAAGGAAATCCTTAAACTCTTAGAGGCCAACGTGATATACCCCATAAGTGATAGCACTTGGATCTCACCGGTCCATGTCGTGCCTAAAAAGGGGGGTATCACGGTTATAAAAAACGAAAAAGACGAGTTAATTCCTACTAGAGTTATAACCGGCCATAGGATGTGCATTGACTATAGGAAACTCAACAAAGCCACTAGGAAAGATCACTTCCCA
>JAHZTW010000002.1:92551669-92588639 GCA_020283515.1 Alliaria petiolata
TTTGAGAATGAGAAGGTGTTAAGGAAAAAGATGAAAAAGGGATACATATTTCTAAGTGGTTGGTCTTGAATTGTGTTAAAAAGCTCAAGTTAAAAGAAAAAGAGCCCTAGAGGCCAAGCGCATAAAAGAAAAATTTCTAGAAGAGGGCTATCTAAAGAAAGAAAAGAGCTAATATTTGTGTGACCTTACCGCTAGACTTTAGCAAGGATGAAGAAGTTTCCCTAAGAAAAGAATGTGTTTGATGGAGTTCTTGTGGGTTTATACTTGGCTTTAATAGCCTTGTGGATTTGGGTAGTCTCTAGAGGGTGAGTGAGCTTGGAAAATAAAAAAATGAATGAGAGAGGGATTAGGATCATTGTTAGTATACTTGGGTATATGTGAGTCTAGTTATGTATGCATGCATTGCCTTTTACCTTTAGCATTATGTATAAGTTCAAACCTTTTTGAGAGAAACCAATGCTTCAAGTACCCACTTGAATGAGATCATTTTTATCTCATAACCTTGTCCCTCACGAAATGCATTCGGTTTTAAAAGCACACGTGTGATTCACGGTTTGAGCTCTAAATTAATGTTAAAGGTTATTATTCTTGGATTGCTTGGAATAAACAAGTCATGATTTGAATTTCGTTATGTGATGATTATGGCTAAGTCCTTTTGAGTAAATGCTTGTGTACTGCATCCTAGAATTGAGAACTAGGACCTTTGAATTGATACATTTGAAAAACACTTTTGGATTTGAGCCCCCGTTTTTAATCATCTCTTCCTAGCTTGAATTTTGTTTGCTTGAGGGCAAGCAAAAGGCAAGTTTGGGGGAGTTGATATACTCATATTGTCTATATATTTATCATACATTTATAATAAATTTTCATCCATATTTCATTTATAACTAAGTATAATCATAGTATTTAATCATTTATAGGATTTAGAACATTTGCATTAGCATTTGCATTTTCTTTTGTATATATGCATCATTTCAGGTTATTCTATGGATTTGGCGACAATGTGGAAGCTGAAAACATAAGATGATGAGCTAGGAACAAGTAGAGAAGAGTAAGAAGCAAACTGATGTCATCTGACTTGCTGTACTGAGATGTTGCAACCGATTCAAGTCCATGCCACCTAAAACGACTTAAAGATCAGACCCTACAAAGACTTTCCATTCCGATTCAGCCTCCACAATATTCATAAAACTCATATAAAAGTGAGTTACCTTTCGTTCAGAGGTTTTTTCATTCTATTATGGTTAGTGGTTCATAAGATACTGCTATTTAAGTGACAACATGTCCTTCTGGAAGTTTGGCGACCAATTTCGTTAACTGAAAGATCAGCTCGTAGGAAGGGTTTTGATTGCGATTTAGCCTCGACGTTCTTCATGAAAGTCTTAGAAAATTGTGTTAGCTTTCATTTGGCGGTGATTTCAAGTCAAACTGTGCAGTAGTTCAAAAGATACAGATCGATCAATCCATGCACCCGAACCAAAAGATATCATTTGCAAGTTGCTCCAAAAAAGTGTTTATGCTTTAGTAAAAGTGGGATTGGATAGGTCCCTTGTCCCTTGACCCTTGTCCCTTGCCCCTTGACCCCTCTTTTAAGGCCAAGAGCCATGTTTAAAACTCTATATAAGGAGTGTGTGTGTGCTTGTAATATTCATTCAGTTTTTAATCGAGTCTTCTTATTCTCTCTTTTAAAGTCTTCTTAGTGTTATTGTAAGCTTTCTCTTGTTCTTGAGTGTTCTTAAGTATTCTTAGTTTTTATAATTGCTTCTTGTTTAATTCCTTGTGAAAACTCTTGTATTTTTATTGTATATATCAAGTAATTAAGTTATTCTAATGTCAAATCTTTCTTCTTAATTCCCATTTAGTTCTTTGTGAAAACTCTTGTATTTTTATTATATATATCAAGTAATTAAGTTATTCTAATGTCAAATCTTTCTTCTTAATTCCCATTTAGTTCTTTGTGAAAACTCTTGTATTTTTATTATATATATCAAGTAATTAAGTTATTCTAATGTCAAATCTTTCTTCTTAATTCCCATTTAGTTCTTTGTGAAAACTCTTGTATTTTTATTATATATATCAAGTAATTAAGTTATTCTAATGTCAAATCTTTCTTCTTAATTCCCATTTAGTTCTTTGTGAAAACTCTTGTATTTTTATTATATATATCAAGTAATTAAGTTATTCTAATGTCAAATCTTTCTTCTTAATTCCCATTTAGTTCTTTGTGAAAACTCTTGTATTTTTATTATATATATCAAGTAATTAAGTTATTCTAATGTCAAATCTTTCTTCTTAATTCCCATTTAGTTCTTTGTGAAAACTCTTGTATTTTTATTATATATATCAAGTAATTAAGTTATTCTAATGTCAAATCTTTCTTCTTAATTCCCATTTAGTTCTTTGTGAAAACTCTTGTATTTTTATTATATATATCAAGTAATTAAGTTATTCTAATGTCAAATCTTTCTTCTTAATTCCCATTTAGTTCTTTGTGAAAACTCTTGTATTTTTATTATATATATCAAGTAATTAAGTTATTCTAATGTCAAATCTTTCTTCTTAATTCCCATTTAGTTCTTTGTGAAAACTCTTGTATTTTTATTATATATATCAAGTAATTAAGTTATTCTAATGTCAAATCTTTCTTCTTAATTCCCATTTAGTTCTTTGTGAAAACTCTTGTATTTTTATTATATATATCAAGTAATTAAGTTATTCTAATGTCAAATCTTTCTTCTTAATTCCCATTTAGTTCTTTGTGAAAACTCTTGTATTTTTATTATATATATCAAGTAATTAAGTTATTCTAATGTCAAATCTTTCTTCTTAATTCCCATTTAGTTCTTTGTGAAAACTCTTGTATTTTTATTATATATATCAAGTAATTAAGTTATTCTAATGTCAAATCTTTCTTCTTAATTCCCATTTAGTTCTTTGTGAAAACTCTTGTATTTTTATTATATATATCAAGTAATTAAGTTATTCTAATGTCAAATCTTTCTTCTTAATTCCCATTTAGTTCTTTGTGAAAACTCTTGTATTTTTATTATATATATCAAGTAATTAAGTTATTCTAATGTCAAATCTTTCTTCTTAATTCCCATTTAGTTCTTTGTGAAAACTCTTGTATTTTTATTATATATATCAAGTAATTAAGTTATTCTAATGTCAAATCTTTCTTCTTAATTCCCATTTAGTTCTTTGTGAAAACTCTTGTATTTTTATTATATATATCAAGTAATTAAGTTATTCTAATGTCAAATCTTTCTTCTTAATTCCCATTTAGTTCTTTGTGAAAACTCTTGTATTTTTATTATATATATCAAGTAATTAAGTTATTCTAATGTCAAATCTTTCTTCTTAATTCCCATTTAGTTCTTTGTGAAAACTCTTGTATTTTTATTATATATATCAAGTAATTAAGTTATTCTAATGTCAAATCTTTCTTCTTAATTCCCATTTAGTTCTTTGTGAAAACTCTTGTATTTTTATTATATATATCAAGTAATTAAGTTATTCTAATGTCAAATCTTTCTTCTTAATTCCCATTTAGTTCTTTGTGAAAACTCTTGTATTTTTATTATATATATCAAGTAATTAAGTTATTCTAATGTCAAATCTTTCTTCTTAATTCCCATTTAGTTCTTTGTGAAAACTCTTGTATTTTTATTATATATATCAAGTAATTAAGTTATTCTAATGTCAAATCTTTCTTCTTAATTCCCATTTAGTTCTTTGTGAAAACTCTTGTATTTTTATTATATATATCAAGTAATTAAGTTATTCTAATGTCAAATCTTTCTTCTTAATTCCCATTTAGTTCTTTGTGAAAACTCTTGTATTTTTATTATATATATCAAGTAATTAAGTTATTCTAATGTCAAATCTTTCTTCTTAATTCCCATTTAGTTCTTTGTGAAAACTCTTGTATTTTTATTATATATATCAAGTAATTAAGTTATTCTAATGTCAAATCTTTCTTCTTAATTCCCATTTAGTTCTTTGTGAAAACTCTTGTATTTTTATTATATATATCAAGTAATTAAGTTATTCTAATGTCAAATCTTTCTTCTTAATTCCCATTTAGTTCTTTGTGAAAACTCTTGTATTTTTATTATATATATCAAGTAATTAAGTTATTCTAATGTCAAATCTTTCTTCTTAATTCCCATTTAGTTCTTTGTGAAAACTCTTGTATTTTTATTATATATATCAAGTAATTAAGTTATTCTAATGTCAAATCTTTCTTCTTAATTCCCATTTAGTTCTTTGTGAAAACTCTTATATTTTTATTATATATATCAAGTAATTAAGTTATTCTAATGTCAAATCTTTCTTCTTAATTTCCATTTAGTTCTTTGTGAAAACTCTTGTATTTTTATTATATATATCAAGTAATTAAGTTATTCTAATGTCAAATCTTTCTTCTTAATTTCCATTTAGTTCTTTGTGAAAACTCTTGTATGTTTATTATATATCGAGTATTTAAATAATTCTAGTATCAAGTGTTTCTTCTTAATCTCATCGATTATGTTCAAAAACTCTAAACTTATGTTTAAAAGAGGCAAGAACATGATTTGTGAGTAAACCACCAAGGTTTGAGGTTGTGATGATTAAGGAGGTTGGAGATTAAAATCTTGATTTTGTTTTTATCTTGTTCTTCATTCAATTCTCTTCTTGGATTTGGGGGGTTTTAAGGTCTAGAGATTCTCCATGGAGATCTCTTTAATCTAGGGATTTCCTTATCCTAACAAGACTTAGGAAATCCCTTAAAACCAAATCCAAGAGACTAGCTCATCCTTTCCCACACATCATGGATGCTTAGGGAGCTAGTTAAACCGTTTTAAAGATCCAAGCTTAATGTTCTTCACCTTATCTTTCCACCATACATCATGGGTTAGTAGGAAAGGGTGAAGAAAGGGTTTATACCACACATCATGGATAAATCTAAATTGGTTTCTTAAGGTTTAGAGAAATTACTAAAAGAGTAAAAATTATGTTTTTAAACCCCAAGTTTGAATCTTCAACCTCCCTAAGAATGATTCCCAGCCTTGGATCTTCTTTTTAGTATTTGCAAAAACTCGAAATCACTTTCCTTTAGTTTAAGGTTTTAATCTTTTAGCCTAAACATCGCCTAGTTAGCTTAATCTTTGCATTAAGGTCTCTAAATTCATAAAGTTGTGTTTTTGCTCGTCCTGATATTTTGTAAATCCCCTAGTATCTTGTTTTTCACCCTGGTAATTAGTTAAGAGTCGGTAAAATTTATTAACTAGTTTTTAAAAAACCATTTCGTCACCTAGAAATTTACCTAGTTTTTCTGTCCTTGGTTTTGCATTTTATAAAATTAGTAACTTCGCGTTTTAAATTCCTAGAAGTCTTCTATTAGTTAGTTAACATCCCAATAGGTATTTTAAAATAGTTCTCAAGTTCATATAGTTGCAGCAAGGAGTTTATTTTGATTTGTTCCCCCATTTAACTCGAATCTGCTTAGCTTTACTTCAAGCTCTTGCATTCTTAATATTTTTCTCAACCTGATTTGGATTGATGACCTGAAGTATTACAATGACATAGACCAGCTTTAGGTTTTTTTTTAACCTGCTAAAAAGCTAGTTATCAGTATGGTGAGAAGATTTAGGAAATATAGATATTTTGATTTAATTTAGTTGAAGATCTTAACCAATTTTTTTTTTAAATTAGTATATTGTACGATATACTTCATTGATTTTCAAAGAACTGAGTTCGTTTTGTGGCCAGATTCATTATACATGATTTGCGAAGTTGCCGAGGTATTTAAACACTTGATCTGGATTTGCGAAGTTGTAGAGATTATGACCTTACAGTGTTGTTTTGTATGTTGAAATAGAAACGTTTACTTATCTCTCCATTGTTGTTTTAAACTCTTTTGCTAGCAACTACATAATTGTCTATAGTGTATAATATCTTACTATACTATTTGCGATAACGCATGAGGAAATAAAAGATGGCGTCTCTTCAATATCACATNTTGCATTCTTAATACCTTTCACAACCTGATTTGGATTGATGACCTGAAGTATTACAATGACATAGACCAGCTTTAGGTTTTTTTTTAACCTGCTAAAAAGCTAGTTATCAGTATGGTGAGAAGATTTAGGAAATATAGATATTTTGATTTAATTTAGTTGAAGATCTTAACCAATTTTTTTTTTAAATTAGTATATTGTACGATATACTTCATTGATTTTCAAAGAACTGAGTTCGTTTTGTGGCCAGATTCATTATACATGATTTGCGAAGTTGCCGAGGTATTTAAACACTTGATCTGGATTTGCGAAGTTGTAGAGATTATGACCTTACAGTGTTGTTTTGTATGTTGAAATAGAAACGTTTACTTATCTCTCCATTGTTGTTTTAAACTCTTTTGCTAGCAACTACATAATTGTCTATAGTGTATAATATCTTACTATACTATTTGCGATAACGCATGAGGAAATAAAAGATGGCGTCTCTTCAATATCACATCATATAGTTTGTGAAATAGATTCCAATGTCAATTTAATCGGATAAATAATGCGCTTCAGATTTGCCGTTGTTTTAAGGGATCGGTGTTGGATCAGATCGATGTCGGCCATGCAAGAGCAATCTGAGTTTAATCTTATGATTCCTCAAAGACTCATCATCTACACCAATAATGGATATGCTGGGATCCCAGATCTGAACGGTTACAAAGATGAACCGAAATAGGCCGTAAGGAAGGACCCCGAACGGAATGTAGCAGACACAGAAACGCCTGGGTAATTGCCGGATAATGGTCGGAGAAGTACTCTCCCAAAGAGAGAGAAGAAAATAAAGGTTTTGAAGATGAATCACCAAAAAGATCTCTTTGGTAATCAACAGTCGAAACTTTATTTGAAGTAGAAAAACTTATTAAACTTATAAGCAAGAGAAAACAAGAGTACGACCGACGTCAGCTCTAACGTCGGCCGGAGGTTATGGCAAAAATAGTTTTATATTCATGTCTGTAGAATCGCTTTAGAAGAGAGAAGGGGACGGTTTGTACGTCATATAACTTCTTATTAACAAAAACCTGGATATAATCTACCGGGAGACACGAATTGATACTTGGATCATTTAGTTCAATAACCTTTTTGAGCTCGGATAGAAGAATATAGCCATCATAATAGAATATTAAACTCAATAGCTAAAAACTCTGTTTTCATGTTTTTGCCCTTCTAGTTCTAAAAGTGAACATAGTGAGAGAAAGAGTTCATTGTACCTTTGCGTATTGTTCCATTTGTATACTGTTCTATTTATAATAAAATATGTTTATCCCATTTAATATTGTCTACTTCATTAATTTAATACTAATAACTGATTAAATCTCTAAATACTATTAGAAAAACATAGACTTTTTTTAACGTCTACCGTAGTTTGAATTTTGAAAAACGGATTTGATCTTAACTATATGAACAGTGTCTTACTATACTATATATAATAGAACAGTGTCTTACTATACTATATATAATAGAATTGCAGAACGTATGTCTTACAAATCTTTGCTTAATACACTAATATACTAAGGTTAAAAATGGATTTTTGTTTAAAATCTTGCATTGAAAATAAAAAACGACACTCTTTGTTAAACAAAAACAAAATCTTAAAACGACATTCTTTATGAAACAGAGGGAGTATGTTTTAGTCTGACTTTTATATTTTAACGCTTGTTTAGAATTTTGTAGTAACTGTTATTTTAAAAAATATCACTGATGTTTATAGTTAGCAACAAATTTTAAAAATTAAAATGCCTTGATTTTTATTGTTTTTAAAAGAATTTATGTGCTTTGACTAATATTTTATTTTACTAAGTTTTCATTTGTTTTGCAATATATATATTTAGCATTGTTTCTCTGATAAACTGAAGTTTTGAAGATCGTCTTTTTTTTTGTAACATCGTCTTTATTGATATTAATTTGAAATACAATAATGACGATGTAAGGCATTTGTGATTACAGTAAGAACAAAAGAGTAAGAATGAAATTGAGAATTATTTGGAATTCCGGATTTTGCCAAATAATATGCCGCTTGATTACCTTCAAATCCATTGAAGTCTTCTTCAAATTTACTCTTCCAAAACAGAACATCACGAATCCAATTGTAAACTCCAAAGTTCAGTTGAGTGCCATTTAGTAAGTCTGTTACTGATTTTGAGTCCCCTTCAAACATAATTCGACAAAAGCCACGAGACTAGCTGTCCGTCATTGCAAATAGTAAGTCTTGAAATTCACTCTCCAATGCATTTTGAGGGCTTATTATATGCCTCTTGCCCCGCTCACATGAAGACACCACACTGATAGACTTCATCAAGTATATGTTCGCAGTAAGAAGAAAGAAATGATTAGAGCTGAGGAAAGTCAAAATGAGCTAAAGAAATTGGTCAAAGGCTGAGTTGACAGCTGAGCTGGACAAGGAGGGAGAGAAAAGTAACTCGAGAAAGTATAAATAGAGTCTGTAACGATTCATTAGATTTTATCCAGAAAATTGTAGTTGAAACAGAAATCGCATATGTGCATTTCTCTATGATCGTATGTGATCAGTGATCAGATCGTATGTGATTTTGATCTTCTTATGTAATTGTTTTGGTATAATTCATTCAATTCATTACATTTCTCAGAGAATCTGTATCAAGACCCTATCATTGGTGCAGTGAAACTTGACGAATCAAACGCGGCGATGATGAATCGGATGACAACGACAATTCCAATCTTTAAGGACGATGACGATTCACAGTTCTAAGAAGATGACATGGATTTGTTGTTCTTGAAGGGAGGATATAAACGATTGAATGTTTCGAGGAAGGCGAGGCCACGTACAACTCCTCAATCATTGCAAAATCCACGTACATCTGTGTCGATCGACACCCGAGGAGATAAAAGACAAAGACGATTCTGAACCCGAACCAGAAGCGAAAGAAACACCTTCTACGACGAGTGTCGATCGACACCAGGAGGGTGTCGATCGACGCCCACCACGGACAGAGCCAGATCGAGCTAAGACCAAGATCATTGCTGAAGAAAGGGTTTACAAACCGAAGATCCCTTTCCCCTTGGTGACAAAGAAGTCTAAGAAGGAGCTGCTGGACGCTAGATGCAAGGCTATCATGGATAGACTAGTGGTTGAAATCCCTTTGATGGATGCCATTAGAACTACTCCAGTGATAAAGAGATACTTGAAGTGGATGATGACAAACAACATGGACATGGAGGAAAGCATAATGATGATATCAGAGCAAGTTAGTGCTGTCATTCAGAACATGCTTCCAGAGAAACTCTCCGATCCGGAAAGCTTTGTTCTAGATTGCTCCATCTTTTCAGACAAGTTTGGAAGATCTTTGTGCGATCTAGGATCAAGTGTCAACTTGATGCCTCTTTTAGTCGTTTTAAGGCTGGATATGACAGATTTCAAGGCCACAAGAATCTCCCTAGTACTTGCTGATCAATCCGTCAGAATCCCTGAAGGTATCTTGGAGGATGTTCCTATCAAAGTGGGAGATTGCTTGATTCCCACAGACTTCGTGGTTTTGGCATATGACGAGGAACCCAAAGACCCTCTCATACTTGGTAGACCATTTTTGGCTACAGCTGGAGCGATCATTGACGTGAGGAAGGGCAGGATCGCGCTGAACCTTGGAGATTTGGTGATGAATTTCGACATGGAGAAGCTGATGAAGAGACCAAAAATTGATGGACAAACCTTCTATGTCGATTCAGTCACCAACCTTGCTGAAGAAATTTTCCAAGAGGACCACCCTACAGACCCTCTGGAACGTGCATTGACCACTTCCACGAAAGACATTGAGTGCTTGGACGATGCAGCTTCTGGATATGCAAAGATGTTGGATGCATGCAAGCAAGTGATGCAATTAGTCGCTGCTGAGGACTTGTGTCGATCGACACCAAGCAGTGTCGATCGACACCCAGCGCGATCAACGAAATCAGCCACACTCGCCGATTGGAGTGAGGCTAAAGCACCTAAAGTCGAGCTTAAACAGCTCCCTGCCGGGCTAAGCTACGCATTTCTTGATCCTAATTCCACATTTCCTGTAATTGTTAATGCTTCTTTGAACAATGCAGAGCTCACATTGTTGCTAAGCAAGCTGCGCAAGTATCGCAAAGCTCTTGGCTATTCTTTTGATGACATTTCAGGTATCTCGCCAGACTTGTGCATGCATCGAATTCACCTTGAGGATGAAACGAAGTCATCGATTGAACATCAAAGGAGGCTGAATCCGAACCTGAAGGAAGCAGTCAAGAAGGAGATCATGAAGCTCTTGGAAGCAGGGATCATCTATCCCATCTCAGACAGTGCTTGGGTCAGTCCAGTTCATGTGGTTCCTAAGAAAGGAGGAGTCACAGTGGTGAAGAATGAGGAGAACGAGCTGATTCCTACAATGACTATGACTGGTCACAAGAAGTGCATGGTCTAAAGGAAGCTAAATGCCGCGACCAGAAAGGATCATTTTCCCTTACCATTCATCGATCAGATGCTTGAGAGATTGGTAAACCATCCATACTACTGTTTATTGGATGGCTATTCAGGATTCTTCCATATTCCAATCCATCCGGATGATCAGGAGAAAACCACTTTTACATATCCTTATGGTACATTTGCATATCGCAGGATGCCATTTGGACTTTGTAATGCTCCTGCGACCTTCCAGAGGTGTATGATGGCAATCTTCACGGACATGATTGAGAGGTTTATGGAGGTCTTTATGGATGACTTTTCTGTTTATGGATCATCCTTCAAAGACTGTCTTGACAACTTATGCGCAGTGTTGCAGCGATGTGAAGAGAAGCACTTAGTTTTGAACTGGGAAAAGTGTCATTTTATGGTCACAGATGGGATTGTACTTGGACACAAGGTTTCAGCAGAAGGCATTACAGTGGATCGCGCTAAGATAGAGGTTATGACGACATTACAGGCACCGGATTCTGTGAAATCAGTGAGGAGTTTTCCGGGCCACGCTGGGTTCTACAGAAGATTCATCAAGGATTTCAGCAAGATCGCGAGACCACTCACTGCTCTTCTTTGCAAAGACGTGAAGTTTGAGTTCACAGAAGAATGTCTTTCAGCCTTTGAGCAAATCAAGCAAGCCTTAGTGAGTGCTCCAATTGTTCAACCACCGGACAGGGATCTACCTTTCGAAGTGATGTGCGACGCCAGTGACTTCGCAGTAGGAGCTGTGTTGGGACAGAAGAAGGACAAGAAGCTACACGCCATCTATTATGCCAGCATGACTTTGGATGATGCTCAGAAGAACTACGCAACTACGGAGAAGGAATTGCTAGCTGTGATCTTTGCCTTTGAAAAATTTCGCCAGTATCTTGTTGGCTCAAAGGTGATTGTCCACACTGATCATTCTGCATTGAAGTACTTGATGCAGAAGAAGGATGCAAAGCCAAGGTTGCTAAGGTGGATTCTACTTCTTCAAGAGTTTGACATAGAAGTCAAGGACAAGAAAGGAGTTGAATACGGAGTAGCTGATCATCTATCAAGGATTTGAATTGAAGATGACGTGCCAATAGATGGACACCCCGTCCAGATCAAAGGTCAGCAACTCTTGTGCCTTCGAGCTTAGTGTCGATCGACACTAGGGGAGTGTCGATCGACACCCCGTCCAGATCAAAGGTCAGCAACTCTTGTGCCTGAGTGTCGATCGACACCCTACGCGAGCTTCACTTCGCAGGCTCTTGGATGAGGTGTTTCGACAGCCAATCTTTGCCATTAATGCTGCGAATCGACCATGGTACGCTGACATTGTGAATTCACTTGCTGCTGACATTGAGCCCAAGCATCTCAAGAACTATGAGAAGAAGAAGTTCATGAGAGAACTTAGGAGATACTATTGGGATTAGCCTCACTTGTACAAGCATTGTTCCGATAATGTTTACAGAAGGTGCATTGCAGAGAGTGAAGTTCGTGATGTCTTGTTCTATTGTCATGGATCTGAATATGCTGGACACTTTGCTACATTCAAGACAGTGTCCAAGGTTCTTCAAGCAGACTTTTGGTGGCATACTATGTTCAAGGACGCGCAGCTGTTCATCATGCAATGCGATGTTTGTCAGAGGAGAGGGAAGATCAGTAAGAGGAATGAGATGCCACAGAACTTCATCCTTGAGGTTGAGGTCTTTGATTGCTGGGGTATTGACTTCATGGGTCCTTTTCCTCCATCCTACGGAATGCAGTACATCTTGGTGGCTGTAGATTATGTGTCTAAGTGGGTGGAAGCGATTGCTTCAAAGACCAATGATGCTGCTGTGGTTCTCAAGATGTTTCAGACCATCATTTTCCCAAGATTTGGAGTGCCGCAGATTGTCATTAGTGATGGTGGATCTCACTTCATCAACAAGGTGTTTGACAAGCTGCTGAAGAAACATGAAGTTCAGTACCGCGTGGCTACTCCTTATCATCCCCAAACGAGTGGACAAGTGGAAGTCTCCAACATACAGATCAAACAAATTCTGGAGAAGACAGTGAAAAAGACAAGGAAGGATTGGGCAACAAAGTTAGATGATGCACTTTGGGCCTACAGGACTGCATACAAAACGCCTTTGGTAACTACACCTTTCCAGCTGCTCTATGGCAAAGCTTGCCATCTTCCAGTGGAGTTGGAACACAAGGCACATTGGGCTATCAAGAAGATGAATTTCGACTTGAAGCCTGCTGCAGAAAGGCTCCTACTTCAACTCCACGAATTGGATGAACTTCGTTATCATGCTTATGAGAACTCAAAGCTCTACAAAGAGAGAACTAAAGCATATCATGATAAAAAGATCATCTCCAGACAATTCGAGCCAAATGACCAGGTACTTCTATACAACTTTCATTTACAATTGTTTCCTGTTAAATTGCGTTCACGTTGGTCAGGTCCTTTCACCATCAAAGAGGTCAGACCATATGGAGCAATTGTCCTGACAAACTCCAAAGGAGAAGAGTTCACTGTGAATGGGCAAAGGGTGAAACACAATTGGGCTGAAGCCGCGATTCCAGATGGACACATTGTGTCTTTGAATAATGCACCCAACGCCTAAATCACGCAAGAACAGTCAAGCTATTGACGTTAAACGAGCGCTGAGTGGGAGGCAACCCACTGTTAGGTAAGTTTTTCTTTACATTTTGTTTTGGTTTTTACTAATTAGTTTGGCTTTTTATAAAAAAAAAAAAAAGAAGGGCATGAACACGATCAGTGTCGATCGACACCCATCTGTGTCGATCGACACCAAGCGGGGATACGGGTAAGTCTTCAAAACCCCGATTCTTTTTCTTCGTCCTCCATTTTTCAAAAACCCGTAACACTCATCAAATTTCCCCCAAATCCCAAATTCTCGTTTCTTAACCAAATTGAGTGATTCTTTGCTCTAATCCGTGCGGATTTTAACCCTCTTTCACAATCTATCATCCATTCATTCGATCTACAAGGTATGTTCTTCAAATCTCCCAATTTCATTTTTGGCCCTAGGGTGAAAAATTTCAAATTTGACCTATTTAGCTTGATTTCTTGTTTGAATGATGCTCATCTAGGTTGTATATCATGATTAGAATCACTACCCAACTGTTTTTCATACTCTAAATTAAACAATTTGAAATTTTCGAAATTTTGGAAATTAATGATGCATGTTGTGAATTTGGATTTTTCTTTGGGTTTTATGATCCACACTAGGTCGATTATTGTTTTTGGAAGTATAAGGATTGATGTTTGATGTTGAATGAAGTTGCAATTTTGATTTTCGGTTCGGGTTGAATTTTCCCGCATGGTGTCGATCGACACCCGACCCGAACATACACTTTGTTCTTCATTTCTTCGAATGTGGATTTGATTTTGGTTTAATTTTCTTTTGCAGATGTCTCCTAGAACTAAGAGACCACGGGAAACCGACACCGAAGCCTCATGCACTGCCAATGACGAGGCAATTCCGGCTCTTCCTCCATGGCCTAAGCCTGAAAAGGTGAGGGTTCGGGTTACACGAAGTTGGGACGATTCACCAGCTGTAGAGGTGGCAAAGGACGCGTGTATCTACAGAGACATCAGCGAGACATGGGATGCTTACGACACGCTGTTCTACAATGCGTGGCTGTGAGTAGAGATCGCTCCAACTCGCTTTGCTTGTGAGAAGACGATGAGCGAGCTAGGAATCAAGGATGAGATCCTGTCTTTGATGAACAGGATTGGGATGGGCACCATTGCGACGCGGCAGTACGATCTTTACCCAGATCTTGTCTGCCAGTTTATTGCCACAACCTGAGTTTACTACTGGAACGAGATCAACAAGAATGCTCTGGAAGGCACATTGACCTTCCTAATCCGCAGAATCTGATACCGCATTTCACTTCCAGACCTCTGCGGGATCTATGGAGTCGCAGACGAGCATGCTACTGGAGTCTCTCTTCAGACGCAGCTGCCAGATAACCAGGATTTATGGTCGCACTTCGGGAATGGGAGGTATGACTCGAAGACCTCCACTCAGACAGACATTCGCCATCCCACCCTGCGCTACTTGGTTCGACTGTTTGCTACTACATTTCTGTGTAAGCACGAGTCAGGGAAGATGCGAGTGTCTGAGTTGGTTATGCTTTACCGCGGTCTTTGGTCTGAGATCTATGAGGATGATGACGCGCCAGCTAGCGCGAACCTTGGCGCGATAATTGCTCATCACTTGGCTTCCTTGAAGATGAAGCCTTTCAGTGGAACGAAGGCAAAGCCAGAGACTATCGGGAGTCTTCTTACACCCATCTTTCAGCACTGCGGGATAGACACTTCTACATGTTCCATTGTTACATCGCGTGCCTTGGTGGATACGGAGTACTTGAAGAGGACTCACTGGGTGACCGGAGAGAGACTGTGGGCATTCAGCGACGAGCAGAGAGTGCAGCGTTTGATACAGTTACCTGACAGGGATCTCACTCACATTACCAGCGATCCTCAGCGCCTAGCCTTTCACCCCAGTCCGAACAAGATTAGGACTGCTCCCGTTGCCAGACCCAGAGGCACTTCCTCCCGATCAGCTGAGGATGCACCACGACCTTCTTGTTCTAGGCGCAGAGCACAGGCCCCTTTAGAGCCTATTGGATCGCATCACCTTCTAGACGCTCCTGAGATTCCTATGGAGCAAGCTGCATTTCAGAGATATATGGTTCAGAGCTTCCAGGCCATCTAGAACGTCATTGTTCTGTGTCTACCTGCGTTCGACCGCCTACGCCACCATGTTCCTCTCCACCACACGCTGATGACGACGAATGATTTTTCCATCCTTTTTAGTATTTTGAGTCAGTTTTTCTTTTTCTCTTGAGTCTGCATTTGCTTCAGTACTTTGTTTCAAACTTGTTGCAGTTATTGAGCCTATTGGATTATCTTGTGCTTTTAACCTTTTGTTGAGTTTTCTAACAGCTTGGAAGAATTCTAACAACAATCTGACTTAACAACATCAAAGTTCGAGTGGAAGAACTCTGTCTTCGGACAGAGTGTCGATCGACACACTCCAGTGTCGATCGACACGGCCACCTATCACAGCAACGATCGACACCATCTGTGTCGATCGACGCTACGCGCAGAAGTCAGGTAATCCGATTTTTTCTCTTTGTTGCAACAGTTTGGTACGAATTTTTTCTATCCAAACTCATTCTTAGTAACACTGGGGACAGTGTTATTCAAGTCTGGGGGAGGTGGTTGCTAATCTTGTGTTTTGTTTTGAGAGTCATTTGAGTCTTGAGTCAATAGTTTTCAAAAAATTGTTTTTTTGAGTCAAAATTAGTTGGAACTTTCAGTTTTTCTAGGAGCTAACCACGGAAAGTTAACACTTGAAAGAACCATTGCTATAAGAGTTGATTGCAGGACTTACTAAGTAGAAAGCTACAAGTGGAATCAGTCTAACAGGGCGAGTTCAGATCCCCTTACAAAGAACTATGTATGCACATAACTTGATTCCTCTTTCAGTCCGAACAGATAGGCAATTGCAGTCTCTCCTTGATCTTCCTTTAAGAGAAAAGAAAAGAAAGAAAAAGAGTCTAAGTCTGGAATAGTGCCTTTGTCATGAGCTATGTCTCCTCACAAGGAACAATATTAATGATGCTCTTAAACACGTCTCCTCACAAGGAACACAAGTAGAGAGTAGCACTATTCCAGAGATCCCAAAAAGAATAAGAAGAGTCAATGAAAAGATCTTAGAACACCCTGAAAATGGGCAGAAGTTGACTAAGGGAAGAGAAAATAGGGGAGCTGTATGAGAATATCTTGTTTTGGTACTAAGGAAGGGAAAAGAATCAGAAAAGTTCTATGGCATTACCAATGTTAGAGTTCGAATCTGTTACCAAGGAAAGGATCTGGATTTGAACTGGGAGATTGCTAAGCTTGTGGTAAGTACATTGAACATTTCCTAAGGTTGGCTCTAATATCATGTGGATTCAAGAAGTGTTAATCAATGTGGCGTTTTGAAGAAGTGATTGGAAGTTCCTGTTTTCAAACTTCTACTTCAGTCTAAGTTTCTGTTTTGCTTGAGGGCAAGCAAAGGCTAAGTCTGGGGGAGTTGATATATCATGGTTTTTACCCGTTTTTAAGCCATGATATAAGTGTTTTTATAGAGTCTTTTGCTAGTTTTGGAGTCTTTTTAGAGTCTTTACAGGATGGAGAGCATTTGGAGCTAAATGGAAGAAACTGGAACGTTTTGGAGCATTTTGGAGAAGCAGCCGAAGTGATGAAGTCAAGAGGCTGGATTTACGAGCTGAGTGTCGATCGACACCATCAGTGTCGATCGACACCAAGGAAGGACGGCGAAGTTTGACGGTTTCCAATCAGGAAAAGGAAAGAAGAGCAAGTTTGAAGAATTACAAGTCTACCCCTGGACGAAAAATCCCCTTCTATAAATAGTTTTCAGGCATTGTTTAGCCAAATACCTTATCATTATTTTCTGTTTTTGAGACTTAGAGAGAGATTGATCCTGAGCTTTTGGGGAGACAATTCTAACTCATCTGAGCCAGATTTCGAACCCCTGTATCATTCTCTATTCTTTTATGCAATATTATTCAGCCATGTTTTGTGTTTGCATTATTATGTCTGAGTAGTTTGCTTGTTAGGTTAGGGTAATTTAGGGTTTGATGAAGAGTTTATAGAATCACTAGAATTATTAGGGAAATCAATTGGATCTTCACCTAGATTTGTGCTTAACTTGATTCTCTGAATTGATCACTTAGAAATCAAACCTTAGGTTGTTTAATAGATGCGAGAGCATTATTAATAACTTGAACTAATCTTAGGTGAGCAAATTATCTATTCGCAAAGAGATTTGGTTTAGGTAATTTGTGAACAAATCGAACCTGTTCTTATTGCTTGCCTTAATTGTTTAAATTCGCAAAGAGATTTGGAATTTAGGGATTTAGGCATAGATAACTTCTGCAACGAGAGTTGATTGGTTTTAACTTAGAGTTTCGAGTTCTAGACGGTTCTTAATAAAATCCCTAATAAACTTAGATTCTGCATTCTTGGATTCAAACCTGATAATTATCCTTGCCTAGCGCCTTTGTCTCTGAACTTACATCGCTTTATAAAATCGTTTGCTTATTTCTGCATTGCTTTAGACTACTTTAAATTAATCGCCTAGCATAATCTAAACCTAGAAACCATAAGTGTAGCTTTAACTTCCCTGAGGATTTGATACCCCTTATACTTCAACTGCATTGCTGTGCACTTGCAGTAGTTGATTATTTGGGTAAAACCTGAGCCCTATCACGATGCTAAAGCAACTCTTGCAAAGCCAAGCGAATGTGGAGCTCATTTCAAACAAAAAAAATGGTTGAAATGAAGGTAAGGCAAGACAACTCCAACAATGACTTTGCTAATCAACTTATTGACCTAAACAATAAGCTCAACCAGCTTGAGAAAGGCAAAGCCAGCTCCTCCAACCAAGGAAGCTTACCGGGCAAGTGTGAAGCAAATCCTAGCCAACACGCTCACATGATCTCCCTTCGAAGTGGAAAAGTGTTAACACCACGGTCACCACCAAAGGACAATTAGGACATTGTGGTTCAAGAGGAGGAGGATAGTCTTTCACAAGACCTTGGAATCACCATCCACGATGTGTACATTGAGAGGCCAAGGAAAGCTAAGGAAAAGGTTGAGGAAGAGTTTATGGAAGAAACACCAAGGAAGCAAGAAGATGTTCTCCCTCCTTACAAACCAAAACTCCCTTTCCCTGCAAGGTTCAAGAAGCAGTTGTTAGAGAAGCACACGGCCTTATTTGAGAAAAGTATTAAAGACATCGAGATGAAGATGCCCTTGTTTTATGCTTTAGCACTTGTGCCGAAGAGACGTGATTGCCAAGAGGGCAAAGGAGCTACAAAAGGTTGTGGCTGTGAGCAAGGAGTGTGGTGTCATCACCCACAAGTTAATCAAACCAAAGAAACTTGGTGATCCCGGTTCATTCACATTGCCTTGCGCCATAGATGATTTGAAGTTTGAAAATAGTCTATGTGATTTAGGAGCAAGTATCAACCTGATGCCATACTCCATTGCCAAGAAGTTGGGTCTTACAGCGTTCAAGGAGTGTAATGTCTCCCATTACAACCGACTTTGTTGTTTTGGAGATGGATGAGGAAGACAAAAATCCTCTTGTCTTGGGAAGGCCATTCTTAGCTACTGCTGGAGCCATCATTGACGTGAAGCATGAAAAAATTTCTCTACACTTAGGGAAAGGAGCAAAGTTCAAGTTTGATATCAAAGATGGTGTGAAGAAGCCAACGATCAGCGGTCAAATCTTTCAAGTGGAAATCTTGAATGAGTGAGGAAGAAGGAGCAAGCCAAGACCTTGCTCGTCAAGTATGTGGAAAAGCATAAGGCTTCTTGTTTCTCGGTTGTAACAAGAGAAACGGTTAGCCTTGAGGACGAGATAAACGCTGAGGAAGAACCCTATGGAGAAGCCTTGCTAGCCCTGTTCAGCTGTAAAGAAGAAGGATGTCCTAAGGAGATAAACCCAAGGGGAAGAAGCAAGAAAGATAACGCTCTCAAGGTTCTCTATAGGAATGACAAGAAAATTCCTAGCAATGGTTAACCCCAGCCTAAGAACATCCTGAGCTTGCATCCATTGGAGCACAAGGATGGTTCCATACTGTGCAAAGTGAAGTGCAAGGGAGGGTCAAAATCATTTGCACGGGCACGGTTCCTACTTTCCCCCGGATTGATCGAAAAGGATGAAGAAAGGGTAGTGGAGATGATGAGCATTGTCTACACTGTTGAGATTCAACGAGAGTCAAGCTCCACCATGTCTGCAACCACCCCATCCGTCTCAACTCCGCGTTAAAGGGAGTAAGAAAAGTCGAGCTTGGGAGGCAATCCCATGTCTATCTTTGTATATATTCTTGTTCTATTTTATGCTTTTTTATGTTTGTGTATATAGGCAAAAGGAAATGGGAAGCAGAAAGCACGTACTTGGGGGTGCATTGAGCCTTGAAAGGAGGACAGTAGGCAAGAGATTAAGCAACGAATCGACCAGGCTTAGCTCGATCTTTACTAGATCGAGCTATAGAATCGGGTGGCTCTGGTCGATTTAATTAAAGATCGACCAGATGATCGAGTGAACGGCTCGATTTCGAGAGGATGACCCATCCATGAGTTCGAAACGAGGTTCAAACGGGGTGTGGATCGAGCAAGTTCACCCGATCTTGGAAAACAAATCGACGCTTGGATCGATCATTTCACTCGATCTCTGCTGGATCGATGGCAAGATCAACCATGGAGCTCGATCTAAGGAGCACAACCTTAACCTTGAGGGAACTAGGAGAGAAATCGATATCTGGATCGATTTAAATCAAATCGAGGCAATAATCGATCCAGACGATCGATTTCAGGCGAAATAGGCATGAGATCGAGGTCCAGATCGACCAAATTGACTCGATCTCATGCCGAGGTAAGTTTTCGGATTTCCCTCTATTTCAGCTTCCCGCTCATTTTGAATTTGAATTTGTGGTCAAGGGTGGCATATTTGACCATGAGAACCGTGCCTTGACCACAATTCCCCAAACCATTTGCATATATCCAAATTTTTCTCTTTAAAATCCTTGCCACCACTCTCTCTCTTCATTTGTATTTCCAAACTTGTTTTTCTAAGAAAAAAAGAGAGAGAGAGAGAGAGAGAGAGAGTTTCGGTTTTGACAAGAGAAAGAATATCTCTTTTTTTTCACTCTTTGCATCCATGCCTGAAAGGTATTTTAATTTGAATTTTGTTGCATTGAAATTCCTAGTAATTAGGAGTAGATGGAGATAGTTTGTTAGGGAATGTGTTTGAATTTTGAAAATTATTTAATTTTGGGGGAAAATTATATATTTTAGAATATTCTCTAAAATTTGGAAGCAATGTGTAGGATTTTATGAGGTTGATCCTCTTCTTTGTATCTTGCCGTCATTCTCTTCTCTTCTCTTTTGGAGATTTTGTTTTTCAGGAATTATGGCACCAAGGAAGAGATCAAGGGACCTAGTTCAGCAAGAGGGAGAGCAACAAGTTGTGGAGGATGTCAAGTGGAGTAAAGAGGAGGGAAAACAAGAAAGCGGCTAGAGAGATTGCGGTTTGAGCCTACAAAGTTTGCAAGTAGGGATTTCTCGTACAAGACCGGGCTGTTGGGGGACGTTCACAACCTGCTTCAAGACATGGGGCTCTCATGCTTGTCGAACATGGATCATCCCACGTATCCGGAGGCTACGCTTCACTTCCTCTCAACTTTGGACTTCTCCTATGAAGATCCAAGTCTTCTTTCACCATCAACCGGTCTAATGACCTTCAAGATAAGGAAGGCAGCCTACAGCCTCTCCATCCCCGAGGTGTTCCAAGCTTACAGTCTCAATGCTGAAGCCACACTCACCGAATTCCGTCAATTCAAATCGGCGAGTGCTCTTTGGGACTAAATGAGAAATGGTGACTACAAGAGCAACACAGTAAAGATCAAGAAAGTTAGGAATCCCCTACTGAGGTACACGCTCAAGCTGCTTGCAAGCACCTTCTCAGGGAGATCCACCACGCCCACGGTGACCAAGAACGAGCTTTGTTTCCTATTCCAAGGGCTCAAGAAGATCGTATGCAACAATGATGCCGAGAGTGAAGATCCGGCCAATGAAGAAGAGCCCATGGAAGACGACCTTGGGGACAACATTAACTATGGATGCATCTTGGCAACTTCCCTCATAAAGTACAAGGCATGGGCATTGAGAGCCAAGACAACCTCAGCCTTCATTAGAGGTTTCCTTATGCCATTGTTCGAGCAAGTCGGGGTACCGCTAGAGGAGTTTGAAGCTCGCCCGAAGAGATCATACATGGATCAAGCGTACATGGTGGTCACTGGTTCCCTAGGACCTACTCCATCCCCTGGTCGTTTCGCCTACTTGTTCAACGACAACAACAATGCCAAGAAGACTTGCATTCTCCCTAACCTCGGCGAGACGTTGATTGATAGCATCGACAACATTGAGTTCTTGCCAATGGATGAGGATTGCTATGAGCCTCTTGGAAATTTAGCTCTAGCTCCAGCTCCCTTAGACTCGCCCACGAACTCTCCTCCATCTGAGCTGAGTGACAACTAGGTTTTTTAGGCATATTGGGTCAATCACTCAACACTGTCAACCGTATGCAGTATAGTGCATGGGTATCAATCCATTTGGAAGTGTTTAGTTGATAAATCGGTTATGTTGGTCGTTATAAGTCAAGTTGATATGGTAAAAGATAGAGATTTTACTAATAAAAGAAACTAAAGGCTCGATCTTGTGTTACTCAAAACCATAAAGGCTGGATTCTTGCATTCTGCCCAAGAGGTGATGGATCCGTGGGGCAGTGTCTTCTCCCTTGCGTGTGCCTTGTCTCCCAACGAGAAGGGAAACAAACGCAACTTGAATCCGTCTTCGCTTACTCCGTTGATCTTGTCATGGCGCAGACACGGTCGAACTGGTCGAGATGGTCGAATGGGTCTTCCAAAGGCAGACCGAAGAATCGGTTATTCTGCACCATGGAGATGAGACCACTTTTGATCTCGAAGTTGTTGTTCTGCACTGGTGGTGGTTGGATACCGTGTTGGCTTGCAGTCTTTATCGGTGCATCTCTTGCATCGATTTGTCTCACAGCCCTTGGACCAGCTGCAACACCAGGCTGTCCTTGAACGCCTTGTACGCCTTGTGGACCCTGAGGTCCTTGGGGCCTTGTTGGCCTTGTGCACCAGCTGCGCCAGCAGCTCCTTGAGCACCTTGTTGATTTTCCATCGTCACACGGTTTACAGTTTCGGCTTGTTCCCGATTTCGTCTAGCTGATCTTTCGAGCAGGTGAATATCGTCGAATGGGGGAACAAGGTTTGTTGTACCGTGTGAACGTAGGTTCATGTACCTGTTTCAACACAGAAACCAGAGTAAAAGTGTTAAATAGCGTGTAAAATAAAAACTTGTCCTTGTAACTACCAAGAACCGAAATGACTAAACTATTCCCCAAACGGCAACGGCGCCAATTGACAACTAGGTTTTTAGGCCTGTTGGGTCAATCACCCAACACTGTCAACCGTATGCAGTATAGTGTATGGGTATCAATCCATTTGGGAGTGTTTAGTTGACAAATCGGTTATGTTGGTCGTTATAAGTCAAGTCGATATGGTAAAAGATAGAGATTTTACTACTAAAAGAAACTAAAGGCTGGATCTTGTGTCACTCAAGACCATAAATAGATTAACTTTAAACTATTCGAGCAAGAAGTAAAGATTTCAACGATAAAAAGATAAGTTTTCTAAGTAAAAGAAGGGTTAAGACGGTTTTTACGAACTAGGTAACTCTCGGTTCATTTATCAAGCTAAAGCTTTTGGATCACATCAAGACTTGGTCTTAGATGGTGATTCTTAGGTAAAGGGATCCTCAAATCGTTTAGCCCATGGTTTTTGGATCTAAACTCTTTGAATCTCTATCACCATAGACTAGCTCTCGCATAGCGGTACAATAGAAGAAACAAGCATAGTGCAACGTCCCCATGGAACCGTAAGACCCTTAGACAGATGGTTCGTCTTAGCCTAAGGAATCAAACTCTTGTTCATAGATCCGGCTAAGCAAGCACATGGTTTTCATGTCAAGCCACCTGTGATTTTTACCCTAGATGATCAAGCTGGACTAAGCTTTGGGAATAATAAACAAGAAAGAATCTAACTCTATGTTTAAGCTAAGCAAGAAATCTAAATCCGAGAATCCCTTGGTTCTTTTAACCCATCAAAACCCTAAAAAGGACTACTCACGCGCCATTTGAGAAACCTCAAGATCCATGAGGATAAGAAGGTTACTCATGGTTCGCGAGATATTCACAAACAAGAAAAAGGAAGAAGCTTTTACGAGGAAATGCTATGAAACAATACTTGTAAACTCCAAAATATTATAAAAGATCAAAGCTTTGAAACAAACTTTAATGGCGGAAAACTAAGAGTTCTTGACAACAAGAAAAACAGAAAAGTAAAACTGGAATGAGTGATAGAGAGATAGGCGTGGGGGACAAAGTATTTATACATGAAAGAGGAAAAACCTAAAACGTTGGGACCACTTTCTCGAAATGGTACTCTTTTGGACTGTAGCGTATCGGCTTCATGTCGTGATGAGTAAGCCGATATGCCATTTCCTCATGATTCTTCGAGCAGTCTTCATATCAGGCAAGTGCTTCGAGATCATGTCGTGATGACTCGTCTTCCTTTCTTCTTGGATCGGGGACTTCTCGTTACCATGCTCTGATATCTGTCTTCATGGAGTCCTCTTGCTGGATCTTCGCTCCGGGGTGCCTCTTTCGGGATCAAGTCGCTGCTACTCGTCGAGGTTCTTCATGCGCTTGTCCATATCGGCCAAAGGGTCGTGATCCATGCTCGATATCATCTGTTCGTCCTCTTTATGAGATCTCCCTTCTTGATTTCTTCTTCGGACCATCCTCATTCTTATAGCACGTGAGAAAACACTCCAAAACATGCAAGAATATGCAAAGACCTATCCTAATGCATCTAGACTTATCATGAGTGAATATGTAATGAAAACTAAGATGAAAGTGCATGAAGGGGGTCCTAACTAGCATGAAATGCATGCTAAAAACATGTAATTTACAGAGATATCACTGAGATGCCAGCCACCTACACTCTCCCCAAGCTCGACTATGAGTCGCGTGATATATTATGGTTTTTACCCGTTTTTGGATCATGATATAAGTCTTTTTATAGAGTCTTTTGGTATTTTTAGAGTCCTATTAGAGTCTTTGCAGGTTCACCTACGTTTTGAGCATAATTGGAGATTTTGAAGCTTTTTGGAGCATTGTGGAACAAGCTGCTGAAAAGATGAACTCGGATTGAAGATTGATGAATAGTGTCGATCGACACTGTTCATGGTGTCGATCGACACCCGAGATTTCCAGAAACTGGTCGTGACTTTACAAGTTTTGAAGAAAAGGAAATTGCCCAAAAAGATTTCCTTATTTGCAAGAGTGCCCAATTCGTGTTTTAGGCCTATAAATATAGTTTTTCAGCCATTGTTTAGGCTACCACACTTTATTTTACACAATAATTTAGAGAGAGATTTATAGATAGTTTTTGGAGAGAAGAATTTGTCTCTTTTAGAGCAAATTTGGAACTCCCTTTATTTATTCTATTGATTTCTTGCATGCTTTCTATTCAAATAATGATTTATGTTTCATTCATCATGTCTGAGTAGTTTGCTAGTTAGGTTTAGGGTTTTTCAAAGGTGATTAATGAATTGTTAGGTCGAATTAAATTGTTAGGATAAAATCATTAGAGTTCTTCATCTGGATTTGTGTTTAATGCTTATTCTAGCTTCATGACCTAGAATCTGATCTTAGGTTAATTAGTAGACACGAGAGTGTTATTGATTGCCTGAACTAATGTTAGATGAGTAAAATACCTATTCGCAAAGAGATTTGGTTTAGAGATTTTGTGAACAATCGAACCTGAACTTTAATGCTTGTTTGAATTGTTAGAATTTGCAAAGAGATTTGGAATTCTAGGGTTTAGACATAGAAAGTCTTCGCAGCGAGAGGTGGATGATTTTATTGTTGTGTTTTGAGTTCAAGAACGGATCTTCATTATTCCTAACATTCTGTCTAGACCTGAAATTTAGATCACCTGAGAATTTCCCTAAACCTAGCGTTTTGATTCCTGAATTTACAAAGTCTTTTAATTTCTTTCTGTCTTTTAATTTAATCTTTTTACCTAGCATAATCTGAATTTAGAAACCTTAGAGTAGCATCTACTTCCCTTGGGATTTCGATACCCCTTATACTACGATTGCATTTGCTGTGCACTTGCAGTAGTTTTATTAGGGTAAAACATGAGCCCTATCAAGTTTTTGGTGCCGTTGCCGGAGAAATAATAGCTGCCTACGGAATCTAGTATTAGGATTTTGACTAGGTTTTCTTTTTATTTTGTTACTAATTTAGCTTCCTAACTTTTGTTTCAGGTGCATGCCCAGTACCAGAAGCAACAAGGAAGAGGAACTAATCGCTTTGAACCAGGAACTAGGCCGTCTCGAACGTACGAACTGCAAGTCTGCTCGAGCGTCGATCGACACAGAGAGCATTGATCGACACCCCACCTTAGTGTCGACCGACACCGCTTGTATCGATCGACACCAGACGCAGATCGAGATGGCAGAACCACTGATCCTAATATGCAACGAGGCAGGCGACCTTGTTGACCTTCAAGGCAATATAAGGAACTCCAAGGCCAGAGAATCGATGAGGCTGGCGCCATCATCGTCGAAGCTGCAGAAGATGGACGTGCAAGAACACTTGGCGAATACAACCGCCCAGACCAGTTCTATGCTAATAGAGCTGCGATCCGTCCTCCTGCATTTCAGAGGAATGACTTCGAGCTGATGCCTGCTTACTTCACACTGGTGGGGCAGCATCCTTTCCATGGTCTTCCTAATAAGCATCCGATGGACCACATAGAGAGATTCGAGGACCTCGCATCAAGCATCAAGGCTAATGGAGTATCCTATGATTATCTTTTCTGCAAGCTGTTCCCTCACTCGCTTGCTGGAGATGCATCATATTGGCTGAAGCAGCTTGATCCAGGATCCTTAACCACTTGGGAAGAGACAAAGAATGCATTCTTATGCAACTTCTTTGATGACGCGAGATCCGAGGAGCTGAGGATGAAGATCACTGCATTTTCTCAAGGACCTGCTGAAGCATTCAAAGCTTCTTGGGTGAGATTCAAATCGTACCAGAGGGATTGCCCACATCACGGTTTCAGCGAGCCGCAGCTTATCGGTATCTTTTACCGAGGGATCGATTGGAGGTACCAGATGGCTTTAGATGCAGCAAGCAATGGCAACTTCAACACCAGATACCCAGCAGACGCGGTGGTGCTTATAGAGAATTTGGCCTCTTGCAACAGCACCAAGAATGCAGACTTTGAGAGGAAACAACATGCTGGTGCAAATGGAGGAAGCCAAATAGCTGAGGTTAACAGGAAGCTGGATCTTTTGATGGGGAAGAAGCAAGTTCAACTTGCTGCAGAAGTAGAGACCTTTGAGCGAGAGCAAGAAGAGGTTAACTACATTAATGGAGCTGGTTTTCAAGGTCAAAGGTTTGGCAATCAGCAGGGCTAAGGTTCTTCTTACCAGAAGTCTTTTCAGAACAACAACTTCCAGAGAAGCTATGGTTCTTCTTCTTACCAGAAGCCTTTTCAGAACAACAACTTCCAGAGAAGCTATGGTTCTTCTTCTTACCAGAAGCCTCCTGCACAAGATAATAAGATGGAGGCTATGATGAAACAGTTTTTAGAAGGGCAACAGAAGATGACAGTGAGCTTTAATGGGAAGATTGACACATTATATCAGGATGTGACTGGAAAGATGGACGCCATGTACCAAGACTTGAATGGGAAATTCGAATCTCTGAACAACCATGTCAAGAAATTGGATAATCAAGTTGCTCAAACTGCAGAAGCTGTTCGTAGGCAAGAAGGTTTCCTTCCAAGGAAAACTGATACTAATCCAAGACACCACGTGAATGCCATCACAATCCAGAGTGAAAGAGGCCTTCAAACAGAGCTGAAAAAGGGTCTAAATGCTAAAGAATTCGAGGAGCTTGGAGATGTGGAAGATACTGCGGAGCCAGTGTCGATCGACACTACTATGTGTCGATCGACACCAAAGGAGAAACCAGACGAAACGAGCAAACTCGACACGGAGGACTCGACACCAAAAGCCAGTGTCGATCGACACCAGGAGGGTGTCGATCGACGCTCTACACAGACTTCACCAGACCAGCTCACAACAACAAAGGTTGCAGAAGAAAGGGTGTACAAACCAAAAATACTCTATCCCCTGCCTCCCAGAAGATCTAAACAGGAGAGAGAGGAAGCTAGATGCAAGGAGATGATGAGTAAGCTGATGGTTGAGCTACCTTTAGTTGATGCAGTCCAACTTTCACCTGCATTAAGAAGATATTTCAAGAGAATGGTTGTCAATGGTGTGAGTCCTGAGGAAGGAGCATTGCTTACCAGAGATATGAATGTAATTCTCTTGAACATAGTTCCAAGGAAGAAGAAGAAGGTGTGGGTTTCTGAACAAGTCAGTGCTGTAATTCAGAGGAGGATTCCAGAGAAGTTACCTGATCCATGAAACTTTGTGCTAGATTGCTCAATCTCAACAGGAAGGTTTCCTCGTTCTCTCTGTGATTTAGGCTCAAGTATCAACTTGATACCATACTCAGTTGCTGTTCGACTTGGAATGACTGATTTCAAGCCAACCAGAATCTCCCTTGTCCTAGCTGATCGATCAAAGAGAATTCCAGAAGGTGTTCTAGAAGATGTTCCTTTGAAGATTGAAGGTTGCGTGATTCACACAGACTTTGTGGTTTTGAAGTATGATGAAGAACATGCAGACCCTCTTATTCTGGGAAGATCATTCTTGGCTTCAGCTGGTGCCATCATTGATGTGAGGAAAGGGAAAATAGAGCTTGATTTGGGTGATGTTGTCATGAATTTTGACATGGACAAGCTAAGGGGACCTTCCACCATCGATGGTCAATCGTTTTCAGTAGAGTCGTCCTTGGATCAAGACCCAATCATGGAGCATTCGGATGCCATTACTGATGGGAATGACAAGGAGCTGGATTCTAAAGAGCAAATGAAAACACTGGCTGTTCAAGAAGCATTGGATGGAAATTATGAGAGAGATGTGGAGATTGAAGACTGGGGTGGAAATGATCATCTCTTCAAGACTATGAGCAGAGAAGATGTTCTAATCAATGCTAAGATGATGGAGGACGATGTTTTCATCATAGAGAAAAGGATTGCGGAGCTGAACTGCAGAAAAAGTGCAGAGATTCGAGCTGCTGGTTTGGTATCGATCGACACCCTACGCGGATCACACCAGAAGCTGCTTCCAATGCTTCAAATCCATCTCCAGTGGTCAAACAGATGCCTCCACGTCCTATAGATCAGAAACCTCGAAGGAAGTAAAGGTACGCACTTCCTGGAATCAATTCCAAACCCCCTGATCATCTCAATAAGAATATCAAATGTTCAAAAGGTGCTTCACACTTAGGCAAGCCACGAGATTCTCGTAGAGGGCTTGGTGTTTCTTTTGATGATGATGCAGGAAAACGAAGTGTCCCACCAGAACTCAAGTCCCACCCTGCTGCTGTTCCTCATTTCCTTGGCCGCTTACATGCACCTAATGCCTATACACCGCCATGGATGAGAAGACATTCGTCTGGGAAGCATTCGATGCCACCCTTTGATCCACCAGACGTCTGAACCCCGACACAGTCAACCTAATGACTGAACTAGTTAGGTACGTTTTTCTTTTTATTTTATTTTGGTTTTACTAAGTCCTAGTTTCAGTCAGTTGAAAAAAGCGACATTGGACTCAGCTCAGACCAGTGTCGATCGACACCACATAGTGTCGATCGACACCACATAGTGTCGATCGACACCATGCGCAGACGAAGGTAAGTCTTCTAACTATTTTTTTAAGTCGTTTCTAATCTTTCTTTTAGCCAACTTCGGGCTTGATAACACTGGGGACAGTGTTGTTTAAGTCTGGGGGAGGTGATTACTGACTTTGTGTTTTGTTTTGAGAGTTATTTGAATCAGTCAAAAATTTTGTTTTATTGAGTCAAAATCAGTTGGAACTTCAGTTTTTCTAGGAACTAACCACAGGAAGTTGACACTTGAAAGAACCATTGCTATAGTAGTTGGCTGCAGGTCTTACTAAGTAGAAAGTTGCAAGTGGAATCAGTTTAACAGGGCGAGTTCAGATCCCCTTATAAGAACTAGGTATGCGCAGAACTTGATTCCTCTTTCAGCCCGAACAGATAGGCAATTGCAGTCTCTCCTTGATCTTCCCTTGAGAAAAGAAAGAAAAAGAGTTTAAGTCTGGGAATAGTGCTTTTGTCATGAGTCTGCCCCCTCACAAGGAACAATATTAGTGATGCTCTTGAACACGTCTCCTCACAAGGAACACAAGTAGAGAGCAGCACTATTTCCAGAGATTTCATAAGAAAAAGAAGAGTCAATGAAAAGATCTTAGAACACCCTGAAAATGGGCAGAAGTTGAATAAGGGAAGAGAAAATAGGGGAGCTGTATGAGAATGTCTTGTTCAGGCGCTAAGGAAGGGCAAAGAATCTGTAAAGTTCTGTGGCAATACCACTGTTAGAGTTCGAAATTTTACCAAGGAAAGGATCTGGATTCAAACTGGGAGATTGCTAAGCTTGTGGTAAGTACACTGAAATTTCCTAAGGTTGGCTCTATATCATGTGGATTTAAGAAGTGTTAATGTGGCGTTCTGAAGAGATACTTGAAAGTTTCTGTTTTCAAACTTCTACTTCATTCTAAGTTTCTGTTTTGCTTGAGGGCAAGCAAACGCTAAGCCTGGGGGAGTTGATATATCATGGATTTTACCCGTTTTTGGACCATGATATAAGTCTTTTTATAGAGTCTTTTGGTATTTTTAGAGTCCTATTAGAGTCTTTGCAGGTTCAGCTACGTTTTGAGTATAATTGGAGATTTTGGAGCTTTTTGGAGCATTGTGGAACAAGCTGCTGAAAAGATGAACTCGGATTGAAGATTGATGAATAGTGTCGATCGACACTGTTCATGGTGTCGATCGACACCCGAGATTTCCAGAAACTGGTCGTGACTTTACAAGTTTTGAAGAAAAGGAAATTGCCCAAAAAGATTTCCTTATTTGCAAGAGTGCCCAATTCGTGTTTTAGGCCTATAAATATAGTTTTCAAGCCATTGTTTAGGCTACAGAACACAACACACACATTATTTTAGAGAGAGATTTTTAGAGAGATTTTAGAGAGAAGAATTTGTCTCCTTCAGAGCAAATTTGGAACTCATTTGTTTCTATTGATTTCTTTTATGCAAACTATTTTATTCATGATGTTTTCTTTATTCACCATGTCTGAGTAGTTTGCTAGTTAGGTTTAGGGTTTTTCAAAGGTGATTAATGAATTGTTAGGTCGAATTAAATTGTTAGGATAAAATCATTAGAGTTCTTCATCTGGATTTGTGTTTAATGCTTATTCTAGCTTCGCGACCTAGAATCTGATCTTAGGTTAATTAATAGATGCGAGAGTATTATTGATTGCCTGAACTAATGTTAGATGAGCAAAATACCTATTCGCAAAGAGATTTGGTTTAGGGTTTTGTGAACAATTGAACCTGAACTTTAATGCTTGTTTGAATTGTTAGAATTTGCAAAGAGATTTGGAATTCTAGGGTTTAGACATAGATAATCTTCGCAGCGAGAGTTGGTTGATTTTACATTAGTGATTCGAGTTCGAGAACAGATCTTAATAATTCCTAACATTCTGTCTAGACCTGCAATTTAGATCACCTGAGAATTTCCCTGAACCTAGCGTTTTGTCTCCTGAATTTACAAAGTCTTTTAAATTGCTTTCTGTCTTTTAATTTAATCTTTTTACCTAGCATAATCTGAATTTATAAACCTTAGAGTAGCATCTACTTCCCTTGGGATTTCGATACCCCTTATACTACGATTGCATTTGCTGTGCACTTGCAGTAGTTTTATTAGGGTAAAATCTGAGCCCTATCATCGCGAACTAAGACCGAGAAGTTTCTTGCCTCGGTGGTGGAAATCTAGAGGAAGGTGAAAAATGGCAAGGGAAGATGATTAAGAAGCTGATGAGGAAGGTCAAGAAGCTCTCAAGGGACAGAACTTCAGAGGAGAGCTCAAGTGATGAAGCTTAACTCACGATGGAGAGGAGACCGGTGCAAGCTAGACACTCGACCGGGGGAATCATGATCTAAGAGCCGGCTTCTCAAGACCACCGTCTCTCTCTTCAAGAACGTCCATCCTCAAGCAAGAACAAGGGCGAAGTGACTTCAAGCTCTCCACGCAAGAGCAGGAAAACCGGAGCAACCACAAGCTCCGGTCACGCCTAATCCGACGTACCATAACTCAACCTTGTAAATACCATGCATTTTTAATTTTTGCTTCTTGTATTTTGGTCTCCTCTTGAGCTTGTTTGACACCGAGACGTTGTCATTCAAGTTTGGGGGAGAATGTGTGCTTTGACATGTTTTATTTGGATCTTATTTTTATTTTCATCTTTGAGTCTTCATGCATCATATATCTGCATAGAAAAATACAAAACAAATATCAAAAAAATTTCCAAAAATTCCAAACAAATTCATTTAGTTGCATTTGCATATGTATAATTTTTTAGGATTGAGTCTAGATTTTTATCATTTAGGATTTGCATTCATATGCATTGGGAGCAATGATGAGCTTATCCTTGTAGATTGTTAACATGTAATCCATTCAATGCCCTAATTAGTAGTTCTTTGATGCTTGTGAATAAATCTTGAAAGTAAGGAAGAACCATACTAGGACCACTTCACTTGTCACTAGATTTTGGTCGAAATAGGGTCTTGAATTTGATAACCAACTCTACTCACTTGAACCGAATCTTGACATTTAATTATCAAGTTTTGCATTGAAAGTGAATTCATGGATTAAAAATATTTGAGCTTTCTTTCTCACTTTGCCACCCTCTTGCTAGCTCAAGTAGTACTCCCACCTTACCTTACCTCCTTTGAAGCCAATTGTTCTAAGTGAAATTGATTGTGAGGCCTTATTTTGATTGAACTTAGCATAAAGTGTTAGGTTTGAGACGACAAGTTTAGGCTCTCATGTAGATTCTAACTCTTGCATTTTGGGGGTAGTTATAGGCTTAGGATTTGGGGGTTTGGGTCGTGGTATTGCTTGATGCGTTGAAAAGGAATTATATGCTTGCATTATAGCATGATGAGTTGTGGAAAAGAGTAGAAAAAAGGGATGATGAAAAGGGGCTTGGTGAAAAAGAAGGGGAAGCATAGTTTGAAATGGTGAATCTTTTGATTAAAAGGGATAGCTTAAAGTTTGAAAAGTACAAGGTAGTCTTGAGAAAAGAGAAACAAAATCAAACGAGCCAAAAAGCCCAAAGAGAAGAAAGACTACCTAGAAATGAAAAGAAGAGCTAAATTGGTAAAAGATTACACCATTTGCTATGAGTCATAGGTTGAAGAAGTTCCCCCTTAGAGCTTTAAAAGAAGAAGTATGTTCGAAATTCATGGGTTTAGCAAGGCATAAAGAACCTTGGGAGAAAAAGGGTAGTTCTAGAGGGTTGAGTGAGCTTTAAAAAAATGAATGAGAGGGGTTTAGGACCTTTGATAACATTTCGGGTAGATGAGAGGCTAGTCTTGTATGCATCACTTGTCTTTTACCTTTAGCATTATGCATAAAGTTCAATCTTCTTTGAGTGAAACCCACACTTGAAAAAGAAAACCACATGAATTGAGATCACTTTTATCTCAAAGCCTAGTCCCTTAGCCAAATGAATTCACTTGCTTTGCATTTTCATGATTCACGGTTTGCACTTAATGAATGTTAAAAAGTTGGTTTGATAGGGAGACTTATCTAAATTGAGATTTTAGTGCATTTGAACGATGAGATGAGCATGGCTAACTCTTTTGGAGTAGGATAAATTCAAATGCATTTTAGAATTAAGAACTAGGACATTGAGTTGATTATGTTTGTTGGTATTCTTGGATATTGAGCTCCCACCTTTAAACTTCTCTCTTAGATTTGTCTTTTGATTTGCTTGAGGGCAAGCAAAAGGCAAGTTTGGGGGAGTTGATATACTCATATATTCCGCATATCCAGCATACGTTTATGATAGGTTTTCATGCATATTGCATTCATAATAGTCTAGTTTGCACCATTTATCTCATTTTAGGTGCTAGAACACTTTGCATTAGCATTTGCATAGTTCTTTGCATTTATGCATCATTATCAGGTTGTTTTGAGTACATTGGAGTTATGGTGGATGCTGAGACATGATGAGGTTCAAGGGAGAGCTTGGGAACACTTGGAGAAGCTCGGACAAAAGATTGCTCACTGAGATCGAGGATGAGTTTGAGCAAGGCAGGTCGATCCAACCAAGATCGACCAGAAGATCGAGGAACACAGATCGATTCAACATCTAGATCGAGGTCAAGATCGACCGAGTCCAGTCGTGCGAGTGTAGGGGCGCGGGGACAAATGCTGAAAGGATCGACCTGAAGATCGGAGCCAAAGGTTGATCTAGGAGAGATCAACCAGGAGATCGAAGAAGGGGATCGATCGCGGACTTGAATCGACCCGAAGATCGAGCGATCTCAGCGCCTGATCGACGACCACAAGATCGATGACTCAGCTCGATCCCAGACCTTATCCGGACAGCTCATGTTTTTTCCTTTTGCGAGGGGACCATTTCCCTTTTGGTATAAAACGTTTTCATACCTATTTTTGGGTCTAGCGGATCTTTTCTTACGTTTTGTTCTTCTTCTTTAAGCTCTCAGCTGCCATTGTTAGTTTCTTTATGCTTTTCTTAGTTGTAAAACTTTGATTTTTAATCTTAATCTTAAGTACTTATCTCTAATCTTCTTCTTTAATCATTTATGTATGTTTAATGTTTCTTCCTTTACCTTTTCTGGGTTTTTAATCATGCTTAGTGAGTAGTTCGTGTTAGATTTGAGGTCGAGGGTTTAGTGATGGTTTAAAAGCTTAGATATTGGGGTTCAACATGTTCTTAACTCTTAACTCTTCTTGGATTGGAGGGATTAATGCCAAAGAGTCTCGATAGAGATCTTTGTGTCTTAGAGATTTTCTTGCCTCATGAGGGTTTAGGAATATGTCTTAGTTTCTAAAGTTTCTTGCTTAAGTTGCTAGAAATCCTCTAATCTCTTTAATATTTGCATTTTGAGTTTTAATTCCTTAAGTTTTGTTTCTTATCTAGTTTATAGTTTTAGAAATTGCCTAAGAAAGTGTTTAGTAGTCTAGTAATCTTTTCTTGCATAAGTAGTTTTTAAAATTCCATAACCACTTAAATCCGAATATGGCTTAGATTCATCTTGTTTTTGCATTCTTAGTGTTCTTTCCTCCCAAGTTGGATTGATAATCTTAACTACTACAATGACATGAGTAGGGTTGGGTATTGAAAAGAGTACCAAAAATACTACTTATCACCTAGGCGTTCTTGCTCTCCTCTTACAATAGCTCCCCTAGTCAAGCGGTGTATGTTGTCTAGAGGCTCAACTAGGTTGTTGTGTCCACTAGATCTCAAGTTCACGCACCTATAGAGACAAAAAGCAAACCAATCAAAATAGATTAGTAATCACAAGAAAATAAAGCTTAGTCTCAAGTAAAATTAAAATCCTAATGCACAATCACAATATCAAACGAATCTGAAGATGGGGTTACCAATCTAGGGTGCTTCAAGAACCAATCTATGATGTCAAACAATCACAATATAAGCTATTCCCTAAGCTTAGAACTCAAAATCAAGACTAATCCAATTTCATGGCACTAATCACATCATTAAACATCCTAATCAAGATCAAACTCTCATTTGTGAAAAGGAAGCTAACAAGCATTATGAGACAGTTCTAAATTGCTAATAAACACCCTATACAATCACTATCATGACCTAGTAATGTAAATCCCTTGTTTAGTTGGTTGGGGAATTTCATCACACAGAGTGGGTGAGAAACTCTCTAAGGCCTAGTTTTAGTTTGATCATGGCTAAACTAGCATTAGGATCACTAAACAAGAGGGAAATGAGAGGATCAAAGCATAAACATCAAGATTAATTCCTAAAACACCCTAAATCTAACCCATCCTTAGATCCTCGGGAACTACTCACTAATCATGATTAAGTCCCCTAATCCCATGAAGGAAAAGTTGATAAACATGATTAGAAAGATTAAAAGGTGAAAGATTAAGAAAGATAAACTCCAAATTGCATAAATTCTTAAAAGGATCTTACAAAATCACTTAAAAACCAAAGAGAAAGGTTTTCTAAGCAAGAACAAAAGATACTTAAGAAAAATTAGGTAAAAGGTATATAGTGAACACTGGTTGAACCGGGTCAACCCGGAACAAACCGGGTTTTGACCCGGTTTTCAACTCAAGATCGGGCAACGTATCGAGCTATATATGTAGCTCGATATGTAGCTCGATACGTTGCTAAATGTTTTCTCCAAAGGTCATATCGAGCTAGGTAGCTCTATACATTTGCTCGATGTGCAGGCTTCAGATTCCCTGGTGGTTTGTATCGAGCTTGGTAGCTCGATACAATTGGTCGATACGCCTCTTTCAAGATCCCGGATATGTCTGTATCGAGCTATGCAGCTCGATACATATGCTCTATATGAAGCCTATGTCTTCACTGTTGGACCGTATCGAGCTTAGTAGCTCGATACTAAGCTCGATATGCTGCTAAAAGATCTCTGCTTCTCATTTGGCCACTTCTTTTCCTCCTCTTGATCATCCATGAACTCCACATGGTCTTCCAAGCTTCCAAAACACCTAATAAAGACTCCATATTTATAAATATGCAACAATATTGGCTGAGACTCAATAAACTCTAATATGAATGCAAATGGGACTAAAAGTGACTAAATGAATGCACAATAGGATGCAAAACTACCTAAAATGAATGCTAAATCATGCTAAATTATGAGTCTATCAACTCCCCCAAACTTGCCTTTTGCTTGCCCTCAAGCAAACAAACATGACAAATTCAAGAGAGAGGTGTGAAAGTGGGAGCCTAATATACAAAAATGCCAACAAAAATAATCAACTCAATGTCCTAGTTCTTAATTCTAAGATGCATTTGAATTCATTCTACTCCAAAAGATTTAGCCATGCTCATCACAACAATCAAATGCACATAGACCTCAATCTAGATAAGTCTCCCTATTAAACCAACTCTTTAACATTCATTAATGTGCAAACCGTGAATCATGACAATGCAAAGCAAGTGAATTCATTTGGCTAAGGGACTAGGCTTTGAGATAAAAACGATCTCAATTCATGTGGCTTTCAATTCAAACATGGGCTTCACTCAAAGAGGATTGAACTTTATGCATAATGCTAAAAGTAAAAGACAAGTGATGCATGATAAGTAGATATTTCTATGGGTTTTACTCAGTCAATGACCCACTACTTATAACCGAATGTACTATAGGTTATGGGTCTTATCAATCCGATGGGAGATTTCAAGGTATTGCATTTATGGAATTTTTTTACAAGCTAAGAGAGATTAAAAAGGGTGAAATGGTGAGAACCTATTACTTAGATCGTAAAAGAACATGAAAACAGGTATTGAAACTAAGTATTGCTAAGAAACTGAAGATATGATAGCTAAAGATGTGAACTTGCAAAAGAAAATAGGAATCGGTTCAAGGGACAAGGGGTTTTTCGGGTCTAATACGTTAAAGATCTTTCCTTTGATGTTAGATTTATTTCCTATAAGGCTAATCCTTTAGCGTAGAGTTCAGGATCTGGACGAATCCACTGTCGTGGTATAAGTCTCTTTGCTGTCTCACGACCTAACCTCGCTATCACGTAGTGATCCATGAAAGCAGCAAGCTTGA
>JAHZTW010000002.1:92595230-92617190 GCA_020283515.1 Alliaria petiolata
TTATCCATGAATTCACTTTCAATGCAAGGCATGATATTTAATTGTCAAATTTAGGTTCAAGTGAGTAGAGTTGGCTATCAATTTCAAGGCCCTATTTCGACCAAAATCTAGTGGCTAGTGAAGTGGTCCAAACATGGTTCTTCCTTACTTTCAAGATTTGCTAAAATGCAACAAAGAACTACTAACTAGGGCATTGAATTGATTACATGAGTTGGCATTCTACAAGGATTAGCTCATCATTGCTCACAATGCATATGAATGCAATTCCTACATGCAATGCAACTAGACTCAATCTTAAAATGCAAATGCAACATCTGAATGACTTTCTTTTTTGAAAATTTTCAAATTTTTCAATTTTTTGGTTTTTCTATGCCTTAAATGAATGCATGAGACTCAAAATGCATAAAAGGAAAATAAGACTCACAAAACACAATGTCAAATCTCTCAACCTCTCCCCCAAACTTAAATTACACAGTCCCTTGTGTAATAAAAGTCTAGAGGAGACCTCAATCAACATAACATAAAACACAAAATGAAAAGCTAAAAGAAATATTTACAAGAGAGGTGAAGGTACCTCAAAACTGTGAAGAGGAGGATGATCCTAAGGAGTGCGATTGGTTACTTGAGGAAGGAGATCGGCTCGGCTTTCTTTTCCTTGGCCGTGCTTCGTAGAAGGAAGAGCGAGGTGGGTCCTCTTGGACCGGTTTCCTTGGGCGCATCTCGAATGAATGGCGCCTATCAAGGTCCGTTTCACTCTCTCCTTCATCCGCTTCCTCGGCCGTGTTGCTTGTGCCCTCTTGTCTACCCCTTATGGAGGACTTTCCCTTAATGATGGTCTTTAGCCCTTTGACCGTCTTCTTCAAGTCCTTTACCGTCTCACCGAGCTTCTTGATAGCCCAATCTTGATACTTACTCCATTGGGTCTATGCAAGAGGCGAAGTAATACCTCTTGCTACCGTAAACCGGGCTTGAATCTTGATCCTCAACCTCCATATCTTCTTCCTCTTCAAGAGCTTGACTTGGATCAAAGTCAAATGTCCCTCTCTTGGCAATGGAGTGGAGAGGAGGACTAAAAGCCGGATTGTAGAGGTCCTCGTATGGGGGAGCAAAGTCGATGTGGGCTATGTCTTGGAAGGAGGTGGCTTGCAAGTTCGGGAGACAAATCTCCGCTTCGGTTTTTGTGTCCACGGCGAACTTGTAGGCGAACCGGTTGCCCAATCTTCCCGAGAGAAACATGGTCCTTCCAAGGTAAAAGATGTCCATCCATTCGAGCTCTACACCATCCGTCCCTAGCCGATGCCCACAAGCTTCGAGAATCGGGGTGATGATCCCTCCTATGCTGAGCTCGAGGTCCTTGTCCTTCATAGTGACAACCCAATCTTGGTAAGAGAGCAGCTGCCTAACCAATAGGCTAACCATGCAGGTTCCCGTCCTATCCCCACTGACTCTTGTGCCTCCTCTTGTGTGAAACCCCGTGAATTTTGCAAGACCCACGTCTACCAGCTCGAGCTCCTCCTTGGCGACTTTCCCGGCCTCCTTCCTTGCATAGAAGGTGTGAGCAAGAGCTTTGTGTGCATACCTCAAGCCGTATGCCTTATCAAAGTCCCCGTGCTTCCTCCCGGCTTGAATTTCCCAACCGCGATTGTCTCCCACAATCCCCTCAACTCACACTCATCAATGGTGAGCATCTTTGTTCTCCTCTCTCCTTTCCAGAACCCAAAGACCTCGTTGAGTTGGCGGAAGGTCAAGGAGTACATGGTCCAATGGATCTTGAAGTTTATGTAGCCATGACCATGTAGCGGTGGCGAATCTTCACCGTCATAATAGAAGTGCGCGGTGAGGGAAGACAAGAACTTGCATGTCGCGAGCTTGTAAGCGGGACGAGCCATGGTGATGAACATGGCACACCCATGTTCTTGAAGAGAGCTTGAAAGTCCTCATAGATTCCCAAGGCACGCAGCGTCTACTTATGCGGGTACTTCGTTGCCTTGAACCGCATGCTCATGTATGCCTTGAGGAGTTCCTCGGGTGAGAGCTTCTTCTTAGGGCCCTCTTGTGTGGCCTTTGCCTTCTCCTTTGAGGCTCTCATGACTGGCTTCTTTCTCCCCCCAAGCGTCAACTGCTCCTCCTCACTACTGACCTCTCGGTCTTCAACTACTTGCTTCTTCCCTTAGCTTTTCGATGGCCTTGCTTGAGAGCTTGCCCCTTGTTTTGTTGCATCTCCTATTGCTCTACAAGAGAGACAAGCTTGTAGAGAGAGTAAGCAACTCATCTTGAATAGCATATAGCAGCAACTAGCAAGCAACAAGCAATATTAATGCCAAAAATCCAAAAATTCTCCCTAGTTTCACACTTAGCAAAATTTTGGCAAATTAGAAATTCTCAAAATTTTCAAATCACCCAAATTCGAGTGCTACCTATTGGGAATCCATAAGCATGATTAATGCAAACTAATGCAAGTGAAAGCCACAAAATCTAACAAGGTTCAAGAGTTTAATTTAAATTTTCGGACTATGAACCCTATATGTCAAATTTTCAAAAATTCACCATGGAAATCCTAATGTAGCACTCGAAATCTACTCCCTAACCATAATCAAGCAATGCCCAAGCCACTAATAATCAATTCGAACATCCATAATCAAAAATCCCCAAACTTTCCACCATTAGAGCAAAAGATGAAAAGCTTGGTTTTTAGATTGATTACCTCGTGAGTGGCTTGAAGGATGAACGAAATTGACTTAGAATCAATGAAAGCACAAGAATTCTAGCAAGAGGCACTTGAAATCACTAGGATCGCTTGAAAATCGAGAGAGGGAGAGCCAAAAATCGTAAGTGTGTGTGTCTGTGGCTAATTTTCGTGTTTGGAGAAAAAGAAGCAGAAGAACCGATTTAATTCGAGTGAATTAAACCGGTCAAACCCCGTTGACTTACCTGGAAAAGGGGCGTATCGAGCTTAGTAGTTCGATACATAGCTCGATGCACTTGCAGACGAGGCCTTTAAAAACTGTATCGAGCTATCGCTCCGCCAAAATCCCTGTAAGAGCTGTATCGACCTTGGTAGGTCGATATATAGCTCGATACAGTGCCGAAATTTTTTTGGCAAGTTTTTGTCCTTGGCTCAACCTCTTCAATCCAAACATGACATCCAGAAACACTAGAAAACTTATTACTGAATTAAAAAGTGCAAATATATACAAAGATAGACATGAGAGTGCCTCCCAAGTGCGCTTGTAGTCACTAAGCTTGATTTTTCAAACCCTTAGGCATGGGGGTGAACAAGGAGTGGAATTGGTTTTTCTCCTCCTTTCTTGATGTACATGGTGCTTGCTCCAGTTTGCAGCACCTTCTTCTTCTTCCTAGACCCCTTTGGTGGCTCAGCTTCATGTTCAACAACCTTGATGCCATCAAACATTGCTAGAAGACTTTCACCATCAAAGCTTGGCCATCATACTCATTGTGATCAAGGGTTTCATCATCACTCTTCATCACACTAGTGAGACCCATCATCTGCTCCTTAGGTGGTTCTTCTTCAACTTCCTTAGTGTCACATGTGACTGTCCCACAAAGGCTCAAAACAGAGGACTTCATAGGATAGAAGACCTTTCCATTCACATTCTTGAGGATCACTCTCTTGTTGATGAAGTCAAGGCTTGCACCAGCTGTGTTGAGAAAGGGTGTCCCTAGAAGAAGAGGTAGCCTCGCTGCTTGGACCATATCCATCACAATGAAATCAGTTGGGACTAGACACTCCCCAACTTTCAATGGATAATCTTCTACAAGGCCTAGAGGTTGCCTTGAGGAAGCATCAACAAAGGTGATGTGTGATGAATATTTCTTCATAGTAGTGATCCCAATGTTCTTGAACATTTCAAGGGACATCACATTGACACTTGAGCCGGAATCACACAAGGCTTCTTCAACCTTCAAGTCCCCAAGAGAACAAGAAATCAAAAAATTTCCCAGATTACCTAGCTTCGGGATAACCTTGGCTTCGTCCCTTGCCATGCTTGATGAATCTAGACCCTCTATCAGCTCTTCAACCTTCTCTATGTTGGCAAGCATCTCCTTGATGAACTTTATTTGACCCTTGACTTGAGACAAACTCTCCACCTTGTGCAATGGTGCACCAATTTTTTCCATACTCCCTCTTAAACTTGAGAGTACCTTCTTCTGTGCCTTAGTCAACACCAACTCGGGAAAGGGGAGTGGTGGCTTGTAGACAAGGAGATCATAAGCCTCCACTTCAGTCTTCTTAACCACCTCTCTTTCTTTTTCAAGAACACTTGCTTGTGTAGGGGTCACATCCTCCTTAAACTCCTTTTTGCTCATTGGTTTGTCACCAAACAAATGNGTCAAGGCTTGCACCAGCTGTGTTGAGAAAGGGTGTCCCTAGAAGAAGAGGTAGCCTCGCTGCTTGGACCATATCCATCACAATGAAATCAGTTGGGACTAGACACTCCCCAACTTTCAATGGATAATCTTCTACAAGGCCTAGAGGTTGCCTTGAGGAAGCATCAACAAAGGTGATGTGTGATGAATATTTCTTCATAGTAGTGATCCCAATGTTCTTGAACATTTCAAGGGACATCACATTGACACTTGAGCCGGAATCACACAAGGCTTCTTCAACCTTCAAGTCCCCAAGAGAACAAGAAATCAAAAAATTTCCCAGATTACCTAGCTTCGGGATAACCTTGGCTTCGTCCCTTGCCATGCTTGATGAATCTAGACCCTCTATCAGCTCTTCAACCTTCTCTATGTTGGCAAGCATCTCCTTGATGAACTTTATTTGACCCTTGACTTGAGACAAACTCTCCACCTTGTGCAATGGTGCACCAATTTTTTCCATACTCCCTCTTAAACTTGAGAGTACCTTCTTCTGTGCCTTAGTCAACACCAACTCGGGAAAGGGGAGTGGTGGCTTGTAGACAAGGAGATCATAAGCCTCCACTTCAGTCTTCTTAACCACCTCTCTTTCTTTTTCAAGAACACTTGCTTGTGTAGGGGTCACATCCTCCTTAAACTCCTTTTTGCTCATTGGTTTGTCACCAAACAAATGGTCATTTTCAATGACCGCCTCCCCAACTTGGACTTCAATGTCCTCATTGAAAACAGCCTTATCATTAGGACACTCAAAGAGTTGCTCAAACTCAGCCACTACACGCTCATACTCTTCCTCATCAATAGAGTAGATGGCATTGGAATATTCCTTGGGATTGGTTTCGGGTTTACCAGGCAAAGATGGTTGAGCTCGTGTAGAGGAGGAAGCAATGCCTTTGTTGTTCTCTAGTTGCTTAACCTTGGAGCTCAAAGTGTCAAACCTGGAGTTGAGGTCATTGTAAGAACAATCCACCTTGTTGTGGATTTCGGCAATCTTCTTGCTCACATCCATGGCACTACTTGCTTGACCTTGAAGATTTGTTGTAGAACATTCCTCACATCCAAATCTTGTGCAAAACCTGGTGGAGGACATTGCTTAGACTGAAAATTCCCTTGGTTACCTTGGTTGTTCCCTTGGTAGTTGTTCTTGGGAACATAGCCTTGTTGTTGTTTGTAAGGGACAAAGGGCTTTTGTTGTCCTCCTTGTCCTTGTGGAGGGTAGACTTGATCTTGAGGATTCTCCACATTTGTACAACAAAGATTGTTGTTCCTATAGTTGTTGTTGTAGCCTTGTTGATACCCTTGGCCACCTACATAGTTGACTTCTTCTTGGCAATCCTCTTTCAAATCTTGTTGTATACCTTGACTCTCATCACAATCCCCCACAAAGTGAACATGATTTTGTTGAGCTTGGAGCGACTTATCCATCTTCTCATTAAGAGATTTCATCTCTTTCCTCCTTTGGTCTTCATAAGTACCATCGCTCCTTGATGACCTATCATAGTCTTCACCATAGTTGTCATCACTTTGTGCCAAGTTCTCCACAAGTTCTAGACCTTCTTCTACATCTTTACCCAAGAAATTTCCATTACTTGATGTGTCTAGAAGCATCCTAAATTTCCGGAGAACACCATGGTAGAGGGTACTCAAGAGAGTCTCTTCAGAGAAGCCATGATGAGGGTATTGTGTAGTGTATCCCTTGAATCTCTCTCATGCCTCACAAAAGCTTTCATTGTTCTTTTGAGTGAAGCTGGACAGCTCATTCCTTAGCCTTACGGTCCTAGTGTTGGAGAAGAATTTTGCAAGAAAAGCCTTCTTGCATTGATCCCATGATGTGATGGAACCTCTTGGAAGTGACTTCTCCCACAAATGTGTCTTGTCCCCATGAGAGAAGGAAAATAATCTCAGCTTGAAACCATCCTCGGATATGCCATTGATCTTAGTCATATCACATATTCTATCAAACTCATCCAAATGGTCAAGGGGATCCTCCAAAGCTAACCCATGGAACTTGTTGTGTTGCACCATGTTGATCAACCCGCTCTTGATCTCAAAGTTGTTGTTCTCAACTGGAGGAGGTAGGATACCTTGGCGATTGGTATGAGTATTGGGAGAATCTCTAGCCCCAATGTGCCTTGGTTGGCGTGGAGGATGTTGAGGCACTCTACGAGCTTGAGCCTCATTCCCTTGAGCTCCTTGTTGTGGTCCATTACCACCTTGTTCTTGTGGATTATCCATTCCTAAGCGCCTAAGATGTGCTAGACGCTCTCTTTCTCTTCTCACAAAAGCTCCTCTTGTTACCCGGTGAATGTTGTCTAGAGGCTCAACTAGATTGTTGTGTCCACTAGACCTCAAGTTNACCATGTTGATCAACCCGCTCTTGATCTCAAAGTTGTTGTTCTCAACTGGAGGAGGTAGGATACCTTGGCGATTGGTATGAGTATTGGGAGAATCTCTAGCCCCAATGTGCCTTGGTTGGCGTGGAGGATGTTGAGGCACTCTACGAGCTTGAGCCTCATTCCCTTGAGCTCCTTGTTGTGGTCCATTACCACCTTGTTCTTGTGGATTATCCATTCCTAAGCGCCTAAGATGTGCTAGACGCTCTCTTTCTCTTCTCACAAAAGCTCCTCTTGTTACCCGGTGAATGTTGTCTAGAGGCTCAACTAGATTGTTGTGTCCACTAGACCTTAATTTCATACACCTAGAGACAAAGAGAAAACAAATCAAGAGAGATTAGTAAGCAATAAGTGAAATAGAAAACTTAGTCACAAAAAAAGTAAAATCCTAATGCTTAAACAAAAAATCCAAATGGCAACGGCGCCAAATTGATAGTCGGTTTCTTGGTGAGACTTAACAATTACTCAAACCCACTCATATCATTGTAGGTACTTGAGGATCAATCCATATGGAAATGGTTAAGACACTAGGAATGCATACAACTTCTTAATCTAAGTTAGAAATAAAGTTTTGGAATTTAACTAACAACCTAAGTGATCAAACAAACCAAATCTAGCTAGTTAACTACTAATCAAGATTATCAAAAGACTAAAACGAATTCAAGGATGGGGTTATAAATCTAAGGTGTTCCAAGAATCAATCTTTGATGCCAAACAATCACAATATAAGCTGATCCCATCTTAATCATTTCTTATTTGATGCTTTTAATGCTTAATCATCTTCGCTATTTGATTTTTGCCATCGAGCTTCTTCAAATAAACGCCATGTTTGGATGATTTCAAGGACCAATCTCATAAGAGAACCGCTTATCCTAGTCATAGGGCTCAGGTTTTATCCTAATAAAACTACTGCAAGTGCACAACAAATGCAATCGTAGTATAAGGGGTATCGAAATCACAAGGGAAGTAGATGCTACACTAAGGTTTCTAAGTTCAGATTTTGCTAGATCGGATTATATGAAATTAAAACTAAGCAATTAAACAAGTAAATAAATCGAATTTTAGCTGGATTAAAGTTCAGGAGACGAAACGCTAGGTTCAGGGAAATTCTCAGGTGATCTAAATTGCAGGTCTAGACAGAATGTTAGGAATTATGAAGATCCGTTCTTGAACTCGAAACACAACAATAAAATCAACCAACTCTCGCTGCGAAGACTTTCTCTGTCTTAACCCTAGAATTCCAAATCTCTTTGCAAATACTATCAATTCAGACAAGCATTAAAGTTCAGGTTCAATTGTTCACAAAATCCTTAAACCAAATCTCTTTGTGAAAAGGTATTTTGCTCATCTAACATTAGTTCAGGCAATCAATAATACTCTTGCATCTATTAATTAACCTAAGATCAGATTCTAGGTCGCGAAGCTAGAATAAGCATTAAACACAAATCCAGATGAAGAACTCTAATGATTTTATCCTAACAATTTAATTTGACCTAACAATTCATCAATCGCTTTTGAAAAACCCTAAACCTAACTAGCAAACTACTCAGGCATGATTAATGAAACAGAAATCATAATTTGAATAGAAAGCATGAAAGAAATCAATAGAAAAAATAAAAAGGTTCAAAATCTCTCAAGAACAGAGTATAGGATTTATCTCCCCAAAAACTCTCTAAAATCTCTCTCCAAAATTATTGTCTAGCCTAAACAATAGCTGAAAAACTATATTTATAGGCTAAAACACGAGCTGGAGCACTTTTGTAAATAAGGAAATCTTTTGGGCAAATTTCTTTTTTCTTTAAGACTTGTAAAATCAGGCTGTTTTAGGAAACCACGATTGGTGTCGATCGACACCAATTAGTGTCGATCGACACCAATTAGTGTCGATCGACAATCATTCCAAAATCTATCTCTCTGACTTCATCATTTTGCAGCTTCTTCCACAATGCTCCAAAATGATCCAAAATCTCCAATTATGCTTCAAACGTAGTCCAACCTGCAAAGACTCTAATAGGACTCTAAAAATACCAAAAGACTCTATAAAAAAACGTATATCATAGTGCAAAAACGGGTAAAAACCATGATATATCAACTCCCCCAAACTTAGCCTTTGCTTGCCCTCAAGCAAAACAGAAACTTTGAATGAAGTAAAAGTTTGAAAACAGAAACTTTCAAGTATCTCTTCAGAACGCCACAACTCGTTAACACTTCTTGAATCCACATGATATAGAGCCAACCTTAGGAAAGTTCAGCGTACTTACCACAAGCTTAGCAATCTCCCAGTTTGAATCCGGATCCTTTCCTTGGTAAAATTTCGAACTCTAACAGTGGCATTGCCACAGAACTTTACAGATTCTTTGCCCTTCCTTAGTGCCTGAACAAGATATTCTTCATAGAGCTCTCCTATTTTCTCTTCCCTTAGTCAACTGCTGCCCATTTTCAGAGTGTTCTAAGATCTTTTCATTGACTCTTCTTTTCTTTTGCAATCTTGAGAAATAGTGCTACTCTCTACTTGTGTTCCTTGTGAGGAGACAAGTTCAAGAGCACTCACTAATATTGTTCCTTGTGAGGAGACAGGCTCATGAGGTTCTTTGCACTATTCCCAGACTTAGACTCTTTTTCTTTCTTTTCTTTTCTCAAGGGAAGATCAAGGAGAGACTGCAATAGTCTATCTGTTCAGACTGAAAGATGAATCAAGTTCTGCGCATACCTAGTTCTTATAAGGGGATCTGAACTCGTCCTGTTAGACTGATTCCACTTGCAGCTTTCTAATTAGTAAGACCTGCAGTCAACTAGTATAGCAATGGTTCTTACAAGTGTCAACTTCCTGCGGTTAGTTCCTAGAAAAACTGAAAGTTCCAACTGATTTTGACTCAATAAAACAAAAAATTTCAAAATTTTTGACTCAAGATAGACTCTCAAAACAAAACACAAAGTCAGTAATCACCTCCCTCAGACTTAAACAACACTGTCCCCAGTGTTATCAAGCCCGAAATTGGTTAAAAGAAAGATTAGAAACAACAGAAAAGACCAGTTAGAAGACTTACCTTCGTCTGCGCGTGGTGTCGATCGACACTAGTCTGAGTCGAGTCCAATGTCGCCTTTTTCAACTGACTAAAACTAGGACTTAGTAAAATCAAAACAAATTAAAAAGGAAAACGTACCTAACAGTGGGTTGCCTCCCACTTAGCGCTCGTTTTCAGTCATTAGGTTGACTGTGTCGGGGTTCAGACGTCTGGTGGATCTGATGGTGGCATCGAGTGCTTCCCAGACAAATGTCTTCTCATCCATGGCGGTGTATAGGCATTAAGTGCATGAAAATGACCAAGGAAATGAGGAACAACAGCAGGGTGGGTCATCTTTTCGGGTGGTACACTTCTTTTTCCTGCAGAATCATCAAAAGAAACACTAAGCCCTCTACGAGAATCTCGTGGCTTGCATAAGTGTGACGCACCTTTTGAACCTTTAATGTTCTTATTGACAAGATCAGGAGTTTAGAATTGATTCCAGGGAGTGCGTACCTTTGCTTCCTTCGAGGTTTCTGATCAATAGGACGTGGAGGCATCTGTTTGACCACATAGGATGGACTTGCATCATTGGAAACAGCTTCTGGTATGATCCGCGAAGGGTGTCGATCGACACTCTTAGTGTCGATCGATACCAAACCAGCAGCTCGAATCTCTGCACTTTTTCTGCAGTTCAGCTCCGCAATCCTTGTCTCCATGATGAAAACGTCTTCCTCCATCAACTTGGCATTGTTTAGACCTTCATCATCTCTGCTCATAGTCTTGAAGAGATGATCATTTCCACCCCAGTCTTCAACTTTCTCAGAATTCTCAGCTAATGCCTCTTGAACAACCAGTTTGTTCACTTGCTCTTTAGAATCCAGCTCCTTGACATTCCCAGCTTTAGTGTCGTTTGAATGCTCCATGATTGGGTCTTGATCCATGGGCGACTCTACTGAGAACGATTGACCATCGATGGTGGAAGGTCCCCTTAACTTGTCCATGTCAAAATTCATGACAACATCACCCAAGTCAAGCTCTATTTTCCCTTTTCTCACATCAATGATAGCACCAGTTGAAGCCAAGAATGATCTTCCCAAAATAAGAAGATCTGTAGGTTCTTCATCATATTTCAAAACCACAGTCTGTGGGAATCACACAACCTTCAATCTTCAATGGAACATCTTCTAAGACACCTTCTGGGATTCTCTTAGATCGATCAGCTAGGACAAGGGAGATTCTGGTTGGCTTGAAATCAGTCATTCCAAGTCGAACAGCAACTGAGTATGGTATCAAGTTGATATTTGAACCTAGATCGCAGAGAGAACGAGGAAATCTTCCTATTGAGATTGAGCAATCTAGCACAAAGTTCCCTGGATCGGGTAACTTCTCTGGAATCCTCCTCTGAATCACAGCACTGACTTGTTCTGAAACCCACACCTTCTTCTTCTTCCTTGAAACTATGTTTAAGAGAATTGCATTCATATCTCTGGTAAGCAATGCTCCTTCCTCATGACTCACACCATTGACAACCATTCTCTTGACATATATTCTTAATGCAGGTGAAAGTTTGACTGCATCAACTAGGGGTAGCTCAACCATCAGCTTATCCATCATCTCCTTGCATCTGGCTTCTTCTATCTCCTGTTTAGATCTTCTGGGAGGCAGGGGATAGGGCATTTTTGGTTTGTACACCCTTTCTTCTGCAACCTTTGTTGTTGTGAGCTGTTCTGGTGAAGTCCGTGTAGAGCATCGATCGACACCCTCCTGGTGTCGATCGACACTCGCCTTTGGTGTCGAGTCCTCCGTGTCGAGTTTGCTTGTTTCGTCTGGTTTCTCCTTGGGTATCGATCGACACATAGTAGAGTCGATCGACACTGGCTCCGCAGCATCTTTCACATCTTCAAGCTCCTCGAATTCTTTAGCATTTAGACCCCTTTTCAGTTCTGTTTGAAGGCTTCTTTCACTCTGGATCGTGATGGCATTCACGTGGTGTCTCGGATTTGTATCCGTCTTTCCAAGAAGAAATCCCTCTTGTCTCTTCAAAGCTCCAGCAGTTTGAGCAACTTGAACATCCAATTGCTTCATATGAGTACTTAGAGACTCAATTTTCCCATTCAGATCCGTGTACAAGGCATCAATCTTCCCATTGAAGTCCACAGTCATCTTCTGTTGGCCCTCCAAGATCTGTTCAATCATGGACTCCATCTTATTGTCTTGTGCAGGAGGCTTCTGGTAAGAAGAAGAACCGTAAGTTCTCTGGAAGTTGTTGCTCTGAAAAGGCTTCTGGTAAGAAGAACCATAGCCTTGCTGATTAGAGAATCTGTGGCCTTGAAAACCAGCTCCATTGATGTAGTTAGCTTCTTCTTCCTCACGCTCAAAAGTATCAACTTCATTAGCAAAGTGAACTTGCTTCTTTCCCATCAAGACGTCCAACTTCCTGTTAACCTCAGCTATTTGGCTTCCTCCATTTGCACCAGCATGTTGTCTCCTTTCAAAGTCTGCGGTTTTGGTGCTGTTACAAGAGGCCAAATTCTCTATGAGCACCACCGCGTCTTCTGGATATCTAGTGTTGAAGTTGCCATTGCTCGCTGCGTCTAAAGCCATCTGGTATCGCCAATCGATCCCTCGGTAAAAGATACTGATAAGTTGCGGCTCGCTGAAACCATGATGTGGGCAGTCCCTCTGGTACGATCTGAATCTTACCCATAAGATTTGAATGCTTCAGTGGGTCCTTGAGAAAATGCAGTGATCTTCGTCCTTAGCTCTTCACTTCTTGCATCATCAAAGAAATTGCATAAGAATGCATTCTTTGTTTCTTCCCAAGTAGTTAAGGATCCTGGATCAAGCTGCTTCAGTCAGTACGATGCATCTCCAGCAAGCGAGTAAGGGAACAGCTTGCAGAAGAGATAGTCATAGGACACTCCATTAGCCTTGATGCTTGATGTGAGGTCCTCGAATCTCTCTATGTGGTCCATCGGATGCTCATTAGGAAGACCATGGAAAGGATGCTGAGCCACCAATGTGAAGTAGGCAGGCTTCAGCTCGAAGTCGTTCCCCTGAAATGCAGGAGGAAGGATCGCAGCTCTATTAGCATAGAACTGGTCTGGGCGGTTGTACTCGCCAAGTGTTCTTACACGTCCATCTTCCGCAGCTTGTATTGCTGGATCGATGATGACGGCGCCAGCCTCATCAATTCTCTGGCCTTGGGCGTTCCTTCTATTGCTTGTAGGTCAACAAAGTCGCCTGCCTCGTTGCGTATCGTGATCACAGGTTCTGTCATCTCGGTTTGCATCTGGTATCGATCGATACAAGCGGTGTCGGTCGACACTAAGGTAGGGTGTCGATCGATGCTCTCTGTGTCGATCGACGCTCGAGCAGACTTGCGGTTCGTACGTTCGAGACGGCCTAGTTCCTGGTTCAGTGCGATTAGTTCCTCTTCCTTGTTGCTTCTGGTACTGGGCATGAAACTGAAACAAAAGTTAGGAAACTAAATTAGTAACAAAAATAAAAAGAAAACTTAGTCAAAATCCTAATACTAGATTCCGTAGGCAGCTATTACTTCCACGGCAACGGCGCCAAAAACTTGATAGAGCTCAGGTTTTACCCTAATAAAACTACTGCAAGTGGACAGCAAATGCAATCGTAGTATAAGGGGTATCGAAATCCCATGGGAAGTAGATGCTACACTAAGGTTTCTAAGTTCAGATTTTGCTAGATCGGATTATATGAAATTAAAACTAAACAATTAAACAAGTAAATAAATCGGATTTTAGCTGGATTAAAGTTCAGGAGACGAAACGCTAGGTTCAGGGAAATTCTCAGGTGATCTAAATTGCAGGTCTAGACAGAATGTTAGGAATTATGAAGATTTGTTCTTTAACTCGAAACACAACAATAAAATCAACCAACTCTCGCTGCGAAGACTTTCTATGTCTAAACCCTAGAATTCCAAATCTCTTTGCAAATCCTATCAATTCAGACAAGCATTAAAGTTCAGGTTCGATTGTTCACAAAATCCCTAAACCAAATCTCTTTGCGAATAGGTATTTTGCTCATCTAACATTAGTTCAGGCAATCAATAATACTCTCGCATCAATTAATTAACCTAAGATCAGATTCTAGGTCATGAAGCTAGAATAAGCATTAAACACAAATCCAGATGAAGAACTCTAACGATTTTATCCTAACAATTTAATTTGACCTAACAATTCATCAATCGCTTTTGAAAAACCCTAAACCTAACTAGCAAACTACTCAGACATGATTAATGAAACAGAAATCATAATTTAAATAGAAAGCATGAAAGAAATCAATAGAAGAAATAAAAGGGTTCAAAATCTCTCAAGAACAGAGTATAGGATTTATCTCCCAAAAAACTCTCTAAAATCTCTCTCCAAAATTATTGTCTAGCCTAAACAATGGCTGAAAAACTATATTTATAGGCTAAAACACGAGCTGAAGCAATTTTGTAAATAAGGAAATCTTCTGGGCAAATTTTATTTTTCTTCAAGACTTGTAAAATCAGGCTGTTTTAGGAATCCACGATTGGTGTCGATCGACACTCATTCCAAAATCTATCTCTCTGACTTCGTCATTTTGCAGCTTCTTCCACAATGCTCCAGAATGATCCAAAATCTCCAATTATGCTTCAAACGTAGTCCAACCTGCAACGACTCTAATAGGACTCTAAAAATACCAAAAGACTCTATAAAAAGACTTATATCTTAGTGCAAAAACGGGTAAAAACCATGATATATCACGTAGCCTAAGGGATTAGATGTCTATGGAGCGTTTTGGGAATAGTAGAGTTATTTATTCGTGCTTGCAAGTCTCGTGTATCACTACGCGGGAGCGAGGTTAGGTTATGGATTAACAAAGTGATTTATACCACGACGGTGGATTTATCTAGTTCTTGAACTCTATGCTGAAGGATTAGCCTCATTGGTAGTTAACTTGAGCATCAAAGAGAGACCTTTATCATATTTGTCCCTAAAACACCTTATCCCTTGAACCGATTCTTATTTCATCTTGCGAGTTCGTTTCTTTAATTGCTATTTCCTTCCTTCTTTCGTTAGATCTAGTTTATGTTGTTAGCTTTCTATCATTGTGACATTTAGGTTGATAGATTTCCTCCCTTAAAACTTTAGATCATTCATAGCTTGTAAAAGAATCTCATAAACGCAGTATCTTGAACCTTCCCATCGTATTGATAAGACCCATAACCTATACTACATTCGGTTATAAGTAGTGGGTCATTAACTAAGTAGAAGCAAGAGAAATACTACTTATCATGGTGGCTTGTAGACAAGGAGATCACACGCCTCTACTTCAGTCTTTTTAGCCACTTCTCTTTCACTCTCAACAACACTTGCTTGTGTAGAAGTCAAACGCTCATCAAACACTTCTTTACCCATTCGTTTAGGAACAAACAAATGGTCATTTTGAATGACCACCTCCCCATCTTGAACTTCAATGTCCTCATTGATTGTAGAAACATCATTAGGACTCCCTAATAGTTGCTCAAATTCGTTCACCACAAGGTCATATTTCATCCTCATCAATAGAGTAGATAGCATTGCAATATTCTTTTGGGTTAGGCCCGGGTTTACCGGGCAAAGAAGCTTGTGGACGTGTAGATGAAGAAGCAACACCCTTTTTGTTTTTCCATATGCTTGATCTTTGAACTCAAAGTGTCAAACTTGGAGTTGAGGTCATTGTAAGAGCAATTCACCTTGTTGTGAATTTCAGCCATCTTCTTACTCATTTCCATTGCACCACTAGCTTGGCCTGGGAGAATTTGTTGGAGGACACTTCTCATATCCAAATCTTGTGCAAAACCCGGTGGTGGAGGACCTTGCTTGGACTAAAAATTCTCTTGATTGTTTCCTTGGTTCTCTTGATAGTTGTTCATGAGAACATAACCTTGTTGTTGTTTGAAAGAAACAAATGGTTTTTGTTGAGCTCCTTAGCCTTGGTTTTGTGGGGAGGGGGAGGGGGGAGATAGACTTGATCTTGAGGATTTTTCACATTTGTGTTCCTATAAGAAAGATTGTTGTTGTTCCATCTATGATTGTTGTTGTCGTAAACTTATTGATAACCTTGGCCACCCACATAATTGATCTTATATACATTTTTCTATGCTTCGTAATCGCTAAGATTAGGACTAAAACCGAGTACAATAATTGTTTGACGCGTGATAGAGTATTATTAGATTTGATTATATGTGTCGTAAAATTATATTATTCTCGATAGTAATATATTTGTCTATAATTATTGTATAGCATAATGTGATTTTAGTATAAAGTTTGTTAATGTATATGTGTGTATATATATTTTGGTGATATTTGTGTATGGTGAACATGTGCGCTCTAAATCTCACTTTCATTGGGTAATCCAAATTATTCATCATCTCTCTTGCAGGTGAGCCTCAAGAGTAGCTTGAGGAGGCGGAACGATGTGGTGCTGGATTTCGTGAATAAAGGAGTTTTTATTTACATTATTTTCTTAAACATTTAAGAATTGGCGTTATTTCAATTTATTTAAGAATGTTTTAAAGATGATTTATTGCTAAGACGTTTTCGAAATGATTGTTGGAATAAGAAAACTGTTTCGACGTGAAAGAGGTTTCTTGAGTTATAAGTAACATGTCGTCTCGGGTAAGAAAGAGGTGGGTGTTACCACATCAATCTAAATCTAAATTTTCAAGTAAAGCAAACGATTCTCTTGATTTAGACCTACTGATACCTTCTTCGCCGTATTCCTCCTCTTCAATTAATCTTCGCCGATCATTACATGAATTGGAATCGAGGTACTCATTCCAGGTATAATTTTAAAAATCGTTAAAGAATATGTTAGTTAAATCTACAATCATAATAAAAAGATTATCTACCAGCAGAAAAGACTGAGAGATACAAAAATGGTTTGTGTAGTATAAAGAAACGCACTTGGCGAAACCTTTTAAGTCGACATTGTCTATATCAAAATAATTATACATGGCTTAGTAAATGTAGAAGACATTATATTCCACACGGTGATTCACAAAAGCAAACAAAATATGTTAAGATTTAGACATATCATGACCTTTCCCCGTGTTTTTGGCCTCACTTATTTACTGACTCTGTAATCACCACGTGACATTTCCCCGTGTTTTTGGCCTCACTCACACGGTTCCGCAGAGGACTTCCTGGAAGGTCACCCATCCTAGTCCTACTCCAGGATAAGCACGCTTAACTCTAGAGTTCTCTCGGGGTAAGTGACCGAAAAAAGTAAGTGTACTTTAATGACATAGGTAGCCAAATCAATTCATTTAAACTTATTCAAATGGGCCAGGCCCGAATCGTTACGATTCTCCCCCACTAAACGGGAATTTGTCCCCGAATTCTGATCTCCTAGGACAGAACCAGTTTGACTTCCCTTGGCTCTGTTACCACTTGTAACACCCCGACCGCCCCTACCAGGGAGCCCCCACACCTCTCCCGATATAGTTTTATCAAATTAAAATAAAGCATGTCAAAACAAAAAGTTTAACGAATAACCTACCAAATTTTTTTGTTTTGGTTTTGATGGCTAGTGACTCGCTCTACTTGACTATCTTTCTTCACGATCTGGAACCAAAAAATATGTTTCATGTCAAATTTAAAGAAAACAAACAAATAACAACAAAAAAAACTTATATCTCTCCTATGAAAATCATATAAAACTCTTATAATAGTAGTAACGCATAAACTAACTAAACCTAGAAGACGATTAAAAAAATTAAGTGTTCAAGAGGATATTACACTTTATACGAAAATATATTATGGTTTACACCGATTTTATTTTCTATATGATAAATATGTAGTCGGATTTATCATATGAAAATAAAAAATTACCTTTTTTATCAAAGATAATTTCATTTTATATAAATCGTATTTTATGACTTATTCATTTAATTAATATTTGTTTACAGATTTTATTAACGTTAATGATGTTAATTAGTATGAGGGGCAAATGGTAATCAACTACAATAACTCTCAGGCACAGTGAAAAACACTTTGCATTTAATAATACTCTATCGGTTTCAAAATAAGTGTCATTTGGAGAAAGTGTATCTGCGATGTAACTCGATGTATCTGGATGTGTTTTGAGTTTAATACTATGACATAGTTTACAATTACACCTACATTTGTTTAATTACTAAGAAATGTTAATTCGAGGTAGAATTTTCTTAATAATTATGTTTGTTGAACGTTATTAAGATGTTATATTGTTGCCTAACAATATGTGCGATGAAGAGAGAGAAAAATAAATTTTGTTAATGTTCAAATCGAGATTGAACAATGATTTCGATTCGTGAATTCTAAAACAAAATGGGGTGACTTAAGATTCCGCAACGAATCCTAACCTGTAAATTTCATGTGTCGTTCTTTATTTTCTCATTCTCAGTTTGATTTAATTCACATAGCTACAAATTATATATCTGGACTCAAATTAAATTCGTTGACAATATGTCATTGTCAGTTTTTTAGTTTTTTGTATTTGTTTCGGAGCTGTGTTTATTGTTATATAAAATTCTTTATAGATTAGAAACAAAACAACAACGCGTCGAAACCGATATTTCAGATAATCTGCAGAGCGCTACATAAAGCCTTATGTATTAAGACGTAACCAATGGAAAATGTTTTGGTGGCACTGAAATAAAGTTTTTTTTGGTTTTACATTGAAATAAAGTTTAATCTAAGAGACAGATGTATCCCACTTTGACATTCATTTGCTAGCTGGCGACTGCCCTCCCCCCCCCCCCTTNAAACCGATGAGGCCAAACCGATGGATGTTCTGGTGGCTTCGTCCCGAGCTGCTCCGCGCGTCCAAACCGATGGAGCCAAACCGATGGGTTCTCTGCCAAGGTCATATCGGTTTGCCAAACCGATATGCTCCAATCCGAGGTGATGCCAGACAACTTCTGTCAATCTTTGTTTCGACTTCTCTTTGATCCGAACTCATCCCCAAAGTTCTAAATGGTTTCTTTAGCTCCAAATGTACCTGAGGAACACTCCAAATGCAACAAATATGCAAAGACTATGCAAAACACCTTAGACTCTAAATGATCAATATGCAATACAATGATGCTTAAATATACTCCTAGATGATGATAAACTTACACTAAATGGGTGAGAATATGATACAAAATATAGACATATCAGGTATCAAACCATTTTGGGAGCGTTAGTGAACATAACGGTCATATCGGTGTTATAAGTCAAGTTCAAATCGGGTAAAGACTAAGACTTTACTACTAAAAACTACTAAAGGATTGATCTTGTGTCACTCAAGACCATAAATAAGAAAACTTTAAAGACGCTAAGCAAGAAATAGATATTTAAACGGTAAAAAGATAAACTTTCAAGATAAAGGAAGGATCTTGATGAGTGTCATGAACTAGGTAACTCTCGGTTCGGCTTATTAAGGTAAAGCTTTTGGATCACATCAAGACTTTGTCTTTTGATGGTGATTCTTAGGTAAAGGGATCCTCAAATCGTTTAGTCCATGATGTTTGGGTCTAAACTCTTTGAATCTCTATCACCATAGACTAGCTCTCGCATAGCGGTACAATAGAAGAAACAAACATCCACAACGTCCCTATTGAACCGTAAGATTCTTAGACAGATGGTTAGTCTTAGCCTAAGAGATCAAACTCTTGTTCATAGATCCGGCTAAGCAAGCACGTGATGTTCGTGTCAAGCCGCCTAAGGACTTTAGCCTAGATGGCCAAACTAGACTAAGCTTTGGGAATGATAAACAAGAAAGAATCTAACTTTATGTTTTAGCTAAGCAAGAAATATAAATCTGAGAGTCCCTTAGTCCTTTTAACCCATCAAGATCCTAAAAGGACTACTCACAAGCCATTTGAGAAACTTCAAGATCCATAAGGATGAGAGAGTAACTCATAAGCCGTGAGATAATCAAAGATAAGAAAAGGAAGAAGCTTTAAGAAAATAACACTAAGCTATAAGACTTAAAACTTCAAGATTGCATAAAAATCAAAGCTTTAAACAAGCTTCAATGGTGGAAAAATACAGAGTTTCGATTCTTGAAAAAGAAGACAGAAAATAAAGTAGAAAACGTGATGAAGAGATAAGAGTGAGGGAGTAGGTATTTATACACAAAAAGGGAAAACATAAATGTTGGGACCACTTTCCCGAAATGGTACTATTTTGGCTTTTAGCGTTTCGAGCTCACGTCTTTATGGACGAGCCGAAACGCTAACTCTTCTGATTCTTCGGGCAGGCTCCATATCGGGTAAGGATTTCGGGGTCATGTCGTGAAGGCTTCCCTTCCTTGGTACTTGATTCGGGCACTTCCCGTTGCCTTGTTCTGATATCCGTCCTTTGGGCATCTTCTTGCTGGATCTTCACACCGAGGTTCTCCTTTGGGGACTAAGCCGCTACTACTCGTCTAAATCGACCTCGTGTCGTGATCCATGCTCGATATTACCGGCTCCTTCTCCATTTGTGACCTCCCTCCTTGGTCTCTTCTCCGGATCATCCTAAGCACCTGAGAACACACTCCAAACATGCAAGACTATGCAGAAACCTAACCTAATGCATCTAATCCTAACATGGGTGAAAATGTGATGCAAGCTATCACTAAAGTGCAAGAATGAAGTCCTAACTATCATGAAACATGTACTAAAATCATGCAAATTACAGAGATATCAATGGTTAGCTAGCCTCTCCAGCATTTGGTCTATGAAAGGGAGGGGGAAGTGGTCTTTTCTAGTGGCTGAATTAAGTTTTCTATAATCGATGCACATCCTATGACCGGTTATGGTCCTAGTAGGGATTAACCCTTTTTCATTCTTTACGACAGTGATACCCTCTTTCTTAGGTACCACATGGACAGGAGATACCCAAGTACTATCACTTATGGGGTATATCACGCCGGCCTCCAAAAGTTTTAAGATTTCTTTCTTGACCACTTCCTTTAAGTTTGGATTTAGACGTCTTTGGTGTTCAATGGAAGACATGTTTTCATCCTCTAAGTGAATCCTATGAGTGCAAAGTGTTGGCGAAAGACCCTTGATGTCACTTAGCGAGTACCCAAGAGCCTTTCTATACTTCCTCAACTCCTTAAGGAGTGAGTTTAGCTCATCATCACTTAGATCTTCATTCACAATAACTGGGTACGTGGAGTTGAGTCCCAAGAAAGCGTACCTTAGCCCATCATCTGGTAGTGGCTTGAGCTCGAGTTTTGGAGCATCGAGTTCGCTCCAATCCCCGCGTATGCACTGATCGCCCGAGCTCGGTGCATCCTAATCTGCTTGATCCCGATATGCTCCTTTCTCTGTCCCCCCCAAACGATCTTATGCCTTCCGTGCTCGAGGTCTTCGGGAAATACATCATCTTCAACGGCTCTTCTTGCATCCAGATGCATGACATATACCTCACTTTCTTGCTCTATATGTCCATGCTGCCTTTTCTCCTTTGTCAAAGCAACTAGTAGCGGGTCTTTTAAGGAAAGTTCTTCGAAAAGCTCATCGTTTAGCTTATCCAATGTGTCCACCCAGAAGACTTTTCCTCCTATGGTAGGCTTCTTCATTACTTCCCTTATATCAAACTTGAGGATGATATCCTTTCCGAGATGCAGTTCGATCTTTCCTTTCTTTACATTGATCACTGCCCCTGCCGTGGCCAAGATAGGTCTGCCAAGGATAAGAGGATCTCGTGGTTCTTCATCCATTTCGAGCACCACAAAATTGGTTGGTACCTCGATATCACCAATCCGGATGGGAACGTCTTCGAGTAGTCCCTTGGGTCTGCTAGTATCAGAGATATTTGGCTCGGCTTGTAGGTTGTAAAGCCGAGCCTCTTAGCTATTGACAGTGGCATAAGGCTTACACTCGCTCCAAGATCACAAAGGCAGTTGTTGAATGTGAGGGGGCCAATCGAACATGGAAGAGTAAAGCTACCAGGATCATCCAACTTGTTTGGCACTACCTTCTTCTGAATAATGGCGCTGCATTCATGTGTCATTACCACCATCCCTTGGAGTTCTTTTGTCCTTGCAAGGATTGCATCTTTTATAAATTTTTGGTATGGTGGTACCAAGGCCAAAGCATCCATGAGAGGCATGGTGAGTTCCACTTTCCTCAAGTGTTCTTCAAATTGTGCCTTGTATTTCTCGAGGAGTTCTTTCTT